>JAACJM010000028.1:0-689301 GCA_013368315.1 Tetrapyrgos nigripes
GGCGATGTTCTAGATGATAGACAACATACAGTAAGTAGCTGAAAGAAAAAAAGTAGTAAAGCTTCGCCTTACCTTTCACTATTCTTCCGGTGTGAGCTTCTGAGTACTCGTGTACTCATAGTATTCTTTCTGACGATACCTGAAAAGTGACCAGGTCCCAGTAGTACGCATCAATTTTCTTGGGGCCTTCAGGTGTACACAGGCAGACGATCCGGTGCACCTCAGGCTAAACTTGGGACCTTGAAACTAAGTTCCGAATGAGGTGCTCTTCAGTGTCACTTTTGCAATTAGAGCCTCCGCGTCTACTGAGCCTGGGCTTCAAATTTTTTGGCCTGAGCATCAATCCTACGGAGCACGCATCCGCGCCTTACCGATTGTTCGTTTCCTTATTCCGGTTCACCCGATCACCCTCTTCGAGATGCAAATGCAGTAAAAACCAGTTTATTTCTATGGAACGAATGTTTTACAAGTAATAATGGATGTATTTATGCCCTAGAGTGTCCTGCCCTTTCACCATTCCCTGTAATAAATGTCATTAGTGGAAAAGAACGCGTCTTTATCAGAAAACATACCTTTGCAAGTAAATTGTAGAGCCGACAATCTAACAAAGAGTGGAAAGGAGATGATAGTAAAAATTAGAACCGTTGAAGTTCAGGACCAGGCAGGTTTTACTTGAGGACTTGGACGTCGAAGAGACCTTGAGCATTCGCAATGTTGAAGAGTTGCAGCCTTCATTTGAGGATTTTGATATTGAAGAGTTGCAGCCCTTGACGAGGAATTGATGTCCCAATAGCGTCTTGCGGCCTTGAAGATAGTATGTCTTGAAGCGCCGCCTGAGTGTTCTAGGGACGATTGAAGTCTTGACGAGAATCTGAATTGTTGCAAACGACTTGAGGCTAGTAGTTGAGGCCCATTTACCCGCTCTGAAATGAACAGAGATCAAACACGCAGTGCAAGGAGAAATGGAAACGATCAGCAGCCAGCGCATACCCAAAGGAAGGAGGCAGAAGAAAATCGGGTGACTGGTGAAGTCCAACATGTCAACAACAAGGACAAACAAATCACCACCGTGACACCAGTCCACAACGCGTCAACTTGGCGTCAACGGAAGCAAATTTTAGGAATAGGTATGGGGTCACTGGTGCCAGTGGGAAGGTGTTGAAGAAGGGGTTCAAGCTGGAGGTAAGAGAATTAAGGAAACCGAAGGAGGGAATGATGATGGTCTAGTGCCAGGTCAACGAAGCACACTGCAGCACGGCTTGAAGACGGCCTGTTCCCACGGACTTCAGATTACGACGACGTCATCAGCATGGGGATCATGGTCCTGAGGACCTAAGAAGGCTGGAAAAGCCTGAGTTTGGATTTTATTCGTTACGCCAGGCTATGTACATGTACTTGATGCTACGTTTCAAAGAAATCGGACTGTGCTTCAAATTTTAATTTTCACTTAGCGCGAGGGAAATCCTTGAGCCTGAGACTCAACGAACGTCTGACCGTGTAGACATGACTTGCAATTGGAAGACGGAAGACGCGAGTGGCAACTGCAAGGGCCCGATTTGTGTCCAACTTCACGTGATGACTTCGCGCTGACTTGGACATTGCTTCAATGCTTGGACAACAATATTCTTTCTCCTCTCGTCGTCGACAGCGATATGCGCAGCAAGAGAAGCTACAGGACACCTTGACGAAGAATTAGCTGGAGTGTCTTTCCTACATCATCCTCTGCCTACCAACTGCCTACCAGCGCCTGCAACCATCGTCTCCACTCCTTCACTTGTTATAGTACCAAGATTGGTACAAATTCCTCCCGCCTTCACGACCCATTGTCTCAACTTTTCCACTGTCTCCATCTGCTTCTCAAGTACTTGTATTCCGCCTCGACACAATGCACGTCATACTAGGATTGACTAGGATACAAGTCCTCTTAACGACGCCTTCACCTTCTACAATCTCTGGGAGTCTAGGGGAGTTGCACAGGCTCATAGCACAGCCTTCATACTTAGCAAGGAGTTACTGGCGCAGCTCAATTGTTACTCATCTACGATTTCCCTGACGATGTCTTTCAGTGTACAGCATGTTTCCAGCGAATTTATAGATTGACTTTAGCTCTACAGTACTCGAGTTTGTTTCTACGAGTACAATTGGAGTATAGTGGAGCGGTAACACCCGTCTTCCCTAGGCAGCAGTCACCATAGGCCTTTGACGGCACCTTCATCTCATCATTGTTCTGTTACAAACTGTGCAAGACCACTTCCGAGTCAAGTTCCACCCAAAACCTATAAAAGATGCCCTCACTCCTGCACTCATCTTCAGCAGTCTTCCTAGCAGAAGACTTGGTATTACTCCCCGACCCATATTACCAAACACCATCTCTCCTTGACCTACAAAATGCTCCTCTCGTTTTCTACATCCGTTCTTCTTGCCATTGCCCTCACGTCCAGCACCTTGCTGAGCTCTGCCTTGCCCATACTACCAACCCCCCTGTGAGTCTGTCTTTTTTGTCAATCAGCGCTACCAGAGTGTCTTACCATCTTCTTTTCACCTATGTAGGCCTCAGCAGAGATCAACGGGGCTAGCAAAATGGCATCAAGATAACGGGACCATTCGGTCGTCTGGATCAGTCATTTCTACTACTCATCTCTATCGCGCTCGCGATGGTACTACCCCGCCAGATGGGTCTTCTCCAGCAGACCCGTCTACTTCCCCAGTCGGGACTCCTCCACCAGACCCATCTACTTCCCCAGTTGGGACTCCTCCACCAGACTCGTCTACTTCCCCAGTCGGGACTCCTCCACCAGACTCGTCTACTTCCCCAGTTGGGACTCCACCAGACTCGTCTACTTCCCCAGTTGGGACTCCTCCACCAGACTCGTCCACTTCCCCAGTGCCGTCTACTTCCCCAGTTGGGACTCCTCCACCAGACTCGTCTACTTCCCCAGTCGGGACTTCTCCATCAGATCCATCTACTTCCCCAGTCGAGACTTCTCCACCAGACCCATCTACTTCCCCTGGATCAGTCATTTCTACTATTCATCTCTATCGCGCTCGCGATGATACTACCCCGCCAGATGGGTCTTCTCCACCTGATGGGTCTTCTCCCCAGTCACGACTTCTGCACCAGACGGGTCTACTAGTGATACTCCCCCAGTCACGACTTCTGCACCAGATGGGGGATCTACTAGTGACACTCCCCCAGTCGCGACTTCTGCACCAGACGGGTCTACCAGTGATACTCCCCCGGTCACGACTTCTGCACCAGACGGGTCTACTAGTGATACTCCCCCGGTCACGACTTCTGTACCAGACGGATCTACCAGTGATACTCCCCCAGTCACGACTTCTGTACCAGACGGATCTACCAGTGATACTCCCCGGTCACGACTTCTGCACCAGACGGGTCTACTAATGATACTTCCCCAGTCACAACTTCTGCACCAGATGGGTTTACTGATACTCCTCCAGTCACGACTTCTGTACCAGACGGGGGGTCTACTGATACTCCCCCAGTCACGACTTCTGCACCAGACAGGTCTACTTCCCCAGATGGGTCTAGTCTCCCCTATGTAGACTGACGAATACATACTATGTATGTATATGTAGTCTGCTAGGACCCGCGTCACTTTTGGTGGTTGGCCGGCTATTAGTGATAAATCTCAAAAAGAGAAATCCTGTACTTAGCGCGTCTTTCACGTTCCTCGGCGCGTTTTCCTTGATTTCTTTCTGGTTTTTCTTGTTTTCTGGTTTGTTCTTACTTCCCGTCTGATGAGTTATCGAGGTAGATATTAGTTAGTATTTACCTGAGCATTTGTCGCGTAGATAGCCAAATTGATCGTTTTTGATTTTTTTCCTTATTTATTTTCTTTATTCATACCAGCTGATAAACACTGGGGGCGAGCTCATGGGAAGCAGGCCCTCGGCTCCCAGGCAGGAAGCCTCATGGGAAGCAGACTGGACAGCTCCCACCGGTAATCTAAACTATTGAATTCGAAGGGCCCGAGTAGCTAGGCCCAAGTACTTCGTGTAACCTTAGCAGGGGCTGAATCCAGGATTGCACTGCAATCCGCAGTGTACCTTATATACTTATATAGAAAACACTGTAGTAGTACGACAGATATAGAACAAAGACCGGCATTAAATGAAAATGTATATAACTTGTGAATACAAAGAGTCAAAGCCTTTCTATTCTTTGCAGCCCTACACACTATATGTCCAACAAAGTGGTTTGCAATTGCTCCAAGTGTGAACAATTCACGTACAACAACAACGGAGAACGCCTCCCTGGCCAACGGGTTGGCAGAAGCACGAGGACCGACCACCGAAACCGCGACCGATTGAGTTCATTGCAATGGGAAGCCAACGTGAATGGCTCAGACGCAGATGAGTCAGATGATGAGAATGAGGATATCATAGAGGTGCAATGGGATTCTGCAGGGAGGATCTGAACTGTGCAAGAGGAATGCAGTGTGTGGTTTTACTTACTGATGCATTTGACCGACTACTCATAATCCTCATCTCTTCTCCAGACAAGAGCTTGTCAATATTAACCTATCTGACAGCTCTCCTAGCAGCTTGGCTTCATCTCAAGGGCAGTGCCAGTCGTACCGCTACCAATGTGGTTCTGAATGGCATTGCCTTCATTCTTGCAACCGCCTTCCACATCATTTTGGTATCGCTACAAACTTGTGGTTATGATATCAATATACAGGTCTCCACTCCTCAGGACATTCGTTCTACTTACAGCTCTCTACAAATTGAACCAACAATCATTCGCACCGTCTGCTGTCCCAAGTGCTTCACACTCTATCCCCACATGGCAAACCTTCCTGATCATTGTCTTTGGAAGCGAGGAGTATATCAGAGGAATCCCTGTGGAACACCTTTGAAAACCACAAGGAGAACTGGAAGAGGAGAAATTACCATCCCTAGGCGCTTGTATAGCACCCAGTGTTTCAGGTCATGGCTCAAGTTCTTCTTGAAATGTCCAGGGATGGAGGAGATGATCAACAGGTCCTACAATGTCCCGCCCTCTCCTGATGGAAATGTGAGGGATACCTGGCAAAGTAGAGCTTGGCATTCGCAACCCGACTTTCCTGAGCAACCAGGCAATTTGACATTCTCTCTATACGTTGATTGGTTCAACCTGTTTACGAATAAGATAGCTGGTAAAATTGTATCCTGTGGTGCTATCCTACTCTGTTGCATGAACCTTCCCCCAGCACTCCGCTATCTTCCTGAAAACACCTTCATTCTTGCAATCACTCCTGGCCCTAAAGCTCCAGATACAAACACTATATCCAATATCCTGCGTCTTCATATAGAGGTGCTCAACACTCATTGGCACGGTGTCACAATACAGACCCATCTCCATCCTACAGGAACATTCATCCGTGTCATGGTGGTTCCACTCATTGCCGATCTGGAAGCAATGAGAAAGATAACCGGCTTTCTGTTGCATAGCGCTCGGTTATACTGCTCATGGTGCTTGGGTCTCCATGGTGACATCGAATGCCTAGATTTGGATAAATACCCTTTGCGGAATCGAGCGATAGTAAGGCAGCAGGTGGACGAGTGGTTGGCAGAGACGAGAATAGGGCACCAGGAAGAAATTGCATCAAAAAATGGTGTGTGCTGGACATCGCTCCATGACCTTGAATACTTTGATCCTGTCAAGCACATCATGCTTGGGTTTATGCATAATACACTTGAAGGAATTCTGCAAGATCATTTGCGGGAACAATGGGGTATTGGGAGGAAGGAGAAGGGAAAGGGAAAGGGAAAGGGGAAAAGGGAAAAGGAAAGGGAAAGGGAAAGGGAAAGGAAAAAGCCAAGGAGAAAAGCAACGAGAGCAATGACTACAACACTGATGATGATGAACCAAAGGAGGAGTATGAGGAGTATACCGACCATGAAGCGAACATGGATTTGGACGAGTTGAGCCAGGAAAGCAGAGACCAGGAGATCTTCATGCCTACTCGATTTCGGTCTCGGTCTCAGGTTTCAACAAGCAGCTCTCAAGCATCAAGCTCCGAGGCACTAGCAGACAAGTCAGGGCACCAAACCTTGAAACCGTAGGAATCAAACAGCGCAAAGAACGTTCAGATGCTCGATTCATCTACCAGGGCTACATCTTTTGCAAGGCTGTTACCTCTTGCCCCGTTGTTGAAATAGTTAAGGCGAGCTTTTTCAATGTGTTTGCTGTGGACTTTTTCAGGATCGCACTTGCCCAAGTTCATCACCAGTGTCGAGAAATCTTGGAGAGTGCTGAACCGGTTGGCAAACTTCTGCTTGACAGTAGGAGCTGGTCGTGCAGGTGCGGATGTTCCGTCGGCGAGCCCCCATGCCATGCATATATGCACTTGAAAGGCGCGCTAGTATCTTCATGTGAGTATTTACCTTCTAAATGCAGAAACTTGAAACTCACAATAGTACCTCTAGCCTTTTCTGGCACCTGATCTCGGGGTATGCGGATCGGGTCGCTTTTTTTCGATTTCTTCGACCTAGTTTTGGGAGCAGGTTGCTTGGAAGAGGGTTTCTGCGTAGATGACGCAGAGTTAGGCCTGGACGAAGGATTTTTGCACAGTCGATGAACGATTCTGCGTAGACGACGGATGACTCGGCCCAGACGATGAACGGTTCGTGCAGAATTCTGCGTAGTAGATGAACGATTTGGCCTAGAGGACGTTGCAGAATTCTCCGTCGACGATGAACGATTTGGTCTAGACGATGACGAAGTGTTCTGCGTAGACTGGAGGTTTTCTCTTAGATGACATTGGGAATGAACAGAGGGACAATACTGAACTTGTCACTTAGGGTACGGAGATTTTTATGAGTCGGGGAATCAGTAGTGGCACAAAAGGGTTTTTTTTGTCCAATCCTTTGACTTCTGCTCTATGTTTGATAAACAACAGCACGCCATTATACCTTCAAATTTTTGAATCAAGGTCAAACTGCCCATTGTATCACTGGTCTTTGCTATGATTTTCTTTCAACATACCCATGTTCGGATTCCGACCTCAATTAGGCATGTGAGTGTTATTCTGCGAAGGTGGAGGTGGTGGAGGTGGGTTAGGCATGTTTGTAGGCATTCCATACACTTCAGTTTGGGACTCTCAAGCAAGCTGTGGATGAAGTTGACTTGGAGTTCGGTTTTGGTTGCGAGCAGGATAAACTCGACTTGGAGGTTGGCTTAGGTTGCGAGCTGGATGGTGTCGACTTGGATGTCCTTTCTCTCCCCAACTTTTGTCCCCTTCCTGTATATTTTTTGAAAGGATAATCAAACCACTTACCTTAGCCTTTCTTTGTTCACATCCTTAGCCTTTCTTCGCTTTTATACCCTTTGAAAATCAAGAACTTATGGAGACCGCCAAGGCTATTGGTCTGATTTCCTCATTAATCATTTCTCCTGGCTTGTACGAAGTACTGTACTCAGGATTCTGGCTGGAAAATTAAAGCCTCAGTCGTTACGAGGTATGCTGCCTGTTTCTCTTTTCCTGAAAAGCTACATCAACATTGTTTACAGGACCCTCCCGGTTGGCAAGAGATCCTCAAGTACTTTCGTGATTCTGAATGTCGATCATACATATTCCAATACAGCTAGCAAGGTCATCAAACGGTGATCTACTGTCTTCACGTGCAATTCCATTCTTCACACCAAAAAAAGACTGCATTCGTTATCGAGCACAATTTCATCATGGCCACCTACCTTACCGATCGTGTCATTGTCTTTGAGGGTCAGCCTGCAGCAATCAGGATTTTTTCTGGATTTTATCAGATTTTTATTCGCGACTTTGCTGATTTAATTGCATCACGTCACAAGTCACTAACACGTCACGAGCTACTGTCACGTCACGAGTTACGGTCACGTCACGAGTTATGGTCACGTCACGAGTTACGGTCACATGTGACGTTCCGGGATCCAAGCCACAGGAGGACATAGGGGATAGTTTCGGTTGGCGTCGCAAAGGTTGTTAGTCGGAACTAAGGTATTATCTCGAATCGATGTTTTCCGTTCGTTTGAGTGAAATGTGGCGGGAAGTCCTCTCGTCGAGACGAGAGGACTTGCACGCATTTGATAGTTCCCTAAAGTTGTTCCTTTGTTTTTCCTGTTTTAGCTGTCGACGCTTGCTTTCATTGTTGTTGTACATACATATATATCTCGCGTTTGTATTCTTTTACCATTGTATTCTTTGAAAGAAAACTATCTTGGATCTCAAAATCCGTTGCTAGGCATCGGTTAGTTTCTATTATTGGAATCTAAGTACATCTTGAGTATCCTAAGAGTATCCTAAGTTCGGATCTACTTGTTTGATTACTGGCTGGTGTGATGGTGAAGTCTTGGTCCGCTTCCCGTGCGGGAGCCAGACCTCTGCTTCCCATGAGCTTGCCCCAGTGAAAGTACTCGGAGCCTGTTTTTATCCTCAGACGGTGGTCCAAAACCGCTCAGAAGAACTCGCGGGAGATTCTTGCCGTAACGAACTGCTACAAGGGACACGACTCACAGCCTAAGAGCCTTTGGACTCTTTTTCCCCAGAAAAACTCACCCGAACGTCTAAAATGGCAAACACATCCTATCCGGGGTCGAAATTCTGAAAACCCAGCAAAAACATTACGAAGTTCGAAGTTCATCGAACTCAGAAGGTCATGTGACAGGCTTACGTGTATTGCTATATAGCCAAAATCGCTCTTGAGGTAACTACCATGAGTTCATAAACTGGCCAACTTCTATATCTACTACCTACATTCTAGAACTAGAATTAACGCTGTCAACTCACTCAACCTCAGACAATATAATTGGACCCAAGAAGGCATCATGCTTTCGCCACTTTCGTCTGTCGCTGGTTTTTGTTTGAAGCTATAATTGACTTACCCAGCGATTGAGATGCACCTTAGCCTGATTCAGATAGGCAATGACTCGGGCCTGGAGGCCTGACGCCTTCTCAACAGCTTGTCACAGCCTTGTGCTTCATCAGCAAGCAATTGACGCTGGGCCACGGAATATTTAAGCATACCCCCGTTGACTCCGGACCACATCGTGTATCTGCTTTGCTTTGGGTCCATCTACGCCATGTCGCTTGCAAGAGCTCATGATCAGGGAATCGCTACGAAGGTACGACATCCTTTTTGGTTTTCTTGAAAGTGTAAGTTGATTACTGGCTTCCCTAGGTCCTTCCAAAACGACTCATAAACACACATACGCTAAAATTAGTGGATTTTTCAGAAGATGATGCGATTCCACCCTATGCTATCTTGTCGCACAAATGGTTTCATGGCCACGAGATCAGCTATCAGGACTATCTGGATCTTCGACCCGAGACGAAGATGAAAATAGGATACCGGAAGATACAAAGCGCTTGCACGCGAGCACGTTTGGACAGGCTCAATTTCATCTGGATAGACACCGTCTGCATCAACCAGGGCAACCGTGATGAAGTTGCGCGAAATATCAATTCCATGTACTCCTACTATCAGAACTCTCGCGTCTGCTATACTCATTTAGCGGACGTCTTCAACTCAAACGACGGACCTTACGTGGTCGGGAGGACTCCGGCACTTTGGATGAGTAGTTGGTTCCAGAGAGGATGGACTCTGCAGGAATTGGTTGCACCTCGAGAAGTCATATTCCTCAATGCACGCTGGGAGGTGATCGGGAATAGGCACCTGTTGAAGCTCGAGGTGTCTAGGATCACTGGGATACCTGAAACTGTGTTGGACGGGAGTAGGGCGATCGAAGAAGTCGATTTGTTTGAACGAATGGCTTGGTGTGCGGGCAGGCAGACTACCAAACCTCCAGACCTAGCCTATTGCCTTCTAGGCATCCTGGGTGTCTCCCTGACCCCAGATTACACCGAGGATGTTAGGACAGCATTCCAACGGCTGCACAGCACGCTCTTGCACTCGTATCCGGAGCGTTTCCAAGCAATGCAGGGTGACGATATCTACCTCAGACTCCTTCATCAAAGCACGCGTGCTCGAGTCGACTCGGGTTATAAAGCTGTCACGTTTAATGTTGCCGGTGCACACCATTACGCAGCGACACCGTTTGTCTCCCTTGCTAAATATTCCTCACCTCTGATGAACCCAGACCTGAAGTACGCTGTCACCTCTACCTTTACGCCTTACATTCATTTGGGCCGCCATCCTGAATGTACCCCGAGACTTCAGCTACGCACCCTTGGTTCGGATCCGAATCATGTCAACCCATTATTTACCGTCGACATCTATCAACTTATCCAGCGCTCTCCTTCTACTCATACTCCGCCTATCACGTCAGGCCTTGGTGATGCCCTCCCCCAAGTAGACACCTTGTCTGATCTTGCGCTACCCAGATTCGAGCTACACATGCTGCTTAATGCCGAAACCTGGACAGGGCAATTCCATCTTGATTTTTCTAATTACGAACTAGTATTGTATCCACTCCTGACCGATTATGACCTCGGCCCATTACCCATCGGCCCCACATCCTTGCAGACGTCCGTGGATGCCACACGCCCAGCTATCAATTCCTTACGCATCGTTTGTGATTTGATACCCCAATGGCCGATTAACCTTTCAGGAGACCCCAAGTTCATCGGGTGGAGAGAGACCAAATTATCAATGACCGTTGTCAATCATTTGAAATCATCAGTGACCGTTCTCGATATATTTGCCAGCATACGTCAGGTACTTCAAACTCCTATACTCCATTCCGACTGGGACAATTTAGCGGAGAACGAACGAGACGCCGTAACCAAGGCTTATCAGAAGAGGTGCAAAGCCGCAGAAAACTGGGAAGAAGAAAGATTGAAGGGAGTGAAGAGGATTGATTTTCTGAGGGAAAGGTGTACTTTAATGGGTTGCTTATGGACTGGGAGAACGGGGTTATGAAGCTGGTCATGGGCAGTCAGCCAAATTCGTCCTTGTCCCAGGTAGGCCTTCTGTGAAGCCTGACAGATTACGGTTACTGACATCTCGTTACCTTATTCAGGGCCTGAGTAATCCTCCGTCAATGGCAGAGACTCAATCCCGGGAGAAGGTTTTGAAGAAGATTTCCGAACCGAGTGGTGTTTTGAAACGCTCTAGGAGTGACGGTGCTTTGAAGGAGGATGCTAAGTTCCAGAAACGGATGTAGACCGACTCCTTAATTCTCTCTGGCTAACAGAGACTCAGCCAACACATGCAACAGCTTGAGAGGCACCTGTTCTGGCTTTCTGTGTCGTAGTGGTTTACCAAAAGCGTCCAAAGCTTGAGACTTTGGTTATAGGACCGGGTCCAAGGCACGTTTTTCGCATAGCAGACTTTCACAGACTTGTCTAATTATGAATAGAGTCCTTTACTCTGAACGCCAGCCCAAACGTTCGTAACTCGTTCACGTCGTCGACATCCATCCTCTTCGGATCCGCTGTTTAAAGTTGGTTTGAAACTAAGTTGAAGGTTTAGGTTTGAACGATTACAACAAGACAACAGACAACCTGGGATTCTATTCCGAAAAACTTGCTTGAAGTAATGGGCCCGAGTCATCCAGTAAAAAGTCAAGTGAAGCAAATCCAATCCAAGTGGTCCCCCACGTGCATTTTTCCTTTTCCCCACTGCAACTGCCCCACAATTTACCCCAAATGAAAAGTTTGCAAATATCGCAAGGATATAGCCTCCCCTCCTCTACGTACATCTGACTGACTATGTGCGCATCTCCAGTACAAATTAAATAGTGTTTATCCATCATTTATTATTGCTCTAATACAGTTCTATGAGTCGTCAATGACAAGGCGGCCCTACGGAGTCTGAGTCTGAGTCTATGGGTGGGTAAGGATAAGTATACATATACACATGACGTTTTGCGCATGCACATGCGTCGAGTGGACTTTGGGTATCTGGTATATGTATATGATGGATGTATGACGACTCAAGAGGTACCGGTTCTAGTGTCTAGTTTCTTGATTTACATCCCATTGCCACGACCGATAACGGTTACCTGCATATCAAGATGAAGATGTGAGTATTTCATGAGAAAAATAAAATAAATCCAAAACCAACCTTAAACCCAATCCTCCTCAACCTCTCCGCCTCTTCCAACCCCAAAATCAACCTTCCATCGAATACGAAAGCGGGTTTGTTCATTCCATCGTAGACGGTTTGCCAGTCGATGCCTGTTTGAAAGGTTTAAAAAGTTTTAGGTTTTGTGATATAAAGTGAGTGATATCATACATACCTTCTCTAAATTCCTTCCACTCTGTTGCAATAACGAGCGCGTCTGCACCTTGAGTAGCATCGAGGGCGGTGGGGCGGAGGGTTACGGAGGATTTGACTGTGGGGAAAACAGCAAAACGTCGCGTCAGCAAACGTCGTCAAGTTGACTAAAAGGACAAAGACGGCGAAAGACGAAGAGTAGACTCAAGAAAAAGACAGCAAGACAGACGTACTCTCCTCAATCCCCATATCCCCACACGCCTCTTCCAAATCCTGCCAAATCTGTTCATGTGGAACTTGAGGGTCGTAAATCGACACGTTGGCGCGTTCTTTTAAAAAGTCGCGGATGAGCGTGATGGAAGCTGATTCTCGGGTGTCGCCGGTGTCGGCTTTGAAGGCGAAGCCTAGGACGGCGATGTTCTAGATGATAGACAACATACAGTAAGTAGCTGAAAGAAAAAAGAAGCAAAGCTTCGCCTTACCTTTCCCGTAATCGTATTAAACAACGTATCCACCACCCTCTTACTAAACCTCCTCTTCTGATACTCATTCATCTCCACCACCTGTCTCCAATACTCTGCCACTTCCTTCAAATGTAAACTCTCACTCAAATACACCAAATTTAAAATATCTTTTTGGAAACACGAGCCACCAAAGCCTACTGAGGCTTTGAGGAACTTGGGTCCGATACGAGAATCAAACCCGATGGAATAAGCGACTTCGTCAATGTTGGCACCAGTGGCTTCGCAGATGGCGGAGAGGGCGTTGATGGAGGAGATACGTTGTGCGAGCATCGCATTGGCAGCGAGTTTGGTGAGTTCGGAGGACCAGAGGCCGACAGTTAGGATGCGGGTTGGGCTACACCACACACAGGTTATAGATCAGTTCACAAGTTGTTTGACATGAAATATCAAAAACACACTCACTCAACCCAATTCGCATAAACCTCCTTCAACTTTTCACAAGCCTCTTTACCCTCCTCGGTTTGTAAACTCCCAATCAACACTCTATCAGGTTTAAACAAATCATTGATCGCCGTTCCCTCTGCGAGGAATTCAGGGTTGGATAAAATGTCGAAACGACAGTTGGGTTTGGAATTGGCTTCGAGGATGGTACGCATGGATTCGGCTGTTCGACATGGGACGGTGGATTTTTCGACGACGATTTTGGACGAGGTGGCTACGGCGGCTATTTGACGGGTGGCGGATTCGACGTATCTGTGAGATGTGTGAGATCTCGAGGACGAGGAATAGCAAGGAGGACGATACACTCACTTGAGATCAGCAGCAAACCCAGCCCCGACCCCACTCTTCTTAGTAGGTGTATTAACACTAACAAAGATGAGATCTGCTTCCTGAATCCCCTTATCCACGTCCGTCGAGAAGAAGAGGTTTCTGCCTCTACACTGCCGCACAACGTCCTCCAACCCAGGCTCATATATAGGCAGTTTAAAGTCTGGAGTATTCCACGCATCGATACGTGATTTGTTGAGATCGACTATGGTCACTTGGATGTGAGGACATTTGAGAGCGATGACGGCGCAGGTGGGTCCTCCGACGTAGCCGGCACCGACTGGAAATGCAAAGTAGAGATTAGAGTAGATAGACGCGTAAAAGAGGAAATAGACGTACTGCAACAGATTTTAGAGACTTTTGTGGGGGCCATGGGTAGTGGAAGTGGTACTAGTAGGAAGAGCGGATGAGGTTGAAATAGACTGACAACGACATGTTTCGTGTTTCATTGCGTATTTTCATCTCCAAGGACAGACGTAAATTTTCATATGACCCAGATATGGCCACGATTTTCCGAACTCATTCCGTACCCTCGTTATCACCGTTGCGACCCTGGTGCGCGTTCAAGATAAACCTGCTGTCAGGCGTTTTTTGGCCGTATTTGTTTCGAAGACTGATAGACGCCAAAGGACTACACAAGGACTGCAAGGGACCATCATACATAATGATAGCGGGACCTGTACATCTTCATAGATGACTGCCCAAGATATTCACTCGAATGGCACAGACGGCCTTCTCATTCCTTCTCATCAATCTAGCCCTACAGACCCTTCCCTGGTCTGACTCAGGAACAGAGCAGACGACTCTTCTCAAACCCGTCTCCAGCTTTACGCGATCCAGCAAGTCATTAGCAAATCAATACCCTGGCCATACCCGTTCTGCCGAGCGATTGTGACCCCTACGTTGTCCTACTTTGCTCTCAGCGTCTGGTAGACATACTTACTATGTGGCGTAAATTGACTGAACCTACTAGGTCAACCTACAACAACGTCAGCTGTCTCTGGCTATCATCATTTATGCATTTATGGACTGACTCTGGCAGTACTAGTAGGGCATAGGGCATAGGTGACCATAGTTCTAACTTGAGAGTAACTTTGAACTTCTAGAGAGACCGAGTCAGTAAGTAGTGAGTGACAATGCATAATGAACGAGTACTACTTGGTAGCGATACAATTACGTGCGTCATCGCGTCGTCCCGATGTAAGAGAGTGAAGCCATGTAAAAAATTAGCGTGGAAGATAATATGTAATGAAGAGAAAGTTTCCCTTTCCTTTTTATGAGTCCTGGCACCTGCGGACTGGCCCAGTAAGCTAAAAGAAGAAAAATCAGCAAGCACAACAAGCAGAATGACTGACAACAAAAACTCTGTTATGGCTTTCAGAACACCCAGAAGTACAATCTTTTCCGTACACTAATAATACAAAGTTTGTAAGTACACTGCTTCTGAATCACTGGGCCTCAACTCACAGTCGCAACTGCAGCGCTGAGCGGTACCATCTCACCCAACGGGAAATCAGGGTTGAAGTTAACTTCAACCCCAGGTCGGAACATCAAGCAATGCGTAGACCCTCCAAAATGAAACATTCCCAACTCTTCTCCCTTCTTGATACGTTGTCCTTCGCTCACCCCAATCTCACACGTCGAAACTTCTGCCATTCCAATAGCCATAAAGCACATCAACCCAATTTTTGGGTTATCAACCTCGATGAAAACCAGCGCACGGACTGCAACTTGGGTGATAAACCCTTGCGAGAGGTTAGGAGCACCAGGGTCTGGTCCGTCCGGGTTGATGAACCCCATGAAAGGAGACTCTGCGTAATATGTCCCCGGTATCATCAGCGTTCGCTTCACTGTACCATTGACAGGACTATGCCAACGGTGATAGTTCAAAGCGCTGAGGAAAGCCTGGTAGATGGTCCCACCCACGAACTGTTCAGCGATCTTGTTGTCATGTGAAGAAGTGAGTAGGCTCACTCTTGAGCCAAAACTCATCACGGAGTTTGATATCACGAGCGATGGCGTAGGCGGTGGACTCGCAAGCGCTGTTGATAATGTTGTCGTCATCGGGGAAGACCACCGGGCGAAGACCTGGGAGAAAACGTCTGGTGAAGAAGTCGTCCCAGCTCTGAAAACCTTTGTATGGAGCGGTTGGGGAGCATATGAATGTAGAGTCGAAGTTTGGAAGGGCACTGCTAGCACTGGGTACAAACCAACCAGGGTCTTCCGTGGTGAGGACGTAGCGAGAATCTGGGGACTTCAAGAAGGAAGAACATCAACCGTCGACCATTTTCTTGAATTGGGCGTTAACTTTTGGGTTCATGAAGCCTGCCAAACCTGCTGGAGTCCCCATGGGCCAATCCAAAATCGCATTGATAGGAAAACCGACGAGGTCATTGTCTTCGTACTCGGGCGCCTCGGTGAGAATGCAGTCAAACAGACTGAGCATCTTCATATAGTTGCGGATCTGAAAGGCAAGATGTGAGCGTAAAGGAATGGCTCCAGTTGACTGAGACTGACCTGGGGTTTTCCAGTAGGATCGTTATTGTATGGTGGCTTCGTAGGCACCTGTTCAAACATCTGGTGGAAAACCATTTACAGGTCGGCGTCGTTCTCGATGAGCTCTCGAAACTCAGTGATGACGGGATGCCAGCCGAAATTGGGGATGCCCTCTCGCTGTTGGACCTTTTTGAGCTTCTTTGAGAGCCAGCTCTCGAGGACTCTATGATCCTTGGGTAACCAGCCTCCGACTCTGTGGTGAATGAGGTGAGGAAAGCGTGACGGATCTGGGGCGGCCATGTCTGCTGAGCTTGAGATACACGGGAAAGACTTGAAGTTGAATAAGGGGATCCTATTATACTCTCCAGAGTGCCTCAAGTGGGTTTTGGGCGAAGATTATACGGAAGCGCTTGAGTTCTGAGTGCATTATGTGTGAGTATGCCACAACGCTTCCATGGTAGACGTCACGTCGAACAGTTGCCTCCACCGTCTTGCTGAGAATCCGTCGGTAGCCCAAATAGCTCGAAAACCATGTATTCGATACCAAGGTTGTTTAGATTCAGCAAAACCAGTCCAGGTGACTGTTCTTGTGGTTGTAATTAAAAGAAGAGGTGCTGTCTTGAGATAAACATAAATATATTTCATTGCAACTGCCAAAACACGAGGTACCATCTGTTAGCACATAAGCAAGAAGAGAAGGGAAACCTACTTACAAATGTTCACATTCCGTTGACCAGAAGCGAAAGAAGACCGTCAAATGAGGAGCTAGGTCCAGGCCAGCTTGAGGGTTCGGTTCGCTAGTGAAGAATGGAACAGGCAGAAATACGACAGACTAGCTATAGCAGTGGTGGTGGTCAAGACTCAACGTACTCAACGGTCATGTTGAAACTTCGCACGCACCTTACGCTCTCATTGCTTCCTCGATGTCCAATCCACCACCGTTAACGATGCAGCAGCGTCGTGTGCGCACTATAATGGCAACCTTGCCTATCATCGTTGCTACAGGATGTTCGTACCCTTTCATCCATGTTCTACGTGTCGTTCAAGAATTCGACTTTGACTTCGCTTTCTCCAGACGTGCTTTACAAACGTCTCGTTCTCGGGGAGCCTCAAAGGACGTTACCTAGACTAGAAAATGCGACGGAGAAGGAAAATGTACGACTTGACCCGAAGCAGTAAATGAGGTGCCTAGTGAGTCGCGATGAATGTATCAAGGTTTCTTGGTGACTGACTGTAAACTGCAGTCCGGTTGAGGTAATATGCCATATCAGGTTCCTTGGGTCCTGGTTGCTGAAGAATATGTGAACGGGTCCATTTTGCCTGACCTATTTCCTTCCGGCTGTCAACTTGAAGTATCTCTGAGGCTTGAAGGCACACTTTATCGACCATGAATCCCGCAAGCAATGGATACACCAATATCGTCATTCGGTGTCGCAAAGCAGCAGAGAGAAACAATCTAAGTACTACCTGTAACTCCTCTTACCGGTACTGCTATACAGCTATCATTCCTCCCATGCAAATTTCTCCTTTCAACCACTTCCCGGCGCAGAAAACGCGTCGGAGACTTTCCATCTTCCTTACTCTTCACCTTTGGACGAAGAGTAGTGATCAGAGTCAAGGAGGGAAGCCGAAGGCCTTGCCAGCGAACTCAAATTACGAAGACGTCTGCGCGAAGAACGACTGCGTTTCGATCATACTGCTTCTCCTACGCCTATTCTACACTGTAACCACTGTTCGAGCAGATGGTGTAAAGCGTCCTTATGTGTTCCAGTACGCGTACATATATTGCACACATCGTTGCATCCCGATTCTCGGATCATAAAAATGGATTCACTCAAAAGGAAGACACTTTCAGAAACCCAATAGGCGATAGGCATGGGTACCCTTGGGCACCTCATCGGGAATAGGTATAGGCAATAGGCATTACACCGAGGTCAAACAATGACATTCGGAAACGCATTCACATTTTCATGGAGCTTCCGGTTGTTCGACGGCTTTTTGGTTGTAACTTGTCGTGGTGAAGATATGTGTACCCCACATAGCCCCACAACAACCTTACAACCCTCCAGATTCCTACAACCACCCCGCATGCAATTTGACTGCCGGAAGGACGTGTACCCGAATTTCCGAAGAGGCCCTGAGCGTGTATTTCCGGCAGCAACCAGTGTGACCTTCTTTTCTTTCCTCTCGAAATATTCGAGTGGAGTAACACTCGGACTCACATTGTACCTGAATTCTGTTTGCTCTGATGACGTTTTTCCATGCGTCTAGGGCAGAGTATAAAAAGCTCAATCCAGGACATGCTCGCCCGATATTTCATCTTCCGGACCCGCAATGCTTCACTGGTTCTCCAAAGGGCGGCCATTACAACTAGCTATTTCGGCAACGTGTTCTTTTGCATTCATCCTCTTTGGTTATGACCAGGGAGTTTTCAGCGGTATTATCGGAAATGAAAATTTCTGTGAGTTCTTCTCTGGGGTCTCCCGCTTTTAGACGAGTAACTAACATTTAGTTGGTCTAGTGGACACTTTTGGTCACCCAAACGACAGCACAGAAGGAATAATGTACGTGCAAATGTATTGTCTTCAGCTGGCAATAATAACATCTGAACTTCATCACAGCGTCTCGTCGTACAACTTGGGCTGCTTTGCTGGCTGTATTCTCACTTTTATCGTTGGCGATTTTCTGGGCAGACGGCGTGCCATGTGGACTGCCATGCTTATCATTACCATTGGAGCTGTGCTTCAGGCTATAGGTAACCAGATAACATACAGTAACGTGTCTTCAACAAAAGGTCGCTCATCCTTGTCCCCCTAGCTTATTCTGTCCCCCATATAATCATTGCGCGTATAATCACGGGTATGGGCACGGGTATGGAAACTTCAACAGTGCCCATGTATCAATCGGAGCTTTGCAAACCTGAATATCGAGGCCGAATTGTTGCGTCTGAACCCATGTTCGTTGGTATAGGTATTGTTACTGCGTATTGGTTTGTGAGTACTACCTCGATCAGATGTCTCTTTTGTACGGATCCATTAAACTGTTAATCTTTTCATAGGACTATGGCATGAACTTCATCTCTTCCAACTCATCCAGTGCTTCCATCGCTTGGCGTCTCCCCATTGCGTGCCAAATATTATTCACCATCGTCGTCAGCATCCTGATTCTCGCTGTACCTGAATCTCCCCGTTGGTTATATCAGAAAGGTCGCGATGCCGAGGCCATGCAGGTTTTATCGGATGTGTACGACAAGCCGTTTGATGATATCGAGGTAGTGAAAGAAGCTAGAGATATCAAGGAAGCGATGAAGCTAGAGGAGGAGAATGCCTTCCAATGGCGTAACTTGCTACAGCGAGACTCTGTACAAACTGGTCGACGGGTACTACTGGCTTGGGGGATGCAGTGTATGAAGTGAGTCTACGGCATCTTCTCGATGAGCTTACATATCTAAACTACTCCTTTCTGTGCAGTCAAATCGGCGGAATCAACCTCGTCGTCTACTACCTCCCTACAGCTCTCACGGATAACGTCGGCCTATCACGACAAATGGCGCTCATCCTCGGTGGCTGCATCAACATCATGTTCCCGATCGGTTCACTTATACCTTCCTTCTTCCTCGATCAAATGGGTCGACGTAAACCGATGATGATATGTTCGTTCTTCCTTGCGATCTGCATGGCGTGTATTTCTGCTCTGCTGAGTTTCAAGGGTACAGCAGTAGAGAAGACGACAGCGACGGCTTCCGTGGCTTTCTTCTTCCTATACCAGTTTATATTTGGGGCAGGACCAAACTGTATACCTTGGGTATATGTCCAGAGATTCTTCCCCTCCACGCCCGTGCAAAAGGCACCGCGATTGGTATCTCTTCGAATTGGATATGGAATTTCGCAATTGTTATGATTACTCCCATTATACTGAACCGACTTGTGAGTCTTTCTCTTCCTTTCTGTTGATTGAAGGGCTCGAACTTGCACCTTAGCAATGGAAAGCATACCTCATCTTTGTCGCCACCAATGCACTCTTCGTGCCAGTTGTATACTTTTTATACCCCGAGGTGAGTGTCTTTCCCTGACGCACTATATGAGGTATTGATTGTCTTCAGACCTCTCGTCTCTCCCTAGAAGAAATAGACCTTCTTTTCCTCAAATCAGACCCAGTCAAAGCCAGTTTGGACCGCTCATGGATGGAGCGTCGTCACGATCTGGAATCCAAGATAGTAGAGAAGGAAAAGGGAAGCGAGGAGCGCTTCGAAGTCGTCGACCAGTGAACGATATCCCAATGTATTTTTACGCACTAATGTATGAACAACTTTGACGTACACTCAATTTCAACAATGCTACTCATTCTCATGTCTCAAAGTACTGACTATAAACTGACTTGAAGTCCTCGACGTTGATGTGTTTGCAACATTATCTTCTGCCGAAGGAATATCTGATGTGTCTTTTCCTTCCAACTGTCGAGGCAGCAGACAGAAACAGCAAGTTCTCCTAGCGAAGTCATCGTGCATGGTGCTGATACTAGAACTGTTGTTCCTCCTACGAAAATACATACAATCCAATGTCTAAAGCTGACTTCCTCAGTAAGCTTTCATTTACATTACATTTATCGCTGTCCATAATTATACCCATCATACCCCTGTGAAGGAGGTGGTGGGAATCCGGGATATCCATTAGTTGGCTGCTGCTGGTGTTGGTGCTGTGGAGTTCCTCCCTGAGGCGGAGGTGTGCCATATCCATAACCTCTATACCCTTGCTGTGAGGGCGCAGGTGGTGGAGGGAACCCATATTGCTGCTGGGGAGGTGGTTGATGCTGCTGCTGCTGAGGCTGATAATGATACTGGTTATACTGCTGCTGAGGAGGGGGAGGCGCAGAAGGAGGAGCAGACGGTACAGATGGCATATATGACGGATATTGCTGAGTAAACTGCGGTTGCTGCGGTGGTGGAGGGGGAGGAGCAGAAGCCGATGAATTTGAGCTAGGATTGAACATTCCCAAGCTGGCATAGGGGTCATTCTGGGGCGGCGAAGGGGAAGAAAAGGATTGGTAAGACTGCTGCTGGGGAGGAGGAGGTGGTGGTGACATGTACGACGATTGGTGAGGTTGGGGTGGGGGTGGAGGTAGAGCCAGTGCAGGAGAATACGAGGATGGTGCAGGACTAGGGGAAGGATTATACTGAGAGGGCGGTGGTGGAACACTGCCAACAGGAGTCTGCGGCTGAGAGTACAGAGATCCTTGTCTGTTATGCTGTAGTTGAGGTGGTGGTGGTGAAGATACAGAAGGTGCAGGAGGGATTGGCGGCGTCCCCTGTAAATTCATTGACCCAAATGACGAAGTCAGGTCCGAAGCAGAAGGTGGCGGAGGTATCGGTGGCTTAGCTGCAACAGGAGGAGGTGAAGACGCTGCAGAGAGTCTCTTCTCGACTTCAAGTTTACTTGCAAGACTCTCTCGTTCAGCAGCCCGTCGTGTAACAAACATTCTGACATTATGTCGAAGTGAAGAAGTGAGCTGAGTGAGCTCATTGTAGAAGTGCAATCCTTTCCTAGATATGCATGTAAGGATTAGTGACAAGTAAATCGAGTCAGTTTAATCAAACTCACGCTAAGCCATCCTTGACCTCCATGTACCCATCTCTTGCCTTGGAAAATCTTCTCACTGTATCCTTCTTTTTCTTCTCCCGTTCCTCCCATTTCCTTGCTCCAGCTCCACGTCCAGCAGTATCTCTAAGAGTCTTCCAGAAAGAAGAAATCTCTTGTATGGCGACGTTCTGATGTTGTATAGTCGCTGCCAGCCGTTGCTGGTACGGTCTGAACTTTTCTAGCTCCGCAGCGAACAAGGCAGGCTCGACACCAGTGTTACGGCGGTTCAAAAGAAGTAGATGAGAGACGTCGTCAGATTGGATCTAGTAAGACTGTCAGGACGTACTGAAGTGAGTTTAAATGAGACACGTACCTTGTCCTTTAGATCCTTCAGGACCTCGTTTCGTTCCCTTGATATCTTGTTCAGCCGTCCCAGTCTTTCATCGATCTCTGAGACCAGCTGGCCAATCTTGGCTCGTTCTGCAGAGTCGTCACCTTCGCCCACGTCCAAATCTAACAGACCGACGGAACTTCTCTCTGTGCTCGCCCTAAAGACATTTTCCACCTCTGGGCTCATCAAGATTGCAATGTCACCCTTGACTGAATCCCACAGCGCAATGACCTGCTGGTCTGACTTGCTAGCAGCTTCCAGACTCCCATAATGGCTCTTCAGATCCGTCCGGAGATCTTTGGTCAACCCAGAGCTGGGATCCTGCTCCCATCGATGATCATATTTGACCCTCATCATCTCGCACTCTCTGCTTTCGATTTCCAAGTCCCGAGCAGAATCATCCAGTTCTCGCTTGACGTTCTCCTTCAGTCGGTTGAGTTCACGCATAATGCCCTCCACAGGTTCACGTTCTTCCATCAACGTGATATCCTCTTTCCACCGGCGAACATCCACTGGCACCTCTTCTTCGGACCCCATCTCCCCTTCAGCCATCACTCGGAACCTGACAAGACCCGCTTTGACGCCCATGGATTCCAGTGCACTCCTCACTTCGCCCTCTGCACCCTCAGCTTTCTCCACTTCCCCTCTGACCAGTTTCGCTTTTTCCTCAGAGTATACACTGGCACTCTCGTGTACACTCAGCGGAACAAGTCGCAAGAATATATCCTGCCCAATGGTCTTCTGCACCTCTGGCGTTCCATAGACTTCTTGTATTGGTATCGGGGTAGCAACAGCTGTTTTATCTATCGTCGGTAACGCTTCCGCTGCGGGTATGATGGCGTTGTAGATGAGATCATTTTCGCGCTGTGCCTCGGCTTTCTTGTCCGAGACCAGAGCGAGATGGGCTTTGGTACGTTCGGAGATAGATGTTCCTGCATCGGCAGGAAGAGTTGGGCAGGTTGCATATGTGAATGAGGCAGAGAAGGATGAGGCAAGTCTGTGAGCTTCCTTTGCGTGGGTTTCAGCAAGAATGAGACGGGCAAGGGCATCGCCGTGTTTGTTTGCTGCTGAATCGGCGAGGGCACGGTAGTATTGAGACAGAGAGGAGAAGTACTTGGCTTTGACCTGAGAGCCAAGTGTTAGCAAGGATAAATGCACTTTCAAGAATGTCACATACTTGAATCAATGTAATCCAATTACGTTCAAATATCCCCTTACCCATGAATTCCTTCACTTCCTCAGTAAGCGTGGTGTACATGTACGCAGCCTGCGATCCAATTTTTGACACCAGTGCTGCGCCCTTCTTCTCTTCTGTACACTTCTCAAAGAACACTTCTGTTGCCTGCGCCAAAATAATTGAAACCAGGAATTTGACCACCTCCCGACTGAGATCCGTCGACGGCGCATGTAAGAAGTTCTCGTTGATGTATGTTAGCATACCAGCACATGTTCTGAAGAAGTAGAACGCGCGCTTGATGCCTTCGGGATCTGACCGGGATTGCGAAGACGCAATGGCAGAATGTGTAGCAGCGATCTGGAACAGGATAGATGCCTTCTCGTATGCGATGGAGGTTTGGGTGATCAACTTGTTGGTGAATGCGTCTCTCCATGGGAATTGCACTCGGATTTCCGAGAAACGTAGCTCGAGGAGTTCGAGTTGGCCAAAGTACTTGTACAACAGATCTCTAGCTACTCATAGAACGAGTTGAAGCAATGAGTAGGAGACATGATAGCTAGACTGACCGGTGGTATCGCTGCCAGCTCCTCGAACAGCATCCTGTCTGCATCTCTGAAGCGTAGCGCATTCGGTCGCATAGTTGTCGGGGCTCTCCCCATAAGATTGAGCAATAATATTGCGGATTGGGGTTGTCCAATCGACTTCGTCTGTCGACTTGCGTGGAATAGATATCATTGGAGACTGGTGAGCCATTGTTATACTTCAGAGCCGTCGTCACCGTCCTCGTCAACAGCAGTGATGGTAGGAGTCAGAGAAAGTAGCCGCAGCCCGAGCGCTACGTTTGATTTGGAAAAGCTGACATCACAGTGTCACCAGCTATTTTTTCCTTCCAACCACCATGTCGTCGACAAAACCCGTTTCCAGTGAAGACGTTCTCAGTCAAAAGGTACGCATTTCTCAAAGCAATGGTTGGATTATGCTCATGGCACCCTAGTACGACCGCTGCTGTAGGCTTTCATCTGGTTTTTCAGTCAACGAATGAGTACTCACAACCGCGTGTTCCACAGTGGCAGATTTTCTTGTAAAGGCGTACGTGGTTGAACCTAACATTTCAACTGTTTTCTTATCTATCAATTTACAGAGGCGTTGGTGCCAGCGTAGGTGTTGTCGCATCCGTTATACTCTTCAAGAGTGTGTCCCTCTCCCTTCCCTCCTGTCGTCGTCTCGGGTTCTTACGATCCTCGCTTCTTAGGACGCGCATGGCCCGTTGCTCTATCAACAGGATTTGGTGCTGGTGCAGCATACGCTGACTGTGACCGATCATTCAACCCTGCCAGGATACCAGGCGTACGAGTCATTCCAGCCAGCGAGACTCCCAAGTAATGAGCGTAGTCGGAACTTTTTCTAGGCTTCTGGTATACTGGAAAACCTTCTGGTTTGGCCTGGAGTCAGTGTTATGGACTCACATTCGGAATCACACGCGGAGATACCACCGAAAAGCGCTTACAGGGAAGCTATCATAGAGACGCCGTGTATATTGTCCTGGTCCATTTCAATCCATATTCCACTATAAAAGCAGAGTTGTGAAGAGTAGCGATGAACTGGCAAGACATACGAAGAGCTTTCCGCCTGTCCGTTCCTTCCTGTCCTTTATTCTCGTGCTGGCGGCATGCTGTCTACATACCGTAAGCTGTCAAAAGCATTCAGGTAAAGGTCACTCCGCAATCTCTATTTTCATTCCCTCGGGGAGACTACTTTCCTCAAATTTTTACTTCGTAGGTTCATGGTGTACTTGCCTTGAAAAAAAATAAAGTTCACGGCTGCTGGATGTTAATGTCATGAATCTGCATAGATCCCGGGCCCAAAGTTGACCCCAACAATGCTGTTGGGCGAGAGGTCAAAAAAATAATAATACATGTAAGAAATGAAAGGTGAAACAATCATGGGCAACCTATACTTAGGCCAGTTCGGTTGGATCCATAGTAAGTGGCCATGGCAAGTCGGTGGGGGGAGGTTTTCTTGACTTGAAACAGAACACGATCGGGCACCCCTCCGCGCTCAACGCGAAAGCTGGAAGTTGACCCGGTACCGTTTATTTCAGCAGTTTACCCGATTTCCGCTTCTGGAAAGCGGGTATATGTGCCACATGCACTCAAAATGGAGCCGCAGTATTAGTGGAATGCTAGGGCAGTGTGGACTCTGCCAGAGATTTCGAGACAGGCTTGAAAAAATCTGTCCTACTATAAGGTGCAAATTTTAAAGGCTTTCCAAATGGTTTAGAAGACTCACCAAGAAGTGGTTCAGACTAGTACAAACATGCAAAATATAGCGATTTTGTTTCATGGTTCACATCCAACGTTCTGACCAACTTTTGAGATGTGCCCTCAATCAGGACTTTTATAACTGGACGAACTTACTCAAGACTCGAGGCCAGTACACTCGTGAGTCGTCGAGCTTGCCTCATTTTTACATTTTTGCAATGTTGAGCGGACTATTTCATGTTACCCAATAATCGGGCTTTCACCTTCACAGTTTTATTGGTCGAAGCGAATTTGAAGTTGCAGTGGCTGCTTCGAAGTGAGTCTCGAGCTTATGTAACTCAGCTTCTTCTTCACCTTCCACAAGCTCCAGGTCGATGTTGGGCACTCCAGATTGACCTGCTCAAAGCCTCGAGTTATATTAGCATTGCTAGTGAGTGCGGTTATAATAATTCTGAGCTCATGTATCTCAGAAACCCTTGCAAGTCCTCTTCCAAGACGTGTGCTCGCAACGAAAATAAAATAATGTCTGCTACTTGTAGTGATGTGTGGGCCGGGCTCGGGCTCGGGCTCGGGCTGGGCTTTGTAACGGCTCGGGCTCATCAAGAATCCAAGCCCGGCCCTAAGCCCTCAGTAGGGTCGGGTTTTGAGCCTGGGCTCAGACTAGGATGATGTCATCGCTCAAAAGTCACAATCGAAGTGTTGAAGTTAAGTTTGTATGATAGACAAAGTGAACTGCTGACCTACATTAAGCATTTACTGACCCAAACCCACCCAGGTTTTTGTCTCGTTCTAACGTTCTAACAGTGACAAAGAACACAAGCAGTCGCCCTTGCCGCTAATGCGCTAAAGTGCTAATGCTATGATGCAGTTGCACGTGGTTGCATTTTACATCTATCTTTGCCGGTCCGTTCTGCCAACATATATAAGGGCGCTCAACACGGTTTGACATCGAACCTTCATCTAGCTTCACCTTCACCCTCAACTCCATCGCCACCGCTCTCCCACTCCCCAGGCAGCATTATTGCCAGCGCATCATCTCACATGGGCACTCATAAATCTGATTCCCAACAGGCTCGGCCGCCACTCTGGCTTCCTTGCGCTATTGCAGTCGCCACATACTTGGTCCTTCATTTTAGTGAACCTGTTGGGCCTCGGAAATCGCCTACAGCAGCCAACCGAGCTATTCTATTAGTAGGATTTGGTCTAGTCTGGTCCTGCTTTGCTGCTTTGTGGACACAAACCGCCGCTGCTGCTGCTTCAGGATTCTCAGAAACCCCGGACCCCGTGTCCATTTTGCCACAAGCACGAGCAATTCTGACGTCTAGTGCTGTTTACTTTGCGTCCCTAATCACATCGGTAATTTGCTACAGGATATCGCCTCTCCATCCACTGGCTGGCGTACCAGGTCCATTCTGGTACAAAACTTCAAAGCTTTTTGGTGCATGGATTGCCTGGAAAGGTAAAACACATTTGCTATCGAAAAAATGGCATGACACCTACGGACCGATTGTGAGAACGGGTGGGCAAATTGCTGATGCAGCGCTGGATATAAACTAATGTCAGCTTCTTTGATAGGTCCGAACGAGATTAGTATCCTGGATGCGGAAGCGATACCGGCTGTCCTCGGCACTGGAGGACTTTCCAAAGGACAATGTAGGCGATTTCTTTATCCGGATCCAAAGCATGGGTTCTGATAGGGTAACGTCTAGTCTACGACGGTCGCTGGGACCCCAATGCCCCCGCCGGTAGTCTCCTCATTCTCAAGGACGAGGATCATGCCAGTCGAAGGCGTTTATGGACTCGGGGAATGAGCTCCCAAGCTCTGAAGGAGTATGAAGGCTTCATAGGCAACAGGGCAAACATCCTCATTGAAAAGCTTGAAGCCATGGCTGGAGCAGGCTCGTCTGTGGACATTGCGGAATGGATCTCCTATTTCACGTAAGTCTTCAGCTCTGGCTTTGAATATGTTGATAGACTGTACTTGTCCCTAGTTTCGATTTTATGGGGGATATGGCGTACGTGTTTTTCGCACCCTGTCTCTCCTATCTTCCCTCTAAACTATCTTATTTTTGTAGATTTGGCTTTGATTTCGAATTTCTCAGAAACGCTGGTGACAAGGATGGTCTTTTGGGAGCAATGAGACGATTTGCAATGTAAGTATATTGACACTCTCTACTAGGTGTTCAGGGTCATCTCACGATCGTTATAGAGCAGTTCAGGTTGTCTGCCATATTCCATGGGTAGCGACCTATGCCAATAAAATACCTATGTTTGGTCGTGATATGCAAATATTGCGAGCGTTCGGAGTCGGAGCAGCTACTCGTCGTGTCAAAGTGGGAGCTTCATCCAAGGATCTATGGTATCATTTGGTTCGTGAACCTTATCCATAGTTAATCATATGTTGACGGTGGTATACAGACAGATGAAGCTGGGTTTGAGAAATCCAAGCCTTCCATTGCCAGTGTTGTAGCGGACGGTACGTTGGCGATTGTAGCCGGTGCAGATACCACAGTCTCGGCTTTGTCGAGTCTATTCTACTTTTTACTTTCCGATCCAACTTGCTACAAAAGACTCCAGCAAGAGGTGGATGCAGTATACCCTCCAGGCTCTGACCCGTTGGATGTCTCCAAACACGCCGAACTCGTATTCATGAATGGATGCTTGTCAGTCTTTTTTGGTCGTTTATTTGATTTTCTTGCTAATCACACCTGTTTCAGAAACGAGGCGTTGCGACTGCAACCAGCCAGTTCCGACCAATGGTCCTCGTCAGGTCCCTGTTGACTCGGGTGGACGAATGATCTCTGGACAGTGAGTCATTGCATCTTTGCATTGAACACCACAGTATCTCACCACGCCGTACCAGCTTTTTCCCTCCCGGAACTCAGATTTTCATCCCACCCTACTCTCTACACCGAGATCCCCGTTATTTCTCTCCCTTACCAAACGAGTTCATGCCTGACAGGTGGCTTGACTCGTCAAAGTCACCAAATGCGGGAGCATTCATACCGTTCTCTTATGGTCCTGCCAATTGTGTGGGCAAGGTTCTTGCTCGACAAGAGATGCTGATGGTTTGTAGCGCTTTACTTCAGAAGTTTGAGTTTTGTTTTGCGGAGGAGTTTCGTCCGGAGAGCTGGTCAGAGAACTTGCGCGATTATTTCGTGACTACTAGAGGTCCTCTGCTGGTGAAGGTCCAGGTTAGGTAGAGACCATCCTCGCTGTCTCGAAGTCGAGGTGGTCACCAAACATCAACTCCTCACATACCTCATAGATTATGTATGACAACACTATGACACAATAATTATAATGCAGAGACAAAACAAGATCTAGACTTTTATGGGCGTAAATAATAAGACTGTTTATACAATACACTACAGGAATACGATCAAGCTGAGAGCTAACCCTAAGAGACACATGCGCATAAATGATCCTTCTGGCATTCCCAGTAAGCTGCTCCTGCAGTGCCCATGGACTCAACGACGACCATTTCGAATGAGTCTTGAGCATCTGGCTTTTGTCTTACTCTAACCATTTCACCTTTCCTCTTTCCAGTCAACACCAGAGCCGCTTCATCTGTGTTCGTCGGCAAAACAGGTGCAACATATTTGGCGAGTATTGAGCGCTCCTCTCCGTCATTCACGAATCGAAGGAATGCCGTCTGGTCAAAGTTGTCTCTGACACGCGTAGTACCAACGACTGTAGCGATACGACCTTCATAGGCACCGTCGAGATATGATGCGTAGGTGGTGCCATGTATCTGCACCTTCAATTTTGTTTGGTGAGGGGCGATTATTTCCTCAAGCAGCCAATCCTCAGGTGGGTCTGTGTCCAAGGAAGGTAAGTCACTGAGAAGACGACATCAACAAGGACCACTTACTGTAAGGTTGCCGGATAGCAGTATCGTAATCTATCACTCCAGGTGTACTGGGCACACCAGGTGTAGGTGCAGACATTGCGCCCGAATAAGGATAGCCGCCTGGTGTAGGAGCAGTTGTATATGCGGCAGGAGTAGGTGCAGCTGCAGGAGTGGCCGCCGCTGCAGGCGTTGGAGCATTCTGAGATGAAAGCAAAAAGATTTGTGAGTCCAGGGCGTAACATCACTGTACAGTTTCACTCACCCAGGGATCGTTGCCCCAAGCAGGCCTGTCTGGAGACTTCCATCCACTTCCACTGTCCCATGCGCTTCTCCCAGGAGTGGCACCACCCCAGCTTCGACCAGGTGTCGCACCTCCATTATTGGTATACGGATTTGGCGTCCGAGAAGAAGAGTTCCATGCTGGCGTTTGTCCTCCGGCGTAGGGGTTTGGCGTCCTTGATGAAGCGTTCCAAGCAGGTGTAGCCGAGCCTGCATAGGGGTTTGGTGTTCGGGAAGATGAGTTCCATGCTGGTGTCTGAGAAGAATTTGCATATGGGTTGGGTGTTCTCCCGCCTCCCCAGCCAGGCGTTCGCCCACCGGCAGCGGCATAGGGATTGGAAACGCGGTTCCCATTGGGCGGTCCACTTGGTGGTCCCATAGAACCGTTGTTGAAATTCCCACCCCGAAAAGAGTCCAGAGGTTCGGTTTTGTTGCTGCTGGGACTGCAAGGAATTGCAATCAGCATAAAGTGTCAGGATGATACCACTGAAGGAACTCACACTCGACGGTGTAGCTTAGCTTTTTCAATCGAGATCAGTTTGTTGCCCGTATTCAGTTCCACTCTGGCGATTTGTCCATTGGTGTCCTTAATCGTCCCTTGGTAGCCTTTGTATGGCCCTTTGATGACAAGAACGTTCAAACCAATGTGTCGATCCCTAGGACCGCGACCCATACCCGAACCAACCATACCTCCCTGCGTTTGCATTGCGGGATTCATCTTGGACAAATCGGCCCCAGGAGCAAGCTTGAGGGGATTGCTCTTGGGTGCTAGTGAAACCAATGAACGCGCACGAGTGACAAAAACACCACCATTCTCGGTGATGTCTCTATTATGGAGAAAAGCATAGAAAGATTGATGAATGTGTAGAACACGGCCTTTGCGACCCTGCGACGTATGTGTGTCAGTACAAAAGTTGTCGACCAGGGGTAAAACACATACTTCACCGTCAACTTCCTTCATGTTGTCGTTGACACGCAGCTCATGACCCTCGGAATCAGTGGCAATAGCGCGATTAGAATCCCGACGCATTGAAATCTGGTGAGGCTGCACCAAACGAACTTGTCCGTTCTGGTCCAATACTCTAAACGAGTCTCGTTCTGTCTTGAAGATGACACCGACGGTTTGCAGACTGATGAAATTGAGAGCGCGTTAGAGGTCAACCTGGTACTGAGATGAAATACAAACTTACTCAAGTTGAACCAAATCATGAAGCTCATAATCACCGACGACATTAGTACCGGATCCGACTTCAGCAGCTTCACGTAGATCTTTCGAGAAGACTGAGACCTAATAGGCAAATCACTCCAGTTTCAGAAACAGAAAAAAAGCAGAACCTAATTGGACACACCTCTTGCATAGACATATCGGACAAGAAGGTGACCACATTGTCTGTCACCGACACAACCAGACCAGTCTCATCCGCATTCTTCCCCGTCATGACTTTGACGTGATCACCTGGCTTGAAGCGTTTCCGCACACTACGCGCTGGCAGCTCAATTTTTTGACCTTCCAGTTCCACTCCGATAGGAGAGATTGTGACCACATCTTGCGAAATCTCTTCAACCACACCATGTACACCCGACTGTTCACCTTCGAAGACCTCGATATGATCACCAGGTTGTAACACAGATATAGCAGCTTTGCGAGAAGCCTCTGCAATGATAGACAGATCCACCATACTGTCCTCCAATCCGTCTTGCCGTCTAGAGAATTGGGTGATCTCGTCCAGAGTTGGATTGACGTCTTCCAGAATCAGAGCGCTGATCTTGAAGTCCTTCTCGATGAAACCATCTTTAAATGTATCTCCTTGGAAGACGAAAGCGGGCCCGCGTTTTGATACATAGTTCCGACCATAGACCTTCACCACTTCTTCAAAGTTGAACAAACGTTGTGGCGGTCTCATGCCCACAGCCTTCTTCCTTTTTTTGTCCACACCGTCATCACGAGGAGTAAGGTCGATACGAGGAATGAACTTCAATCCAACCTCTTCACCACTTTCTGTGATATCTACCACCTGAGCAAGATCACCCGCATACTGTCCTCGCCGGATACGGACCCAAGTTCCTGGTGTGACTGTGGTGTCCTGCTTTTTTATTTGGAGAAGGCTGGCCATTTCCTCAATTGGGACCAAGTGGATGCCGCGACTTGGATAGACGCCGACTAGACCGTTGCACGCCTGGCTGACCTGTTGAGAACTCCGAGCTTCGACATAAATCATTCCGGGCAGGGAGTCACGCTGAAAAGCAGAAAGGATCTGCAATGGGCGGGCGGTGTACTCGAGGTCTATCGACTTGCGCATGAGACTGAAGACAATTTCTCGTTCACGTCCTGGCTGTAGAGAGGTTGAGACAAGGGTTCTCTCCGGAAGATACTAATGTACGCTACGCACCTTCACGCGAACTTGCCATAAACTAGCATCATGGACTGAGGGCATTAGAAGCCGTTGAGGAATTTCATTCATGTCCCCGGTGTATCTGGCAGCTGCCCGTCCACCATAACGTTGGTTCAGGTCCCGAGCAATCTGTTCTGGGCTCTTTTCCTCCTCCTCCATCTGACGACGGGCTAATCTTGCATGGTGACGCCTACTCGAGTCATCGTCCTCAGCACCGCCAGTTTCAATGAAACCATCTGCAGAAAGTCAGTAAATACTAGATAGGTTGAAATACAGTAAAGTAGAACAGACCGGCCCCGTATTCCTCGTCATCTTCCTCCTCGTCGTCCTCGTCACTGACCTCGGCTTCGATATCGAGGAAACGAGCTGCTCTGTCACGCTTATGTCGGTGCTAATTTGCGGGCGTCAGACTTGTCGTAGCTGCTAGTCAAGGCATAACGCACTTTGGCCCGTTTCTTTCCTTTTCTCCCGGTTTGCTCCTCCTCCTCTTCTTCCTCGTCTTCCTCTTCGTCGTCCTCGTCTTCGTCGTACAGCTTCCTCCGTGGCGGCTCGTCGTCATTTTCGATTTCCTCTTCGATTTCTTCGTGTCTTTCGTCGCCTTCTTGATCGTAGTTGTCATACCGATGATCCTCAGTGTCCGACATGGTGATTAGAGGTCAAGAGAGGTTCTGAGATTTGAGCTGTGCTCACTCAGTATGTCGAAGTTTAAAAGACGCGTGGGAATCAAACTCCGACCATAATCGCGGGTTGTCCTTTGGTTACCTCCTCCTTCTATCCCTTGCCCATGGCTTGTCAGTAACGGCTACCTCGCAGAAGACTTTTATTTATACCATGGAAACGTCTATCAAATCTCTCATACGAAGCTCCGATGAAATTCTTCACGTACTCGAAGTGTACAACCTACCAAACACTCTCAACGATGGAACTACTTCCACTGCCAGCAGTGGTCGTGGTCTCGATATCGATGCTACGCTAGATGACCCGGTGAATAAGAGGATTCTTGCCATTGTGACACATAAAGATGAAGAGAGTGATTGGGAAGAAGGGAGGTAAGTCGCCTTGAATGACGAAATAGGGGGCGCAAACTCAACCCTCCAAAGCGTATTTATCTTCCAAGAGTCGGCTAACAAGCTCGGAATAAACCAAGTTATCCCTATCTATGCCGATTTCACAATTGACATGGCCCAAATAAGACGAGAGTCGCAGGATTTGCAACCTCCTTCACCCACTACCAGCAACCAACATCGTTCTGGCACGTAGAGATTCCACGCTGCAAAAAATTCAAGCTGAAAATATACCGTTGCTAGGTTTACGACTACAGATTACTCCGGGAGACGCAGTGGAGCCTTTAGATTTATTCACCTACGACGTTCAGGGTTTAAAGAATGTATTAACGGAATCCAGACGCTTGAAAGAACTCGCAGGTCTCAAACTATCATCTATCCACCGTATCAATCTGACGAACGTTAACAGATTTGAAACCCGAAACTCAAACATATTCATGGCTAGCACCATACACAGTTCACAATGTCCGTATATCTCCACGTAGGTTATTTCCCGCTTTTTTTTTTCCTGCAGCTTCTCAAAAGTCCACCCAGTAACTTCGGTGTTCCCTCATCTTCAAGAAATACACAAACCATTACATTCACGACTATCTGCTGCCAGTCCAGGGATACCCGGTGAGGACACCAAAGATATAATACTGATTAGAGATGACTGGGTCAGAACTCGGTCCAGGAATGAATGCCGAAAAGGCAGAGGGCGTTTACAGTGTGTATCATTTCCATGAATTTCCTTAGTGCTCATTGTTTTTAGTATCCGTGTAGGGACATTTAATGTCAATGGAAAGATGCCTTCGCAGGATTTATCATCCTGGGTGAGAGGCTCAGTAGACGATAAGGGCCTCTCTATCTTGCCTCCGTTGAAAAAGGTTTCACCTTTCGCAATCGACGACAGCAACCCAATAGAGTCCGCCAGATCACAAGCAGGTATGTCTTCGCTAATACAAGGAGTACGCGTCTCTAATGCGGACCGTCTGTCTTTGACCACTATTTGGATACCTCCCGATCATCCCTCCCTCTTTTTGGACATATAGCAACGTCCTCTTCAGAGGCCAATACTCTAACTGAAGCTTCTGCACCTGCTTCCATTGCTTCAGCCTCCACCACCTCACTTACTTTTGTGCAAACTGAGCCAGAAGTTGTGTCTACCGTGCCTATTGATCAGACGCATCCCTCTGATCCTGACATGCTAATTTTGGGGTTTCAAGAACTGGATCTTTCTACTGCAGCGCTTACCTACTCAACGAGTTCTGTCCGGGAAGAGGCTTGGACTACCGCCATATTCGCTGGTCTTGGTGAGAAGGGTGATATGTATGAAAAGGTACGAGCCAGTTGTCTCTCCATGTAGTCCCGCTCAAAAAATGTCGATCACAGCTGGCTTCTAAACAGCTCGTGGGCATGCTTATCATCATCATAGTCAAGAAATCTTTGAAGGAGTGCTTTTCAAACGTCATGACTTCATCTGTCGGTGTTGGCATAATGGGGTATATGGTGAGTGACTGCATCAGCCGGTAGACCCGTCTCACCGTGATGAATAGGGTAACAAAGGAGGGACTGCAATTCGTTTGACTTTCACCCCACCCGATATCACTGCTTCTACTCCCCAGGCTGATACGAATACTCCAACAACGTCCAAGTCTGACACCCAAGGTCAGCAACACAAGACCGGTAGCGAAGACTTCAATTTAGGATCCACTGCCCTTACATTTGTATGCGCGCATCTCGCGGCGTTTGATGAGATGGTGTTACAAAGGAATGCGGACTATCATAGTCTCGGGAAGAGACTTGTGTTTGACTCTCAGACCATAATACCCAGTGGTTCTGATGCAGAGGATATTCCTCATTCTCTACGTCAGGGATTACCAGAGAAGTTTAGTATCTTCGAAAGTGACGCACTCTTCTGGCTGGTCAGTCTCTACATCCTCAGTGGTCCTGGATCGTCGCTAACATGAATTTCCAGGGTGACCTTAACTATCGTGTTGACTTGCCCGACGCCGAAGTTCGGACACTCTTACAATCAAACCACTGGGAGAATGGCACTGAGATCCTGATGAAATATGATCAGGTAGATCTCACTGACGTTTCTTTGACATATTTTCTTACTCAAATCTCATTGTAGTTGAAGAAGGCAATTCACCACAAGGAAGCCTTCGAGATATTCACTGAACCCGAAATTACACATCGGCCGTCAGTATCCTACAAGTCTGACTCCTCACTCCGTTCACAATCTTTCTATTGCTTAGGACGTATCGCTTCAGCCCCGGGGTCTTGAGTGACAGTCTGGGATATGACGTGAAGTGAGCATTCTCCAACTGCTGAATTAAATCCAAAGCTCTGAGGTACTAATAGAACCTTCTAGGCGAAGACCTGCATGGACCGATCGAGTGCTCTATGTTCATTCACCCCTCACTACTCAGTTACAACCTCTCGCATACGTTGGACACCATGAAATCACCATGAGCGACCATCGACCTGTCTCTGCGAAATTTGCACTCGATGTACGTATCCCTTAAAAGGTCATCAAGGGTATATCTGACTAGGAATCAGGTTGATTTGTATGACCGGTATCAACTGCATGCGACTGCTACTAGTTTGTTCCAGCAGGTGTACGGCATGGAGGACCTTCAAGAGAGATCCAAACTCAAGCTCAGTGAGACTAACGTAGATCTTGGAGGTCTGTTGTGAGTTGGGGTCGCCTTCCCATACCTTGTTTCTAGTTTTTGGCTAATTGAGGACTTTTCTAACAGCTACAAGCGCCAGAAGACATACACTTTGTCGGTCCAGAATACGGGTACAGTGCCCGTAGCCTTTCGTTTCGTGCCCGCTCATCAGGAATTGGAACTACGTGAGTTTTCAATGCTCCTACTCATTCTTCCCTTTGTCCTTACCGCCGTTCACTAGATCCCAATTGGTTGAAGATATCGCCCATGACGGGGCTGCTGCTTCCTAAGGAGCTCATTGAAATCACACTGACGGCCATGGTCGACAACGATATAGCTTCAGAGCTCAATACTGGTTTACGAGATCTCAGCAGCACGCTCATACTGCATACGCTCATGGGGAAGGATCTCTTCGTCGTCGTTTCAGCCACATATAGTGAGGCATTTTTCATCTTATTCATTGACACGGTTTAATAAACGCCTTCGCAGACTACACATGTTTTGCGAACAAGTTATCGAGGATGACGCAACTGCCTGGTCCTATACGTTCTCTTCAAGGGCCTGAGGAGCTTTTACGTGAAGACCGCGCTATCAATGCACCTCGGGAGGTCATGCGCTTGGTAAACTGGATGATGACTGCAGAGAACTCTGTTGTATGTGACTAGCTACGCTTCATGATACTAAGGATCTCACTTGGAACTCAGGGTGATATGTTTACAAGTCCTGCTGATCAGGATGTAGTGGACAGACTTCGAGAGGTTGGTCAGCATCATATTTGCCAACCAGGTATCGTTAACAACTCCTTTCTAGTGCCTCGACACTGGAGAGGAATTCCCATACTCTGAAGATACTGAGGATAGCACTGTCCTTGTGGCATTTGGCGAAACTCTACGTCAACTGCTCGATTCATTGACTGAGTGTCTTATACCCGTTTCGTTGCATGCTCAGTGTGTATCAGCAACAGATCGTGATGAAGCGTTCGAGGTATGCTTTTCTATCTCATGCACAGTAGATTTGTTCCTAAGCTTTTTCAAGGCTTTGGACTCGTTCCCTCCCGCGGCTGTAAATGTTAGTCCCATGCAATACAGTTGTCGCATAGTGCTGAAAGGGTTTCTAGGTCTGGATCTCGGTGACCGCCTTCCTTCACTTTGTCGTCCAGCAGTCATCAGATCCTGAAGGCATGGCGCAAAAGATTGGTTGGTCCCCTCTGCCCATTAGACTGTCCTGATTTGTTTTCTGATTTTCTCTTGCTGATAAGCTGCTATATTCACCCCGGTGTTCTTTGGACTTCTCCGCAGTGACGTAGCGGAGGCGTCTTTGTCCACAATCACCCCACTGCAAGGACAGGCATTTATTCTACACTTCATTCGTTAAAGGGAATTATTTCATAGTATGATGCCAAATATACATTAGAATCGCAGGCGATATCGGTGTGTACAAAGCCTAATGTTCGGAATTTAAATTGGCGTGTTGGCCTCCTGGCGCAATGCCTGGCGCAATGGTAGCGTGTTTGGCTTCGATTACCAAATGAAGAAATCTATTATAGAACACCAAAAGGTTGCAGGTTCAATCCCTGCGGGGGTAATACGAGAATTGCTGAATGAATTTTTACATACCCTTTCTCAGATCCGCTCATGGAAACGATACACAAGAAGCTGTATGTTTCGAGTATCAGCTCACAAGTTTAATAATCTTTAATAATCTTCCTCATTTGCCTTTTGCCCACTCTCTCAAGGACAGGGGTACATACATACCCTATAATGGGAGCACGCGGAGGAAAGTATGTTCCGATCATCCGATCATCCGCTCTTCGGATTCCGGACTTGGTTCCTGGCGCCAGCGTCATCCTCAGTACACTGCGACCAAACTGCGACCAATTTCATCGCTTTTGATACCCTTCAGAGTCTGGACACACCCTGCCAATTTCTTCACGACAATACAAGTAGACTCTCTACTAGCCGGAAGGCTAGTACGGCACCGTGGGGTTTTCAAAGGCTTCATAACAACCAATCAATTTGATATGGTCTTGTTTTCTTGGCGATTTGCGCAATTTGTGTACCCAGGCCATTTTCAACCCTTTCGTTATATCCCCCATCATTACTTCTTTACACTGCTAGCGCCCTTGCTCGTTGCAGACGAGCGCCAATAACTGGCATTGCGATGGCACACACTTCACCTGCGACTTTTCTGGTCTGGGCTATCGCTACGAGCATGGTGTGTAATTTGTTTTGTTCTCCCATTGTACTCACGGCAGCTAACACCAAATCTCCCTTAGCTTGGGTCCTTTCTTTTGTACCATCTTTACCGATTCGATAAATACCAGTGCCTCAAGCAAGTTTACGACTTTTTCTCGTCATTCGCAATCGAATGCTGATCAGTTGGGTAGATGGAGTCATGGGCCATATTCCGGTGCCTTTAAAAGGATCATGACAGTGGGTTCACTGTGCGATGTATCCAGTATACTGATTCATGCTGACGTTCCATCATTCTAGTATTCGTACATTCTCAGTGTACCATGTATATTTGCATATTCTCTTGGGTTTGCTATCATCAAGTATAATGAGGGATGGGTCGCCGCTCCGCTGACTGGAGGTACGCACCTCTTGCGACGCCGACCCTCCGTCTCCGACTGATCCCAATCCTCCGTTTAGTCATAATGCCCAAGCCATACACTGCATGGAGTGCGTCTGCTCAGAATGCCATTTTTCCTTTATCCCTGATCTTCAGTCTGGGATGGGGTTTGGAGATGTGGGTATCCGTTCGTCCTGTGATTTGTGGGTGTCGGAACTGACTGTAGTGCTACATACAGGATAACGCATCTGGAGGGCAAGTCTTTCGACTTAGGAGACAAACATCCACCTTCTCACATTTACTCTTGAACAGAACTGTGTTTTTGGTACTTCCTGGTGAACACCGGCCCTGCGCAGGAAGGCTGGTTTGAGACCAAATACTTCAAAATTTGGGCTGGTGGGTCGATCGTGGCGTTGGTTTATATGCCTGTGAGCAGTATCCTGACCAGGGCCGATCATTTACGGGTGCGTGTCCTCGTGCTTTTGGAGTCAAGGATGGTCTCATGGACGTCATTTATCAGTCTGAAAGTATTACATTTCTTGCGGGAAGCCTGGGGAGTGCTATTCTTACCGTGGGTTTCCTCCCAGTCCTGTACGCTGCCGTATTTTTTATTGAATTCTACGGGTCTTGATTACCGTTCTAGGTGGAGGTTCCCGGTGTTTCTTCAAAGTCTAGTAAGCCGGTCCATGAGACTTGCTGGAGACGGGCTATTTATAGATTTTCTACTTACAGAAGCAGGAACAGGTCGACTCTGTAACCATTGCACGACTAACCAAGTTTCATGAACTCAATGTGCGCCAAATAGTTCTTTTTATGTTATTTTGGGTCTCAAACCGTTATTCTCAGACTATCCGCGTCATTTTCCGATTTCTGTTCTGTCTCCCACTCTTGATTCTTGGCATTGATGGAGTGCGCCCTCATGAACATACCATCAATGAAAATAAGTTTTGGACAGGTATGTGGCAATTCTAGTACGACTGCGCTCCGAAATGGGAAATGCCTAAATCAACAACCAGACTTCCTTGCCATAATTTCCGCGTTCGGCGTTGTTGTCTCTTCAGGAATTACACTGGTCGTACGTCGCGGTCTCCCTTCTGCTGCTTAACTTGTCCTCACGTCTCGTTTCCAGATATTCTTCCCTCGAGATATTGAGAACGAGATAACACAACGCGACGCTGCAAAGAAAAAGTGGGCCCCGTCGTTGAACTATCAACAGTCATTCATGTCGGAAAGCAACTCGCAGAGAAATTTACTACCATCAATGCCCTCGTCACCTCTTTCAAAATCAGGGACCGACAGCCATCCTTTCATCCAATTGGACACTGAATTCAACTTAACCCAACCCCAAAGTGCCGTAACACCGCTTTCTCCGTTACACCGACAGCTGGGAACTTGGGATGAGCTGGACGAGGAGCATGAAGGATCTGAGGCTACACTTGATAATGCCCTTCCTCTAAAACCGAATAGACGGAGAGGAGATGATGTGGAGTTGGATGGAATGGGGGCGTCATTAACCAGGAAACATCTGTCGCGGCATAACAGGACGTCGGGAGGGGTCAATCCTGCGATATACAATTACACATCTCCAATCAGTACGTACAGCGTTCGTCCTTGCTCAAGCTTGTTCCAAATTTTTATGAATTTCATTATACAGATCTAGTCTCTCGACCAAACACTACTACGTCAGTCGCAGATTCAAGATTCACATTTGGTCGTTGATACTAAGACACCATACACTACACACTACTATTCCACTCTTTTAAATTTGTTGTTGAATCTGTTGTTGGGGTCTGTATAACTCGAAATATAAAAAATTCATAAACGATGTATATTCAGAGGGTGTTTCGCTGGTGCGACTGATGCAAAGATTCATGGATGCGGCCATAGTCAGTAACGGTAGGTAGAGACATCTTCAAAAATTAGGGTCGGAAATACCTATAGGAAAAAAGAGCAAAAGAAACCCGGTCCGCAGTACTCAGAAGTTTCTGGAACAAACATGGCGCTGGCCTGTGAGCATAATAATATTTATTCCTGTCCTGAAAGTATCCTAACATCCAACAATCTGCGATGTCCTCAGAACGACCGTACACGTACTTCGACATCTCCATTGGTGGGCAGCCAATCGGGCGTATAATCTTCACGCTCTACAGCGACCTCGTTCCAAAGACTGCTGAAAACTTTCGTACGTCTGTCTTCAACATTTGACGACTCTACGACTCAAAAACTCATCTTCTGGCTTGCAGGGGCACTATGTACCGGAGAAAAAGGCGTAGGCAATTCTGGAAAGCCTCTCCACTACAAAGGATCTGGGTTCCATCGTGTCATTAAAGGGTGAGCGAAATCAGAGTATGAAAACGTCGTCCTGATGCTCACCTCTGGCTCTTGCTCAGGTTTATGTGCCAAGGAGGCGACTTCACTGCTGGAAATGGTCTGTATCTACATCCTACGCGTCTTTTCAATAGTACTTACCGGCACTAGGTACTGGCGGTGAATCGATTTACGGTGAAAAGTTTGAAGACGAAGGTTTCCCCGTCAATCACACCAAACCCTTCCTTCTCTCCATGGCGAATGCAGGTGCAAACACCAACGGCTCTCAATTCTTCATCACTGTGAGCCCGACCGCTCATCTCGATGGAAAACACGTCGTTTTTGGTGAAGTCGTCAAGGGCAAATCCATAGTTCGTCAGATCGAAAACTTCCCGACTGGAAGTGGGGATGCTCCTACTTCGCCCGTTATCATTGAAGACTGTGGTGTCCTCTCTCCAGATGATCCTTCTCTGGCTCAGGAATCTGTGAGCGCAGATGGGGATCCATACGAAGACTACCCTGACGATGAAGATCGTGATCTTTCGAAACCTGAAGCAGTTATTGAAATTGCTCAGGCTATCAGGGAGGTTGGGAACAAGTTGTTCAAGGAAGGGAAGACCCAGGAGGCTTTGACCAAGTATCAGAGTGCGTAATTCATTTTCCTATTACTACATCGGTTCTGACTTTACTGTTCTCGATGTAGAATCTGTACGCTACCTTGACGTACATTTTAATCTCCCGGAAGATACCTCCGCAGAGACGCGTCAAGCGTTCACTGCACTTCTCACTCCCCTCCTCCTCAACTCGGCTTTGGCTGCTGTACGTATAACACCGGCGTCCTCGGTCAATGCAGATGTGGCTGTCGACAATGCTACGAGAGCATTGAGGCTAGAATTGAGTGTCGCTGATAAAGCTAAAGCTTTGTACCGACGTTCTCTTGCTTACTCTATCAAGAAAGAGGACGATGATGCAGAGAAGGACTTGGTAGAAGCCTCGCAGTTGGTACCAGAGGATCAGGCTATTTCTGCTGAGCTTGCCAAAGTTAGACAGAGGAAGAAGGAAAAGAGGGACAAAGAGAAGAAGGCGTACAGGAAGATGTTTGGTTGAGGGGATCTACTAGTCGAATCTAGAAGTGTAATCAATAAAAACTTGTTGTAGAAGTAGAAAGTAGAAAGACAAATTCCATTTGAGGGGATCTACTAGTCGAGTCTAGAAGTGTAATCAATAAAAATTTATTGTAGAATTAGAAAGACAACTGTGTTCTGATGTGTTTTCGGCCTGTTTCACCTGTGGATGAAATTCGTAATTGGTATAACATAGAGCACGGGTTATACACTTAAAACATGTCCGGATGTACATAAATGAATCGAGAGATCATGAGCCAGAATCTTCCAGTCTACTAAGCCATTACAGCATCCCTCTCCTCGTTCCTAGAAGCCTCTTCAGGCTCTCTTCCATCTGTTGGCGTCTGTAACTGGCTCAACTTGTCCCTCAAGTCGTCCAAAGCCTTCACATCTTTCTTGTCGTTCTGCTTTTCACTCTCTACCTTCTCCTCCTCAATCAATCCTCTCAACTCTGCCTCCAACTCGGATTCATCCACAATATCTTCTACACCCAAAGCAACATCTCCGCCAATCCTAACAGCCTCATCAACCTCCTTTGCGTCCGCGTTTGCTTCTGCAAGTGCGTCCATGGTCTTCTCTATCGATTCACGTTGCAGAGAGGGATGGGAGAGGATGGAACGAAGAGTGGAGGTGGAGGATTCATACGTTTTCAGGATCTGTGGGATTTGATTAATATTTTGTGGTTTGAGAAAGAAGGAGTTAACAGCCATACCTCGATATCACCAGCAGCACCTTCTACACTTATCAATGTACCTTCGAGATTCTGCAATGCTCCGAGCCGTTTCGTCAAAAGGTCTTCTAATTGCTTGCGTGAGCGTAGGTAGCTCAAAGCGAGAGATTTGCGTTTGAGACGCAGGGCATCGGTGGCTTTGGAGGTACACCTAATTTTTGGGGTGTGAGAAGCTGCTTGAGTCAACAATATGATGTCTTTCACGCACTGGTCAATCTTCTTATGTATACCGTCCACTTGAGCGTGTAGGTCTTCAATTGCTGTTTTCAGCTCAAGGATACCTCGGTCTACGGTTGTGATTTCGCTGACACGCTCCAAAGAGCCCGTAGCATCGACAAATTTGATGATCTGCGCACTGGTTAATTTGAGACACAGGACGAGACGAACCAGCACTTACTTCTCCATCAGTCACCACAGCTTCCTTATCCCGTTCCAGATATCTCAGCAGCACCTTCATATCTACGTCACTCATCAGAGCATAATCGCTTCCCTCATCTGCTGCCTGCGATGGACCAAGGCAATCCGAAAAATCTTTCTTGAAGCCATCAAACGTGTAAAGCCCATCGCTGGGGCCCACAGCTTTGGATGCTTGCTTCTCAATGATAGCTTCTGCTGTCTGTTCCACGAGTTTTAAGAAGACGTAGTCACCAAACCAGGATATGTCCGCTCTTGATGAGCGGCTACTTGACGAGAACGTGCTAGATATAGAACTGGCAATACTGTCTTCACCGACCACACCAACTTGTTCGAGTGCCCACCAAAGAGGTTTGGCGACCATGTATGAGAGAAACAGGCCGGGTATCGCAGAGACGTAGGATAGCTTTGATTTGGAGGAATATATCGAGTTGGGGAGGGATAGAAAAGAGGAGATAGGGTAAAGGGGAGGAAGATCTGAAGAAGAGGGTGTTACGAGCTCCGTCTTCGCTAGCACGGAACATGAGTTATTTGAGGGCAACACCCACTAGGAACAAGAGACTCACGATGACTGCACCCAAGCCAATGGGTTTTCCAACTCCTTGTACACGATAGCTTTCAATCAATTCATTTCCTGCTTGAAGCACAAGCCTTGATGAGCCTTGTGCGCCATTAGAGACATATTTCTCCAAGCTACGATGCCACCATTCGATATTGGCATTGTAGGAGGCGGGGTTAGACGTTTTTTGCCTGGAAAAGTCGGAGTATAACGATTGGAGACGTGAACGGGATGCCTGGACATATTTAGGAGTAGAGATAGTCGATGAAGGAGTCTTTCTGTAGGGTGAGGAGACTGGGGTCGTTGCAGGTGTCGTCATTGGTTGGTGGGAAGCCGAACGCGGTCTCGTGACCGACGACTCTGCTTGGCAGTCCTTGCTCATCAACAGAGAAAAGTGCACAAAAAACTCATAAAAATCTGTAAAAAATTCTGAACGCTGCAACTGTAGCTTAAATTTTGTTTCCCGAATACGGAGGTCTTTTTGCAGTATTTGCACCTGTTGTACTGGCGCTCCTGATAGGCAGCATGTTGCAATAAGTATCTCACGTGTTGTTCGAACCCTTGTCTTCCAGAGTTCCAAATGCAACCAAAGACACCGACCAGACATCGCGCTCGCTCCGACGTTGCCAGGACTCCGTTGACGCCCTCCATAATATCAGGTCTCAACAACGTCTCCATTGGAAGCACTTTTGCAGGCTCACCCAAAAAGCAAACAGGGAAAACTTCTTCCAAATCCTCATCATCATCGGCTTCCGTCTTTGACACTACAAATCCTTTCATCAGACCACCCTCTCGCGCTCAATCAAGAAGTCGTGCTGGAAGTCGCCCTGGAAGTCGTCCAGCGTCTCCAGTCAAGTTTGTCTCGAGCAGCACCATCCCCGTTTCCGAGGACCTCCAGCGTCAAGCAGGCGAAGGTGTTATAAGAAAAGGAGGAATCGAATCTCGTTTAGACGTTGTCACCAGAGACTACGTTCCACCGCCCAAAAGCGAGCCAAAGAGGTCAAGGTCTACTCCCGCATCGGTGTGCTCTCATCATTCTTCCTCATGTTTCAATCGTGGCTTACGCGTGTTACTTCTTTTCTTCTACTGTACAGAGTCGAGATCGTTTCATCACTATGCGCGACCCTGAAAGCGAAGTTGCGGCCACGCTCGAGCAGATGAGCTTGAACCCAGTCTCTGCCTCACCAGGCCACACCGCTCGGCTTATAGAAGCTACCGGTGTGCCTCTCAACCGCCGCATCCTAAGCTACCACGAACCACCTCCCTCGACATCGGTAGATAACACTCTCACCAAACAACTCGAATGCGTCAAACCCCTCTATGCCCGCCCTGGATCCGTCTCCACATCTACAGGCGCAACCACCAATAAAACGCGTAAAATACCAACCCAGCCCGAGCGAGTTCTGGACGCTCCAGGAATGGTGGACGATTTCTATCTGAACCTGCTCAGTTGGTCTTGTCAGAATGCAGTGGCGGTTGCGTTGGAATCGGCTACGTATATATGGAAGGCTGACAGTGGATCTGTGGTGCAGATGGGAGAGGCTCCCGAAGGTTCATACGTTTCCTCTGTTGAGTTCTCCGGGGATGGTTCCTATCTTGGTATCGGAATTGGTACTGGTGATGTTGAACTCTGGGATGTGGAACGGGGTACACGAATGCGTGTCATGGGTGGGCATCAATCACAAGTTGCCAGTTTATCTTGGAATCAGCATATCTTGACTTCGGGATGTGGTGATGGAAGTATTTGGCACCACGATGTGAGAGTCGCGAAACATAAAGTCATGGAGTTATTGGGGCACTCGGGTGAGGTGTGTGGGCTGACATGGAGGAGTGATGGAGAGTTGCTGGCTAGTGGCGGGAATGATAATGTGGTCAACATTTGGGATGGACGAGTAGGTGATGTGGGTGAAGGCGCGAGAGGTAATGCCAGGTGGACAAAGAGGAATCATACCGCGGCTGTTAAGGTTTGATGTTTCCCTCTTTTTTTCTCTGGCTCGACTGACCGTTTCCCGTTTCAGGGTCTTGCGTGGTGCCCTTGGCAGCCTTCTCTTCTTGCCTCAGGTGGCGGTACCAACGACGCTACTATCAACATTTGGAACTCCACCACTGGTGCTCGTCTCCACACCCTTAAAACACCCTCTCAAATCACCTCTCTCGTCTGGTCGCCCTCTCGTAAAGAGATTCTCTCCACCCACGGCTATCCTACTAATTCTATCATGTTGCACACGTATCCTTCTATGGAGCGCGTAGCAGAGATTCGAGACGCGCATGACTCTAGGGTTTTGTTTTCCGCTATTGGACCGGCTGGTGACATGGTGGTGACTGGCGCGGGTGATGAAAACCTCAAGTTTTGGAAGATCTGGGATGCGAAGAGTGCGGAGAGTGCGAAAAAGAAGAAGGATGATGGGGAGAGGAGGACGAATACGACCAACCCGCATACATTGGCTATCCGGTAGGGGAATAGCAGGGAATAGCCTGACCGTTAGTATGGTCGGCCACGAAATATGATGACTATGTTTCAAGAGGATGCATATAGACTTTCTTTCAGAATGTCGTTATCACGCTTTTCTGCATGTTGCAATTGTTACTACCTACAACCACTCTCTCGCATACGTACAATACTATACCTGTAGTTTCTCTTTTCCTGTTTTACGTTTTCTGCAATGTAAGTATGTAAGTATTATTCCTCAACACGAAACACCAGTTGCGAAGGGAATGAGGAAGGCGGCTTCAAAGCCTTCTTCAGCTGGCTGCTGACATGCGTTGGCAAGTCTTGGCTAGAGAGCCCTCCATTCGGCAAACTTCAAAGTAACGCAGGATGTATCGAGCAAACGCATGAATTATTATTATGATTAGATACGACTACTAGGCCCTGTCGGAAAAATTCAGCCAAAAATCAAGCCAGTACCCAAAAAGTCCAAATGTTAACAAGTCCAACAAGCGTTCAAACATTATAAAGTCCAATAGCAAGTCATTAAGAAATAATACTCGTCCAAAATACCATTAAATCACTCCATGCCATAATCAACATCCTCGTCGACCAGTGCTTAAGGTCGACAAGCTTAAGATTGGGAGTAGTGCAACCAATCGTTCAAGTTGAGGTAAGGAATAGTGTTGCCAGTCGCAGTCCACTCCTTGAGAGGATCCCACCAATTCTTGATGACCAAGCTTGAGTCGGGGTAAGCATCGGGGGCAATGTTGATGTCAGAGAAGGAGCCGTAGACAAAGTCGATGAAGTTTTGACTGGTGGATGAACAAACAAAACAAGGAGTGAGAATATGCAGCAGTATACTAAAGTCACTACTGCTTACCGAGTCATAGGACAGGATCCTTCAGGGTTCCAAGCACAGTCTCCAACAATACCTGCCCAGATCTAGAAAAAGCAAGTTATTGAGTTAGTAAAAGGTATTTCCAGGTGGGTTGATACTCACATTGTAGTTGAGACTCGGGGAAGTACCATCGGTACTGTCAATAGCCTGGTTCTGGCACTTGGCAAGATGAAGGAGGTTTTCGGTCCCGTCACAGCTGGAATGAGGTAGAAGATTGAGTATTCGTAACGAAAGAGAGCCAAAGTGGAAGAGTAAAGTACTCACAAAGCAGCACCAACACAGTGTTTAACGCCCCAGATATCAGCAGAGTGCGTAGTGTTGAGAGTGTTCAAGCAGTCGTCCACCAATTCGAGACAACCTGAATTCAAGACAGGACGTAAATTCATGTAAGCTCCAGCAAAGACTCGAATAGAGAAAGAGTTGAGACAAACCCTGGTTGAACACTCCGTTGCGAGTTCCACGCGCGTCGCGAGCTTGGTTACAGTAAAAATTCTCGAGGCCAGGGCCACCTGCAGGAGCAGCAGATGCGAAGGCAGCAAAGGAGACAGCAGTGAGAGCAATGGAAAATTTCATGACGACGATTGGGAGAAAGTGAAGAACCTCGGGAGCTCGAAGTGAAGTAGGAGCGTCGATGAGGATGAGGGTTACGGTGTCAAAGCCAGGTATTTATATGTTCAACCTCCCTGGTCCTTCCGTTCTATGTCATAGCGCGGTTGAAGAACCCTGCCAACTACCCTGCAGTATATTTTACATGTCGGTCAGGGCAGCCCTTTCCCAAGCCTTTACAACCTGTGTGGAAAAGAAAATCGGCAGGCTGTTGGTGACAGCTAAGCGGATGTTGAGCTTGGGTAAAGTTGTGTCATGTGGGAGCTTGTATACAATGATTATAATCTTTGTTGAGGCGATACCAGGCGAAAAGGTACCAGACAGAGCCAGACCCTTCAGACGGCCGTCCAAGATGAAAATGTTCAACCACAAGTAGAGTTGCAAAGCAGGGATTATGCCGACAGTATACCCCTACAACGGTCAGGTTGAAAAAAACCGCAAGGTGAAGAAAATGGTGCATCAACCTGCTCTTGCACAGACAATCAGATGCGTCTTCTGCCTCCGGGAAGTAATACGAAGCAGTGACTTGGTTCCGACCGCCTCCTCGCAAAAACGGAAAACGGAACCCTTGTATGCCATATGGTAATCCGAAGCGCGTTGCACTGCTACCAAGGACTGTTTCAGCGTTTCGGGATGACAACTCCTTCCAAAATCTCAGGAATTGGACTGTTCTAGATAGACAGATAGACATCTATGAGTCCGGAAAAGATCCAGTTGGTTCCCAGCATCGAGTCTAGTGAACCGTGGTTTCCGGAAGAGATTTTGATGATGCATTTTGACCTACGTACGGCCAGATACGGGCTGTGTTCGAGAGAGGGTTTCTTGCCAGTGTGGAAAGTGGTCATGATGGTAAGCACGCACATTGCAAAAGACTGAATCCATACGCGCGTCGGAATTCTCCTTTACACCTACCACCACCCTACTGCGTTTGTTCCCTGCACTGTTAGGAGATTTGCTCAGCTCCTCCGAAATCACTGCATATGGACTTATACCTGCTCTCGTTCGGGAACAGTTTTTGCTCCGAGTATGGAGTGAAGATGGAGAAACATTACGGCTTGTATATGCTTCCTTATCAAACTGGCGGTGCTCACTTGCTCATCCCGGAACACCCCCAGATCACCCCAGCCCGAGCTCAGTCTGTATCCTGGAATCGGAAGCCCGACTCCGTGAGGCACTGGCCGCGGGTGACCGTGGCACCTAGACATCTGTACTCTCCAAATCAGATTGATCACTCTCCTTGAGAGTTTAGAGTCATGATCGATCTTGAATTGCAGGATGTGCATGTTCTCGTTACGGGTACGTATTTCTTCTTCGGTAATGCAAAAACTAACCATGGTCAGTGCAGGTGCCAGTGGTGGTATCGGTCTGGAAATAGTGCATTTATTTCTAGGTGAGTTACAGCCCCTGAAGAATGTAAAGCTTGAGACAGCCAGCCAACTCACTCATCGAATACAGAGCAAGGCGCCAAAGTAACAGCCCAATACAACTCCACGTCTGCTACCCTCGAACCCTCACTTCCGAATTTAGTTCCTCCTCAATCCAAGTTCTCCAAGCTAACCTCACTTCCGAATCCTCCGTCACCCAGCTCTTCACCTCCGCCATCAAAACATTTGGTCCAGTCCAGGTGGTGGTCAACAACCACGGGGTCTGGCCTAAGCCAGACGAATCACTCGCCGACATGCCTTTGGATAGATGGAAAAGGACGATTGATACGAATCTAACCTCGACGTTCTTGGTTGTGAGAGAGTATATGAAGAATTTGAAAAAAGAAGGAATAACGGAGGAGCAAAAGGATAAAGCAGCTTTTGTCTTTATTACATCGAGTGCAGCGAAGTTTGGTGAGGCGTTTCATGCAGATTATGCGTCATCGAAGAGTGGTGCGTTTTCTCTCCGAGTGCTTCTTTGGTTTTCTCTTTCTGTGTCTGACCTCGGAGTGTGTTGCAGCTTTCTCTGGATTGATGCTCTCGATGAAGAATGAAATTGTCAAAATAGCGCCGCGAGGGAGAGTGAATATTGTTTCTCCTGGATGGATCAAGACTCAGAAAAAAGCAGAAGATTTCAAGAAGGATCCTACGGTTGTCTATCCGGCCCTCGCTACGTGCGTTGTATTATGATTTGGTTTTCGTTGACAACAGGTCCTTATCACTTCAAATTTGTAGCATGCCTCTCAAAAAAGTCGGCCTACCCTATGACATCGCCACGCAAGTCGTTTTTCTTTCGTCAAACAAGGTGTCGGGGCACGTTACGGGGGAAATTGTCACCGTGAATGGGGGAATGGAAGGTGTGTGTCCACTGTGCCCTGTCTGCGTGCACACCATCTAAACCCGTTGTAAACGATGCTTTGTCTAGGTCGGCTGCTGAACTCGAGAGACGATATAGATTTTGAACGAATCTAGAGGACGTGTATCAGCGGTGTGATGTCAACTGTCAACTACGGATGTGGATTGTCGGAAGTGAATCCTATGGAATAATCACTAGCACCGTGTATCTTCTAAGTTATGCTCCGCGGGAGGAATGAACAGTCGTGCAGGGCGATGAATGTTGTTTCCATAATGTTTCACAAAAGAAACACATTTTCATCAGGCTGTTCCACCAAATATTGTGGATAATCTTTCCTTAGTTGTAGGCTAACAGCAGGTGCCAAGTACGAACGAGCAACTATAAATGTCCTGTATATCCAGGACCGTAATAATACTGGCACGTGGGCCAGTCCCAAACAAATCTCAATCACTACTATACTCCTCACCGCCAACTTTGCTTTTGCAGGACTCAAGGAACAAGTATAATATCCCACTTGTACCCAGTTCTAGGACGCGTATGCGAGTCACCGCAATGCACCAAGCTGACGAGGTTCTTGAAACCAGCCACTGGGCACAGGGAATCGACTTCAGGCATAGTCAAAACACAACCGTGATTAGCAGAAAAGTCTGATGCACAAGTGTCGCATTCGATGGAGAAGATGGACTGGTTGGAACCATAACCTGTAGCCGGGTCGATACATTTGCCGGTGGTGAGAGCAGTGGGATGGGTCAACTCCTGAGCGTCTGAGGAAGGAGCGAGGGCGCAGGAGTCGAGGAGGGGGAATTGGGCAGAGCTGAGAATGAGACATGGGTTAGCCCAATCAGGACGTTTGAAAGCAGAAGTTATTTCGTGATACGCACGAGAATGTCCAGTCTGGGCTCGAACCGTTAGGGGGCCAGACGGCCCAGGTTACAGCTGGTTCAGTAAGGTTGGTGATTGCAAGTGGGACCTATGAATTTGATTTATTTTTTTTCCTCAGTTGGCCTTCAATGTATACCGCATATTCGTACTACCACTCACCAATTCGACTTGCGCTGGTGATGAACTATACTGCCAGCCGAGAGAAGCTAAGAAGGATGGTTGCTTGTCGTTAATGTTACAGTCGACAGAGTAGAGGCAGACATACGGTTGTCAGACAGCAGAACATTATAAGAACCGCTTACGAATCCAGGCTTGCATGTAGGAGCCACGGGTGTAGCAGAGGCAAAAGCAGCTAGAACCAAAGTGACGATAGCAAGCATGATGGTGTTGAAGTCCTAGTCCTGACTATCCTACATTTTAAACAGACTGAGAGAATGGAGATCATTATCAGTGAATTATAATAGGATGTGCAGGTGAAGCATGTGCCCGACCAGGCACCTCAAGGCTAAATTAGGCCGCAAGCCGTAAGTTCGCAACTTCTAGCACGTCAAAAAGACAAAAATATCCGCTCGACGGAAAAGTGAACTGAAAGACAAGCATTATACTGATATGTGATGTATCAGTACAACACTTGTCTATTAGTTCAGTTTTCCGTCGAGCGGATATTTTTGTCTTTTCGGCGTGTAGGCCGCTAACGCATGCGCAGACCTGATGCATACGGAAGCTAGGTCGCCCAGGATGGAGTATTTTTGGAGGAATAGTGCTTTGTACCGGTCTGAAAAAGGTCCACTCAATTATTCCGTCACTCGGCTCTGAGTGTACTCCATTTAGATAGTCAACCGGTAGACTACAACGATTTTTTAAATCGACAAAAGTCTCAATCTTTAAGGTGGCCAGCAAGACCATAAGACAATTCTGGCTACAGCCTGTGTCCCAGCATACTCACAATTATACTCAAAGGCAACTCAAAGGTCAGACAACCCTTCACTGACATCACTATTCAGAGCCGAGTGATATCTCCGACTAGCCGACGAATTATTTTCGAAAAGTGCAGCGATGGAATAATTGAGTGGACCTATTTTGAATTTGAAGGGCCCGAGAAGGTGGAGGCAGCACATTCGTACACCAATGGGACTGCAAGGCCACCGTTCGCTTTGGCCTCTGACATGTACTGTCACAGTTGAGCTGATTTAGCGTACTGGCCAAGTACGTGCCTCCGACTTCTGAAGAAGGGTATAAAAAATTAATTATCCCCATATATATAACTAGCAGGTAACGATTGTGTATGAGCAATAATAAGTAAGCGACGAAGAGAGTGTGAAGTTCCCGAACAGCGTGAATATGTAACGATTTTCAAAGTCCACAAAATCAGACCACGTCTCTGAGATCAATGTCGATGTAGCCGTTAACCTTTTTTCAACCGGAGTAGTGTAACCAATCGCTACACGTAGCACCTAAGCTCGAAGAGCTTAAGACTGAGAGAAGTGCAACCAGTCGTTCAAGTTGAGGTAGGGGACGGTCTCTCCAGTGGCGGTCCACTGCTCAAGAGGAGTCCACCAGTGGTCGATCACATCGTTGGCTTGGGGCCAGTCACCGTCGGCAACGTTGATTTCGGACATGGAGCTGAAGACCATATCGATAAAGTTTTGGCTGGGAGCGGAATGAACAAGGAGTCAGGAAATTTAATGAGTAGCATGCCAAAGTTATTACTGCTCACCGAGTCATAGGACAGGATCCTCCAGCGTTGAAAGCGCACTGCCCGACCATACCTGCCCAGACCTAGTGGAATGAAAATTTGACATGAAATTAAGCGGCATTCCCAAGCTTGGAGTGGTTATAGCAAATACTTACATTGAAGTTGAGACTGGGCGCTGGGGTTGTACTGACGGCCAAGTTGCCGGCGGCGACCTCCGAGCAATTTTTGAGTTCAAGGAGGTTGCTGGTACCATCGCAGCTACACAGAATGAAGAACACACTCAGATAACATGGCAGAATCGCAAAGCAGGAGATACTCACAAAGCGGCAGCAACACAGTGCTTATTGGCCCAGATGTCAGCAGAGCCCTGAGAACTGCTCACGCAGTTATCGACGAGTCTCTGGCAACCTGAAAGAAGTCATGTAAGGTAAGTGAGTCTGTGAGAGGTAAGAGGAGGACGCTCATGTCAACGAACCCGAATTGAAGAAACCATTGCGGTTTGCGCGGGCATCCTGTGCAGCTTGGCACTGGAAGTGCCGTTCTTCGCCGGGGCCTCCTGCAGGGGTAGGTACAGCAGAGGCAAAGGCAGCAATGGAGAGAGTGATGAGAGCTGTGGAGAATTTCATGGCGGCGACTGAGACTCGGAGAAGTAACGTTGGAAGAGCGTTAGAACTGAGGGAGTGGTTGTCAGGATGCCGATTAGGATTCCAAAGCCAGGTATTTATACCTGCCTGAGTCTTTATTGCTATGCTTGAACACCTCAGAGCACTCAGGCTGTGATTGTGGACGAGCATTACAGCGGGCTACAAACCTATCAATTGCTTACCCTGAGTTTTCTTGCTTCTGTATTTTTTCACGGCCAAACCGGGTATCACAGGAGACCTCAAGAGCCACTTGTGTGAGTCTGCACAATGTGCAATCGGTTACAAGGCCGTTAAGAAGCTCATCAAGTTACATCAACTCACCTCGAGCGCCCAGGTAGGCAAGCAACTTCCATTCACGGCTTCGGGGACCGATGGTAAATACACGGCCAGCCAATCCCTTTGTTTCAGACTCACGACAGTGAGCAGCATGGATCCGGTTGGAAGTGCATGCAGTGAGGATAAGTCGTGCATATAGAAGTCTGACAATACTTGTCCGGAGGAGGTAACAGCGATGCAACTTGAATGAAGTGATTTGTGTTGTAGTACGTGATGACAAACCTGTTACCGTCCTCCATGCGATGGAAAAGTTCGCGACACTAGAGCCTCTACGCCTCTATACGGCCTCCTCTTCCTCCTCCACCCCCAAGAAGCAAATCCCAAAACCAGTCCAACTAGTCGGACGTCTCCCAGCAGACCTTCACCTACTCATCCTCTCGTATCTCCCCATTCCCGACTTTCCCGCCTATAGTCGATGTTCACGAGCCGCAGCAGCATTATCCGAATCCGAAAAGGTCTGGGAAGCCAGATGGAAAGCTCTTGATGTCGAAAAACACCAACTTGGATCGGTACTGGATGATTTAGAGCAACACAACAGGGAACAAGCCGGTGCTTCTCGCAGTGCGGTACCACCAACTATATCTGTCGATGATGACTTTGGCGACTTTGCATCTGGCGACGTCCTAAGTAGCGCTCCATCAAACGATGAAATGGGAGATTTCGTAGGAGCGTTTGATAATGTCACTATATCACCCATGACAGCGACGAGCAAAGGTAAAGCTACCACTTTTAGAGGGATGTTCATTCGGGCACATAATCTCCTCAAACAATTCACCAAGATCCTCGAATCTCCACCTCATGTCATTCTAAACGACCTTGCGTCGGCCGTTACACCCTCTATTCGTTCCGAAGCACTCGCATTACGTCTCCTCTCCTCATATCTTTCCATTCACGTCCAGCCTTTACTCAAATGGCGAACGCTTTATTCATCCCTACGGTCTGCAATGGACAGATTCGACGCAAACTCATTAACAACCTTTGACCAAGCCGATTCCAAAGCAGACGAAACTGGAATGAGAGAAGCTGCTGAATCAAGTTGGCTCGTTTGGGATGGTAATGGAGATTGGGAGATGGGTAAAGTGTGGGCGGAAAAGCGAGAGATATTCTATGAGCAGAATTGGGATCCTATGGATAACTTTACGTGTGTTCATTCTCACCCAAGTTTGCTCTTCAAGATGAGTTATATTAACTAGGTCTTTGCTAGGAAGGACGGACGTGGACTAGATTTCGATGCGATGCACAACTTCATGGATATCATTCTTACCGCAATAAAGGAACATGGGTCCAGAGCTGCACGCGTATTTCCAAAGGATTCTGGCGTGTTACTGTTCTTCGCTGACAGGGTTGCTACGGAAGTTGTGAGTAGTTCCTCATCATGATGGAATTCTTTTTGTACTGATTGTTCTGACCAGGCTGGCGAATACATCACATCACTCCTGACTCGAGCTCGAGAGATTTCCCCCACCATCTTTTTACAAGCCTCTGCGGCGACGTTTAGGGAAGTATGGAGTATGTTCGACGCGATCTTAGATGCTTCCAAATTGGATGGAGGCGAGTCAGTAGTGACTAGGACGCAGGCTGAGGATGTTGTGTGAGTGTCCTGTCTTCTCATACTTTCTATCGTATTGAGTTTAATCCTCCATACTAGGTACCGAATGTTCGAAGTCAACATGGACGAGTACCTAGACGAGGAAGTAGAGAATGTGAAACGAGCATTCGAGGCCATATGTAAGGGTTGGGATCGTCAGGTATGGCTGTATAAAAGAGCACTTTCCACTCTTACTGATACTGATACATCTCTTGCTTTCCCAGTCTGAAGCTCAATCCCTCGCATCCGCTGAACGCACTCGATTCCTCACCTCTCAAAATCCCGCTCAAGTCAAGAGAAACGTCTTGGCTTCATTCACAGACGTTTTACTCCTTCCCGTCACCATTGTCCCTCGCACAGTCAACGCCGTAGGAGGAGCTCTAGTCACCGGAGTTGTCACCGGAGGCACAGCTGCTGTCCAAGGCATCGCAATGCTCAATCCAGCTAGATGGACGGGAACCACGGGTGGACAAGAGGAATGGAAAGAATATGAGAGTAAAGGATATCAGGCTTATGGATTGGATGATAGCGACGAGAAAAAATCCACAAAGGCAAAGAAGACTAATGGGGTTGGGACGGCGGCGGCGGTTTTGGGAGGTGATGGCGAAATGGTGTTTGAGATTGGCGAGGATGAGGATGAAGAGGAGGAGGGTGGTTTTGTTGGGGGCGATGAGTTGAATGAGAAGAATGCGTGGGGAAACCATGATGTTGCGGGTTATGGAAATGGAGGTGGAAATGGAACTAAGACATCTAGTACGACACGGTGTGGGTGCAGCTTTGAGCTTTGTGACAGTATACTCACTTTTTTTGTGTAGCATCTGTAGCTTCGTCAATCTCTCAACTAGACGTAAAAAGTCCGACAGCGTCTTCGATAACATCTGCCAACAGTGTCAATAGTACGAAATCCGTACCCACACCTCTCCCGTCATCAGCTGCAAGTACTTTGGATAAGATGGATTTATTGCTTTCTTTAGATATTGCGCTTGAGCTTATACACACCTCCCGCGAGTCTCTGAAGAGGGTAGAGACGTTTGGTAGTTATCCCGGACATTATGGGTTCAGAGTCAGAGATACGATAGAGGAGCTTTTTGTGTTGATGCTGAGGGTGTTGAGTGAAGGACATGTTGTTAAGGGATTCAAGGAGTGAGTTCTGCTTTCGTTTCAGCGTACTTTGTCATTGCAGACCTCACTAACAAGACACGGTGTCATGTAGGGCCACTGAGCGAATGACATTGTATAAACCAGCTGAACATGAAGAAATGACCAGTGTGGCTCCATTGCTACAGTTCTTTGAGCTTGTGCATATTGGAGATATGATTCAGAGCATGGTTCAGGTGTATTTCGATAAGGAGATGGTAAGTGAATCTAAACTGCTAAATCAAGTTGAGGTTTCTGACCACAACTCAAGGCTCATCACATCGACAAAACCGATTTCCTCAACTCTGTCGTTCGCGAGAAAAAGCGGTTTGAGAATGCGTTAGATGATTCGGTCGCTGCTGGCCTCAATGCTGGTACTGATTTGCTGATGAACCAAGTCGACCATATTATCCAGCGATTGACGAAACCAAGGGAATATTATCCGCCAGAAAATGTGGATATGGAGCTGGGACCGACAGAGGGATGTAAAGAGGCTATTCGTTGTTTGGAGGTACATTGCAAGTTGTTGAAGGGGAGTACAAGTAAAGAGGTGTTGGAGGTGTTTCATCAGGAAGTTGGGATTAGGTTGATTGCGTGAGTTATAGCGTCCCTTCATGCGTCCTCACTGCCTTTTTGTCGGCTCTATGCTGATCTGTCTATTCAAACCAAACGCTAACCTCGCGTTTCTGCAGAATCCTCCAAAAACATATCAAACGCCAAATCATCTCTCTCAAAGGAGGTTTTCAGATCATCGCAGATCTGAACGCGTACCATGCGTTTATAGTCTCGCTGAGGGTTCCCCAGATTGCTACTGAGTTTAGCCATCTGAAGATGTTGGGGCATGTATACGTCGTTGAGGATGCGAAGGATTTGGCCCAGATTGTGAGGGACGTGACAAGATATGGAGGGGCTTATAGACCGGAGGTGGGTTTTCATTCAACTTCCTCCCTTTTCGCTGTTACGGAAACTGACCGCGTCTTCGTGTTTTCGTATACTTCAGGATATCTACGAGTTCATTCAGAGAAGGTCGGACTGGAAGAAGATTGAGAAGACGGTGGACAAGACAATGTATAATCTGAGCTTTAAGGAGGATTGTATTATCTGCTAATTGGATTCGGAGGATTTTGACCGAAACATGTACATATGTGGTGCGCTCAGCTTTAGCCCAAGACAACTGCGCGGCCGAGCCACAATACCTGCGTGAAGTGGATCTCGGTGAGGTCGTATTAGGGCTACGCACCGTACAGTATTATTGGGTCCATACTGGTACGGTGTAACCGTCCCCGTAATCATACGGGTTGGTTCTGAGCTTTGTACGTTACGGGTACGGGGGTACGGCAGTATTTTACGGGATACTGGGTCTTCTAGGTACAAAATGTCGAGAGACAGTCATTTTTTGATGTGTATTCGTATAGATTTGGTCATTCAAGAATTTATAAATCCAACATAACTCGTGCATTGCTCATCTAAGTGGTTTTCGTGGTGAAATACTGTAGTTGGGATATGGTCAAATGCCCCATAATGTCCTTATTGTGCGGATTTTCGCTCAAACATAATATCCAGGTATAAAATCGGAAGGATATAATCACTATTACAATTTTTTAGACTACAGAGAACATATCAAAGGCGAGAAATTCAGCAGAATATCGTAGCCGAGGTCTGGCCGACCCGTACACCGTAGAAACCCGTAAGACGGGCGTAAAGGATACGGTCATGTACGGGCTACACCCGTACCGTGCAAACCTGTATTTTTCTTCCCAAAATGTCCCATACGATACGGGGTCGTATTTCTATGTAACGGTACCCGTATAAGTAACCGTATGGTTACTGGGACAGTGCGTAATCCTAGGTCGTATATCTGTGAGACATTCTCTGTGAACCTGTCGCAGACTCAAGCTCCCACGTAAGGTTTGTCTTTGGTAGTTGTCTGCACATTCGACGGCGTAAACAGCAAGTAAGGACGATTTGCATGATTATCAGAACCTTCTCAAGAGGTGACTGCGCAACGCGGCACCTACGTCATTGCCCGTCCCAGTATATAAACCTCACTGTTCTCCACCTACGCAACTTCTTCATCTACACACAACATGACGAGCCCCAAAGAATCCTACGCTCTTCCCTCTCTTCCTCCAGCTGCTCACCATTCAACAGCAAAAGCCAAACAAACTCCCGTCATTAATGAGCAGCCTCCAGCTTCGTCTGGAATGGTTATTGGAGGATCCCACACTCAGAATCGCGAACAGAGCGGAGAAGATGGGCCAATGAGATTGAGAGGAGGATGTTTCCCATTACCGGTACGTTCCACTTCTTCGAATCGTGCACCTGCAATGAACTGACAGTTGTGTATGATAGGGCGGTGGTGTCTGCTATTGCATACCTATACCTTGCTGCTGTTGATGTGCTCCCATGCCCTTACGACGATCGCGACGAGACGAATGGAGAGCATCACATTCCCTTCGATTCGCCTTAATATGTACATCATGATCACTCTGTTAAATATTCACGAACGGATAATCAGACCGATGGACACTCGTCAAGCCATATAACCGGACACTGCTTCGCTAATACTTGCTTGTAATATTGTACTTAGTTTCATACAACTGCTATGATGACGGCTAGTCGCGTTTTGGTATTTCCTGCTTTCGTCGTCGTCGCTTTTCTCAACGCGTCGATCTTCGCCTCTTTTCTGCTTCTTTGATCAAGGATGAAGGAGGATTTGCGCATAGTACGCTTCCGGTTTACCGGCCGACTTTGAAAATTTGAAATTGAATTGAAGGATCTTTTGAAAACAGTTTGTCACACCGTGTTATGAGACGAAAAGATTTTCCGGACTGCGTACTGGTACAGCTGGTACAACGGTATGATACATGGCGTAAAGTAATAAATAATCCATTCAACAAGCTTCGAGAGGATCAATCTAACAGATACCTTAATTACAAGGATCATTGCGAATACGAAGAAGGGGTGTCAGAAACGTCGAGAGTGAAAGGATGAAGCCTAGAAACCAGAGGAGAGTCGGGAGAAATAGAAGGATCCTTGTGTCCAAACTCTGGAAGGACAGGCTCGGAAAAAGATCGACTGTGTAGTACACTGGGTATAGGATCCGGTTGGTACAGCTGTTGGGCGGATGCGACGGCTGAAGACACGGGATCTGAGAAGGAAACTATAATTGGGGGTATGGGAAGGGACCTTGGATGAGAGTCCCTAAGAATTGGATCTGACGCTGAGAATTCTAGCTGGGGAAGAGGCCTTGGCACGGTCACAGCCAACGTCTCAGTGGAAGAATGGAAAAGCGCAGTTGCCCTGGCATTGGCTGCTACGACCACAGGCTCCTTAGGTAGAGCTGGAACGAAGGTTTCTTGATAGGGTGCGTTGGTATCCACCATCTCTGCCGCATACTGTTCATGCTCGTCGGACTGTGATAATGAAGGACAGTCAAGTCATTTAGATTCACAGAAGCATAACTGGTCAAGACTCAAAAAACGCACCAACTTCCTTACATCTTCCTCCAGAGGTACTAGCTTTCCATCACGATTGATGATATGGAAAACACCGTCTCCAATCACGAATCTGTCTGGTTCTTGTACGATGGATGTCTGGGAACCCCATTCCGAATCGTGTGTTCTCAGAGCCCGACTAGAAATACGCGCATTCAGCGCAGCAAGCATGCAATTGGAATATCTGTTTCAGCCAATGTTAGAATGAGTAATTGTCAACAAAACTCGAGCACTCCACCTACACTTTGGGCAGCATGTAGAAACTGTTGACGCTTGTCATCAATAATGTCAATTCCCAAAAGTCACAAAAATACGCACAGAATGAAGTGAATCATCGTATTCCGAAACAAAAAGAAAAACAACAACTCGGAGAGTGCGCCTAATGCTGTGATCATTCCTGTCTCCACTACAAACTTCATTAGCCTCTCCAGCCGCGATTGGGACTCTGCATTTCCGAGTTTCTGAGCCGCTTTGGGTAGCTTGTAATAATGTACTTTGAATCAGCCAGTCAGCCTCAAAGGTAGTACAGTGAAGTCGTACCAAAACGAGCAATGAGCCCGCAATAATGAAATCACATATTGCGCTACCCGCAAGCCAGACCTGTCTCAGGGACGTCAGGACCACGTAGATGGTGCTAATACGACACCCACCGTCACGAAAGCTATTTGACTCGGATGGTCCGTTCCTATTCCTAGAAAGGACTAGTAAAACGATTAAAGCTTAGAATTCCGAGTCGAGTTGGAGCGTGATTCAAAAAGTTCCTCACTTGGGTTCCCGACCAGATGACCATCACACATTGGGCAATGCTTAGCTGTGAAGCGCGAGAAATGCTTGCGATAAGAGGATGAGGTCGGGGCTGAAGATTGAATGCAACGCACCAGGATGATGAGTGCTGGAATACTCCAGTGCCCTTTGACTTGTAAGATCCTCCAAGAGTAGAACGCATGTACAGTCAACGTGGCTGAACAAAGTTCAATAAGAATTCTGATAAACATGATGCTCAAAAAAGAAGGAACACGTACCAATCCCGCAAAGCGGTCCAAGTGTCCTAAACCCCCAAAGATTCGCCAGACTGAACAAATCCCCATCTGCCACTATACTCCAAGCTGCAGCAAAAGTCGCAAAGAAAGTTGAAAGACATTCCACAAAGAATAGGAAGCCGACTGTCATTTTGATCCACCACGAATCTCTTGGAAAAGCGATAAAGTAGATGACTGTGCAGCAGATGTGTTAACATCAACAACCATGGCTCAGTCGCCAGACCACTCACAGACCTGCAAGACAAGTATGCCTTGCAAAAGGTAGCTGAATACATATCCCAGAAACTTTGGTCCAAGCATTAATCGCAATGCATAAACCAAGCAGGTTTTGGCAGGATAACTCACCAGAGGAACGTCACTGTTTTGGACTGGTCAGTACTTGACCGGGGATTTCAATATCAACGCTCACGTTAATGCAGAGAGCTCTTCAGCGGACACGTTATTGATATCGTCAAAAAATCTTCTGGTGAGAGCAAGCCCATCCATTCCTACAGTCGACACCCCTCAGGCTCTCCGGTTGATGACACACCAGGTGTCTCTGCCAAGGGCGGAATATACGAAAGACAAAAGAGTGTAGAAAGTCCTCAAGCGCAACGTCGCGAAGAGGAACTAGTTTGAACCACAAACCAGTAGTGGAAGCAAGGAACGAACGGTAATGATGAATATGTGGGATGAGGAAGAAAGAGAACAACGCCTCCACCCATCCGTTCGGTTTTATGTTCCATGTTTTCGTTCCTGCATCCGAGATGATACCGACTCATCGTGGAATGCCGGGGTCGGAAAGAGAGGCTGTAACCAGAAGTTTGAAGGGGCATCATCAGAAATCAGCGTTACCATCCATCCATCGAGTTTGCTTTTGGATATCTATAATGAATCAATTGGGAACCCTCTCCCTGTTACAGACGCCATTCTCCGAATACAATCCTGATGTCACCGGCTTTCTGGAAGGAAAAATGCCCAGGGGCCAGGGACGAGATTGTTGCATGAGAACAGCTTCACAGGTCACGTCTCCCAGTTACACGCCAACAATAATCCTAGGGTATCGCGTGCGCAATTGCGAGTCCTTCGAGAAGGATTCTTTTTTGAGAAACGAGTTTGTTCAGTGATAGAACATACACGGACGTTGACATGGAAATTGCGCGAATGCTTAAACACAGAGACCAGAACATGTCTGCAGCAGAAAATCAATCCTCGATGCCACCAAAATGATTGGACGCCACATACTCATGTGTACCACATCGATGGGAGAATAGGGTAGTTAAGGTCATGACGACTGATCTGGCTGACAACCGTTGTGCAATCTTCAAGTTACACTCCAAAGGACTTCAATCCCTTTCTACCGATACGGAGACGAAAAGCCAGCTTCATTGGATCTTGCTGTCTGTGAGATGATCACTGTCGCAGAACATCTACAGACCGTGGCTGATCACAGCCAATGCAACCAGCGACCGATCTCGAAGTCGCAAAACCAGATCCCGTAAGCACGCGCCTATTGCAGATTACAATTAGTACTCCATTTTCCAGAGTCGGGAGACGACGATCACCAGAACAAGATCATCATTTAATAAACCACCATTCATCATGTGGATGAGTGTTGAGGTGTCGACAGCTCTGCGGCATAGCCGCTTGTCCGCATGGTTATATGCTTCAATCCCGAGAAGCATCTGGTGGAGTAGATGTGTTGGTCTGACATTCGTGATTAAAATTTGGGTTCGAATGCAGAACTCGGAATGCTGATTCAGAATCGTACAGAGGCTGAAGCGCTGACTGCTCGACCTTTCTCCCCTTTGTAACCCAGCTGGAACCAGCAGAAGAGATGAAAAGTGAAATCATGACGCAGACGAGGGTATAGGCCATTTATTCAGCTACATAACAGCATTGAGAGCTCGCAGAAACTGGCAGTGGTAGAATCAAACTGGCGGTTATTTCGCAATGTCAAAATCAGAAAACATTTGAGGAATATATACGGCAGTTATCTGACCATCATGACCAAATTCATCCGACCAACCAGGAATCTTGCAGGAATCAAAGGGAAGGGGTTCTAGAGCTATATGGACGAGGAACCATCGCATATAAGAGCCAATGATCAATGATACGTCAACTTGAGAGCAGTGTTCGAGCGCCTGTATCCTGATTGATGCTCAGAAAAGTGGGCTGAAGGTTTCGTGCATTCGTTGATGAGTGTGCCAAGTGTACAACGAAATGCAGCCCTTGCATGTCGCCGTTTGGGCCAACTGCGCCGACCCTATTATAGGGTTAGCATAAACTGCCACGTCAATGACACGACCAACAGCAGCTGTTTTTCTCTCCTCTAAGTGTTGCATGTAGAAAACTGTCCATTGTACAAGAAAGAAACAGGTAAGCAAAAAGAAACGAGAAGCACAATAAGAATAATCGACAAAATTAAAGAAATCCACGCAAACCAAGCAACTCCTCTACACTGCCAGACAACCAAAGTCGACACAGACGCCAGGAGAATGATGTCTAAAAGTACGTAGGTAGCGCAGGTGAGAAAAAATAAAATTTCACGAAAGCAGATCAGGTCCCGATGAAGAAAGCAGAAGCAATTCGATGTGAAATATATATAAGTAGGTAGGTGGGATAGAGATAGGAATGTGTGAAATGGATAGCGAGTGGTCACACAGACCTAATATCCTTCTGAGTGTTGTGGGATGTGAACATGTATGGGCGTGTCGGATGAGTGTGAGAAGGGGAGGTCGATGGTGTATGGTTCCATGTTATGGGTTTGTCGTCCAACGTAAGTTATGCGTGAGTAACGTAATGACGTTCTGGATTTTGTGCTTTTCATGGTATAGAGGATGCAAGAATAAGTTAAGATTTGCTTTACTTCAAGACGTCAGTCAGACCATCGACTGTGGTCGACTAGACGGTGACGAAGATGGGGGTAATGATTTCGAGCGACGTGGCGCAGGCTTGGGGGGTGCAGGCCGGCGGAAGGTCTGCAAGTGAGACAAAGAGGGAGAGTGAGCTTGAAAAACACCATATATGATTGGAGAGAAAATGACGCACATGCCGCGACATTATTATCTTTGCCATGGAAATGGGTTCCTGGGATTGATATATGGAGGGGACTGCAACCCGACAATGAGCATAACTTAGCCAACGAAGGACGTATAACGAACCTGGCTGGTCGAAAGTAGGACCACGCCGTCCACGCCACTGAGGCGGCGACGGTGACCGAGGAACTTGTGCCATAGACCCTTGCTGTGACGGTGGACGAGACAAGACCGAGCCCGCATTTAACCCAACGCCTCTTCCAGCCATAGTGTTGGCTGGAGGCGCAACCAAAGTCATGGGGAGACTGACGGGCAAACTGTCCAGTGTAAGGAAACGCCATGATACCGACTTCTTTTCCTGCTGCACTTCCTGACTGGCTCGTTTCCCCTTCTCAGCATTGACGGGAGCAGACCGTAGACGAGTGAAGACGGAACGGAGGGCGAGAAGAAGACCGACGGCAGCGACAAACCAAAGGAGGAGAGGGGGCGAGCAAAGAGGAAGCTTTGAAAGCCCTTTGAGATTGAACTCCACGGGATTGCAGGGGAGATGCATGGTGAAGAGGACTCTGGGACGAAGGCTCGGTAAGAAATACGAGCAACGACGAGCACACAGGGCAATGCGGCCTAGCACGACGTGGTGGACGAGGCTATGAGCGACGAAGGGTTGCTAGGCAAAATCACACAGAAGACTCTCCGCTTATGACTAACGGGCTTTGAATTGATCGGCTTAGCTAATACGGAGGTTTTTCGGCTATCTCGCTCCAAACGGTTTTCTCGAAGCTCCTATGCCTCCTACACGAACCTAAAACTTAAAGCTTTCAAGGTTCAGTAGAGCTTAGAGTCTCTTTCAAGCAAAGAAACTATATGTCATGCTGCATATCTCTCTATCTACCCAACTTACTCTGGACCCATCTGGACCTGATGCAAAACTGATGCCCGTACGGTGATGGAATATCTCCAGAACATCTTCCTGCTCCCGTGTAATCCCCGTCTCCTGTCGTGGAATTGCTCGGTACCCTGTCATATCAATTCATTTACCTACTTCTCGATATATATAATGAGCTGGCAAAAACTCCAAGCTATGTCCATGTCTATGACACTATCGGCGGCATACGTCAGAGCTTTACTTTTTTGCCAGCTCGATACCCAAGGTATTCCTCAGCGGATTCCCAGAATGGCCCAAACAACTAGACGAGCTTTCTCTAGCATCATAATCATGCTCCCTGTCTTATCTGAAGAATAATCGAGAACATAGCGGCTATCCTGACCCCGTTTCTGAATCCTGCCAGCGAATGATTAGCGAATTTAAAGAAATTTCTGAAAAACGAACATGTACGCGTTTTTCTTCACCTCATTGCAGCTGTCTCTCCTAAAACAGTCCACAGAATCCGTCTTCTCGAACCCAGAGGCAGAGTGTAGGCGGTAGATGATCTGGAACACGGCGGACAACATCGCCGACGGCGGCTATTTCAAGAATTTCAGCTACTCAGGCGACCCTCGACGACGGCATTTGACTCCAAACTTCACGTATTGCGAGCCGGGTATGCATGCCCTGCAGGCTGCCGTTCTAGCTTTTCATGCATCTGTAATTAACGAAATACCCCTATCTATGTCTCTCAACTTGAAGTGCCACTACCCTCGGATTTCTAAATTTCACCTCCGGCTGCAGATAGCATACAAGTCGTGTGAGCCAATGAAAGTCACTGAAAGGATGGTCAATGGAAATGAAGGATGAGAGGGAGTCGTGCGTTGACCTTTCTTTTTTACCTTTTTTTGCTGCAGTGCAGATCCGAGGAATCAGGGAGACGGTAGCATGATTCTCAGATTCTGTGCCTTGTCCTAGTTCTGTGCGGGCAGCTTAGGAGAAACTCAAGGAATCGAGGGCAGATAGAGGACGTCATGAGGCTGCACTGGTGCAGGATAAGAATGGAACTTCGAAGAACTGGCGGTAGTAAGTAATTCAGAAGGAGGCAAGCCGCCTAGTGCGTATACATTGATACATCGCAAGGACCTAGAGTTTCATAACACACAGCCGCTACTTAATAGCAGCATTCTTGGAGAGGAGCATGGACTTTCCCCGAGCACACGAGCACTCTCGAAGTTTAACCACGAAAAGTCCGTTGGTTTAAAGTCTGTAGTAGTCAGTATGTCGTGTGGTCAATAAACCATGCATCATCGACGAGACCGTTACCATTCAGCAAAAACGTCGGATAGGCTTGCTGCATTCATGAATGAAGGAGGTCATACAGTCTGCTCATTCAAGGAAACTGAGCACGATGCAATCTACTGATAATATGCTCTGCAACCCAGCGTTGAGCCCAGGCACCTAAATGCTTCTCGAACAGATTCCTTTGACTACAATCCCCAAAAAGGAGTCATTATTGGATCAGCTGCCAGCACACGTATGAACAACGTATGACTTCAGCGTGTGTGAGTATACTAGCCTTGGGCAGTGTATTTCTAGGGCAACGACGGTAGTGCAGGTTGGTCAATCAGAAAGGTGGTCGCGATTCCTGAACTACCGGTCTCGGGAGTTCTTTAATAGATCTTTGCAGTCGCCTGCTTCATAAGTGTAAAAGGCACAAAAGAGTGTGGGGAGCACTCAGCACGAGTTGCAGCAAAAGAAATGATACATAGAAATAGATATAGATAAAAACCGTGAACCGTTGGTCAACAGTCCACATAGACGCATAAGATCACGAGCGTGAACCTTGAGCTTGAACAATTGAGGTATAATATATAAAAAGGCGGCTTTGTTGGAAGAGCAGTTCCTTGAGCTCGTATCTGTGGAAAACGTCGACGTGTCAAAAAGTAGGCGTTATCATGGCAGCGGTATCGCTATAAAGGTTCCTTTACTCGCGCGAACTTCCGAGCATCGCAGACCTGGAGAGGCTTTCGTGAACAAATGTCCTTCAAGTGCCCTTGATTCACAACATAACTCACTTGGTCTTCTCCGCAATCCATTTTCCAACAACCTTCTCCGCGATTTCATCGCTGTTCAGCTCCATGAACATCATATGTCCATTTCCGTGAATATCCACATCTTGCAGCCGAACAAAGTCAACCGTCAGACCGGCTTGTCGCATGAAATCCACAGTGCAATCATCGAATATCCCGTGCCAACTGGTCTCAGATGTGATAGACAGTACGGGAATGTCGAGCAGGTTCACCCATTTTCGAGCAGGCTCTTGTTGGAGGATGCAGGTATAACCGGGTAGCCTTCCCTCCGTAACATTGACAGTCTGGAGATCGGATGGGCTGGCAGCAGGAGGATCGTAAGTCATAGGAACTTCTGTCAAACCCCATGGGTGCTTAGGTGTATTGGAGGAGAACGTATCGCCGATGAAGGGAGGACCTCCAGGTTCGATTGTTACGATGGCTTTGACTAGACTTGGTCGTGCGTCAGCTATTGGCCAAGTGAATAATCCGGCCTGAGAATGGGTTAACAGGATCACTTCCTAAAGCAAGATATGTAAGTAGCTTCTTCAAATGGCACAATCAAAAAACGCAACCCCTATTCTATCAAGCAGCGCGACGAAGGCATGTTGATTTTTCGTCCCGGATTCGCCATCGCTCTCGAGAAGAGGAACCATAGACGCATAAAATTGGTCAAATACACCGTCTCCTACAGTTCCGTTCCCAGGCCATTGTGTATGGAGAGTCGAGTTGGGCCACAAGTCATAAACTTCGGTAGCAGTGAAAAGTTGGGATACGCTCAGTGTGTCAATCGTTGTCTGAAGTCCATCTACACTTTGCTGCCAAGGTGAACGACCACGAGCAGCTTGGTCAACGAGGTATACCTGAATCGGGCATTTACATTCAAGAACATTTAGAAAGATAAAAACAGATTGACGATTTCTCACCTCGTAACCGTTTTCCATGAACCATTCTGCCCATCCTGGACGACCATCAGGCGTATTCAGAAAATTCGTCCCAGTCATTCCGGATCCGTGAATAAAGAGAATAGGATATGGCTGTGTCGTCCCAGATGCAGGACTGAGGCGCTCGACGTATATTTGACCGTCTGCTATTGAAGTGTTGCCCGATTGAGGCACGTAGGAATACCCAACGTAGAAATATTCACGGTAATGGGCTGTACCGCGTCGGACATCAGCAGCAAGAGCAAAGCCAGCGACCAGAAGAACGATCAGGGTGAAGTCCAGCATGGCTGGAGGAAACAAAACAGGGTCGGCATTGGGTTGGCACGGAAAAACCAAGAAGTATACTATGGGCCACTATAAATTTGGAAAAAATATTACATCATGACAAAATAATCAAAATCAATTTAACCGACCGTCTGTCAGTTTCACTTGCCACACTACCACTACTACCTGCCATCGTAACGAGTCCATCCCCATATCAAGCATCACAGAGCATCACAGTCGCAGCAGTAAGTGTTTAGTGAGAAAGTGTACTTTGTATACACATATACTTGTACAGGGCGGCATATGATGTGCTGTACATTGATATCCTTCTCGTATTTAAAATTCTCTTATTTTCCATCACGGATTGTCGCAAGCTCGCGTAAAGTACACTGTTATCAACCCTGGGCCCAAGAAGAACTTCTGTACATATATGTTCAATCCCCCAAGGTCCACTTAAATACCCTAGCGAAGGTCATTGACCCTTATCGCCCCGCATTCTATACTCGAACTTGAGCATGTTGCGGGATATACCAAGCAATGTGGGCGAACGGTGAGTCGTGCATCATATTTCGACTTGTAGAGAATTGGCTCAAAGCTCCATTAGGACAGCTCCTGAGGTAGGAAACCTCATGTGAGGTTCTTGAAAAAGTACGAGGCTACTTACAAGATGTGTTGTAGCTGTATGGGATGTTCTTCAATTACGGGCTCATGGGTTCCCTTGCAGTGCAAGTCTGTGAGTACACTACCTTTCATTTTGTTACTCGAGAGGTTGATTAGGTCCTCTCATCATTCAAAGATCACTATTACTCCTCGTTTCCTGCGGACAAGAAAGTCATCAAGGCCGTCGTTTATACCCTGCTAATCCTCGAGGTCGCACAGACGGGTATCATGAGTTATTTTGCGTAAGTAATCTCGACCTGAATTCCCAATGACCGTTGCACACAATCCGCAGGTACACTATCTTTGGCTCTGGTTATGGGAACCTTGAAGTCTTTGACAAGAGCGCCTTGGAATGGTTTCCCGTCTGTATTCTCGGGTCTGTCATCGCCGGCATGGTGCAGCTCTTTTACGCCCACCGGATCCGTCTTTTGATTGGATCCAAACTTCTCGGCTCACTTGTGGCTTTCGTGAGTTTTGGTCCCACATCATCTCAAATTCTTCCTTGGCTAAACGTTCCATCAGTTCGCATTATTGCAAATCGGTTCTGGCATCGGACAAGGGATTATCAGCAAACTAGCCGTTGACAGATCAAATTTATCCTCAAAGCCAATCTGTGTCACAGTCAGTTTCTGGAACTTATCAACGTTCATGATGCTCATTGGAATTTTCCCCTTAGATATGGCTGCTCAGTAGTGCGGTTTGTGACCTGATTATCGCAGGGTCTATGGTCTTCTGGGTGAGTGTGTCTCTTCTAGTTGCAAGAACGAACTCGGAAACTTATTCAATCGCAGCTCAAACGGCAGCGTTTCTTGTCAGTACACATGCACGACACTGTAGCCAGAGTTGTTCGTTACACTGTCGAGACCGGCAGTGTCACAGGTATTTATTCGACACTCATTCTTACCCTGGGCGCCACATGATTGAGGTGCAATTATTTTTTTTTCTCAAGCTCTCGTGGCTATCTTGCAGGTTGTCGTATTCCTAGCCTTTCCCAATAATAACTTCTTCGAAACGCCCAGTTGGACCCTGGGCAAGCTATACTCGAACAGTCTTCTGGTAAGTGGCTGCCCCTCTTCATCCTCAAGACCTCTGTTAATGAATCGCAGGTGTTACTCAACTCGCGAGCGGTCATTCTCGGCGGGAGGAGTTATCAGAGTGCCCCTGCCGAGTCTATCAATGAGATCAGGTTTAATAGTAGAGGGGATGTCTCTACTTTGCCTCTGGACATCAGAACATCCTCCACTGGCAGCAACCATGCCGCCGCCATCGGAGGTGTACGAGTACAGAAGGAAGTACAAGTGGCAAAGGAAGACGTGCGATGGCCAGGGGGCATAGCATCACCGGTCAGCAGAGAGGGAGAGGTGTAGGTGTAATTTTTGTTTGTAATTCGAGAAGGACATAAGTTTGGGATGTTGTAACAACTACTATGAGTATGCTATGCTGCCCTTACATGGATAGTAGATTGCAAAATGTAGGCTATGGTGGTAGCTTCCACTTATCTATGTTACATGTACGTGTTGCGTGTCGTGGGGTCCTCAACCGCCGGCTTTCGAAGCAGAGTGGTCATGCACATGGAGAATTGTTGAAATGTTAGCTCACTGTCAGAAGTACTGCAGACATCGGAATCGAGGGAGGGATTTTGCGAGACTGGACTGGAAGGACTATCAACGGAAATGAGCCCGTCTCGGATTGAAAGATTCCCAAGGTTTCCAGAGGTCGGTGACCCAAGCTCGACGAGAATTACTTAGTGCCTGGTACGTTGTGCGAGGATTGGGTTCGGAAGCTGAGGACTCAACCTCGCAACACGTACCATACCGGTCCTTTTTCGCAGTATGACTACAGATTAGGAGGTAACAGCCCTCTTCCATGGAAAGCTTGATGTGAGAGACTCTTGAGACCTCCACCATCGATGTTTCGAAGCCTTCGCATGGATAACTCAGAGCTGCAGTGATTCCACGCCAGCCTCAAGGCTAATTGGAACAAACTCAACGCACAGCTATCGATATCGACACCACCAGAACGACCGTCAGAAATCGATACTTATCTGCTTTCTCAGTTTGGTTAGGATATGCGGCAGAGCATGAGGTAGTAAATAATCGACTTTCAGAAGTTCTTCGCTTGAGATGAGACAAGAGGGTTGTTTTGCTGGCACAGCAGGTGTGAACTGATTCAAGGAGCTTAATTTAGAGCTTCTGAGGGTAGGTCCTACATAGGTACTTACACAGGCTGGTACCGTATAGTTTCCTTCAACATCTTGAGACCGCTTGTCTAGTGTGCCATTAACATCGTTGCTGCTGCAGCGGAGGGTACCAGGTCGAAGAACTTCGAAACTCAGAGGAGATATTTTCACGCAAGGAAGAGATACGGCGCTGAGACAACGAGAGCAATCAAGAAAAAAGACTATGGATAATCAGACTAGGAGACCCAAAGGAGACATGGATGTCATGGACAAAATGCAATCGTAATACGTCATAGGTGTTGTAACGATCCTTCTTCACGTTTCTTCACCATCATCTAGACACTTCAAGTTGAAGTAAAGGGTACATTCAAGGCACCCTGGGTCAGAATCCACGATACCAAGCCCTTTTCTCTAGTGTCTGACGTACGTTGTCGTCTGTGTTGTCGATTCCAATTATGGGACTTGATCGGATCCCTTGCACCCATAAAGTTTTCTCAATCTTCCTTAAGAGTTAGACTGTTCCCTTCCGTGTCTCGAGCAACATTGAATTCTACGGTATGTTAGGCCGTGATCCTACCTGGATCGTGGAAATACTCATAGTCCGTGATTCCTTAGTGGTTCGTAATTGCTTGTTATTCTCGATGTAACAGTAATCCAACGAAGGGATTCTTCACGTACCGCTTTACAGACGAGCCTACGATACGGACAGCGCCTGACGGTGTGTTTTATTTCCTGCTCCGACGATGGGCTGACGCAACGCGACAGGCAAATCCTCGAACTTCTATGACCTGACGTCAACGCAAACTTTTACGGAATGTCGTCTAGATCATCCACTGCAAGGCGTACCGGAGGGGAGGCTAAGGGACGGGGAAGAGGATCGTACGCGTCAAAGGCGTGCAATACGTGTCGGAGAAAGTAAGTCGTCATTCTCTTTGACCTTTGATGCATGCGTCTGAGAGATTTTTCATCTAGGAAGATTAGATGCGATGAGAGCAAACCTGTCTGCGGTGCATGTGTAGCATCAGGACGTGAGGCCGAGGTGTGTGCTCGATACTGTTGTGTCTTTCCTACAGCATTACCGAATCATCGATATCAGTGTCAATATACTGGCGAAACTGCCCGACAACCTCGAACCCAGGCTCATTTTAGCGCTATCAAGAACTATGCCAACGCTCTCAAACAATATGCCAACATGCTTGAGTCGATGCTTGAAAAGTGCCAAAGGGAACATGGTTCTGGATCCTCTGAAGACAAAGGCTATCTGAAGCTTCATCCACAGGATCCGTTCGATGGCCATGAAGCTCCAGACGCCTCTCCCGACTCTGATGGATCGGGCACTGAAGAAGGAAGCGATATATCGGAGCTGTGTCTGCCCTCGAAGAACCTAAAGGTATGACCTCGTTGAGTCTATGTCCGTATCTTTTTCCAAGCTTTCGTTTCTAGCTAGAAGACAGCCATCTTGTATATTATGGATCCGCAGCTCCTTTCCGATATGCTGCAGATAATCCTAGTCCGTCCGACGAAAGTCCTCGGACATCCAGATTTTCTGAAGTAAATGCGAACCCTCGTGAACGATATGTCCTAATGGTGGACGGTGTCGATCCTAATCACTGTGATCCATATTTTGATTGGTCGAGATATTTGCCTCGTCAGGTTGTTCTTGATCGCAAGGAGCATGACAGGTGCGTTCTTTTCAGATGGTCAAAACTTCCGATTAATGGTCAACACTTCCATAGAATCCTAGATCTCTTGTTTAATTTTTTCTCTAGCTGGGGCATGCGTGTGGTGCCCGTTCTTTTCCTAAAGGATATGTACAGATACCTCAGTGTTCCACGGAGCGAAACCCCTGCCAAGAGGTCACACTATTCTCCAATGTTGCATAATGCACTGCTCTCAGTAGCTGCAGGATTTTCCGATGATCCTCGTGTCCGTGATTATAGATCGAGGAAGTGTTTTGCCGATGAAGCAAAGAGGATGATAGACGCAGAATGTGCAGAGCCTAATGTCAGTGTTATTAACGCTCTGTCCATCTTGAGCAGCTTCCATTCTTCGAGCGGGGAGCATGCATTGGGATACGTGTATTTTGGAATGAGTGCACGTATCAGTCAAGCCTGTGAGTCATTCATCGTAATAATACTTGTCTGGATTTGCATGACGTATATATGCATCTCCAGTGGGCCTCACCGTTGATTGTTCAGAATGGGTCAAGTCCGGAAAGATAGCGCTTCACGACATGCATGATAGGAATTGGGCGTATTGGAATACCTTTTCCGAGGATGTATGCTGGTCGCTTTATGTTGGACGTGACTTTTGCGTGGCCGAACCTTCGGAAAGGCACAAAATTCCTGTCCCTTTCATCGACACGGATTATGACCAGATACCTTGGGAGTACTCGCCTTCTAAAGTTCTGCCACAGCCGAATTATCTTTCCAGAACGTTTGCGGCTTCTTGCGAGCTTTTGACGATTGCAAGGCGTGTTATGGATATCCTGTAAGTCCTGTAGCTGTAGAAGGTCCAGTTTGTCGCTAATGCTACAGCACTTTTAGAAATGCATTATACTCTACCGCCAGCCGGCGCAAAGTTGGCGATGAGATGATCAGCAGCATCGAGTGCGTGGTCCTCAATCTAAGCAATAACCTTGACTGATGCCTTTCTCAAACTAGCCTCAAACTTCACGAATGGAAGAGCAGACTACCTCCAGAAGTCGAGATCACCCTTCCCACCAAAAACACTTGCACTCCTCATCGTTTGATGACGCATTTATCCTTTCATTGGATCTTTGTTCTTTTGCATAGACCTTTCTTCCTCCGTAAGAAGAGGTCCGATACGGAAAGAGTCATCGATCATGTCAAGGTCGGCCTTGAGAGCTTTTTTTCTTCTGACTGTGTCTAATATTGATTTTTCCCACCAGACCTGTAGGACTGCTGCCGAAAACATCATGGATTTAGTGAAAACCTGGCGGACACTATACACTCTGCGTTACATTCCTGTAACCATCATTCAAATCCTCTTCGCTGCTGGGACCATTTACATCCTGTTAGCAATCCAAGCTACCTCAGGCTCACGGGTCGCCAAAGAGTCCCTTCGAAACTTTTTGTCGCAGGCAGAACTTTGCGTACAATACCTGAATGAGATGGGACAATCTTGGAAGTGCGCATTGGATATTGCAGATATATTGCGGAAGCTATTGCAGCAGCAGTTGAACCCAATTTTGCAGAAGAGAATGGTCGCAGTTCAAAATGGCGATTTGATTACCCCAAGAGACACTCCAGGAGGCACACCCTTGGCTGTTTCACCAACTCCCGAACCGAAACCCCCAGTATCCCCTGGTGCTACGCCCGTACCATCGCGTCTTCCCACCAGCGCACCATATGGATACCCGCCGTCCTCTAACCCATATGCCAGTCCAGCTGTGACACCAGCTAATGAATCTTGGCCAGTCTCATACAACAACGGGATGCCAATAGAGTCTACCGCTGCGTATCCATCATCCTCAGCTGTACCTCTGGCAGCAGCAGCATACAACCCCCCTCCCAATATCAATCCAGCAATAATCAGTCCTGCTGAATCGTACGCTGGTCACGATTTCAGCTCAATGGAGACTGCTGGTTTCTTGGCAATGGCCGACGGAGAGGCTTTCCCAGACGCTCCGTTCATTGCACCGTTCCACACTGAAGGGTTGGAAGACAGTCCTGCCATGTCGTGGATACAGGACGATAGTATGATGACCGATTGGCAGGATATGGATTTTGCATCGTTCCAGAGATATTTGCATAGCGATGGCGATTCAAGTGCAGATGCTTGATTGTTTTAGACTTTTTTCTTGTATCCCACAGTTTTTATCATTGCAGTCCAGCTCGTTTCTTATGCTTTCTTGTGTATGTATCTACTACTATGCATGGCCCGGACTCTCTTATATAGAACCGTCTAATTTAATACACGGATGTTGGTAAAATTTGCAGATAGAATATTTTGGGATAAGCACGGAAGAAACAACGACTAAGCCAAGAAAAGGTTCATATCATCTAAGAACACCCAGGAAGGGGCCTATAGCCAGTTTGAGACGAGATGAAGAAGAGAAAAGTAAAAGGGACGAACCTTTCCACCATGCAGTTGCAGGACATCATTTCCTTTCGCAGTCAGGTCGTAAGAGTAAAATTTCCAGTGTTGAACTCCGGGTTTGATGGTATCAATTATTTCTCCGTTCCACATGACGTCAACGAAAGCAGCTTGCTCGAGCATTCCCGAAAAATCGCTGCTGAGGAAAAATTGAAGAGAGTACCTCTTTCCTGGCTGGGTCTGAAGCAGCTGGGACGGAGTGAGGCTGCCGGGGAAATTGTCTCTTCCGTCCGCAGAACCTTTGTAGAAAAGGATTATGAGCGTACTGTGTGTGATGGAAGATAGTCGCGAGAACCTAGCAATGCGACTCCGTGTCCATTATGAGCGTACTGTGTATAATGGAAGATAGTCGCGTCCTGATGACCAAAAGCTGGCGAAATACCCTTCCAGAACTCGTATCCCGACGTGAAGCAAAAAACAGGGCACTCGTCATATCCTTCAAATCCTCCATCGGGGAGCAGATTCTGACGAGCGTAGCCACGAGACTGGGTTACTTTGAGATCACCTTGGCCCCAGTTCACAGCAGTGGACTCGTCTGCGACGATGTAGTACTAGGAATCATACATCAACGAATGCTTGCGTCAATCAGAGTACGATCTCACCATAGCGCAAGTATATGTAACGGGCGAGCCGTTAACCACAGCTCTCCAAATATTGAAATACTGGCATCCTATTTCGTCATACCTTTAGCACTTTTCGAGGAGAAAAAAAGACGTCCCAACCTCCACCAATTGAGTCTGCATCGCGAGAGTTACAAAGGTCGGCACAGGCCTGGACGTCGTATCTGTCGAGGAAAACAAAGCCCATGTACTGCAATAGGTCAATATTATAGAACAGAATGATCGTAGCCGAAAGGACTTACACCAGGAGCGTTGTTAGCCCCGTCAGTAGGACCAAATACCAGTTCATAGCCATCAGGAATCTCTGGCTCGGCAACGTTGGTCAAAGAGGCGTATCCACTACTACGCTGGATATACGTGGAGTCATGAGGAAGCTCTTCCAGTTGCTGACCGCCAATGTTAGTTTTTTCAGCAGAATAGTGGACGTCTGCATATGCAGCACACTTGAGGTTGGATTTCTCGCTGAAAATCCAGTCCAACAAGGGATTGTTGAGCTCGTAATAGATGTTTACAAAGACTAAGAATGTGTCAGCGTGCACAGAAAAAGTGGACAACGCGAGGAAACCACATACCACAGTCCTTGGTGTGGTCACAGAAGTCCAGACACTGGTCAACGTTGTAGGTCGAATTGTCGACCAGAGTGTAGGTCAAGTATCCTGTGCCTTCGATGCTCCCGTCACGGGAAGCTTTCTGCTTGCCCTCAAACACTTGCACGTAGTCGGAGGGCGAACGCTTGACCAGCGAACGACGCGTATTAGTCACAGAAGTAACGGTCGTCTTGACAAGTGTGTTGTCGATAGCAGTGATTGCCGTTTCGGGAGATGGAAGATTAGGGGGTTCACGAAGACTCGGACCAGACTTTTGGTCAACCAGGGACGCAGTAGATACAATACCAGTGATGTCAGTAGTCGCCCCGTTGAGATCAACTGGCTGGGTGTTCAAGTCCGGTACACCTTGAGAGGCGGGAGGAACAATGATCGCCTCTGCAGAAAGGACAACGTGAACGAATGAGCAAGTAAAAGAGACATGCCAACACCTACCAGCAAATATGGCCAAAGTAGTGAGGACTGCCAGACGGTGGATGGAGGGCATTTTAATGTAGATGATCGAGAAGACACCAACGAAAACCACTTTTATACCGCACAATAGTGGTGTACGACCCAGATTCCCATCATCACATCTCCAACCGCGATCTCCTGGTTTGACATAGGCTCGGGCTCGCTGACTTCGTTGGCGTTAAGCTATCATAGTTCATACGTGAATAGGCGTGCAGCGAATAAAGGAACAATTACATACGTAGCGGATCTCGCTGGCCTTCTACTCCTTACCAAGCTTTGAAGGGCGACCATGTCGCTGACCTTACAGTTTGTTCAGACATTGCTCCGTGTTTAAGGGACGGCGGGTGACCCTACTCGTTGTTACAGCCACACAGGGGGAAAGGTCAGTCCAAGGGGCCATATACCCTCGGAATTTCGTACTCACAGGGACAGCCAAATTGACTTGGTTCTTCACGAGTTTCTGGTAAAGGTTATAGTAAATGGGAACCGCTGGCATTACAGTATTTACTCAGAAGGTTTCGGGGGAGCTTCAACCCTCGAACTTTCGATATGCCAAGTAAAGCACGACCTGAGCTTCACCGATTGATTCGGAAAGATGAGGAGAGTAATAGTGGCCTGGCACGGGCTTTGTACAAGAAGCAAGGCAAAGAAAGACATTCCACCCGCCAGGAACTGCACTACGAGCTGCTACTCCGTCTTGAAAATGTCGGTAATTAGGCACATGTCGTTTCATCCGCCTTGGTTTGGTCTGGGAAATTTTTGGGCCACAAAGAATCCGATGGTCGAATCGATGGGCTAAGACAATTATGGCAGCGGCAAAAAAAATGCACCCAACCTCAAGTAATCTGAGAAGCCTTGTTTTTGCGCTTGAGTTTTTGAAGCGAAGACGAATCAACGAGAAAAATACGCCTCGGTTCTCTTCCGTCTTATCCGTCAATGTTGCGTTGTGCATGCTGCCTGCCGTCCGACACGGTGAAGCCTCATCCAATGGATTCAGTGAACGTGTCAAGTGTGTAAGGGATGATTGAGGAGGTTTAATTGAAATGATTGGGCCGCATGGCATTATGAGAGATTGTAGGGTACAGGTATATTCTAATCAAATCGCCTGTACAAAAAGCTAAGTAGGTAGTCCGACGAGAAAAGATACGCAGACGTACCTTCGGTGCCACGCTGGCTATTTTACCCCAGCCTTTCAGCTTCAGATCTGCACTAACCACTCCACCAATACGCGTCCCTAACATCTCCCTCTTGTTGTTCAGCAAGACGGCAGCGTTGTCATCAAATCGAATGAAACGTCCGTCTGGTCTTCGTACAGGTTTTTTGGTGCGGACGATGACAGCACGCCTCACATCGCCTTTCCTGACCTTGACGCTGTGACCGATGCTTGCGCAGCAGCAGATATTGGCCGTGCATTTTTGACGACGCATACAATTTCGTCACCGACAGAGCCCCATCCGTTGTTGACCTTGTTTTTCAAAATATTGACGCACTCCACAATGAGGGCACCGGAATTATCTATGACCTGGATAATATTCAGTTTGAGAGTGACGATGGAGATGAGGCAGCGTACATTGAGAGTTGATTTGAGGCCAATCATAAGAAAGACGATAGTGGTAAGGAGTCAAGTGACAAAACTCCACCAAGCGATAAGTCTCTTCCTCCAACCACGACCATCTATCCTCCCTCTCTCTGATCTACGCTCACGATGGTTGCATCACGTCGAGGAAGTGGTAGTATTGTGCTGCCCAGTGGGCATACCATGGCTTTCCACACCAGAACTCATGAAGAGGAAGACTTACCTCACGCAACCAAGAAGTATGCTTTCTGACAACATCTCGGCTTGCAGACCTAGTAATGGCCTGGATTTATGTTAGGACTATGGCAGACCATCTGCGAAAATACGAGAGCTTGTTGGTATCAGTTCATTATAATAGGCTGTACTTGCGTTCTGATTCCGGTCGATTTTACCCAAAGGTTTACCCTGACTCCTCAGCGGATGCGTATGATTGTCGAAGCTTTTAAAGACACTCTCGAGTTGGGTCTTCAAAAACCCGGTCAAGTAGTTGTGAGCCTTTACCTGATCTTGGAATCAACACCGGTTCTGAAGTAGACGTATTCCAGCCTATGATTCCTACTTTCGTGTTTGGCTACCCCACTGGTCAAGAGCAAGGCGACTTCCTTGCACTTGATCTTGGTATGTGGCATCCAGCGTTTTCGTTGTATCCTTCCTCTAAGCTTCCTTCCTCTAGGCGGCACAAATCTACGTGTCTGTCTCGTCACTCTGCAAGGAGAGGGCAAATTTGAAATGCTCCAAACTAAATATCGTCTCACTGAAGATCAGAAACAAGACGAGGGTCAAAAGTTATTCGATTTTTGCGCTGAATGCCTCAAAACCTTTATTGACAACAACTACGTTGACGATGATGGCAAATCGACTTTGAAGGAAGGAGAAAAACTACCCCTTGGCTTCACAGTGTGTCGAGTTCATTAAGCTCAATAGGGTTTATCTAACTTGTGACGTAGTTCTCGTATCCCTGCTCCCAGGATCGAATCGACCATGGAGAGCTGATCCGCTGGACCAAAGGCTTCGGCGCCAAGAATACTGAGGGAAAGGATGTTGCACAAATGTTCATGAAATCTTTGGAAAAACATGTAGGCCTTCCACCACCTGCTCCATCTGTCTCTGGCTAACGAAGTGTCAGAATGTGCCTGTTACAATGACAGCTCTGATTAACGACACCACGGGTACCCTTATAGCTTCACACTACGTGAACCCTCGTACCAAGATTGCTGTCATTTTCGGCACTGGTTGCAATGCCGCGTACATGGAAAATGTCCGCGACATCGAGAAGATCAAGAACCTAGGTATCGACGATGATGCACAAATGGGGATCAACTGTGAATGGGGTGCATTTGACTCATTTGAGCACGAACACCTGCCCAGGACAAAATACGACATCATTGTTGATGAGACTTCAAATAAACCAGGAGAGCAAGCTTTTGAGGTAAGTTTATTTACATATGCTGATGTACCGAAGTCTTATTCTGACTCTATGGTAGAAACTCATTTCGGGAAGATATCTGGGAGAAATCTTGCGCCTTGTTATCTGCGAGCTTATTGACGAGGGTGTTCTTTTCCTTGGTCAAAACACATACAAATTAGAAACACCCTACGTCTTTGAAACGGCATTTTTATCATTGATGGAAAGGTGAGTAATAAGCCTTTCTTACATGGCTCCATGAATGACTGAAACGCTTTTCAGTGACCCTACAGACGAGCTGCTCATGATCATTGGTATTTTCACTCACTTCTTTGCTGTCGAGACCACACTCGCAGAGCGTCAGTTCTTCCGAGCCCTCGCAATGCTCATTGGAAAAAGGGCCGCCCGTCTCAGCGCATGTGGTATTGCTGCCATCGTCAGCAAAATGGGTTACATCGACGAAGGTTGTCTAGTCGGTGCAGATGGGTCTTTGTACAATGTGAGTGATTGCTTGGGACGCAGTGTCCTGCTTCTCTGAGCACGTTTCCTCCCAGAAATATCCCGGGTTTGCAGACCGAGTGCACGAGGGCCTGGTTGATGTCTTCGGGAGAAAGGCCGGTGTGTGGACTGATCCTGAGTCACTGAAGGGCCACTGACCGAAACGTATTTCAGAAACATCATCACCCACCACGCCGAGGATGGTAGTGGTGTCGGGAGCGCTATCATTGCTGGTGAGTACATTGACCAATCTATCATTTTAGATAACTTATGATATACGTCTTCAAGCAATGACGAAGATTAGAAGAGATGCTGGGCTGTACCCTAACGTCTAAAGGACATCTGTTCTCTCTAGGTGTATACACGTCTCGGAATGGACTGCTGATTCTCAAAAAAAAATGTTGTACATTGTATGTGATTTATGTGTACTATACCTACTCTCTGTGTCCGTGTCCGAATGTGTGTGTGCATCTCAACTTAGAGCATGGAGAGCCCGAATACCAGTAGGGAGAAGGATCTAAAGTTCCTATTGAATGCCAGGCCAGAACCGGCATGTCTCATATCAATTGTTAGTCCAGGTCATATGCTTTTCGAGTTTAAAGGCTTGCCTTCGAACACTAACTCAGAAACCTTGCCAGCATGGACCCCCCAATTTTCAAGAGCCTTACAGCCCCTGGAAACAAGAAAACATTCAACGAATTGATGTCACTATTACCCCCAGACAGAGCGACGTCAATGAAACTCTGTTACAAGTGCGAGAAAAATGTGGGAGACCTCAAAAAATGCAGCAAGGTGAGCAAATTTCTCGATATCGTCCAGAGTGGGCTCTGACGGAGCTGAAAAGTGCAAATCAATTTGGTATTGCTCAGTGGAAGTACGTGCTATCCCTGTCATGATTGCAGAATATGTCTGAAGGTTTCAGTTCGTAGTGCCAACGTGCAGATTGGTAGGTTCTCGCATGCAGCTGGCGGTCTGTAGACACTGATTGGGGTCTCAGGCCAGATCACAAGCAATGGTGCAACAGCACCAAAGCTGACAACTTTGCCAGGCTACAAAAATTAATACAGAACTTCATAGCCAGCCCCGTACTCATATACCACATTCAGACGTATTGTGCGCTTGCCTTTGATCTTGGTGCCCGAGTGGCTGCTGTCCAGACAAGGCTCGGCATGTGCTTGTCGATGTTGGTCTTGAACCACTCGACATCACAGCGTTCTACAAGTTATCCACCTCCCAGCTTGATGACGTCCCCCGCCCCATTCGAGGAATGCTTCAAATCACGAAGATAACAAGATCCCCGGAGTCTCAGACAATCCCCGAGAATAGAATGTTTGTTTGGCGCCAGGCTCGAAAGGAGGCTATAGCATGCGGCGGGGGTGACTACCCAATAGTCCTTGTGGAATACCGGCTGCGTGAAGACATGGGCACTATGACGACCACCGTCCCTATTCCACTGCCTATGCTACAGATTGTTCGAGAGCGCAAACCTTTTGAGTGTGTTTCTGCGATTAGAGGCAAGTTTGAGAAACCCATGACAGAGAGTAACATAATAGAGTGAGTAGCATCTCAATTTACGCTTCAGCTGTCATAATAGCCCAACTTCAGGATGTTAAATATGACAATTCGACAAGACAAGCGTGGGGTGCTGAAGGTCCAGGTTCCCTTGGACGAGTCGGATATCGAGATTATCCAAAGATGGGCTCAAGCTGATGAGAATTCGCCTGGGTCAATGAGGAGATTGCATGAAAAAACGAAGAGGGAAGATATCTACATGGCTGTAATGATTTCCGATCCAACTTCAGTGCGTATGTAGAGTACAAGTTGAAGTAGTGTATGTAAATGAAGCAATTATGTTTGGCGCAAGTTGAGGCCGGGGGAAAATTTGGTCCATCTAAGCTTCAACCTCTTACCATCTTCTATGTGACGCGAGTCTCAAAGAACCACATCATCAGTCACTCAAGCCGCAGCATATGTCGCGCACCGGGCTAAGATTGTAAAGGAGAGCTCTATCCGAGGCATTGTTGGTGAGTAGCAGACTCGGAGTAGTCAGATTCCAACCTTCAGTTGTTCATATTCTTCTAGTGGCCAGGACTGTCTAGTACATGAAGATTTATATATGGAGTTGTACCTTCACGTCTGAAGGACTTCTCCTCCTTTATTCTGAGTACTTTTGGTGTGGGCAAAGGGTATGTTGCTGCTGTGTACCACAGCTATTCTGGTAACAGTGACGATCAATGCGCAGGCCTCTCCCGGATGAAGACACTTCATCATCTACACCTTCAAAGTCGCATCAAAGGAAGAAGCTCAAGTCACTCATGTGAGTGCTCAAGTGTGCTGAACTGCTGCTCTACGCTATTTTGGAGTCTTGAAGCGGTCCGAGTCGTGGACCGTCACTTCCTGCTCGCCCATGACGTTAAATAGGACCCAAGCTGAATCCAGCTACAACATCACCCAATGCACTCTAAGCTTTTCTCTCTTATTACTCTTTGTGTTCCATTGGCTTTTGCCCTGACGCCAACCATAACTCAACGCAATCCCGATGCACAATGTACTGTGACTGCCTCTGGAGGTGACGATGCTCCCCAATTTCTCTCGGCCGCCCAGAGTTGCGACGAGGTAGTCATTCCATCTGGTACGACTTTGGATATCCAGACACGCCTGAACATGACTGGTCTATCAAACACAAATATTGTGAGAGGACATGCTTGGGATATCTTCGTCATATTATTCGTTGATGCCGGATTGACAGACATTGCAAGGGACCATCAGGTTCAACCCTGACCTAGACTATTGGACTGGGAACGCTTTCTTCATACCCTTCCAAACTCAAGTCACCTTCTGGCTTTTTGGAGGGGAAAATATTGTTCTGAACGGTGGAGGAGCACTGGATGGTGCCGGTCAGGTGAGTTTCTCTGTGCCTATGATAAAAATTATTCTCATCCGAGATTTGACAGGCCTGGTATGATGCATTGTGCGTCTATCTCATGAATGTCTCTTCATAGCTCACGTCCGATTCGTCTGATAGCGCGTCGAACTCGAGTTTGCTTCGGCCAATTATCCTAACTGTTTTCCAAGCTGAAAACGTCCTGATCGAAGATATCTCCTTCATCAATAGTCCCGAATGGAATAACATGGTGTGTGCATAGTTCTTGCTCGAGTCTTGTCCTTAATGAAGAATGACCAGGTCAACGAAGCGAAAAATGTGGTGTATTCCAACATCACTATCCATGCTGAATCAACATCAGACAACCGTATCGCCAACACGGATGGTTGGAACACGTATAGGAGCGACAACGTTGTCATCAAGGATTCCAATATTGTTAATGGAGATGAGTAAGTGCCAGACGTGTGTATGATGACGATGTGTTTTTTCATTTTTCTACCGGTTCTCTTCATGTCCTCCGCCAATCATAAAGTTGTGTCGCCTTCAAACCGAGTCAGGCATACGTAGACTAAGATGAAGAACTGGCAGCTAACCACGTTAGTACCACAGATTCAACGAATATTCTAGTCTCCAATTTGAACTGTGAAGGATCTCAGTAAGCATTCTGGATCGACTATGTTTTTTTTTCTTTCTGACTGTCTTTCACATAGCGGTATCTCAGTAGGGTATGTTACTTGACCGGTTCAACCAAGACGTCGCCCGAATTCCAATCAACAGGTCCTTGGTCAATTCCCTGGCGTGTTCGATATTGTCCAGAACGTCACTGCTGTGTCAGTCGCCCGAGACACTTGTAACAAAGACTTCTTGACTAATTTCTCGCCCACAGAAATATCCGCATGGTCAATGCAGGAAACGGAGCTCGTATCAAAGCATGGGCAGGGCCTAACGTAGGAAGCGGCATAGTTCAGAACATAACATTCCAAAATTTCGTCGTGGACAATGTTGACAGTCCCTTGACCATTGACCAGGTGCGATTCTTCGATCCACCATCAACTATGTCGCTCACAATCCTTCATGAAGTGCTACGAGACTGCTGCAGATCTCTGTGCAGAATTTCCGTCAAACACCTTTATCCAGGATATCTTCTTTAACAAGTCAGTCTATTTTCTTTGCTGCTTTCCCTAGGCTAAATCATGGCACATCGCAGCATCTCTGGGACAGCATCCGGAAGTGTGGTTGCAAGCCTTGCATGCTCGCCCGATGAAAGATGCAGTGATATAAATGTTAATGAACTGGATTTGAGGTGAGTGATGCTTGCAAGTTAAAAATAGCTCTCTGTTCTGACTACTGCGTACCAGCGCTCAATCCGGCGCGGCTACATTTAGCTGTGAGAACGTTCACTTAGAGGGAGATTCTGCAAATCTCTTTCCGGCGGACTGCAACTAGATACACTGAAGAACTTGTAATTATGTCAGCATTAAGAGAAATTTTTGGGAGCAGAGCAGCTGATAGCTGAAAAATTAAAAATGGTTCCTCACCCGAGATTTTGAAGTAAACCCTAACCCAAGGCCATTGACGTCGATACAGAGCACTGGCATTTGTGAGTACCTTGTGTTTCCTATCCTTCTCTTACGCACACATCGGAAGCTTCTCGGTGAAAAAGACTGCAGCACCTGACAACAGACCCTTTCAAAATGCATCCCTTACGCGGTCCGGACGCTACTTCAGCATGATCAGCAAGACTTAAATTGAACCAGAATATCGAGACAGCCTCACTGCAACCTCACTGCTGAGAACAATGCGTTCTTATAACCTGCTTTCTCTCCTTGTGCTCTGCGTTTCGTCAGTCCTTGCACTGACACCAACCATTACTCGGCGTGCTCCAGATGCAGAATGCACTGTTACCGCGTCCGGCGGCGACGATGCTCCTCATTTTCTGTCTGCGGCCCAAAACTGCGACGTGGTAGTCATTCCATCTGGTACCACTTTGGATATCCAGACGCGTTTGAACATGACTGGCTTGTCGAACACGAATATTGTGAGGCAATATGATTTTGCGACTTCTTTCTGTCTTTCTGACTAGATTGCATTTACAGACTTTGCAAGGGACCATCCGGTTCAACCCAGATATTGACTATTGGACTGGGAACGGTTTCTTCATTCCTTTCCAAACTCAAATCACATTCTGGCTCTTGGGAGGCGAGAACATCGTCATGAATGGCGGAGGGACCCTGGATGGTGCTGGTCAGGTGAGATTTTTGTACCGGTACATTTCGTCACGAAAATAATCCTGATGAGCGGGTTTTAACAGGCCTGGTATGATGCATTGTGCGTCTATCTCATGAATGTCTCTTCATAGCTCACGTCCAGTTCGTCTGATAGCGCGTCGAACTCGAGTTTACTTCGGCCTATCATCCTAACCGTCTTCCAGGCTGAGAATGTCTTAATCGAGAATATTTCAATGCTCAATAGCCCTGAATGGCATAACTTGGTGTGTGTGCGAAGTAAAGCTAAGACTCTTTGTGGCTAATGGAGGATGACCAGGTCAATGAAGCGAAAAATGTGGTGTATTCCAACATCACTATCCATGCCGAAGTCAACGTCAGACAACTTTATTGCCAACACGGACGGATGGAACACGTATAGAAGCGACAATGTTGTCATCAAGGACTCCAATATCGTTAATGGAGATGAGTAAGTGCCAGACGTGTGTATGATGACGATGTGTTTTTTCATTTCTCATGTCCTCCGCCAACCATCAAGTTGTGTCGCCTTCAAGCCAAGTCAGTTGTCCCTTGTTCGTAGCGAACGATCTAAAGGCCAGCGCCTAATCAATCTAAGACAGACTCAACAAATATCCTGGTTTCCAACTTGAATTGCGACGGTTCCCAGTAAGCTCCTTCGCTGTCACTTGAGGTTCCTCTCTGACCTTTCTTTGCATAGCGGTATCTCAGTAGGGTAGGTTGCTTGAGCAGTCACCAGTGGCAGACTACGTTCTGAACTTCCACAGGTCTCTTGGTCAATTTCCTGGCATGTTTGATATCGTTCGGAATGTCACTGCTGTGTCAGTCGTCCAATGCTGCTGTGTCGACGTCCTTTGATATTATGTGCCCTCAGAAACATTCGCATGTCTAATGCACAGAATGGAGCTCGCATCAAGGCGTGGGCTGGACAGAACGTAGGAAGCGGCATTGTTCAGAACATAACCTTCAAAAATTTCATCATGAATAAGGTCGATAATCCTGTGGTCATCGACCAGGTGCGTATTCTGCCTTGGCTGTGTCTGCTCCCGTCGTTGACATAGGCGTGAAGTGTTACATGACCGCTGCAGATGCTTGCGCAGAATTTCCATCCAACACTTTCATTCAGGATATCTTCTTCACGAAGTGAGTCTTCAATAGCCCATTCATGCTGGTGATCGTCGAGCTGATATACATTTCTTAGCATCTCTGGAACAGCATCTGGAAGTAAGGTCGCATCCCTTGCGTGCTCACCTGATGGAAGATGCAGCGACATAAACGTTGATGGACTAGACGGCTTAAAGTGAGCACTTTCCTAGAGAAATGGATCGTTTAGTTACTGACTTGTATCCGCAAGGGCTGGCTCTGGGAAGACTACATTTACCTGTCAAAACGTCGTACTGGAAGGCGAATCTGCAAAATTGTTCCCAACTTGTACTGACACCAGTAATGATTAGAAATAGTGAAATTGTAGTAGTGTACCACCTCTGAAACAATGAGGTTCAAATTTTGCGAAATGGTTGGAAGGTAGTGCTGCGGCAAAAATGCGGCAAGACAACAAATAACCATGGCCTGCAAAGCATAATATGCTCACTCTCCTCCATCGACTACGTTGACCCTAACGATCACAGAGGCAAGACTGAGACGGCGAGTGCACCGCACCAAAGAACAGACGACCGATGGCCTCTCTCATCGCCATTCTCGACCTGAAAGGCAAACCTCTCATTCAACGGTCATACCGCGACGACGTCCCTTCCTCCTGTATCGAGCGCTTCCTTCCTATCGTACTCGAGATTGAAGAAGAAGGACAACAGGTCACACCATGTTTTTCCAGAGAAGGAGTAAATTACATGCATATCAGGCATTCCAACCTGTATCGTACGTCGCTGTGACTTCCCTTCTTTATAGCTTTCTGAAGGTCTCTTGTCAGTGCTCGCGCTTTCTAGACGTAACACAAATGCTGCAGAGACTGTCATCTTCCTCCATCGCTTATCTCAGGTGCTCGTCGAATACTTCAAAGAGCTCGAAGAGGAATCCATACGAGATAACTTCGTCATCATCTACGAGCTTATGGACGAGATGATGGATTTCGGATACCCGCAAACTACAGAAAGCAAGATTCTCCAGGAATACATTACCCAAGAGTCCTACAAACTCGAGGTTCAGGTCCGTCCGCCAATGGCTGTCACGAATGCGGTGTCATGGAGAACGGAGGGAATCAGATACAGGAAGAACGAAGTTTTCCTGGATGTCGTCGAGAGCGTGAACATGCTAGTAAACTCGTCTGGATCAGTAGTGCGGTCAGAGATTTTGGGTGCGGTCAAGATGAAGTGCTATCTTTCAGGGATGCCAGAGTTGCGGTTGGGTTTGAATGACAAGGTTATGTTTGAAAGTACAGGGAGAAGTAAGCATCCGTCCTTTCTATGATGTCGTCTTTCTTACTGGGAAGTGCTGCAGCTGCCAGAGGTAAATCCATCGAAATGGAAGACGTGAAGTTCCATCAATGTGTCCGACTTTCGCGGTTTGAGAACGACCGTACGATATCATTTATTCCACCCGATGGAGAGTTTGAGCTGATGAGCTACCGTAAGTTTATTCTGAGTCCGTCCCCGTATGTTCTCTGCCCTGACTCTTTTACTCTTTCCAGGGCTATCAACACCTGTCAAGCCTCTCATTTGGGTAGAAGCTGCAATAGAATCTCATAGTGGCTCAAGAGTACACCTCGTCCCTTTTTCCTTCTAACGCTATTGACTGGTCTCTCCAGGTTGAATATACAGTGAAAATAATAGCCCAGTTCAAACGTCGGTCTACTGCCAACAATGTCGAAATTTATGTCCCTGTAGCCGATGATGCGGACACACCCAAATTCAGAGTAAGCAACTTGGCTTTTATCACCTTGGAAGATCTCATCCCCTTTGCATTCTGATAGGCCTCAACTGGCTCAGTACAGTACGCACCTGACAAGTCAGCCTTCGTCTGGAAAATTAAGCAATTAGGAGGAGGAAAAGAATTTTTGATGAGAGCACAGTTCATGTTACCTAGTGTCAAGGCTGGTACGTTGTCTGTTTTTCATCACACAGGTGTATAGAACCTACAAATCGCTGTATTTTTCTTCGCCACCAGAACATGAACCATCCGCCCGAGTACCCATCTCAGTCAAGTTTGAGATCCCTTACTTCACGGTATCCGGTATACAGGTGTGCTAATGTGGCCCTCCACCACCTCTATCGCCATACTCAATCTGTTGTTCTTAGGTCCGCTACCTCAAAATTGTTGAAAAATCCGGGTATCAAGCTCTTCCTTGGGTAAGATACATCACACAGAATGGGGATGATTATAGGTGGGTTTTTAGTTATGTCTTCTTCCGTTTCCCATCACGCTGACGAGTATTTTCAGTCTGCGTACTGCGAACGAAAAGGGATCTGCGCCCATAAGGCCGATGTAGATGTGTAGTGATCAGGCAGTATTGGAGGTATAGCTGAGGCAGATGCTGGGCAGATGTCGTGTTTCTTTGAAAGTGTATACGTATATCGTAACTTGCCTTTTTTCCTGGTTTTCGGATGTCGCGCACAGATGTTGGGGTCCGTCGTTCTGTATAGTTCAAGTCGTGTCAAGTCAATGACTTTGTTGGCCCCGCGACGTAGAAAAAGTCAAATCGCGATGTCTATGTCACAAGTCTGAGAGGAAGGTTGAGGTAAGGTCATTATTCATTCCTACTGATCAATGGCAGACTTCCAGGATTACTGTAATATGGATTTAACGTTCGCTCCACGGATCACTAGACTATGTTGCATTGAACACTTTCAATCATCCCTACACCGAGCTGGCTTAATGAAGAGGGAGAGAGATAGATGTCTCCTGGTCCACAGCCGGTGCACGAGTCGACAGCGTTCACAGTGATGTTATTTCCTTGATCTAGGTATAATTCCGAAAAAACTACGCACCGAAGAATAGGGCTTGGAGAAATTGTTTACAATTGATGTACATCTGTCTGTTGCAGAGTCCGCTGAAGTCGAGAATGAGTGATCTTGTAGCAATGTAGAAAAGACAGTGAAGTTTTACCTATCAAAAATCTGAGTGGAGACAGCAACAACGGAATCAGCACTGCCGTTGACGAAACCACAAGCACCCAACCCAGGGTAGTAGATGATTGCTGAAATTGTTTTCAATGAGTCTTCGCGGTAGGAGTCAAAGTTGCATACTGACCCCTACCAAACCCCGATTGCGCCACAGCAAACATGGGCAAGACGGCGAAAGTAGTAGCAGTAAGGGCGGCTAGTTGAGAAACCATTGTTGTGAGAATCTTCAGAAGCGAGAATGGTTGGAGAGGAGACCAGTTTTTATACTAAGGAGATTTCCAGCCAAGAACTTGTCAGGACTAGTAGAATGTCATCTGGGGTCGAAACATTGGTAGCGGATCGCTGAGACAGAATCGAAGGTTTCATCTGTTATAGGAAGCAGTAGTCTGCGATTCTCTTCTTTGATATTGAGCTGGGGAGTCCGAGCATGTATCATTACGATTTCCATTATCGAATTGCCCCTACGTTTATCCCGAGATCTAGCAATGAATCAGAAGAATCAGTTGGGAGGCAAAAGGCGACGGTTGAGAACTCAAAAAACTCGTAATGAATCATGAAATGGAAGCAACTGATAATCCAGTGAGAGACCACGTAGAAAAGAGTTCACGCGAGTCTTATTGATATGCCCGTCCAAAAAGCTGATTCCTGATCCAACCAGTGAAGTAGAAGAAAAGCTTGAATATCGAGTTTCGCCGGAGGATCCTGCATTTGACGTCGGTACAAGGGGAAGAAGTGGCTTCTCTGCGGTGAACTTTGCGTAGGCTTTAACGAAGAGGGACTACATTTGTTATGTGTTATGTAGCCGGACCTGGAGGAGCTGCCAATCTAAATTCCGAGGAGGGTAGTCTCAAAACATCTTGGTTACACCACAAGTAATGGCATGCCAACGCTTACAACGTATACCGGTCCAAAAGCGCGATAAAGTCCCATGTCATTGTTAGTGGCCTTATAACGTCAAACGAAGCCACACTTCCCGGGCACAAAGAAAAATAGCTAGACAGATATGGCGGAAGATTCCACTGTGAATCATGAAGGTCGTGAGCGAAACTCTCGCGACGACGCTAGGAAACAACGTACCTGCACAACTCCGAGTCCGCCGTTGACCTCGGCGGAACTAAGATACAATAGCCCCCCAATAACGCTGTTTGAGTGTATATTCTTCTTTCTAACGCATGGGTCTAATCGAAGAATAGGATAGGTCAGGTCCACTATAGACAGGAGTGTACCAAGTTTTGTGTGATCAAAAGGAGGTTGGGTGCCTTGCTGCGGCACAAATATAGTGCCGGAATAAAGATTTTTGGCTGAGCAAAGGCGACGCGTTGTTTGTTGGGATGAAGTTGTCAACTCGTATAGGGATTGTGAGCGAATCAGACAACAATGACAGAAAAAACACGTCTATCTGGCATCAACCTGTCTCCGCAGTGCGACCTGGCGGCCAAGTTGCTCCTCCAAGTGAAATGTTGCAAATTGTTTGAATGATCTTGAAGAAAAAGATGGTTTGGTGGACATGGAAGTGTCTTGTATACAGTATAGTAGAACCGGCACTTGGCCGGCCGGCATTTGGGACGTCTCCTCTTTCAATCAACTGCAGAACTCCTTGAAAATTTCTCTGCTCTGTTCCCGGGCTACATGTAGAGGATCGCGTTCTCAAGGCTACTGGATTGCGGCACAAAAATTATCGACATTGCATCGACAAGTGACTAGTGACTATTCACCTTTTTTTACCAGTCTTCTCCTTTACCAGATTCCAGATTCCGGTATGACCTCAGGCAGCAGTGTACGACGATATATCTTCCTCCTCCTCCTCTTTTTGCTCTAAAAACCTGTGTAAATAAGGGGCAAAAAAGAGTCAAAAACAGACCCCAGTATAGACACATCCCTTTCCTCTGACTTAGACAAGTCGAGGCGATGCTGTCTCTGTCTCTCTTGAAGGGATAAAAAGCATCAAGCCTCCTGGTCGATATTCAGCAAGTTTCGCTTCCTCACTGCTCACGATGGTTTCATCAAAGACTTTCTACGCCCCTTCCTTCTCCAGCGACACTCTTCTCGATGCATTTCTGAACGCACGAATACTTGTTCGATTGGCTATCCTCATGCAGACTCCCCCAGGCAGTGTTGCCATTGACGTAGCTTTCGATACGGATATGGCAAGACGAGAACAAGAATTGACTCAAGCAGCAGTGGTCGCTGAGCTGGAGATTAGAACCAAGGTGCAATGCCTTATTTGGCTAGGAACGGACGGTCAAGTTTTGGAAGCTCTGGGAGTCAAGTCCGCAGATGGAGAGGTGGACGTGTACAAAGTCAGGTTTGTCTTGATTCGCCTAAGACATGTGCTAGAAGAGACTCTGAGGAGGGAGAGACGGGGGCATGAAGATGATCTCAAGCGGAAATTTTTGGAAAAGTGTATCAAGGTTTGCGAACAGATTGTTCCTGAGACTGAGTGAGTGCACTCGTCACGGTCGTTAACCATTATTTTTAACATGTATTTTTTTCTCCGCTAGAGCAACCGCTCAGACTCCGTATCTTGCGTCCGCGTCTTCTTCCTCCTCCATCATCACCATTGATGCAGAGTGGGTTTGTTTTGTCACGTTCTATCATTCATCATTTCTGATCATATCCGCGCACTCTTCTAGTTCAACTGCTGTTCCCTCTGAAGAAACAGATTCTTCTTATTCATCTTGCTCCACCTCCTCCTCCACGAGCAGTAACTCATGTTCCAAATCTCTTGATAACTTCGCGGTAAAGACGCTTCCTTGCTGTCAGAACGGAACAACATTCTGCACTTCAAAACCACGACCTTGGACGACAATCAGGCGGGCTACCCGTAATATATGTGGCAAACTCGTATCTACGAGGTCATAGTACTAGACTGAGGTGTGGTCGGCTGAAGGAATTGGTTTTATGTATCTGCGCTTCATCATTTGCGTTCTCTTTGCCTCGGATTCAGCGCTCTTGTACTCCTACATACTCACTCATACTGTCATCATTCATCCTGGAGTCTTGCCTTGTGTATCTAGAATAGCTTGAGATTACTTCACTCATACGTACGCCAATCGAAAAGATTTCTCGAACTTGATGTTGACTTGATGCGAACTTACGATCAGAATGAGCCGTGGGCCGAAGTGGCGGCAAACGGATCCGGAGCAATTGATAGAAACGATTCTTTCCAACTTTCTACGACATTTCAAGACACCTTTATAACTGGCAGCCTGTAGAGCATTTCCAAAACGTCCACTCTGTGCATTGCCTTTTGTGCTCTCTTTTTCCTTCACCACCAACCACCTTCTGCAAATGCTTTCTGGTCCTCCTTTCTGTGGAAAAAGCTGTGTATGATTAAGGGGCCGGAAAGGAGGCCCTCAAGTCCAAAGCGGAAATATTGACACCTCCCTTTTGGTGACCTTTGACTTGCACACGTCAACGCGATGTCTCTGTCTCTCTTGAAAAGTTAAAAAGCGTCAGTCTGTCAATCGACCTTCATCAACTTGAGGCCTACATATTCACCATCACCTTCCTACGGGATGCATTCATTCATGTCTTCGTCCTCCTCTTCCGATAATACTCTTCTCAACGTCAAACCGTCTAGCCTGGCAACAGGTCCGGTCATATTCTCTAACCCTTTCTCCACCAATTCACACTTCGACTCCGCTTGGACGCACGAGAAGCTCAGAGAAGGAGAGGAGTTCGACCAAGCAGCATTAGACCATGAAACAGCCATCAGGATTACGACCAAAGCTATCGTCGATTTAGGCACCGACGAAGATGTTCTGGAAGCGCTAGGAGTCAATGTTGTGGACGGAGTAGGGGATGTACACGAAGTCCAGTCTGTACTGGGCGATCTAAGACGGGCTTTGTCTCGAGCTCTGGAGAGGGGGAGATGTGGAGATGTGGATGTCCTGAAGAGGAAATTTTTGCAGAAGAGTATCAGGGTTTGCGAGAATATTGTTTCGGGTTCTGGGTAAGTAAACAGTATTGTGCTCATATTTATCAATCTGACTTTTAATCTCTTTTAGATCAACCGTTACCCACTCCGAGCAAGTCGGTTCGTCATCGTCGTCCTCCACCAGTCATTCATCTTCGAACACCTCTTTCCAGGAGCACATACGTGACTTGCCTTCAGACTACTGCAGCGTCAGTAGTCTCAGATTTGACGATGCCGACGATGCCGATGTCCCTCCAAACCAATTGCTTGGCTGCACATCCCCTCCTTTCCAGCCCGAGAATTACCTGACCAGACAGGGAAGCCGCAAAACAAGTTCTAGATTAAGATCTTGGACCGCAATCAGACGTGCTGCACGCACAATGTTTGACAAAGCCGTTTCTGCGAGGTCATAGTGGTTAGGAGATTTCAAAATTCAAGGCTCGTTGTGCAGGCTGAGGCCATCAAGCTGCAGTTAAAGAAAGCAATTATGTATTATGGTCTGTCTATTCATCCTCATTGTGATCCCTGTGCGTATCACATGTACAAGTACAATGTACAGTAGTCAAGTTTTGGTGAACAATCACACAAGTCACGGTTAAGGACTCGGTCTGGTCAGACCAACACCTGTCATGCCTTCATAATGGTACACAAGTCTACAATTTTCTTTGGTAGTACAACTTCTCTTCTAATCATGTCCTTTTGTTCTATCGCCACGAAAATATATTAATCATTCAGTCATGGTCCATCTCCACAGCCAAATCGACTTGACTAGGCCTCAACAAACGCTCTGTACAAAGCCAGTCCATTCCCGGTGATCTCGAGCCCAGTACCAGCACCCACGAAAAAGACATCGCCCTGCTGAATATGGAATTCTTTATCACCATCCTCATCCCACTTCACGGTCCCATTGCCTTCCGTGACGACAGTCAAGCTTGGCCCATCGACGGGAGGATGAGTCTCTCCTTGTTGTCCACTCTCAAGCTTCACTTGAACAACAGAAAACTCAGGGATTGGTGGGTCGTACAAAGCACTTTTTGTGCTCGAAGAAGAGGAAGGTGGGAAGGACGAGGGTTTGACGTAGTGTCTGGCTGGCTGTGCGGAAACGTAGGTGAGTCCAGCAACCAGGTTAGGTATATCACGTAGTTTGGGCGTTAGACCAGCACGGATAACATTATCGGAATTGGCCATGCACTCGATGATATCTAGGGTGCGAAAAAAGTTGTAAGAAAAAGGATAATTAGGAAACACAAGAGACCCTTTACCTCCGGATACGTATGCATGAGGCTCTCCGGCCCCCAAAAAAATGGCTTCTCCTGGTTGAAGCGCGACGTAGTTGAGCACAAAAACACAAAATATGCCTATATCGCCAGGGAATTGAGAGTCCAGCCGTAACACAAGCTCCTCAACGCTCCCTTCAGGATAACTCGGGCCTGAGCTCTGATACCGCTTAACAAGAAGATCGAGCTGCTTCTTGTAGTTTGACTCTTCAGCGGTCATCAGTGCTGCGAAGACATTCTTTAGCGCAGCCTTTGCTTCCGGACTCGAAGGAGATGGCGATGACGAGAGGGAAATGAATTCCTGGGTGATGGCAGGTGGAATGAGGGCGGCTAGTTCGGGAGTTGATTTGAGGTTTTCAGCAATCGCAGGAAGCGGTTGGAAACCACACAAGGCTCGGAAAGGCGTCAATGCTAGAGCTAATTCTGGTTTGTGGTTGTCGTCTGAGGAATACAGAGCGCGTCAAAACTTCGGTTGTAATTTAAGAGTACGGATCTTCACATGCCTTTGTATATTTTAGGGAGATCAGCATGAAGTTTCTCTGCTGTCTCCTTATCTGGATGAGTCTGTATACTCAACGCCTTTTCAATCGATAAAACCTGGACGTGAGCAGTACTAGCGTTAGCTACGCCAAAAGCCAAGACAGAGATCAAGGACGTACTTTGAACAAGAATGGCAGATTTCCGTCCTTAGCATCAGGGAATCGCTCTATTACGCGGTTCCCGATTAAAGAAGGATGCACTTTCAGATGAGAGGACAGCGTAGGGCTCCCTGGCCAGGGTAGACAGGATGGCGAAGTCGGATGAGTCCCCATCCAAAGCTACAGCAATTTCTAGAGCCTTGAGATCGCGCTAGTTTGGATGTAACTTGCCTCTGCGTATGGCTTGTTTTCATCCACCACCAAGGACGTTGTACTGGACGCGGCAGCGAGTTGCGCGACTTTGGATTTAGAACCAATCTTGCCCCAGTCATATTGTTGTGTTGTTGGAACAATTTTGAAGACCAAAGACATTATGAAGGCGATGCAATGATACGAGAGGGTATTTAATGGTGGTGATAGACGAAAAAGTACAGATTCGGGCCGCGCTCCAAAGCCCCACCGAGCCAGTATGGAAGTAGCAGCTTTTCATCCACCTCCTTCATGTCTCCTCTAATCCTTCATTTGATCTACATACATGGTTTCAACGGTATTGTCCTTCAAGAACTGCGGTATAATTTGCGATTAAACTGACCTCTAGGCGACGAAACGACATTTCAGGCTTTCCCATCACATCTGCAACAGTATTTGTCCGACAGGATACCCCTTGGACTGAATGTACAAGTGCAGTCAACGATATATCCGACGTACAAGAGCGTTAAACCCATCGCCAATGCAAGAAAGAATTTCCTTGAATGGTTCGTACATCCGCAGTCGAATACACGAGTACTGCAATCTCAGCCGTCTGTAGGCTCAATACGCAACCTTCTGGGCCCGTAATTCTCCTTGGGCATTCAATGGGTGGTCTGCTCGCTGCTGAGGCAGCCACGGATGTTTCCAACAACCCACCGTACTTTGTTACCCCTCGAAGAATAGTTGGAATGATTTCTTTCGATACTCCGTATCTCGGAATGCACCCTCATGTTGTTATCAGTGGCATCGCTTCATTATTCGCAAAGGAAGAGAAGACACCTACGCAGAAAACGGAGTCTGAACTGAATCGACATTCAAGTGTAAAGATTGCGAACGACAGAGTTACAGACGATTGGGAGAATTATAAGAAGACTATCCAAGGTACGTTCAGTGAAGTTCACCAAATTTTTGCTGGCCTTCTCAAATCTCCGCCTCATAGCCAATAATTCCCGAACCTCTCTAAATTCTTATGACTCCTCTTCCCATCTATCCGTCCATTCTCCAGCATCATCTTCTCCCCATCTATCTCCAACCAACTCTTCTATACCTTCAGTGCGGCCCCCATCTCCTACATCCAGATTTATCGACCGTACTCTCAATCTCGTTTCAGACACTGCCGATGACCCGTTCGTTCGCTGGTTACGAAAACACTCAGACGAACCTTTCACAGCCAGCAAACGCTGGGTAGTCGAACATTTTCAATTCGGCATATGTATGTTTGATCCCAGTGGGCTCAAAACGCGCTATACTCGACTTGTCTCCTGGAACGGGCTTTGGGTGAACTATTGGACTATCACTCCTCCTAGAAAGGGTTCTTCCAGCCAGGGGCGAGACCCCCAAGATCATGGTGTTGATGCTAAGCAAAGAAGTCAACTAGCTGCCGAGAATGATGTGGGGTTGATCGAGGCTGGCATATCAGATGGTGGTGGTCTTCGTCCGATTTCGCCTTCAACGCATCGGAAATCAGCCTCATTCTCATCTGCCACTAGCTTACTCTCTTACACATCAACATCACCGTCTTCATTAACGTCCGATATGTCCGATTTACAGATTTCTACCACTCCAAAAGTAGAGTCAGGAACGACTCTTGATCCCAAGGCTGCGGAGAAAGAACGGAAGCGGAGAAAGAAAGAAGTAGAGAAATTGAAAAAGGAACGCGAGAAGGAAGCCAAGGCCCTGGCTAAAACAGAAAAGGCGAAAGTGGGAAGGCACTTTATCGTGCTTCCTAACGGTCTAGGTTCTTATCTTGGTGGCAGGGATAAGTGGGAACAGATCGTCGTTGGCGGTGTGGATGATGAGGTTGCAGCTCATACTGGTTTGTTCATACCCTCGCAGAATCTCGACTATGAGGGTTTGATAGAAAGGGTTTCTAGCAAAATTTTAGGATGGTTGTCAGATGGAAGGCTAGGTAGTGCTGCCAGTACTGAGACCAGGGAGTGAATGATTGGAGTAATAGAGTTTACTTTCTTTACAGAAATCTCGAAGCGATTCACGTTTGTTAGATGTTGGCAGTGAGATCAGTGAGTGAACGGACTACTCTATTGTCGAAACAGAAACCTTGTTGCCCGCCACTCACCCATTGCGGTGTTTCTTTACCAGCCTTCTCCCTAAAACGATATGCTTTGGCACCGGCAGGAGCGTCATTCTCTCAAGGTCTGCGTCATTATCGATATATTATCTATCGTCTTTTCTTGCTCCACAACAGGTGCTGCTTTGAAGGCTGTACAAATTCTGGCCTATTGTACTCCACACTGTATTTAAGCAAGGGCGACGCTAGCAAATCTTCCTGGGATTCCCCTGGATGAGATATTGTCAGCATTGTATAGAACCAGAGTAACTTACTAAAGCCGGAGAAATCATACCTGCGTGAAGTAACCACTCTATTTCCTTCAGAAGCTGGTTCAGAGTCTGTAGAAGGGAGCATTCATTGTACGCATCCGTTTCGATATAGACTGAGCCATGACACACCGTAGCTTGACTGATTCCTAGAACCGATCTAATTTTCTGACCAAAGCAGGTACTCGACTGTACCTCTGCAGCGAGTGCCTGGTTTTGGAGAGCTCTCAGTCTCAACATATCTACGAGACTCTACAGCCATTTCAATGACTGAACAACTACGACCTGCTGTCCTACTCTCCTTCTATCGGTTTAAATCCTGGTTGCATTTCTTTTTAGGACAGAAACTGTGGTTTCATAGTCGATAGCCAATAAGATTGCCAGGAAACAGACCACTGAATGAATAGATTATTGTCAATGTGACTCACCGTATAACCATGCTGGAGCTTCCAGACGTCCTCGACCAAATAAGAGACCTGATTGCTTCAGAATGGCCAGAAGACTTTAAGGATGACATGGTACCTGACTGGGTGAAGGATGAGTCAAGGTTCATCTAGGTCCATCTTCAAGCTTTGTGAGCTTTACGTAGAGTCGCAAGAACATCACCCCCTTGACTCAGGGTCTCCGCTGTTGAAGGGATTCATCGCGGAACATCAGCACTCCTGCAAAGTTTCAGACAGAGTCAAGTTGAAAATAGAATTCCCTGGACAGACTCAAAGCCCCGAACGCAAGCTTACTATATGAGGTCGGTAGAGAAGATGTGAAGCGGAAAGGGACGTGCTGTTCGGTTCTGGCTAGACTTTTGAGAAGTTGTTTCTGTATGAAGATATATTAACCCGTTCAAATGGCTTATATTGAATGTTACACTTGTCTACGGAGAGGATAAAATCAAAGACGACCGTACCCAAAAACATGAAGAATACACCAATAGGTGTCACAGAAAAGCCCGACAATCATCCGTCAAGTGTCTGGGCGCGCATCTGTTGGAATCGACGGGTCTGTGAATGCATGGTTGCATCTCGTACACACGAAGAAGAGAATCATTCTGGTCTCTTTTCGTTTCGACTGGTCTTGAAAGAAGACGGCACTGGGAAAAAAAAGAATACATGAAGATGAGTACCGTAAGATAGGGCATTTGCTCACTCGTCATGATTGCATTTGGGACAAGTTATATTTGAATGAGCCTAGAAGGAGTTGATTCTTAGGAACAGAACGTGTCGAACACAGGAGCATTGAAACGCACCAGTGTAGGATCCGACCCCAAATCCGTAGTGACCCCAACTTGTTCTCTTCATTTCCTTTCAACATGAGTTCCTTTCGCCGGAACAGTCCTACTCACTTCGTCACGGTTAACAGATCGTTCCTGTATACACACTTGTTTTCGCCAATTTCGTCGTATTCGCAAATCCGGCATGCGTAGACCATTATTCGGCGTTGCGGATCGGCCTTGGGATAGAGCAAGTTGTTACATTCTGAGCAGAATTGTAAGGAAGCCTACAATGGTAGAAAGTGAGGTGAAGGACGGAGTAAAAAAAAAAAGACGAGTGCTGACCATTAGTGATAATGGTCAAGAGACTGTTGTTGATGGGTGTTGTCCGTCAGTTTATTTTTTTCCGGACCTCCATGACTCAAAACCTTTTGCTCAGTATTTTCCCAATAATCACTTTGTTTTCGAAGCGATGCTAAATGTCTTTTTGGCCAGGGATGGAGGGAACGTGAAACAGCCAAGAGAGGTCGACGCCGTCCGTCATGCTTGTACTCAGCTTTTATTGCCTGACTGCGCTTTCCATACCCACAGCTGACCCTGGTTAGTTTACAATACAGGCGGGCTCTCCTTCCCGAATTTATACAACTCTATGCGATGTGTTTCTTCTCGTACATACGCTGGTGCTTTGAGGTGGCCAAGGTCAATCAGCGACATAAATGAACGACTCTTTCGACAGTCCCTGAACAGCCTTCAGTACTAGGAGAAACGGTGCCACAAGGGGCCCTGACATTGTCACCTGCTGGATTTTCGACAGCGAGCTAGGTTCCCTTTGGTTAAAAAAAGAATGTTTCGCTCATGTCGGCGCGTGTTGTTCGGATGCCAATTGAAAACATACGGAATTCCTGACGTTAATTGTGTTCCAGAACATTTGATGTTCATGTCTCGACTCGGAGAAGGACCCCGGAGATTGTGGAAATCCTGAGTCAACTTTGTAATGGTTGGGCATCAGTCTTTCGGGATCCTATGGAAACTTATGGCACAGAAAGTCTGATTCGCTTTAGGCAACCGTCCATCGTTTTCAAGGTCGCATTTGGATCTCAAAGTGGAGGCTGGAACTCAAGCTGACTCAAGCGCAAGAGTTGAAGAACCTTGAGACCGTGAGAAGCCATCGCTAGCAGAAGTGTATCGACCATTATCATACACCGGCACCACTGACAGGACGTGACAGACACTAAAAGTGAAAAACTGGAAGCTCAAGGTGGAGTTTCCGTGGAATTTGTCGAGCAATCCTACACGTATGTGTATTCCTCCTATTTATTCTCCACAGTGTTCTGAACATCCAGAAAGATATACGCCTCGGGACAATTATTATCGCTTCCGAGGACAGAAAGTCGATATCCGTAAATGGCACCGATATCAGAGGCCGAAGCTCTTCGGATATAAGCAGGACCCCAAACACCCTGCCTGGATCCTAAGAGTTGCTTCGACAGATCAACAGAATTCTTTCATTACTTTGACATGCCGTTATACGCGCTCAAAGGGTCCCTTTATCGAGCCCGAGTATAAAATGGTCCTGCCTGTCCAACGAAATTTTCAAGACTTCTTTGTCGCCCATTCCTATCCTCCTTCCCGGTCCTCAAACTCCTAGTCCACGTTATGAAGTTCTCCTCTGCCTTTATCCTTGCGGTCGCCTCTGTAGCCACAACTGTCTCCGCTGCTCCTCATGAGACCAACGGTGAACGTTTGGCTCGTGGATTGCCTCCAATGGCACCTGTAAGGCGAAGCGGTACGCCTGCGTATGGTCAGTGTTCATCGATAACGACTTTTTCTTCACCTCATGTCCCTCAATCTCATGTTTACTTCCAGCTGCGAAACGAACTTCGCCTTCAGGCACTCCTAGTCAATGCAACACAGGAAGCACTCTTTGTTGCGACCGTACTTCTACTGCTGGTCTCGAGAGCATCCTTTTGGGACTTCTCGGTATTCTCGGCCTTGACCCCAATACCAGTGTTGGTGTGACTTGCTCTCCTCTGTCCGTCATTGGTGTTGGAGGAAACTCTTGGTACGTATTCTGATTCTTGTTCAGGAACGTGGTGCTCACACAACGTTCTCCCTTCAACGTGTTTAGCACTCAACAACCTGTCTGCTGCGAGAATAACAACTTCAATGGGGTCATTGCTATCGGATGCTCGCCGAGTGAGTCTTTTCACGCTTGAACCATGCGGTCCATGTCTGACCATGATCTTCTCTCCCACAGTCAACCTCTAAACATTTATCCGTATTTAAAAGCACGAGAGACTAGTGCATGGATTGAGGACATAGGACATACCCTTCGATACTTATCGCTATACTTTGCTCGGCCGCGGACCTGTTTGACTGTAGTTGTTACACTTTGCTCGAGTTTCTTTACGAACTTGATCTGTCGCTCCTTTTCTTACTGAAATCTTCTCGTAATGATGAACTGCATTGCTGTCATTTTGCTTGATCGACCATCATCTATTCTCTCATTCTGCTGTAAGATAACTGCGGTGATATAGACATCATCAAACAAATTGAGTATGAGCTAGGCAGGTCGACTTTGCCATTGCTCGCTCCCTAAGTTGGGAATCCTTTCACAGATGTCGCCCTTGCATATGCCTGCTCTCCGGCTTCATTTCGGTTGACTTTCGTTTTGAGAGGCCTCAAGACCTCTGGGTTGCACGCCATTAGATACACCACTTCTTTGCACTATGGCACATCACCACTGCTCGGCAGGATCACCCCGGTTCTGATCTGACTGTCCAGGGACCAGTGCCTCCAATGATTTGCTTATTTTCCGGCACTACTGTCAATGACTCAACAACATGCGAAAAGAAGTTGTCGCCTAGCGGCCGCTGTCTAGACAATTGAGTACACCTGCGTTGACCGGACTGGACACGAAAGAAAGGCGAAAACTCCTTGACCTCGGACAAACTAGCTAGATCTCTCTAGGTTGAAGCGGTCCGTCGCTCATCTCGCTCATCGTTTTCAGGAACGATATGGAAAGCACCCCGGAAATGCACGTTTCAATGAGAGAATTCTGGCCTCGAGGACTGCGCAATGAGAGTTGGCGGAGTTTTGGAAAGAATCTGGCATGCCTCAGAGTTGCCCATTGAATCGGTTTATAATTGTAAAAATTGTTTGGAAAGACGGAACAGCGAGTGGGTCTAGTCCCATAACATCAAAACGGGTTTAAAGCTTAAAGGCCGTTCTTCAGACATTGGACAATGAATGAGTAAAGGGGTTTGCGGCGGAATGACAACAGTGAGCTGACAGAATGATAGATACAGGTCGCGTCAGTGAGATGACAAACCCTTCTACCAGTAGAAATACATTATCTCCACAGATACGCCAGAAACATGGTTTTCCCAACCAGGGAACTATCAGTGCAACAGAATCAGCGCTAGGTCAATAAGACATCGGGACGTTCATACTTTGGCTCTGGCGAGAACAGCCAGTCTATCACCAGGCTCCAATTCTCGCACAACTTCATGTCCTCTACGAACTCGACCCTTGAACATATCATAGCGCTGCTCACTGACAGGCTTCTCTTCCTCGGTCCAAATGACTTTGTGTTCCTTGGTGGCGCGCGAAGCAGTGACATTAGTCTGAATATGCCAACGCTTGGGTTGCGGAGGCGTTCCGTTTTGCTCTGCATCCATTGCGGATAGATGGTCCGATTTGAGCGTGAAAGGTTCGGTGACATCATTGCCAACAAGCTGACGATGTAGCGGCGACGAAGGCCTCAGGATGAGTGCTTCAAACCACGTCCATGAGCCGTCATAAGTGCCTGTGAGGAGAATGAGTATTCGAAAGCTGCACGATGAATTTTAAAAAATACCTTGATGCTCCGGTTCCCCACCCCAACCTTGGTCGTGACTGTTAAGCCTGAATCTGATTTCCCGAACTCTCCTATGTCTTTGTTTTTCGTCCGGATTAGAAGATTGGGAAGTAGGAATGGGCGGTGTGATGAGGTAGCACCAGGGTTCGTTGTTTCTGGCGATTATTCTCGATTCCTGAGAGGCGTATACACAAGGCCAATACTCCGCAGTGTCCAAAATGATGTCGACCAATTCTAATGGAAGAAATTCCAGTAAAATTTCCCTGACAGCTTCAACGCCGTCCTCTGATGGAGTGTGGATTTCTTGGTAGTCTGAAATCGATTCGACATCGCTCGCGTTATCGTCGTCAGAAGGAAGGAGATTGGAAAATGCTTGCAAAAGCCCGTTGAACATGGTGGAGCTGAGAACGACGATCAATCGCGAACGGTCGTTTTTTCTCGAGCTTGTGATTAGCCGAAAGCACCGCCGGGGTTGCTTCACCACCGGCGGCCAAGAAAAGACTTGATTGCAACCACCGCGCGTGCAGGCGATGGCTATAGTACGGTAAAGAAGAGACATATGATGGATCGTAAAGCTAAACGAGTACATAGATTGAGAAATGTTACACATTGACAATCATAATTGCGAGAGGAGGGAGAGGTGGGAGGGTACTCGAAAACTGAATAGTAATACTATAGTACATCAAACCAATGAGTAAACCAAGCAAGAAGTGAGACGAGAAACCCACCGAGGTACAGCAGCCAATGAGTGGAGGAAGCAAGAGGTGAGACCTCTTCCCGTTGCTTCCGCCTAGGCTTGCCACACCTGGTGGAACGTGACCGAGCGGGCGAAATGCATCCGACGGTGCCCAGCGAGCCAATGAGCTGCTATACGCTACTGTAGTGGACAGCTACAGCAGGAGACGACCATTCCTGGTTTTTCGCCTGTGTTCAGGCGTCGGAATGGTGTAAAAATGGCAACCGAATCACTCACCTGCGATTAACTTAGTGTAAACAATCCTTTAAACAACAATAAATATACATCCGTGGACTCCTCTAGACCTTTCCTTCCGGAATACTTAATCCATTGCAAATCCAATGCATCGAGCTACCTGTTACAGTACAACTTCAAGATACGAATACATTCCTCACTCGTTACATATAACCCATAGCAAAACCCTAATGTACATACGCCTTAATTGCTTGCTAATTGCTCCTCTTTCGGAACATCACATTTGCTGTTTTGTTTGGCGACCTGCTTTGTCCGAAGCAGAAAGGTTTTGGAACGGTTTTGCTATCATGCTCAAGTTTGACATCATAGGTCAGCAAAGTATTAGCTACAAGAGTCTTGAGCTCGTTTACGGCAAAGAATCGTCCAGGACTAGGTAAAAGATTAGGCTTTGCTGTCTGACATCTGATATGACACCCACCAAGCGTGACGACCAGCACCGAAAAACATGTACTCGGGATTTGGTGTGATCATTTGGTGCTTGGTACTTTCGCCTTCTTGGGCTCTCATATCAGCGAAGCGGAACGGTCTGAATTCATAGGGATCTTCGTAGTAACGCTAAATTGAACCAACAAAGTCAGTATCAAATAAAAACCGAAAAATATGGTCTGACCTCGTCATGGTGCAAAGCAATGGAAGCTATAGCGACTCTGGCCCCAGCAGGAATAGTTGTACCGTCAGAGAAAGTGAAATCCTTCAACACCTTCCGATCTAGTCCCACTAAAGGAGCGTTGCATGGTAAGCCTTATGGGGCTGGAGGTAGAGGTAAAACTTACCTGTACTACTTCCCGCAGATCTGACACACTCTTTCATAAAACTGTCCGTTCGGCGCAACTGAGCCATAGCGAGTTTACTCCAGCCGTACTCGTTGATTGCCACTTCTACTTCCTCACGCAGAACGGTGATCACCTCCTCGGGTTGAATGGAAAGATAGTATAAGGTGTGCGTGAACGCCTGAATTGTAAATCAGTTCGGCCCATCACTTATATTCAAAGTGGAGGAATTCCTCACCATACTCTGTGAAAAAAGGACTCAGAGACAATGAAATACATTGCAGGGAGGAAGATTGTATACCGTAGTATGTATCGCAGCCATGTTGATATTGAGAATTCGCATCGTCAGATCTCGCGCAGTACGCAGTTCACCTTGAGGATTCTGGTCCAGTAACCACGAAAGGAGATCGTTCTGGAGATACAAATTAAGGACCATGAACATCTTCTAGATCTGGATAGACGAGCTATTTACCGGCCTTCCATCCCAGTTTTTGCCATGTTGATCATCTTGATCCAACCTTTCTTGAATCATAGGTCCAAGGTGTCGGAGAGCTTGCCCCACTGCCTTGGAAATAGGTGTCAAAAGATTTCCAGCGATGCTACGAATCAAGTATGAGCTCATCCAAGTTCGAAAACAGACCTGATATCACAACTTACGGCTTCAGCAGGTCTGGAAACAAATTGATGGCTCTTGCGGCCTTAAAAACATCAATGGCGAACTCAATATTGAGCCTCTGTTCAGTATCGTCAGCAGTGTTGGAATACACGATGAGTATAGGGCACCAACGACATAGTCCGGTTCTCGACCTAGTCAGAATCAGCATCGAAACTTCAATCAAACAAAAAGGAAGACGAACATAGAGGCAGACCAACGAAAAGCCGATTGGTTGTTCTACAAATAATTCTCATGACTGTGCTCAACGCGGGTACGGCGGCCCAATCTGCAGTATGTGGTGAACACCGTATGTCAAATGTAACAACATGAGAAGGCTCACCATCCTTGACTGGGATTTCTTCACTAAAAGCGTTGACAATCTCGTCGCGAACGTCTGCAAACCTATGCGATATGTTTCTCGTCAAAGAGGTTCGGACAACGCCCAAGTGATAATTGTTAATACGAGTCTCTTTGCCAAGGGTATAGTCAGTTTGAATGGTCTAGAACAGCATTCAGGATTCAGACAAGATCTCCACCAAGCGATGAAGGGGGACAAACATCTGTTATGGCTTCTTCAAACGATAAATAATCGTCCGGTGCTTTCCTGAAGTCGTTGATCATATCCGGGCCAGTAATTATTACCACCCATCCGTCTGGCTTACGGATTTTGAAGGCTCCCCCTTGATACTGCTAACTCGTGAATCCAATGAACTCGCTGACTTCACAAAACTGACCTTGTTGTAGCCTTCCTGAACGATCTCTTCTGCATGCTTGACAAAGTGAAACCCGCCATAAAAAGAGGTGAAGAAGCCTTTGGGCCCAACGGTTGGAATATGTCTCAACTACCCAGAAAAAGAGGGGGGGAGTGGTTGAGCTACTGGAGAGGATAAGTCGATGCATATAGGGGCTCACCTTCCAAGCCGTCAACTGGGCACGAATCACTTTTGAGACGATGCTGGCTAATCCGACGGTCGCAGCCAGGTAAAGGATGCTCCTCCAGTCAGACATGGTTGACGTTGTCCAGAAAATGGGGCCTTTTATGTCGCCCATAGGCAATCATGAGATCGCGGATATAGACCCCTCTCGATCGCTCCAGGAGGAATGCTGAATTGCTGATTGAACAGATTTCGCGTAATCATGAATGGGCGGCATCCGGTGTCTCAGCTTGGTTTCAGCGACGTTATTGCGAGCGGAGCCTGCGACGCGAGCGATTCGAGTTCCTGTCATTGTGAGGCCCTTCCGTCCGTGTTTGGCTTTATTTGGCCAGAGTACGAAACCTTGAGGATTTTGCCTGCCGTTAGCTCATTCAGTTCTTCTTCAATCTGCCTAAAAACTTCCAAAAGCGTATATTTTTGTATCTACTATAACCCTGTAGCTTTTTTCTGCGAAGAAAACGACAGAGTTTTGAATTTAAAAATCTCAAATGCCTGAAGGACGCATCCCGGTCCGACGCGTCTTCACTTGATTTCTTGACCTAGTACAACCACGACATCGTCTAGGTCTTCATTTATCCATTGTCGGCGACTTTGCTCAGCTTCCACCTGTTAAGGAGCGGTCCCGGGTCACTTTTTTCCTCTCCACAACAAGATACACCCCTAGGACAGCTCAACCGAGATGGTCACATCGTTCAATTTCGCGAAGTCTACGTCTTTCAGTCCTGAAGCCTCAGCAGGCAAATGATCCGTTTCAAGTAGAGCTCCGGCAGCTATTAAGGAACGGCGGACTCCAACTTCCTGACTGGGAGTTGCTCCAAACACATTACAAGCCTAGCCTCTCTCAACGACTTTTCTGATGCCGTCTGTCTTTCCACCACAACCAAAGTCGTCGATTACGCCAACATTTTTCAGCTCGCCGCTTTAGATCGACCCTGGCCCAGATACCCTGCAAGAACGATGGCCGAGGTGCTCACAAAGTGTCTGCAGAAGACTGTAGTCTTGAATTGGAACCTGGAACTTGTGCTGGCGAAAGGCGCAAAAGTTATGGTGACCCGAAATCTATGGCAGACTAAAGGTATAATTTTCAGCACTCACTTTTTATGCCTCACTGTTTGCTTGTTTTCTACAGGTCTCGTGAACGGCATTATTGGGACCGTCGTTGATACGTTTGGAAGCCTGGTTATGCCCCCCTTGCTGTCCTTGTTGAGATCCCGACGTACACAGCCTACAGGACCACCGTGAGGGCTTTCCAAGGCGTACCTATCGTTCCCATTGCCGCGTTCACAAATCTCAGGGCCTTACAATGAAGAAAGCACAGGTTGGGTTGGGAAGGAAGGAGTTCTGCTCTGGTTTGGGGTTTGTTGCGTTGCTGAGAGTCACTGATGGTTGTGGACAAGTTCGATTAAGTACTCGCGGGTGAAAAAGTTGGGCAGTGCTGCTTGGAATGAGAGAAGAGTAGATTTTTTTAGACGCTATAATGTATCTCCTTGAATCGATCTCGTAAAACCTCTACTACTTTGATTGAAAAATAAACTCTCGCTCCTCGGATTGTGAAGCGAGCAATCCAACCATGTCACGGTGTATACATGTTTTAAAGACCGGCACCGCGGTCATGCCAGTCCACAGAAAGAATGTTACGTACAGAAGTTATCACTTACATAGACCCATTCATTACTGGGCAGACGTGCCTACAGTTTGGGCAAGGCTTTGTGGCCAGTCATACAAACGGCAGAAATATCGTCAAGAGTCAAGACGAGGCGTAGGGACAAGCCAAAGCGATGCGCTTTCAAAATTCATTTTTGATCTTTCCCTTCAAAAAATTATGAATGCGCATCATTAGTCTAGCACAAAACGTGCCGAGCGCCAGCGGTAGACTGAGCGGTAGACTGAAGAGTCTACGATAGTTCATAAAGCACACAGTATCGAATCGTGGTGTCAATGGTAGCATACATACAACCCATAGCAAAAACCCTGATATACATACACCCTAATTGCTCCTTTTTCGGAACATCACCTTTGCTGTTCTGTTTGGCAACCTGCTTTGTCCAAAGCAGAAAGGTTTCGGAACGGTTTTGCTATCATGCTCAAGTTTGACATCATAGGTCAGCAAAGTATGAGCTACAAGAGTCTTGAGCTCGTTTACGGCAAAGAATCGTCCAGGACTAGGTAAAAGATTAGGCTTTGCTGTCTGACATCTGATATGACACCCACCAAGCGTGACGACCAGCACCGAAAAACATGTACTCGGGATTTGGTGTGATCATTTGGTGCTTGATACTTTCGCCTTCTTGGGCTCTCATATCAGCGAAGCGGAACGGTCTGAATTCATAGGGATCTTCGTAGTAACGCTAAATTGAACCAACAAAGTCAGTATCAAATAAAAACCGAAAAATATGGTCTGACCTCGTCATGGTGCAAAGCAAAGGAAGCTATAGCAACTCTGCTTCCGGCAGGAATAGTTGTACCGTCAGAGAAAGTGAAATCCTTCAACACCTCCCGATCTATACCCACTAAAGGAGCGTTGCATGGTAAGCCTTATGGGGCTGGAGGTAGAGGTAAAACTTACCTGTACTGCTTCCCGCAGATCTGACACACTCTTTCATAAAACTGTCCGTTCGGCGCAACTGAGCCATAGCGAGTTTACTCCAGCCGTACTCGTTGATTGCCGCTTCTACTTCCTCACGCAGAACGGTGATCACCTCCTCGGGTTGAATGGAAAGATAGTATAAGGTGTGCGTGAACGCCTGAATTGTAAATCAGTTCGGCCCGTCACTTGTATTCAAATTGGAGGAATCCCTCACCATACTCTGTGAAAAAAGGACTCAGAGACAATGAAATACATTGCAGGGAGGAAGATTGTATACCGTAGTATGTATCGCAGCCATGTTGATATTGAGAATTCGCATCGTCAGATCTCGCGCAGTACGCAGTTCACCTTGAGGATTCTGGTCCAGTAACCACGAAAGGAGATCGTTCTGGAGATACAAATTAAGGACCATGAACATCTTCTAGATCTGGATAGACGAGCTATTTACCGGCCTTCCATCCCAGTTTTTGCCATGTTGATCATCTTGATCCAACCTTTCTTGAATCATAGGTCCAAGGTGTCGGAGAGCTTGCCCCACTGCCTTGGAAATAGGTGTCAAAAGATTTCCAGCAATGCTATGAATCAAGCATGAGCTCATCCAAGTTCGAAAACAGACCTGATATCACAACTTACGGCTTCAGCAGGTCTGGAAACAAATTGATGATTCTTGCGGCCTTAAAAACATCAATGGTGAACTCAATATTGAGCCTCTGTTCAGTATCGTCAGCAGTGTTGAAATACACGATGAGTATAGGGCACCAACGACGTAATCCGGTTCTCGACCTTGCCATCAGAATCAGCATCGAAACTTCAATCAAACAAAAAGGAAGACGAACATAGAGGCAGACCAACGAAAAGCCGATTGGTTGTTCTACAAATAATTCTCATGACTGTGCTCAACGCGGGTACGGCGGCCCAATCTGCAGTATGTGGTGAACACCGTATGTCAAATGTAACAACATGAGAAGGCTCACCATCCTTGACTGGGATTTCTTCACTAAAAGCGTTGACAATCTCGTCGCGAACGTCTGCAAACCTATGCGATATGTTTCTCGTCAGAGAGGTTCGGACAACGCCCAAGTGATAATTGTTAAGACGAGTCTCTTTGCCAAGGGTATAGTCAGTTTGAATGGTCTAGAACAGCATTCAGGATTCAGACAAGATCTCCACCAAGCGATGAAGGGGGACAAACATCTGTTATGGCTTCTTCAAACGATAAATAATCGTCCGGTGCTTTCCTGAAGTCGTTGATCATATCCGGGCCAGTAATGATTACCACCCATCCGTCTGGCTTACGGACTTTGAAGGCTCGCCCTTGATACTGCTAACTCGTGAATCCAATGGACTCGCTGACTTCACAAGACTGACCTTGTTGTAGCCTTCCCGAACGATCTCTTCTGCGTGTTTGATAAAGTGAAACCCGCCATAAAAAGAGCTGAAAAAGCCTTTGGGCCCAACGGTTGGAATATGTCTCAACTACCCAGAAGAAGAGACGGATGGGGATTAAGCTATTAGAGTCCTAAATTCAGAATAAGTCGATGCATACATACCTTCCAGACCGTCAGCTGGACACGAACCACTTTTGAGACGATGCTGGCTAATCCGACGGTCACAGCCAGGTAAAGGATGCTCCTCAAATCAGACATGGTTGACGTTGTCCAGAAGATGGGGCCTCTTTATATCGCCCACAGGCAGTCATGAGGATTGCCTTCTTGATCGCTCCAGGAGGAATGCTGAATTGCTGATTGAACAGATTTCGCGTAATCATGAATGGGCGGCATCCGGTGTCTCAGCTTGGTCTCAGACTCTCAGCGACGTTATTTAAAGACCGGCACCGCGGTCATCCGAGTCCACAGAAGGGATGTTACGTACAGAGGATATCACTTACATAGACCCATCCATTGGGGCATGCCTACAGTTTGGGCAAGGCTTTGTGGCCAGTCATACAAATGGCAGAGATATCATCAAGAGTCAAGGCGAGGCGTAGGGACAGGCCAAAGGGATGCGCTTTCAAAATTCATTTTTGATCTTTCCCTTCAAAGATTATGAATGCGCATCATTGGTCTAGCACAAAACGAAACGTACCGAGCGCCAGCGGTAGACTGAGGGGTAGACTGAGGGGTAGACTGAAGAGTCTACGATAGTTCATAAAGCACACAGTATCGAATCGTAGGATCAATGGTGTAGTACATCCACCAGAATGATGTTGGAAATAGTACAATGGTGTCTTCGGCTTGTTCTCTTATCAGTCTCTCCTCCAATCTCAGCATGTCATAAGTAGTAAGGTGAACACTGCTTAGGAAAAAGGTCTTCGAGGTGGTCAGTACAGCGCAACAGTTCCAAGAGGTGTTCGAACATTACCAAAACGATAAATCAGTGCCTTCTACGAAACATAACAATGATGTTTCTGTTGGGCACACACATATCCGCATACCACTCATAGAGTGGTGCTGGATCTTTGCCAGGCTCAAATGCGACATCGAATGTGACCAGTACATGTGAAACCAGTAGCTTCAGCTCGTTCACCGCGAAGAATCGACCAGGGCTGCAGATAATGAATATCAGTCAGGAACCTGAGATTAACTGCATGAAGCAGAATTACCAAGCATGTCTACCACCTCCAAACAAGACATATTCTGGTCGAGGTGTCACCATTTGATGTTTAAGATTCTCTCCGTCCCGTCCTCGCATATCTGAGAACCGGAATGGATCCATCTCTGACGCATTATGGTAGTATCTCTGTAGAAATAAATTCTTAGTCGATTCCTGGAAACAATACAGACCAAAGATAAACACACTTCATCGTGGTGCATCGAGTAGCCCGCACTGGCAACCATAGTACCTGCTGGGAGTACAGTCCCATTCGAAAACCTGAAGTACTTCAAAGCTTTGCGGAAGACTACAGCTGTGGAAACGTTGAGCGCTCCTGAGCTACTTGAGAAATAGTGATCAAGCCCACCTGCACCAGTACCAGAAACACGCTGCGTTTCCTTGCAAAAACTATCTAGCTTGCGCATTTTCCCCATGGCAATTTTTGTCCAACCATACTCCTTCACGGTGTTTTCGACCTCTTCTCGAAGCTCCTTGACAATGTCAGGACGCGCACAGAGATGGAAGAGAGTGTTTGTGAACGCCATGCTCTGATGAATAGAGTTTAGATCGCTGAGAGAAGCTGACAAAAAAAAAAGGAACCTTACCGTCGTGTGAATCGCAGCGACATTGATGGCAATTATACGCTGGGCAAGATCGTACGCAGTGCGCTGTTCTGGGAGTTTGGCTTCTTCAAGCAACCAGGACAAGAGGTCGTTCTAAAGCAGTTGAGCGGGTACTGCTGTAATTACGGAACGCTAGTAGCAGACTCACAGGTTTACCTGGCCAGTCTTGATCACCATACTCCTCTTCCTTGGCCAGCCTTTCCTTGACCATTGGTTCAAGGTATCTTCGGGCCATTCTTGTCGTCGATGGCAAGGGCGTAAGAAGTCTTCCGACGACACTGAAACAACATGGACAGCCACGTAAGTATTACTCGGAGAGATCTGGTAGTATAGACTCACGGTCTCAGGAAAGCCGGGAACAGGTTTATGATTTGCGAGGCTAGAAATACTTTGATGGTAAAATTGATGTTCATATCCTGTACAACCAGGTCAGAACATCCAAGGTGCATCGAGAAGTAGGTCTCGTACCTTCCACTCAGTGACACGGCAAAGAGGAAGGCCGACGAAAAGTCGGTTAGTTGTTCTTGCAACGATCTTCATGACGGTGGGTAACGCATAGACTTTCGTCCATTCTATTTGCAGAGACGGGGTTTAGAGGTAGCATGCAGAAATGATGAATCCTACCTTCTTTCGCAGGCAGCTCATCTTCAAAGGAGTCCACAATCTCCTGCTTCACGTCTTCAAGTCTAGCTGCAATGTTACGCGTGAGAGCGTTGCGAACGACATCGACATGATACGGATGGGTCCTGAGTTGCTTCCCCATAGTATAATCGGTTTGCAAATTCTGGCGGAAAAATCGTTAGAAGGACGGCGACAAACGATCAGCAGCACACACCTCAAGGATGGCATCTGTGAACGACATTTCATCGTCTGCCGCCTTGATATCCTCAAGCATATCCCTTCCATTGACGAAGACAAGCCAACCAGCGATCAAGGGGATCTTGAAAGCGCCTCCGGGGTACTGCCAAGTAGAAATGATTAGTCTCTGCTTACACACGACTAGGCAAAGACGCACTTTGCGATACCCTTCTTCGACCATATCTCGCCCATTGGAAAGATACTTGATAGCTCCGAGGTAAGAGCCAAAGAAACCTTGAGGACCAATGGTCGGTATAGCATCGAGCTGTCGGAACCCAAAGGGTTGAGGTAAATGGTTGGATCAGCGTAAAAATGAAACAGAGCGTTTATACCTTTGCCTGTTCAGTGCGTACACGGATGATCTTTGCAGTAAACAGTGTCACAGACACGCCCAATAATGCATACGTGATAGGAGTCTTCAACTCCAGTTGCTGCCTAGAAATTCCAAGATCATGGCGACCAGAGGATGATGACGGTCTCGTTGAAAAACGACCAGGGGGGTTTGTATGCTATTATTGGTAGTTGAAAGACCCTTAGGGGAAAAAGGAGGTATTATTGGTAGTTGAAAGACCTCATGACATTTTCCAAAGAGATATTATTGACTCTTCCAAAGCTCTTGAGCGTGATTGAGAATTGCAGGAGTGTGCAGTCAAACCAGCAAGCATTTGCCGCTGGTGATGGTCGCAGTCAAAAGAGACCTCCACTCGCATTACATAAGTGTCTCGACATAAATCTATTACTATTTTAAATTTATACAGCAAGTCGGACTGCTCACAGAGCAGAGGCACCAGTAATGATATCGACAAGCTCATTAGTAATAGCGGCCTGGCGACCACGATTGTACTGCATAGTGAGGGTGCCAATCATGTCGTTTGCGTTCTTGGACGCGTTGTCCATGGCATTTCGGCTGGATGAAGAGTGGTAAGATTGTAGAGTCAAACAGAAATGTGTAGAAGCAGACGTACCGAGCACTGATTTCACAAGCATGACCCTCAACAAGAGCAGCGTACAGAGCGTTGGCGAGAGTGAATTCGAAAAGGTCCCTGGTAACGTCATCCTCCATCTCGTACTTCTTGAAGCCCTCTGTTACAACATTAGCAGTCGTCCTAAAGGGCAAAAAAGTCTGCACCACGCACCGGTGTCCTTCAGCAAGTTTTCACCCTTGATTACCTGAGCAGTAGACTCGTACGACAGAGCGGAGACGAATTTGTTGTAAACAAGGACGACAGAGTCGTACTCGACACCACTCTTGATAACCAAATCCGCAACACCAGCAGCATCGGCAAACGTAGGAACATCCCTTCCAATCTGGTTGAAAGACAAGACGAGGTTGCCGCCAAGGGCACGAGAAAGCTGGGCCTTGGACTTGTCACCAACGACCATGACGGGTGAGTCGGCTTCAACCTTTGTGCCGGGTAGAGGTGATTCCTTGTCATTGGCGATAGCGCGACGTGTAGCTTTTGTGACGGAGGAGTGGATACCACCACAGAGACCTTTATCGGACGAGATGACAAGGAAAAGCTTGCGGCCACCGGAAGTTGCTTCCTCCTTGACGGTTTCGAAGACCTCTGACAGAACCATGTAGGCATTATTGACTTAACAGACACGTTGTATCCACCTACCCGCGTTAGCTTCGCCGTATTGCTTTCCAGCTTGCATAGCACGTTGAGCTTTTGCGAGTTTGGTGGAGGCAATCATTTTCATTGACTGTAGTTAGAAAGTGGATGTAAGATACGGAGCATGGACATGTGGAAGTAACGACACGTACTTTTGTGATTTTCTCAATGTTACGGACAGACTTGAGACGGAGCTCTAGTTCACGGAGGGTGGCCATGTTCCTGGCCTGGGGAGGGGTCGCCAGCAGCGACGGCCGTGCGACGGCGCGGACAACAGTCTGACGAGCAAACATGGAGAGGAAGGAATGTCGAGGAGAATACTGCAAGCAGTCGGATACACTCGGCTTGGTAGATGTCTGTATTCCCACAGTCATGAGGTCCAAACTATCCCCTCAGAAAGCTGACTCAAGTCAATCTACTCTACCACCATGTCTGAAGAACCTCTCTTTGATCCCTCTCTCAAGAAACGCAAGAAGAAGGCCGTAGCTTTCACAGAGGATCCTCTTGGTGCAGATGCAGATCCTACAGCACCAGCACCAGAAACCATCGAAAACACGACTACAAATGGTGAAGCTGTCGATTTGGGTCCGACAACGGCTCATGAACAGATGAAACTGAGTGCCGAAGATGATGAAGGGGAGAAGAAGGAAGATGATGACTTCAAAGCCATGTTTGGTGATTTGAAGAAGAAGAAGAAGAAGAAGGATATTCCTATGGACTTGGTAAGTGCTTCCCGACCTTCTCCTGTGTATCGATCTGATTTTTGGGCCTTTTCAATTTACAGGGCGATGACTCTGGCACATCCACACCGACCGCTGCTCCAGCTGCTACAGAAGATCTCGATTTTTCAGATATCAAGAAGAAAAAGAAATCGAAAAAGGCTGCATTTGATTTGGAAGCTTTCGAGAAGGAGCTTAAGAAATCAAAGGATAAGTCGGCGGAAGATGATGAAGACGATGAGATTGAACATAATCCCAATCTGGATATCGACGATGCGGGTTTGGAGCACGATCCATTTGCTCAACCTGATGCACCTGTCGGTGTGGATGCAGGAAACGAGGCATGGCTTAAGAGCGATCGTGACTATACTTATCAAGAGGTTAGTGTTTTGCGATTTCTTTTACCAGCGTCTCACTCTCTATATCCAGCTCCTTACACGGTTCTATTCTCTGCTGCACGCCGCCAACCCTGCCCTTCTCTCGTCTTCATCACAAAAACGGTACACTATCGCACCACCATCTATCCACCGTGAAGGTAACAAGAAGAGCATCTTTGCAAACGTCTCCGATATCTGCAAGAGGATGCATCGTCAGGTATATATCCTTTTCGAGTCATTTTGTCACTGATTTAACCCTCTTCTCCAGCCCGAGCATGTCATCCAATTCCTCTTCGCCGAAATGGGTACGACAGGTAGCGTAGATGGAGCAGGCCGTCTCGTCATCAAAGGTCGTTTCCAACAAAAACAGGTTGAGAACGTTTTGCGACGGTATATCGGTACGTACATTCTACCCCATCGTACACCTCGATTGGCTGACACCCTTTTCCTCAGTCGAATACGTTACCTGCAAAACTTGCAAATCCCCAGACACCCTCCTCACCAAAGAAAACCGTATCTTCTTCATGTCATGTGAAAGTTGCGGAAGTAGGCGTAGTGTCAACGCTATCAAGAGTGGATTCCAGGCTCAAGTTGGAAAGAGGAGTAAGACTAGGACGGCATGAAGTTGATGAATGTAGGCGTCAGCGACGCAGGCCCAGGCGTGGGCTGAGACTCAAGCCGAGGGTTGGGACAGTTGGAGTGGAGTTGCGTGCTACTATCTCAGGATGGGGCCCTGGTGTCCTGGTCACGGCCACAGCTATAGATGACTAGTGCCGCGCACTCGATCCAGGGCGACACGGTGTCTTGAATCCTGCATGTATATGTACTGGTTATATTGTAAATGTGTAAAGTTGTACGAGGCACCTGAGCGAGAAGCAGTCTTATAATCACAACGTTACGAAGAATATTACATATGTAGTAATTGTACGTTGATACAGTAACATAGAAAGGTAAAGTGATTGCAGAAGGAAAGTAGTCCATCGTGGTCCACGCCCATGGTTACCCACATTCCGTGCTATTAGTAGCGCACTTACCTACTGTCCCCAGACAGCTTCAGCATCCACTTCCCGAGGTCCAGCATTCGCATTTCCATCTACTCGTGCTTGTCCACGCGTGGAATTCCTGTTATACAACCCAGGATGTTCAGTCCCATCACCTGGCAACGCAACACGTCCTTCTCTCCTTTGCTTGAAGAGATAGTACAAATATGAAGCGAATAAAGATAGAGGATGTAGGATTGTGAATAGGATAGCCGTGACCTGCGTAAGAAAAGAGAGCGCCGTTAAGACTAGCCTCACATTGAAGCAAGTTATAAGAAAAAAACTCACGAAAACAGGCGCAGGCTTGGGTTTCAACGACCAAATACTGATGCATATCCATGTCGCCGCAACACACCAGACGATATCCCTCCTCATTATCACGACGAGCATTCCAATGAAATTGGTTCCAAGCACCACCCCAAAGGCTGGCCACGGGTTTGCCCGATGGGTAGGCGCGCCTCCAACTGGGATGCCGTCGGTCAAACCTAGCTCGATGCTGAAAATAAGAATAGTCAATTGTTTGCAAAAGCTAGGAGAAGGAAGTGGAAAGATTCACAATAACCCCAAGGGAAACATCATAGCTATTTCCAACACCAAGAAGAATCTCATAGGCGCGTGAATGAGGAGGGTATCGAACGGTCTCTGGCTCGTTGGCTTGTGGTAGATCAACAAGACAATGTTGGAATAAAGTAGTAAAAGGAGAAGGATTCCTTGGAGAATGATTGCGGTGAGGAACCACTCGAAGACCCAAGCAATTGCCCATAGAGCCATGACCCAGTTTGCGAGGACAAGGGAGAGGCCGACGCCTTTTATTAAGGTTCTCTGTAGTATATATATGAGTTCACATGAACATACGCAGTCTCGTAACATAATAGAACACATACCTTCGTCTCCATTTTACGCGCTAGGACAAGGAGCACACAATACCCAATCTGCCCTATATAGAGCGCAGCAACATACACTGCGATTACCATGGGTCTCGGAGAGATGGAAGTAGGATGTCTCGTCGATATTCCTGAGATTGAAGGGCTGACGAGTACCGAGCATACGATTACAGTGGCGATGTTAATGAGGAGAGACAGAGGAGTTAGGACTTGCAGTCTGTGAAAATGAATGGAAATAATGGTTCAGTTTGGCATTTGCAATCAGTTGGTTCGAGGTCGAGAGAGACGAGCTCTGCCAACAATGCATACGGAGTGGTTTGCATACCTTATAAGAGCAAGGTAATCCCTGACAGCAGGATGCGATGTATCCAGAGGTAGGCTGTCCATTTTGGTCGGTCCTTTCGGTTGTAACTTGGGTCGACAGTGACAATCCTAAAGATAGCTGCAGTCGAGGATGTGGTGGGACAAGCGTAGACCTGCAGGTACTGATAGTGCCAAGCGGTGACGTCATCATAGCATCAGAGGATTTAATTTTCGAGCTTCATTAAACTTCATTCATGAGAAGTTTGGTTCCAGTAAAATACATGGTATCAGATTGTAAGTAGGTATGAGATGTGAGTTCAAATACGACAAGTCCAATGCAAAGAAAAGATAAATAGAGCGATAATTTAACGAATAATGAACCAGTTGCGACCGATTCCTTTAACTGCAGTTGGATGACCGCCGCCCAAGTCTACAAAGTCCGAGACCGATCAGTATGGTCTCGCATTCACGAGTCTACCTAACATTTTACAGCTAGCTTGCCTGATCCTCCTCCAAGACCGTGATTTAGGGCTGAACAAGCCTGTTTCAGTGTTATCCTTGTTCGGATAGCATCGGAAAGCTTTAGAGGATGAATCAGTATCGCCGAAGGTAGAGGTGGTGCTTGTGGTGGTAGCGGTAGAGAAGGATGAAGACGACGACAACGACGATGAATCTTCTTGCTCAGAGTGCATAGCGGTTGAGCTATCAAGAGAGTGTACACATCAGAGATGATTGATGATGAGCTTGACAAATGTACTCACTCAAGATCAACAGTGGTGATAGTGGTGTTGGTAAAATGCTCAGCTTGTTCGTAGCGCATAGCGATTGCTCTGAAAGAGAAAAGGGTCCATGTCAGAACTGATGGACAATGACCGTGACGAATGTACTCACACAATCCGTTCGCAAACGGAGACGCCGTTTTCTAGAAACCTCTGTCTAAGTTCATCTTCACATTCATATGGTCTCTCCATCCTCAGTGCCTCTTCCTCCAGTGCGCGTCTTAAGCGAATTAAGACAGATTTGGCTTTGTCCACGTCCACACTACCCTCTGCAGACCTGACTCCCAGTGCTTGTAAGAGATGTTCCTCTGTTCCTAGAGAAAGAAGGCAAGATACCTTCGCCCTAATCTGAATTTCAGCTTCCTTTGCTGAGATGCACCTCTCTTCGATTCTTTCTGTCCTGAACAACTCCTCTCGTCGCCTTGTTATCTCCGTGCCGAAAGCAATGTCCAGGTCAATCCCGGGAGTAGGATTCATGACGACATCCCAGTAACAGGCAGCAGCATCGACTTCGGGTATTGGGATGGGTTTGCCAGCGCCCAGAAAAGCATCGAGGAGAGTAGTGTCGCCGGGAAAGGAAAAGGCGTAGAAGGTCTTTGAAAGCATGGTAAGGAGGAATAGAACTTGATGAAGGTCGACTAGCAGACACGATGCTTTTTATCCTTTCAAGAGAAACAGAGACATCATTGTCTCGACTTGTCTAAGTCAGAGGAAAGGGAGGTGTTTATGTTTAAGTCCCTTTTCTGGTCTGGACTGAAGTCTCCTCTTGATACATCTGGCCCTTGATGATACACAAGTTTTCACAAAGGAGGAGGAGGAAGAGGAGGAGGAAGAGAGGGGCTGAAGAATCATCACTGCGGGATATGAGGTGTTGAAGAGAACTGGACCGAAAGGGCGAAGACTGGTACAAGACGTCGGAATAGCCATCTGCCTATTCCTTTTTGGAAGGAAGTCCACTAGTCTGTAATCAAGAGCTCGGACAGCAAGATGATCAGCAGATGAAGCCAGACCAGAGACACTAGTGAAGGCCTATTCGAAAAGAGCACAAACGGCAAACGCCGAATGGTGACTGTTCGAATCTTTTACCCTCCCACCTCGACCCCAATCTACATGCATACTTCCACTTGGTCGTCTGGTTTTACCTGGGATGTAACCTTCGAGACTATTCCAACTAATTTGGCAGTGTTATACCTGGAAGAGAGGACTATTCTTTCTGTCATCACCCTTTTTCGATTCGCTCACCTACATTGCAATCATATCACTCCCCGACACACTACCTGACAATTCGATTTGCGAACCTATAATTCTCACCCAAGAAACTTTTCCTCCCGTCATTGTCCCGCAGCGATTTCAAGGGTACCAACCCCTTGACGCGTTGACGATCAGAGCACTACTACTCCTATCTAACGGACGTTACGGTTCAACGTCATTGGGAGAGTTTATGTCTTGTTGTGTTGGAGGAGCCATCGGCGGATTTACAGCAAGGTACGTTCATACCTCGTATCCTTATCAGGCTGTCACTGTTGACTAGTCTTCCTTGACTTGCAGAGTTTGTCCTCTGCCGGGATTAGCTTGATAATGAGTTTTGACTATAGTTCTACACCGGAATTTACGCAGAATGAACCAATATTACCTGCACGGTGATCGTATGGTTAGACTAATCAACATTTTCCTGCTAAGAAATGTGTTCTCGTTGGGCCCGGGGGTTACGAAGCTTCGGCCACTGACAAAGTTGATTTCGGGACCAGAGCATGGGGCCGTGAGCTGTGGAGCGCCTGCTGAGTGCTGAGAGTCTAATATGGGATATTCAGCGTGCGTTGCAAGCATTGTTATATTCACAGTCGGCCACACTATTTGTGGTTAGAAGTTAACCAAGATGTTTTCAGACTACTTTCCTCGGAACTACTACTGCAAATCCGGCTTTCAAAACAACATCCTCATGCACCCCATATCCGCAGGGAGACCGCTACAAGTACAGCCTACATAGAGCGCCCCACAGAAAAAGCATTTTTCCCGTTGGTTTGACTATCATCATTGTGTTCTGGAGAAATTTATTATTTGGCTGTTTCAGGTTCTTGTTTTAACTGGAATCTCAGAACTGGCTCTGAATACCATTGGATACCCGATACGAATCTGCAGGACTGACGTGACTTCTGGGTGCTCTGGGTCATTTCGTGATTTCCGGCGATGGTCAACTTTTCATCGTACATCTTTTTTCCCTGGATTACCACACTCTTCAGATTTACTGTATGGTAATCCCGCTCCCGGCATAACGGAAAGGCGATTTGATGAAGCCGTAGCGACTTCGTCTATGCTTGCACTACCTATCCTAACGAGGATGACCGAAACGCCGCCTTGGGAGGCTACTAGTAACTGTGTCTCAAAGCTGCGATGGGTAAGCCTGGAATCTCCGGTTTCGTCTAGACGTCTCGCTACGAGCTACAGGATCGCAAATGTGACAAAGTCAGACAGCAGTTCAGTCTTCACAAATCCTGATGAGTTCTTTTCCGGAGATTTGACTTGTCTGCAGACTATAAAAGCTGCAGTCTCGTATCCCACTTTGAGCATCAAAGCAAACCTTTTCATCTTCAAAGACTTGCGATCTCCAATCACTATGTTCTCTAAACTCGCTGCTCTTACTGCTATCTTCACCGTCTTGCCCATGTTCGCTGTCGCGCAGTCGGGCACTGGTGACGGTGAGTATTGCAGTTTTATTTACTGCTGCTGCGAAGGCTCACCGAACACCATCTTCCCAGCAACCTTCTTCAGCCCTGGACTGGGTGCTTGCGGATTCACCAACAGTGATTCTGATCCCATTGTCGCCGTTTCCAGTCAGATTTTCAACAGGTAAACTTCACTCCCTTCTCTTCATTGGCACAGGATTGCTCATGCTCACCTTCAGCGGACTCTGCGGCAGGCAGATGAACGTCAACTGTAAGTTCCTTTTTCAGATCCTTTTTACTACGTGGTCTAATGATATCCAGTCCAAGGACGTAGCGTTACCGTGACCGTTGTCGACTCGTGTCCCGGCTGTGGACCAGGAGACATCGATCTCTCCCCCTCTGCATTCAGCCAACTTGCAGACCCGAGTGTAGGACGTATCCAAGGTGTCCAATGGAACATTGTCTAACGGTTTGGTCCATTCGACGACAAACGAATCTACCATTAATGTTTGGTTCTCTTGCTTGGATGACCGCTCCAACTGACTTGCACAACTTTAGAATAAGCGTAGTATATACTACTGGACGAGTCGTTTAAAAACTACATAATGATATATATATATTATTCCATCAGGACCTGCTGAACCAGAATGACCCGACCAGGCTTCGCCAATTGTTTCGTGCAACAGCCTGCTGTTGTCAGTAACATCGAGAAACAAGCCTGAAGAGAGCTGCCGCTGGTATCCGGATGAAGAGCACTGCTAGCGCCGAACTCTCTTGAGCAACATCCTTCACAAACAAGTCCTAGTGTTTCAAGGCATTATCCCTGTTAAAATGACCTTCAAATTTTTCTCAAGCTAATGGAAGAGTTTGACGTGGCCGAGGCGAGACGCATTTTGCAGCATTTGCTTTTGTTGATGAGCAAGGCCGAGTGCTCTCACTTCAACTGAGCTAGTACCTGACCTGTCCATGTCGATCCTTACCCCAGCCAGGAGATTACCTTATTGCTGATTTCTGTCGGTAGTCTGGTAGTAATCTCATAGGGCTGGCGCCCACAAAATGTTATTAAGTAATCATGACCGGTAACTGAAGGACACAGTCAAATTGGCTCATAATCTCTTTTTTTCTTGGCAAGGACCATCTTAAGAAAGCAGCAAAACTGCCTGCAAAATTCCGAAGACAAAAATCAAAGGTCAAGGCTATATACTTTGGAGCCAAAGTCACAGCCAAAACTAGACGCGAAAATGGATTTGGTTCCTTATCGCGAGTTCTGGTCCATTTTCGGTCGCAATTTTTGGTATTCAAGAATATATCCATTGGAAGATGCTATTCGTGAAACAAAATCCAGAGTGGCAACAATTACCGACTAAATTACTGAGAAAAAGGTGCATGTGAATATTTCGTGATTACCTCATAACTTTTTGTGGGCGCCAGCTCTAATTAGTCTCGCGTAGCCAGACTGACGATATACGCTTGACACTCTTCGTGTGCGTATATGTAGTCTGGTTCCAAAGTAGAGGGCTGTGTAACGCGCGACTTTGATGATGAGCTAATCATTTTGCAGGAAAACAGCTGGAGAGAGCGCTTTGCTGGTCAAATCCGGCAATTGTCCAGCGGCCTCGCGATTTGACCCCAAGTCACAATCGCTTCCTCTTTGTCTTCCTACGCCAATTTTTGGGCTCACATCAACTCAGTTAATCTTTACAAGCCTCCAGGAGAACTTTCCTGGCATTTTCGTGAGGATCTGCGGGCTGAAAAGGGCTGAAAACGTGATTACGTCATTTTAAAAGTCGCGTTACACAGCCCTATAAGAAAGACAAAGCTCTAATAGAATACCACCAGACTACGTATACACGACTCTCTGTGTATCGTCAGTCTGGTTCTCGAGACTACCAAGTCGGTCTCATTCTCAGCAATGCGTACCTAGCAAGTTACGAAAAACTTGTACGCTCCTACTTTCTATTGCTCAGCTATGGAAGATTCATCAACGCCATATACACAACCAAGGATGAGTTACGTAGCTGGGGGAAGCTGTGTTACTTGTATTGAGGGAGGGATGATACAGCAAGTTCGTTCATACCTTATATCTTGCCCAAATTCTTACTGACGTCGGACCTTATGAATTTTAATAAGACTTGACTTCATCAACGAGAAGGACCCTGCTTTGGCCTCCGGTACCACTATTTCAACCAGCTTTCTTTTGTTTTTGTCCATCATCAACGGGCCAAGTCCGCTTTCTGAAGCAGATGGCAGAACAACATTGTCGGAGCCGGTCAGCTTGATAACTCAGATCTTACCCTTACGTTACTGAAAAATGCACGTTCATTGGATGTTTTGCAAAGCCTTGGTCGACTAATGGAACCAGAGCATGGAGCCTTGCAGAGCCTTGCGCTGTGGAGCGCGTGTTGAGCGTCTGATACAGAACATTCGCATTTATTCGCATTCATAGTTACCGACACCATCTGCAGTTAGAACCTAGCCAAACTCGGAATTACTACTGCAAGTCCGGCTTTAAACATAGCAAGATTATGTGCTCCATAACCGTCAGACGATGCTAAAGATGTGGATGTTGGATTGCGTTGCGTCTGGGGTGCGTGCGTGTTGGGGGAAGGGATGATCCAGGAGAAGGGAGAAGGGAGAAGGGGGAAGGGGAGGGGGAAGGGGAGGGAAGGGAAGGGGTAGGATAGGACTGGACAGTGCTAGTGCTAGTTCGGGAATTAATGAGTAGAAAGTAGAAACTTAGAAAGACTCTAAACGAGTCTAAAGAGAGGAGCAGAGGGATTCAGATGGACTCCAAAGTCGAGACTCGACGATGTCTACCAGAGCGCTGGTCTCGTCGGGTTGACGTTAGTGCTTACAAGTGCGTCGGATCAGAGGGCCTAGCCGCTACCCCTAGAGCTAGCCTTAGCCTTAGCCTAGCGATGGATGTTCTGGATCGAGAGGTGCTTTGTGGCTCCTTCCTAGCTTCAGGCTTGTAAAGTTGTACCTATCACGTATGTATCACAATCAGTCAGGACTCAGTCAGTCAGCGCTCAGGATCTATCAGGGTGTCTATCAGTGACATAGACATCCGGACAATGATACCAGAAGTTTGTTAGAGTCGAGGAACGAGGACATATTGGAAAACAAAAACATTAATAATGCATAGATTATGGAACGTGTACGAAGGTGTACGAGCTTTAGAACCCGTGCCTTCGATAACTCGTATGTAACTCGTATACATACATAGTACAGTATAGTACGGGGACGGGACGGGAAGGATGAGAGATACATACTACGATGGTATCATTCCAGAAACACTCCGGAAACAGAAAGAAACCAAACAGAAATTTGCCATAAATATTTGATACTTGCCGAAAGTCGAGACCACAACGAAATGATTGTTAAAAATCGTAAATCGTAAATCGTCAACTCGAGATCTGAAGAATCAGAATCGATCGAGACTCGGGAAAATTTAAACAGATGCTGTTGAGTGTCGAAGGTAGGTTCAGTCACACGTCACAGGCCACCTGGTTTTTTTTTTTTTTTTTTGAAATTTACGGTCACATGTGGTCACATCTACGAGAACTAACTCATCCAGACTCATCCGTGTTTGTTTAACATGATGCGTTAAACTGGTTGAACTGCCCTAGATCGGGGATCTGTCGGTTGTCATAGGATCCCGCTCGCTTGTCCAGGATATTAGGCTAAGGAATAAGTAATGCCATAACGAGTATGTAGGCCTATGTTTAGGGACGACAGGAAGAATCAAGATAGGACGGTAGGTGCGCACCCGCGCATGCGGGCCAATACTGTATACACAGCGTCCTGCGAGAAATTCTTCCCGCTGTTTTAGCTATCCCAACTACGGGTGCCACCGTGCGACGTCAACCCGTTATTTTGCACCTTCAATCAAGTTCTCGTTCTGGCTGGAATCTGGAATCTGGATTTCGTGCATGAAGAAGATAGATGCTATGGTTCTCCTAGTTCTCCTAGGGCTGTCGGAGAGAAACAGGCTCTGGAGAACGCGAGTATGTGGCAAAACTAACGCGACTCTTGCTGAGCGCTTTCGGGGGTTTTCGAGACCGGTTTGCGACTCCCAGTGTCAGCTCTTCCTTGTCATTTCTTTTCTGTATCGTAACTGGCACTTTTGGATTCATTGCATGGTAATCCAGATCCGGGATAAAAGGAAGTGAAAAAGTGATGATTCGATGAAGCCGTGGTGACTTCGACTACCTGGACTGTCCGACTGCCTAGCCTAAAGAGGATGACTTGGAAGTCTACACTTCCTGATTCTCAAGCTACGATGGGTACTCCTTATACAGGTGGAGGCTCAAATCTCAAATCTCCGGTTTTGTCTAGGCGTCCTGTTACGAGCTACAGATTCCCGAACGTTTTGAAATTAGACCCATCTCTGTGCTCACAACTCCTTTCAGGTTCTTTTACCGAAATCTGCCTTGTGTGCACCGTATAAAAGCTGGACTCTCGCTCCTACTTTGAGCATTGACACAAATCGTCTTCTCATCTAGTCTCATTCAAAGACTTGCACTCTCCAACCACTATGTTCTCTAAACTCGCTGCTCTTACTGCTATCTTCACCGTCTTGCCCATGTTCGCTGTCGCGCAGTCGGGCACTGGTGACGGTGAGTATCGCAATTTTGCTTACTGCTGATGCCAAGGCTCACCGAACACCATCTTTCCAGCAACCTTCTTCAACCCTGGACTGGGTGCTTGCGGATTCACCAACAGTGATTCTGATCCCATTGTCGCCGTTTCCAGTCAGATTTTCAACAGGTAACCTCCTACTGCCTTCTCTTCATTGGTACAGGATTGCTCATTTTTCGCCTTCAGCGGACTGTGCGGCAGACAGATGAACGTCAACTGTAAGCTGTCTTTTCTACATCCTTTTTTTCCCTACGTGGTCTAAATGTTATCCAGTTCAAGGACTCAGTGTTACCGTGACCATTGTCGACTCGTGCCCCGGCTGCGGACCAGGAGACATCGATCTCTCCCCCTCTGCATTCAGCCAACTTGCAGACCTCAGTGTCGGACGTATCCATGGTGTTCAATGGAACATTGTCTAACGATCTGGTCCATCTGACGACGAACGATTCAACAATTACTGTTTTGATCCTCTTGCTTGGAAGACCGCTCGGCAACTGACTTACACAACAGCGTAGTATGTACTACTTGACGAGTCGTTTAGAAATTACATATAATATATATTATTCTATCAGGACCTGCTGAACCTGAATGAACTCACCTCGACCAGGCTTCCCCAATTGTTTCGCGCAACGGCTGTTGCTGGAACGTCCAAAAAGAGCAATTTTGCATAGATGAAGAGAGCAGAGTACTCTTTGCCGTCGGTATCCGGACGAAGAGCTAGCGCACCGGCAAGCGCCGAACTAACTTTCTTGAGCAACATCATAAACAAATTTCAATCCCAAAGGGCCCAAATAATGTTTCAAGGTGTTATCCCTGTTGAAATGACATTCAAGATTTTCTCAAGCTACTTGTAGAGTTTGATGTGGCCGAGGCGTTTTGCTTTCGTTGATTCGCAGCACCGACTCGGAGTTCAACCGAACTAGTCCCTGACCTGCCCACATCGATCCTTACCTACCAAGTCGGTCTCATTCTCAGCCTTGAAAATGCTTATTTGTGCTGCAGCAATGCGTACCTAGCAAGTTACGAAAAACAAGTTGTACTCTCCCATTTTCTATTGCTCAGAGTTGTGCCAGAGGATTCATCGGACGCCATATGCACAATCAAGGATGGGTTACGTCGCTGGGGAAGCTGTGTTCTGATTGTATTGAGAGAAGGATGACAGCCAACCTACTTAGTCACACAGCAGGTTCGTTCATACTTTGTATCCTACCAATTCTTACTGACGACCTCCATGAGGTGTTTATTTGAGGGATTTTAGCTACTTACGGAGTATAAATACGGTAGTTACATAGGCTCTATCTTTCGCTTGCCTCTGATACCAATACGAAGTCAAACGTTCTTTTCTCTCGCTTTTCGCGCCACAGCGTATTTCAATGTTAACATTTAAGCCAGTTTCTTTCAGTTATGTCCACCCATGTCCACCCGTCAACTAGTGTCCGCTCACTGAAGCAGACAGAACAGCATTGTTGGGGTCAGTCAGTTTCATAACTGAGTTTTTACTCGTACGTTACTGAAAAAATGTACGGCACAGCTATCTGCAGGACACCTGTGTCTTCTAATAGGAAATGCACGTTCGTTGGATGTTTTACAAAGCCTCGGTGGACTAATGGGACTAGAACATGGAACCTTGCGCTGTGGAGCGCATGTTGAGCGTCTGATACGGAGCATTCACATTTATTCGCATTCATAGTCGGCGACACTATTTGCAGTTAGAACCTAGCCAAACTCGGAATTACTACTGCAAGTCCGGCTCTAAACATAGCAAGATTATGTGCTCCATAACCGTCCCGGGACAATGCTAAAGTAAAGCCTATACTGTATACAGAGCGTCCACGGAGAAATCATTTCTTCCCGCTGTTTTGGCTATCCCGACTACGGATACGACGTCAACCTGTTATTTGGCGCCCTTCAAGTTCTCGTTCTGGATGGAATCTGGATCTCAGTGCCTGAAGAAGATAGATGTCATATTTCTCCTGGGTTGTCAGAGAGGAACAAGCAAGGAACAGGCTCTGGAGAACGTGAATCTGCAAAACTAACACGACTCTTGCTGGGCGCTTTTGAAGGTTTTCGGAGCCATTTTGCGATTCCCGGTGTCAGCTCTTCCTTGTCCATTTCTCTGTATCGTAACTGACGCTTTTTGATTCATTGCATAGTAATCCAGATCTCGGGATAAAGGAAATGGCGATTCGATGATAAGGTTCCAACCAAATCCAATTAATTACTGGATTTAATCGATTAATGCTGTTACTAGATACAATTAATTACCAATGGTCCAAGTATCTAGTATCTAATTGGATACCCTCACCTGAAGTTTCGGAGGGAGCGTACTCAAGTTTTAGCAATCAGTGATCTTATCTTATCTTGCCAGTCTCATCATCCGCCGCCGGTCTTGAAGCTTGAAGAATCCGCGCTCACATGTGACAGCTGCCAGCTCGTCACCTTTTGCATCATTGAACGACTTCTGCCCCTTGTTGCTCACTGCTTTCCTTCAGCGTAAACTGTCTGTACTGTAGTAGTAATGCTACAATAAGTACTGTACACCATTATTTCTTTGCCTGTATCATCGGAAGGTGGAAGGTGGAAGCCTGGGACCAGGACAGATAGCGGATAACGGAGGCAAATGAAGATCATGGTACACAGAATACTAACACTGCAAATTTTAGAGACTGTCTGTCCTGCGATTTCGCCCACTCTTCCTTACCCACATGGTGTTCTATTCCAAGTATGTCAATACCGGTAGGTGGCTGCGATTTTTGATGAGCAGCTTGCTGATCTTTTGTATTGGACCCACAGCACACCGTAATGCCGGACGTGTCAGACCCGTTCTTGACGCATCTTCTGCAAGAACGGTTGGCGTCCACGCGAAATCGTGGTTTCTCATTACACTGGTCACCTTTTTGTGGACTATCCCGTCTCTTTACGGGTTATCATCCCTACATGATGAAGCCGTAGTACTTCGACTGCTTGGACTGCCTAGCCTAACGAGGATGACCGTAACGCACTTCCTGATCCTCAAGCTGCGATGGGTACTCCTTATACAGGTTATAACATGTGGAGCCTCAAATCTCGAATCTCTGGTTTTGTCTAGGCGTCGAGTTACGAGCTACAGATTTCCAAACGTTTCGAAATTAGACCCATCTCTGTGTTCACAACTCCTTTCAGGTTCTTTTCCCGAAATCTGCCTTGTGTGCACCATATAAAAGCTGGACTCTCGCTCCTACTTTGAGCATCGACACAAATCGTCTTCTCATCTACTTAGTCTCATTCAAAGACTTGCGATCTCCAATCACTATGTTCTCTAAACTCGCTGCTCTTACTGCTATCTTCACCGTCTTGCCCATGTTCGCTGTCGCGCAGTCGGGCACTGGTGACGGTGAGTATTGCAGTTTTACTTACTGTTGATGCCAAGGCTCACCAAGCAACATCATTCCAGCAACCTTCTTCAACCCTGGACTGGGTGCTTGCGGATTTACCAACAGTGATTCTGATCCCATTGTCGCCGTTTCCAGTCAGATTTTCAACAGGTAACCTCCTACTGCCTTCTCTTCATTGGTACAGGATTGCTCATTTTTCGCCTTCAGCGGACTCTGCGGCAGGCAGATGAACGTCAACTGTAAGTTCTCTTTACTGCATCCTTGTCTGCTATATGTTCTAAATGTTATCCAGTCCAAGGACGTAGCGTTACCGTGACCGTTGTCGACTCGTGCCCCGGCTGCGGACCAGGAGACATCGATCTCTCCCCCTCTGCATTCAGCCAACTTGCAGACCCAAGTGTCGGACGTATCCAAGTTCAATGGAACATTGTCTAACGGTCTGGTCCATCCGACGACGAATTCTACAATTACTGTTCTGGTTCTCTTCCTTGGAGGACCGCTCGAACTGACGTACACAACTTTAGAATAAGCGTAGTAAATACTACTTGACGAGTCGTTTAGATACTACATAATGATATATATATTATTCTATCAGGACTTGCTGAACCAGAATGAGCTCACCTCCCCCAGGCTTCTCCAATTGTTTCGTGCAACGGCCTGCTGTTGTCAGTAGCATCGAAAAATAAGCCTGAAGAGAGCAGAATCTGTGTCGGGGCCGGTATCCGGCTGAAGAGCACTGCTAGCGTACCGGCAAGCGCCGAACACTCTTGAGCAACATCCTTCACCTTATCCCTGTTAAATGACCTTCAAGATTTTCTCAAGCTACTTGAATAGTTTGACGTGGCCGAGGCGAGACGCGTTTTGCTTTTGATGAGCAAACCCGAGTGCTCTCATTTCAACCGAGTTAATCACTACCTGCCCACGTCGTTGATTCTTTCCCTACCAAGTTGGTCCCATTCTCAGCCAGAATGCCCATTTTCCCTCCAACAATGCGTACCTAGCAAGTTACGAAAGACTTGTACGCTCCTACTTTCTATTGCTCAGAGCTATGGAGAATTCATCGGACGCCATATGCACAACCAAGGATGGGTTACTGGGACCAGTTGTGCCCTGATTATGTTGAGAGAGGGATGACGGCCGGAGTCAACCAACAGGTTCGTTCATACTTTGTGTTTTACTCAAGCTTACTGACGTTGGATCTTCATGAATTGCAGTAAGGCTTGGCTTCATCAACGAGAGGGACCGCTATTTCAACAGCTTTCTTTTGTTTTTGTCCACCATCAACGGGCCAAGTCGCTTTCTGAAACAGACAAAACAACATTGTTGGAGCTGGTCAGCTTGATAACTAATTTTTTACCCGTACGTTACTGAAAAATGCACGGCACAGCGGTAAACCTGTGTCTTTCTACTAGGAAATGCACGTTCGTTGGATGTTTTACAAAACCTCGGTCGACTAATGGGACCAGAGCATGAAGCCTTCCGCTGTGGAGCGCATGTCGAGCGTCTGATACGGAGCATTCGCAGATACATCGCATTCATAGTCGGCGACACTATTTGCAGTTAGAACCTAGCCAAACTCGGAATTACTCTACTGCAAGTCCGGCTTTAAACAAAGCAAGATTATGCGTTCCATAACCGTCGGACGATGCTAAAGTCTATACTGTATACAGAGTGTCCCGCGGAGAAATCACTTCCCGTTGTTTTGGCTATCCCGGCCACTAATTCAACATCCACCTGTTATTTGGCGCCTTTCAAGTCCTCGTTCTGGCTGGAATCTGGATCTCAGTGCATGAAGAAGATAGATGTCATGTTTCTCCTGGGGCTGTCAGAGAGAGGAACAGGCTCTGGAGTCTGGAGAACGTGAATCTGCAAAACTAACGTGACTTTTACTGGGCGCTTTTGAAGGGTATTCGTGGCCATTTTGCAACTCCCGGTTTCAGCTCTTCCTTGTCATTTCTTTTCTGTATCGTTACTGAAGCTTTTTGATTCATTGGACGGTAATCCAGATCCCGGGATAAAGGAAGTGGCGATTCGATGAAGTCGCAGTGACTTCGACTACCTGGACTATCTCACTACCTAGCCTAATGAGGATGATCGAAACGTATTGGAAGTCTACACTACCTGGTTCTCCAGCTGCGACGGCTACTCCTTATACAGGTGGAGCCTCAAATCTCCGATTTTGTCTAGGCGTCCCGCTACGAACTACGCATCCCCAAACGTTTCGAGATTAGACAGCGTCTCAGTGTTACCGTAAAGGCTCTGACAAGTCCTTTTCTGGATCACTTTCTCTGCAGAGTATAAAAGCTGCACTCTCGTTCTCATTTTCAGCATCAACAACAAACCGCCTTTCTCATCTAGTCTCCTTGGACTTACCTTGCAATCTTCCATAACAATGTTCTCTAAACTCGCTGCTCTTACTGCTGTCTTCGCTGTCTTGCCCATGTTCGCTCTGGCGCAGTCGGGCACTGGTGACGGTGAGTATTGTAGCTTTGCTTACTGTTGATGTCAAGGCTCACCGAGAGCTATTTTTCTAGCAACCTTCTTCAGCCCTGGACTGGGTGCTTGCGGAGTCACCAACAGCAATTCCGATCCCATTGTCGCCATTTCCAGTCAGATTTTCAACAAGTAAACTCCTACTGCCTTCTCTTCATCGGTACAGGATTGCTCATTTTTCGCCTTCAGCGGACTCTGCGGCAGGCAGATGAACGTAAACTGTAAGTTTTCTTTACTGCATCCTTTTTTTTTTTTTACTACGTGATCTAAATGTGATCCAGTCCAAGGACGTAGTGTTACCGTGACCGTTGTCGACTCGTGTCCCGGCTGTGGATCAGGAGACATCGATCTCTCCCCCTCTGCATTCAGCCAACTTGCAGACCCGAGTGTCGGACGTATCCAAGGTGTTCAGTGGAACATTGTCTAATGGTCTACTGGTTCTCCGCCAGCGATGCTACATCGTTTTGGAATTATTACTTAAAGGGAACTGCAGCGACCGGCTTACACAGTTTTATAACCAGCTTAGTACTACGTTACGCGTTGTTCTAATGATCATTCTAATTATCTATTTATCCTATCTGCTTGCTTTTAGCGATTTTCTGAAGTTCTCCTTTTGAAAACGTGGAACAGGGGAATTGCATGGTACACCAGCACCGAGATCTCCTTCACATCCTCACCAAGAAACCATAAATAAGATCTCAAGGTTGGAAATCCATAACAAAATTAGAATGCTCACACCTTTATTTGAGAACTACTGCATCCATCCAGCCCTGCGCTGGATAGGCGAGCTTGACACCCTCCGTATGCACATCCTCCAGCTCTTTCCTGAATTCTGCATTCACGGCTCCTTCTATTTCTGATTTTGGGAGCTCAAGGTTGTAATCCGTGCTGTCCAGTTCGATGACGCACCCGGAGCAAAGTATGCAACTACTTCCCGCAGAGGTACCACATTTGGAGCACGATGCCAGGGTTATGGCATGGGCTTTGCCAATGCGATAATTTTGAGTGTAAAAGTTGTTGTATCCAATCTTTCTGGTTGATGAGAGTATCTTGCGCTGCTTTTTCCTGGATTCCTCTCGTAATCTTGAGATGCTGAAAGCAGCAGCGTACCCAATTGTCTCTGCTTCTTCTTTACTCAATGTTTCGGGCTGTGACACTAGGTCGACATACCCGGATCGGAGCCAATTATGAACAAAATATCTTCTACCCAACTCTATCTTCTCCCATGCTGTCATCGGAGGCTGACTCGAGCTCAGTTTGTCGACAGTTGACATACGCAGCTCCAGAAACTCCCAGAGGGTGGCAAGTTTCAGGACTGATTTCCAGTCAATGTTGGCATCCATCTTCCCAGTGATATAGCTAGGTCAACAACAAAAACCAACTATCAGTCAGTGGTCAGAAAGTGTAGTCGATACTCACCGTGGATAGAGCGCCCTTAGCAGACTTGTAAACTCCGTAGCCAAAATCCCTTCCAACTTGATCGGATTCGCATCGCTATTCCCTTCGGGTTCTTGATCGCCTTGAGGTAAGGCAAACATGTCTCTGAATACATGCGACTTCTTCTGGAAGTGGTGTCGAGGTACTCTAAACAGCAAATCCTCGACCTAGAGATTGCAATAAGTCAACAAGGGCAGCCATGATGCAGCGGCGATTTGTACTCATACCTGAAAAGTGACCAACTCCCAGTAGTACACATCGTCTCTCCGGGGAGTTGCAGGTTCGGACATGATATTTGAGTCCTAGCCGATGGTAGACAGAAGGGAAGGTCGCGGCAGTGGTCTCAATCAGTGTTACGACTCTATATACAGCATGTCGGCGGATAAGGTTTGCTTCTGAATCTCAATCCAGAGCTTTCTTTCGAAGCGTCACAGGACATGTGTTGTCATTGTCCTAGTCCTACACGCGTTTCTGACCCGCCCACTCTTCTAAAAGATAAAGTCAGCCTCAAGTATGGTACAAGAGACTGGAGATATGACAATGGTTCTAGACAATTCTTGCGTGCGTCGCCTACATAGCATCCCCTTTCTGTTACCCAGAGACCGAGGAGGAGGAGCTACGAGGTGACGAATTCAAACTAGAATCTTATTTGAGTGCACGCGATGAATGAGAGACAAGAAAAATCCATTGGAAGAAGTCGAAAAAATGGATTATAAAAGTACAGGGATGATCAATCATACCGTCCATTAGTGTTCGCCTTGCAGCACATGGCGTCAGCTCTGTATACACCAGCTTTGGACCACACATCTGTCCACTCTGGTCTGAATTCATGATCCACAGTATCCTTCACTTCTCTTGTTGATAGCACAACTTGACTGTGATTCGAGCTAGTGTCTGTTCGGCTGACGCAGTCAGAGCGGAGAGTGCAAGTGTAAGCTGCAGAAGAGCGGCATCGGTGACACCACACATGATATATCCAGAGATCTTCGTGATAGATATCTCTTCTGCGTTGAGCGTTTCGGAGTTCCCGTGGATAAAGTGGTTTAAGTAGACTTGCAAATTCCTTCGCCAGGTATCCCTTCGAGCTGGATTGGGTTCATATCACTATTTCCTTCCGCTTCACAGTCGCATTGAGGAAGTGAAAACATGTTGCTGGAGACTTGAGGATTCTGTTTGAAGTGACGGTGGGGTACTCTGAACAGAAAACCCAGAATCGAGTCATTGGAGCAATGGCTGCAAGCTTGGCAATGCGCAGCGTATAGACATGTTCGTGGGTCCTCCCTATATGTGATGTTAATGAAGAGCTGCGATTAAGATCAATGAGACGGTTTGAGTCGCGTCGGCAAAGTGAGCAGGAAAAAAAGAGAAAATATAACGCAAATATGACGTCATAAGCATGCACTACATACTCAATCTTTCCTTCAGCTGCTCAGATTAAGCTCTAACGCATTGGTGACACTACCTCTCTCAAGAGCTAGAAGTCATCATAATCGATATCCTAGCTTCTAATCACTGTTACGGAGCCTATCATCTTCTTCCAAGACCTCCTTCAACTCATTTTTGAACTCCTCATCCACGGCTTTCTCGACGTCCGCCTTCGAAAACTCGTTGCCACAGTAACAGCACACTGTGTCCACGCACCCTCGCGATCCAGCAGTCTTTCGCTTCACGTTCTGCTTCCTCCTGAGCTCCTCTCGCAACCGCCGGAGAAGGCTCAAAGCAACGGCGTGCCCGACTGCATCTGCCTGCTCTGTCGTTATGGCAAATGCTTGTATGACCAACTCGACGTAGCCAGATCGAAGCCACTTATGGACCTGGTACTGCCTGCCTAGCACGACTTTTTCCAATGCTGTCAGCAAGCAGCTGGACAGCCGGTCAATGGCCATCTTCCGAGCAGCAGCGGAATATCTTTTACGGGCACTGTATCCACGGTGAGCAACATTACTATTATACTCCAAGGAAAAGGACCGACCTCAAACTGACCTCCCTAATTTTTAATGATTTTCGCCCACACATCTGCTTTGCTCGTGTACCCAGCAAAATCCATAGCAAACGCGAGCTAACAACTATATCCGAGTGGAAATCAGTCTTGAAGCTTGCTACCATCTGGAGATTCTTGGATGCCCGGCAGCTAGCTATCGACAATCTCAACAGTCTGAAGTTGACGTCGAGTCAGAAAATAGACCTGGGCAGAAGTTATCACGTTCACGAGTGGCTGAGAGCGGGTTATATCAACCTGGTGACACGGTCAGAGACGTTAACCAAAGAAGAGGCAGTGACAATTGGCTACGTGGCTGCAGTCAGCGTTTTTCGTCTGCGAGAACAGATCAAGGAGAAGAGGCGGAATATGGATTTAACCAGCTATCTGCAAAACATCAAGTGTAGTGTGTGCAGCATCGAGACAAAATACAGATTCGTCCAGAGGTGCACAGAGTGCTATGAAGAACTTTTGGAGAGCTTGGCGGAATCAGCAGTAGACGAGGAATTTAAACCGGAGTTGACGGAGGCGGAGACAATGTATTAAGCGTACTTACCAGAGTGAGGAGTCTCCTAGCTCAAGAAGCTTTGACAAATATAACCACTGTCATTGAAGGATCACAGCACCTATGTCTGCGTCAAGCCTTTAGGCGAATCTTTAATCTAAATTTTCGGCTGAGATATTATTCGGTATTAAGGCTGCGAAACAGGAGCTCAGTCTCGAGAGTTGCATCGTAGGAGAAATGTACCTACCAGAACATATAATAAACGCTATTCGGTGACTTGAAATGCTGATATTTGAAGGCCGGCTTTTGACAAACAAGATAACTTCACTGCGCGGCGAAATGAGATTAAGAAATAGATAATATTACACCAGCCTGAGTGTACAAGTCATAGCTAGACACTAGAGCTAACCAAATAAGAGGGAGGACGGGGACGGGTGAGAACAGCGACTATTATTCGCGCTGTATTAACGCCAATAGGCCTAGGATACCGAGTAATGCGTATTTTAACTGAGGGAAGTCGTTCTGTGGTCATGGTGGAAGTCAGAAAAGAAACACTCAAGAAGGGGGTAGGGAAGAACACTAACCATCGCGATCGTGACGTAGCCTACGTAGGGTAGGAATCTGACGGATGTTGACGAGGTGTGAGCGATGCCTGAGAGAGTAACAAGAAGGAAGAGAGGTAATTGGACAGTAGACGCACCCTCTGACTTTGCCCACTATATGTTTCTTCTCTAACCAGTCAAGTCCTTGATACAATTCAATGTCGTCTACGTAGTTGTTATCGCCTTTCGTGAGGAGAAGCTGGTCGCCGGGCTGTTTAGTGTCCAATCTAAAAAATAGAAATGATACACGTCAGTTGGAAAAGGTCAACGATGGAAGGTGACAGAACTCACCCAGGTATCTTAACCGTCTTTGAAACATCGTGAGTCTCCAGTACCCTGTGCACGATAGGAATATCCGCTCCAGGAATCTTATACACTGTAATGTCGCCTGTATGGTATCTTTCAGAAGCAGGGTTGGTCAAGAAAAGAAGGTCGCCGCGGTAAAATGCGGGTTCCATGGAGCCACTGGAACATTAAAGATGAGCTTGTGACGAAGAAATCCAGGAAAAGGCCAGACATACCTCAAAACGACGACTATGGGAGATTCTGTATTCGTTATAAGACCCAATCCTTTCCAGATCATCAATCCAGACGCGATGACGGAGGCAAAGTTGAGAACTTGAAGGAGAACCTGGATAGAAATCTAGTGAGTGGGAAATATATTTGAAGATAAGCAACCTACATGTCTAAATCCAAGCCTACGAAAGGCTCTGAGTTCCTCGGTGAACATGGTTTATTTCCAGAAGGGTTTCGATATACGTGTCGGTTATGCAGTGGCGACGTCACAATTTGAGAGCCGAGAAAACCAAAATCTTGGTGCAAAGAGAGGCGGCAAGGAGAAGAGTTTCTTTGGACTCTAAACGGCGAACGAAAGTAGTGGGGAAGTAAGACAAAAGATTGGGGACAACTTGACCGTGTTTCCATTTTCGATGACACGTGGAATCTCCGAGAAATTGTTTGTGCATGTTGACCAAAAGCTTCCCACAAATGCCGTCCCTGATTTTCTGACAAGACGCGACATGGACTTCATCCGCGTCAACTCTCTTTCACTCACTCCTTCTCTGGGTGGTGGTTCAAGATGGCCTCCAAAAAATCCAGCTCTGCAGCCCAAACCTCAACCAATTCTCGTTACTCTTACTGTTCCACATGACATCCAAAGCACAGCTCGAACGGATGAATTAGAACACTCGATAAATTATTCCACTTTGGCTTCCACGATACGTGATAAAGTCGACGATGAAAGAAAATCGTTTCAGTCTCTGGAGGATCTGACAGGATTCATATTTGATTTGTTGTTGGACGTGAACGCGGACACACCCAGATTATCCGGAGCGCGAGTCAAAGTAACTCAAGTCAAACCTCCATTACATTGTAAATCAGTTTCGGTGGAGGCTGAGGCTACTTCCTCGGGGAACTCATCATGGGTTTTGAGCTCCACTGGAACTATACACACCATCGAAGATCTCGAATGCGACCTCATCGTTGGAGTCAATTCCGCTGAAAGACTGGAAAAGCAGATAGTCAGGATTAACATCGCGATACACACGCCAACGTTGGACCTAAGGGACAGAGAACACTGGATAGATTTCCGAGCTCTGAGTCGCACTGTCTATGAAGTATGTTGTCTTCCCAATCCTACTAGTTTTCTATTAACCTGTGTTTCCAGACCGCTTCCAACACATCATACCAGACCCTCGAAGCCTTAGCTTCCTTTATTGCTGTCGAAACCCTCAAACACCTCTACACCAGCTCATTCTCCTCGCCATCACCAGACCGCCCATTATCGCCGAAAGTAATGATTAGAGCGGCAAAACCCTACGCTCTCGTGTTCGCTGAATCCTCCGAAGTAGAGATTACGAGGACTCGAGAGGATTATCCGGACCATTTTGCTTCATCCTCTTCATCTGCATCTACATCTATATCGACGATAACGCCTGTTCCACCTCCACCTCCACCGCACGGCAACCAACCCGAACCCAGGCACCAGCCCCAGTCTCAGAGCAAAGTATACACCGCTGCCATAGCCCTGGGCTCCAACCTCGGAGACCGCTATTACCACATCGAGACCGCACTCAGGCTTTTAGAAAAGCCCGTAGAGGTGTTCAGCTTCGAAACCATACTTTCTGATCCTTCCGAAACCCAACTTGAAGTAACAATCACCAATACCTCATTCCTCTACGAATCTCCTCCAATGTACCTCACCGATCAGCCTCCCTTCCTCAATTGTGCTTGCCTTGTAAGGACGAATATTCCCCCGGTCGAGCTTTTAAGGTTGTTGAAGAAAATTGAGAAGATGGTTGGGAGGGTTCCGGGTGTGAGGAATGGTCCGAGGAAGGTTGACTTGGATTTAGTTTTGGTGATCGACGGGGACGGGAATGAGGCCGATGGGGATCGGGTTGGGGAACGGGATGTGGAAGCAGTTGAAAGCGACGAAGGGCCAGCAGATGCAGCAAATACGACTCAGCGAAGAGATGAATTAGATCAAGGTGAGCGTCCTTTAGTATCTTTTTACTTATTTCTAGATGTATCTGAACCCAGTTTTTTTATCTTTCATCTTTTGATAGAAAAAATGCTCGAAGACCCTGAAGCCTCCAAGGTTAAGGACTGGAGGCGTAAATTACAGAGGACTTTCCTTAATTTCAAATCGGCTATAAAAGAAGAGGTATGATATCCTGATTGCTGCATCCTCTTTGCTAATTGAATAATTTCTATAGGACATGCCCACCATGGACCAACTCTTCACCACCATAGAATCTTACGACAAAATGAACAGGGAATACCTCCAATTCTCCAAGGTTGGCAAGGTCATGCGACGTATAAACGCTCTTGAGCCCGATAAGATTCCTAGGGAGAATGAGTTCAAGTTCCGAGAGCGCGCAAATGTTTTAATCGACAAGTGGCATGCAATCCTTGGACAGTCTGCCGGTAAAGCTGCTACGAATGGCTCTAATGAAGTAGGCCAAGGGATAGTCGACACCCGACCTGCCCATAAGAGGGTCAATTTGGAAATTGAGAGCTTGGAAGGAGAATTGGTGGTCCCGCACCCAAGAATGCAGGAGAGAGAGTTTGTGTTGAGGCCTCTGTATGAGTGAGTGGTATTTTCCTTCGCTCTTCGTATTCGATGTTGCCAGAACACATGAGTGACTAAGTGGCTTTTCTACTCTTTTCTTTTCACAACTCGGCATAAATCTAAATCTAACGTCTTTTTGCTTTCTCAGCATGATACCGACATATAAACACCCTATTCTGCAGAAAACAATCTCGGAACTTCTTTGGGAGCTCGATTCCTCTTCCTCTTCACCAACAGATGGACCGACCAACCCCATGAGACGAGTCATTCCGTTTCCAAGATATCCTCTTTCTCCTCCCTCATCATCTTCAGAACCAGAACCAGCACCTGCCTTGCCTGTGTTCCCATTTATCGACCCCATCCCCCCAACGGCGACGTATTGGACGTACCCTTACCCCGATACAGATACCTCTCTCTCATCTTCCTATCGAACATATCTAATGTCAACTCTCAATACCACACCCGACTCCTTCTCGGATGGGTCTCAACATAACACACTCCACACTGCTTTATCCTACGCATACGATTCTTTCGTCAATAACGCCGATATTGTAGACATTGGAGGGTACTCTACTCGACCTGGGGCTCAATATGTTAGTGTGGAGGAGGAGATTAGGAGGGTTGTACCTGTTGTTGAGGGGATTAGACGTGGTGGAGTTGAGAACGTTGCCAAAATCTCATCGGCTCGACCTTTGGATGGCGGAGAACAGGAGGAAGAAGAGGTTCAGCGTCTTCTGGAAATTTTGCCGGGTAGAAACATGCAGGGTACAGAGGGTATAGAGGGAAGCAACGAGAAAGGCATGACAACGATGGAGCATATCCTCATAAGCCTTGACACATTCCGTCCAGAAGTAGCAAAAGCTGGAATTTTGGCGGGTGCGAATTGCATCAATGATGTTTACGCATTTTGTGGGCCTTCTTATGTTGGTACGACAACGACGACTACAGTGGCCGAAGAACCTTTATTGTTCGACAACAAATCCCCTTCCACGTACATGTCAGAAATGAAATCCATCGCACGAACCTTGGCTGTTCCTGTCATTCTCATGCATTCCCGTGGAGATGCTGGTTCTAATAAGGACTACTCTTCCTATGCCGCCTCCTCTTCCTCGTCCACCACTAAAGCAGATGATGGATCAGATGCTCCCGTAATCGAAGCCATTCGCGTAGAACTTGGTGAAAAAGTCGATAATATCGTTTTGGGTGAAGGAGGAGTACGCAGGTGGTTTGTTATCGTAGACCCTGGAGTTGGGTTTTCCAAAACCGTAGAGGCGAATTTGGATGTGTTGAGGTATGCAGGGTCAATTACAGATGACGTGTTTGTTGGGACAGGGAGCAGAAGCAAGAGAAATCCACTTGTCGGATACCCTCAACTCATAGGTCCATCGCGAAAATCGTTTTTGGGGAGTATCTTAGCTGAAGGGCCAGGTGGAAGACAAACGAAAGCGGTTGAAAGGACGTTCGCTACTGCTGCAGCTGTAACGGCTGCTGTCCAGCAGGGAGCGTTGATGGTGAGGGTACACGATGTGAGGGAGATGGGTGATGTGGTGAAAGTTGCGGATAGGCTTTGGCGGTAGTTTTCTTGTACCATACTCTAGTACCATCCACTCCTGTTTTCAGGTGCCAGGAACACACTAAATGCTCAAGGTTGAGCTGATACTTCCGTCCTAAACCCCTCGTTATGAATTGGTTTTGACAGACACTATCATGATCCATTTATGGAAGTTGAAGTGACATAAATGGAAGCGCTCACCAATACATCTAAAGATCTTGCAGCGTTGAGCATAGGTAGCGCTAAGGCAAACACAAGTCTGCCAAACTTCGAAGTTATGTACATAGGTAGTCCGAATTAGTCCCGCGGAGCCGCCTAGCGCACACTGCGACCGCTGTCTCGACTCGGACGAATAAGCGGTTGTCAACGGAAGGAACCTTCAATAACGAATTCAAAAGTGGATCCTAACACGTTTTTTTTTCATCTTTCACTCCTTTATACCTCACGTCCATACTCATGACCTCGTCTTCCTCTTCTGGCCGCAGTGGCACTCAAAGCCACTTGAGGAACCGATCCAGCCAATCACAATCACATTCTTTCAAACCTCGGCTAGACCGTGCTCACCCTCGCTTTCAAAATTCTCCTCGACTTCCTCCTCGACCAAGTTACCCTTCCAGCGACGTCCTGTTGGGCCTAGAAACGCACTTCGATACCGACTTCGACGACTTCGATCACGAAGCACGAAAGTTTAAATCCTTCAAATTCCCAAGAGGAGATTTTTCGCCCATCTCACCTGTATCTCCCGGGCCCATCACTCCCACTACTAGTACTCCCGTGTCCCTGAGACACCACCGAAAGCAGACCCTTCATCCGAAAAATTGTTTACCTTCTCCTGTCATAGCGCCAGGGACAGATGCGGAGCAGGATGGATATAGTTACGGTTATGATTCTTTGCGCCTTGGCTGGAGGCAAGGGTTAGAGGAGAAGGACCACCATGATTCGGACTTTTATTCGCCATCCGTCGTCAACTCGGAAATGTGCAAGTGCACCTGCGATGTTGCACCACCTCCATATCAGTCTCAGTCCTCATCCGACTGCGGGCATTATTCTCTCTCTCCCTCATATACCTCCGCTCCTTCATACACCTCCGCGTCCTCTCACTCATCATGCATAAACTGTCCCGCCTCATCCCTTTATGCCTCCTGCGACGAAAAAGTCCTCGACCTCACACCCATGGACTCTAGCCCTGTGGCATTCAACAATTGCTCCTCCTTCTCCTTCTCTTCGTTTTGGTCAGGGCCCACACAAATCCTACCAACGCATCATTTCCACTCGACCGAATCTCAATCTCCTCATTTCCTCGGCTTGAACCAGAGCTATGGCTTTGGCTTTAATCGCTACCTTCCCTACTTGGGTTTCCGATCTACGTACCTGTCTAACTGCCTGAGACGTCTCCTCGGTAGAAAAACTATCCGGATCGTGGCGAGAGGAAGTTGGATAGCGCTAGTACTTTTCATGGTTCTGGCTTTATGGTTTATTGCGATGGGGTATTGATGCACCTGGTACATTTGGGGAGGTACTCGGGCGCGATTTGGTTCTGGTATTCATGTGGCCGTGTAGTGGGTCAGTGCCAGCCATGAGTGAGAAGATTGACAACGATAAGGTCATTAGTCGAAGATAGCTGCAATGTTGTATGCTCCAGCTTGAAGGCCTGCTGTTTACCTCTTCATGTCACAGTTTATTTCGAGCTTTTTAGAAGCCCACTAGTGCTATTTTCCACATATTGTAATGCTACATGTACCCGGTCGCCTTTCATATTGTCGAATTTATTAAGGGCTGTCAGGACTTTGCCTAAAGGCCTTGACCGAAGACGCGTCTGGCGCGTCGAAGTTTAATCGTCACGCTCCCGGCATTTCCCAAGTCCTCAACCAGAACCTTACAGACTGTACTATGGTGTCGCCATGTCAAGGACGTTTCTGATCTATAGATGGAGTTCCAACATGCATTCCAAGTCCCCGAGTCAAGTCAATGCCAACACGTTTAGATGGCTTGTAACACAAGTTCTCGTTGCTCTTCAAACGCAAAACGTGCACCAATGCCAACGGAAAGGTTAGTTGCCAGGTCTGATACCAGCGGAAGGTTGGTCGCCACGCTTCGTTGAAGGTTTTGTTGACTGAGGAGTCCGAAACTTGACGATCGGGAAGTGTTTGGGAAAAGATTTGTCTATTCCAACAGGGGGCGCGTCACAGCTCACTAGAGGGTGGAAGGTTTAAAAACGCATACATACAGCCATGAAATCTTTGTCAACCCAACCTCGGAGATGCCATGCCCGCTACCACAGATCTCGCTATTGTCTTAACGAACTCAGGTCTTTTATCCACACCGTTTGTCAGTGTGTTTTCCATTGGCTTCGCGGCATTCGTCGTTCACAAACTTGTCTCAGTACGTGCTGAAGAAAACAAGGTGGGTACTCTTGTTGTGTATCCTGCTGCGACGAGGTACTGACGGGAAAGTACTTGATTAGCTTGGTGCAATACCCACTGTTGGACCGCGAGGTTTTTTTGGCTTCTATGTCGGGGCCTTTCGCTATTTATTTCATGCAAAGGCAATGGTCGAGCATGGATATCGTACGGTGTGTCTCTACTTGGGTGAACGTGTATTGCCAGATTATAACCAACCCTTCTTATCTTAGTATCCTGACGGCGCCTTCAAAATCGCTACAATCAATGGCTGGGTAGTCTTCATCAATGGAAAGAAGATGGCAGAGGAAATGAGAAAAGCCCCGGACGATCAGCTGTCTTTCACTCACGCTGTCTCGGAGGTGAGCTTTTTTATTATTCCTTTGCACTTTTGGCTTTCTGATGCTGACATTTTTTTCAGACGTTACAAATCGAGTATACATTGGGCAAGGACTTTGATTTGCATCGTTCTCAGGTCGTACGAGGTGGTGTAACCAAGAACATTGCGAACAGATTCGACGATATCAGGGATGAGATTATGGAGTCCTTGAGTGATGAGATTCCAGTATCGGATGGTAAGCTCCTCGATGTAGGTCCTGCATATCCCAGTACTCACTGTGATGCGTATAGAATGGACCAAGCTTGCTCCTATGCCCGCCATTAGAAACGTCGTGACGAGGGCAGCAAATCGGTATTATGTTGGGCTCCCTCTTTGTCGTGAACCGGAGTGGATAGTAAGTCTATTTTGTCGCTCCAGCTCCTCACTCCTCACATTATGGATTACTGACAAGCAATGCCATCGCTCAGAACGTCACTATGAACTTTGCCGTCAAAGTCTTCTTGTCTGCTCAACTCATAAACCTGTTTCCGACCTTTTTCAAACGGCGAGTTTGCATGGTTTCTCCTTTCTCGATTTTTCATACTGACACATGCTCTTCAGAGTGGTCGGACGACTCGTTACTCCTCTACCATCAGCAATGAAAGTGATCATCAAGTACTTTGAGCCCATGATTAAGGAAAGGCTTGCCAAGGAGGAGGAATGTGGTTCCAAGGATTGGCCTGATAAACCTGTATGGCATATACCCAAGCACCAGAAGCGTTTTGCTTATCTACCTATTCTAGAATGACCTTTTAACTTGGTTATTGGATGAACCTCCCGTAGGAGAGCAACACACCGTTTACGACCTTGCTTCTCGTGCGCTTTCTGTAAACCTCGCAGCCATCCACCCAACGGTACAGTCTTTGCACTCATCTTCTTCAAACTCGGTCTGACTCTCCTCCCAGAGTCTCATGCTTATCAATACACTTCATCATCTTTGTGTCAATCCCGAAGTTGTCAAGGCGCTTCGCCAAGAGATTGAAGAAACTGTGAATGAATTTGGCTGGACGAAAGCTGCCATTGACAATATGGAAAAGCTTGATAGCTTCTTAAAAGAAACCCAGCGATTGTCGGGGAGCAATGCCTGTGAGTACTGCTCTTGCCACCCGAAAGTTTTACCCTGACCTCAGATTTTCCATCTATAGCTGGCGTGAGCCGCAAGGCCGTGAAAGACTTTGTGTTCTCGAACGGAATTGTCTTACCAGCGGGCACCATGATCGCTTGTCCTGCGTATTCATTGCATCATGATGAGGTGTGTGATTGCTCAACGATTCTCCAATGTCCATGTCTATGTGTCTGTAGTTCTGACTCGTTCTGTAGAACAACTACAAAAATCCGATGGACCTGGATCCATTCCGTTTCTGCAAGGTCAAGGTCGAATCAAAGGGGGTCACTCAACAACAAATGGTTACTCCTCATCCTGACTACGTGCTATTTGGCATAGGCAGACACGCTTGGTGAGTCTTATCTCCTCGAAATGGCGGATTTTGTACTGATATATTTATTGTCTCAAATAGCCCTGGACGATACCTTGCCGTCAGCTTGCTCAAAGGAATTCTTTCGCATATTTTGATAGCATACGACGTCAAGCTGGAGAAAGACGAAGGCTTCCCTAAACCCCAATGGTTCCAGGATGTGTGCGTTCCTGATATGAAGGCACAAGTCCTGTTCCGTCGCAGGCAGGATTAGGCCTTACTATGTGTTCTCGCCGTCCACAAAGGTAGTTTTACTTACATACCCGTATAATGTTGCTCTTCCACAGCGTACTATTTACCTCGTGTATCTCTAGATCTAATTTGTTGTAGCGTTTGCATGTAATTACTATTGAACTTATAGACATATTAGCCATTGTTATCGCTGTGACGAAAGTGATTGAACGAATGTACTGCAATGACCAGCACTTGCGTTGATTCAAGTGATAAAGTTCTGATTCTGTGTGTCCATCGTTGAGAGGCAATCAGATCTGCTAGAACTTGAAGAGTATCAGACAGTAATTATAACGACCAAGTGTTAGGAGCAGGAGCGACCGCGCCTATTTCTCCGATCTGCTTCATAGCAGAAGTTGACCATATATTCTGACTCTCAGTCACTCCGTTTCATCTTGCTTCATACCGCATCACCAACGATATGAAAGCTCAAGGGGGTCCAGGCCGGAGAATCCCATACCGGGGCTAGGTAGGTAGGTTCCCTGGCGAAGCCCTCACTGTGAAGCCCACTTAGGTTAAAAGTTAACCTATTTTATAATGAAAATCCACACCAGCCGGTTTTAGGCTGTTCCACGCAAAAAGAAATATATGTAGGTTGGTTTGGATCAACCTAATTTGCGCTGCAACGTCTGGGCGGAAGAGGTAGGTTGATTTTTATTCCAGCTCAAGAAGATGCCGGGCACTGCCGGTGATGCATGTGACACCAACGGTCACGTTGTCCATGGTTGGTTTTTTAACATCCACCTCCTGCTCGTCCAAACGTCTCAACCTGGCCTTTCCACCCCCCAAAACCACCATGATCTCCTCTCAAGCTCCTTCCTTCTACCTCATAGCTCAGGAGGCCAGCAAAATTGCAAGACCTCAAGTAACATCAAGACTCCAAGCAAGTAACCACAAGCACGCTTCTGGAGATCAAAAGACCTCAAGACGAAAGGCTTCAACCTCTCCTTCAACCTCTCCCTCAATAATTCATGCAACTGTTCATATCATTCGCCTCAAGCTCGTCAAGCTGTATAATGCTGCTTCCTCAAGGGCAAAAAACTCGACGGCAATGCATATAACGTGACCTCAGTGCTTGGTACGACTGTCGTTGTCAACTGTAGGAATTGGAGGGGGAGGAGGATGTCCAAGGGCCTGCATTTGGTATGTGGTAATTTGCCTATATCTATCTCTATCATTGATGACGAACGTTTAGCCGAGCACGTACTCTTGATTGGCTGTGTTGCGCCCCACCAGCTGATCAGTTCCTGCCCCCCCATAGTTGTCTTATCATATCGATATCCATACTCCTGTGTATGCATAATGTAGTCAAATGTATACCCCTTTATTCCAGTCATCAATTGCGTGTAGCCATAAGGAAATATAAGCCAACTGGTTGAAAATCAACCTGAAAACCCCAAAGCAACCTAATTGGAGCTGCTCATTATGAAAAAATAAAAATTAGAGGCATAGGTTGAAAGTGGCATTTTTAGGTTGATAGTTAACCTACAAGAAATTATTTACTGGTAGGTTGTCTTTCAACCTCCGTAGGTTGAAAAGCAGCTACTGTTAGGTTATATTGCATCCTAAACCAGGTTGACTTCAGCGCTGATCATCAACCTTTTTGGACCTCACAGAGCCTTAAATTTTTTTTTTTACTGACTAATTTGGAGCTGGCAAGCATGCTGGCAGGTGTCAATCTGGTGAGCTGTGAAGTTAAACACATAAATATATGCTCATCAGATGTTTTATGACAATTACGCAGTATCTCTGAGCGCGAGCCGGGTAAGGTTCTGACTGTCCGGCAAAGCACGAGACTTTAGGTCATGTGCACATACTATATTTGGCAGATAAACTCGTGCGAACTTACCTTATATATAGAAGGTACAGTAGATGCGAAAAATGATGCGGCTTCCTTTTTTGGAATCTAGCTCCGGGCTGATTTCTGGCTTCCCGGTTGCTTCGGGATGGGTCAACACATACGAGAGAAGACCCCCGCACAACTTTTTTAGCAATGCTAAGGCTCCGTTGAAGGAGAGTGAAGCAGAAGATTGTGCCCCGGCAGCCCGGCACTCTGCTATTTCCATAAAAGGAAGCCGCATCATTTTTCGCATCTACTGTAAGGTAGGTAGGTTCCTCGACCGAGGCACTAAATTTTTTTCCAACCCCTGGTCGTTAATTATTTTTTTCAGACCCCCTTGTGAAAGCTGAGGATGGCTTCGACAATGAGATCACTCTCTCATTGCCAAACCTTTAGGTTTGGCTCATTACAACATCTGGAACCACCCTTTGGCTACAGTAGGACATGGTTTGCTACGCGCAGCTATGTAGCTCGAGTAGTCGTGTACAGTTGAGGACAGTTAAAATCAGCAAATTTTATAGCTGTCGAACTAGCCTTTTTTTGGGGAAAATAATACCGGAATCATGTTCAGCTCATCGAAAGGAGTTGAAAAACGATTTTTCCAGAATTTTCCCACGAGAAATTAGTTGCGCCAAATTTTTGGGCGGTTTCAGCGCAACGTTGTGTATCCCTTTTGGGCCTCCGGTGGGTGAAAAAGTCTATGTGGCGAAGCTCAAGTTGAGCTCAAGAGCCAAAAATTGCCGTGACAATATGAACACGACCCATTGACAGGAATGTCAGGGACTTTCAATTCGTAGGCAATTACCAGTTGAATACCTGTGTGTGTGAAAATTGTGAGCCACCACCAAGCCGATCTGGCCCGGCACTGATTCTGAATGTTTTCGGCTAGAACGGCTAGTGGAAAGGTCAATATTTTGACAGCATTGTGCTCAGAAAAGTGAAAGGGGTTTCCTTTGGTGCCTCAAACCAGATATATTGCGACCTTTGGGAGGTAGGCGACCTCGAGAGCGAGCAGACGACATTTTGAAATAGACAAGTGTTATCAGATATCGATTACTCTGACACCTGACTAGGTCCTGACGTCATTTTCGAATACTTTTGCACCATATCAGCTCAAGGGATAGTCAAATTTTTAATGAAATCGTACTCAGACAAGCAAAAGGAGTCGATTCCGCATATTTTTGTCCCTTTTCGGCTAATTTTCGGCTACGCCAATATTTTTGAGGTCTTTTTTTAAAATCAAATCGGCTATATCTTCCGAACAGCTCGTTGGACTTTGCTCAAAATATTACCAGAAGAGCCTCTCAATGAGATCTATCGATTCCGCATATTGTCGGGACCCTGGGAAAAAGTCAAGAAAATTAGTTGATTTTAAGTGTCCGCAACTGTAGGACCGCGTAGGACCGTGTAGAAGCAACGCAAGAAACCCACATGGCCCTTACAGCACAAATAGGGTAAGTCCCTGAGAGTTTAGATGCGAGCATTGGACCGTGACATAACCTCATATTACCAAATACCCAGGTGTATACAAGCCGGTAAGCGATCGTTGATCCGCTTGTATACAAGGCGATATCTCTTACCTCCCCCAAGTCTGTTAAAGTTGGGGGACTTATAGGAGCTTATAGGGAGCAGGGAGCTGGATATAGGGGAGGTGCCATTGCTGGTATTAGCAGGAGACCTTCAGGAAAGCTCGGGGGCATCTAGGCGCTCTCCCGTCTGTTCCCACGAGTTGTAATGCCTCATTTCCCGCCACTGACACAGTATCCCACCATGTCCTTCCTTCCTCTTGAGGTTTGCAATCATTAAGATGGCGCTCATTTACACATTGAGGCACATAGTGATAGCTTTCCTCTAAGTCACTACAGGTAGATCACAAAGGACATTGCTGTAGTATACATGTATATGACTAGTATTCTCTACAATATACTTATGTGGCAATTTGTCTATCAAGGTGAAGCTAGTAGCACTGGACATAGGTAATCTATGGACATGGCTGCATTGATATCGATACTCACACTGACCACCAGTGTACATAATCCAAGGTAAAACTAAGTAAGTATAGTTGCCCTTGTACACATGATGCATTGATCCACTCTCTGACTCTGACAAACATTTAAGCAGCTATATACCTACTACTGGACGCCTAGTATCCATTTGTTAGGGCTGTCAACGTCAAGAAAAGCCTGTCCTCAACGCTGCTCGGGAAAATCTGATGTTACTTCCCATGCTCTCCATCAGACCTGCCCTCTCTTTGCCTCAACTCGGCTTGCCTCAACGGGCCAATATGTGCCTTGGAGGTTGACAGAATATCCTTTGCATATGTACAGGTATATGTAGAATATTTATTTCAGTGAGATCATCGGTATTCAGTGGGGTATTGGTGGATTAATCAAAAAGACTCAGAGTTTGGCCATTTCCTGGCATTCGTACTTGAATGGAGCACTTATCCAAAGGTTTAAAATATCAAATAAATAGCCAAAAGGTAGCTAATACACTATATAATGATCAAATATGTCATCCTGCTAATTCAATGTCATTTGGGTATGTCACACTCTTAGAACACTTTAGTATCATGAAGTACATAGGAAAGCTAACACGAAACGGTAACATTCCAGGTTTGAGCACTAAATCATTTCAAAAATGCACAGAATTACATATAATAGAAGCTAGGGCATATCAGAACTCTTCAGTGCAGAAATGAGGATATAGATATTGATAGTCATGAGCTTGCTGTTGTCACAAAGGTACAGTGGTGGGCAGACACTATATCAGCAATGAATGGTGGCATGCTGACTGCCATTGGGTAAATTGGATTCAAACAGATGTATACACTGTTTAGAATGGGTATTCATACTACGATACATCTCTTTAAAGCTAGAATGCCCCATTACACTTACCACTGTATTTAAAAAATATGTACTGCTTTCCAGTTCTATGTCCATAAAATAATAACCTAAGTGAAAGATACACTACATAATAACATTCCCCATAAATATCTAATGGTTTTGTGCACAATATTGTGTTACATTGACAAAGGCAGTGTTCGCCTTAAGGGCTTAATTAAGGGTACCCATGGAGCTTATGGCTTAAAGGCTTAGGTGTGGGCTTAAGTTAAGTATTACTTAAGGGCACTTAAGGCCTTAGTATAAAAATTTGTAATTACCCAACATACTCATCACCAGAGCCTTCCAACTCTCCCTCATCTTGTATCTGGTCCTCCTCCTCTGCCAACAGTTCCATATGTAAGGCCTCCTCACTCCAGCCAAGTCACTACTGAATGCATCAGCGCACAATATACTATAGCCATCTAGAATCATGTCTGCACAGTGCACTCCGTTCTGCAAGGAAACGAGGTAACCATGACAAACTACTGACTGGCAGCCATGGTACTGGGTTGACATGACATGTAGCTCCTCTACTACCTGTAGTTAAAAATTTTATTTTGCAGTAAAACTATGTGACCACTACAGCTTAAGCCTTACTTAAGGGTGCTTAAGGGTTGCCAGTATCGTTACAGCTTAAGACCCTTAAGTACTTAAGCCCTTAGCATAAGTAAGGCTTAGCCCTTACAGTGAACACTGGACAAAGGCGCAATGTGATGAGCAATCCCAATGCACGTGCCGTTACTGCTGTATTCCCTATATGGCTAATTTGCTTATGTAAGACATCCAGATATGTACATCCGGACATTGCAGAGTTCTAGCTTGTTCCTTGACAGCGACGACTCCGAGGATAAAGAAGAGGAGGACGTGCTGGATGGGTCGCTTGCTGATTGCAATGCTGACACTGACAACAGCATCAATTGGCTCCCATATAGTCTTGTAAATTGTGTTTTGATTTGAATTTATTATATTTTAGCTGTTTAGTACTTACATAGTACGGTAGGGCAGGACAGTGACGAGGGTGGGACGACGCGCTGGCTGCGATGTGTCGTCAGTGCGATGTATAGGAAACAGTGGTGATACAGCAGGTAAACACCTGGCCATGCACCCCATCATTTTGCACACTTCTAATTGAAGTAGTGCAACCTCACTATATACACAATCAAACCTATGAATTGTCTAGCTTATCCACTAGAATGACTCCCAAATGGGTACCCTTTAAGATGAAAGCTTTCATTTAGTTTAATCTCAAGAGTTTTACTATAAATGCAGTTGGTAACATGCTGATTGAAGCACACTTGGACTTTACTATCCTTCATTTGGATATGGTCACTATACAAAACAGTTCGTTTACCAGATCTCTGACTTCATTTTACTACTCAGACGAGAGATATCTTGTCTGGACTGCGATTGATGATCTGTTCAGCATGTACTTACAATCCCTGACTCCTACTAACACTCAACGATTACCTACAAATCGCATACAGACTCAGAGGCTTGATGGACCATAGTAAACTACTATATAGTACTTAGCTAATCGTGTGGCTGACTATAAAAGCGCACTTCGATTAACTTATCATACAACAACTGCTTGTAACCGCCTTCATACAGATACAGTGCAACGGCAATATGAGTATTGTTCCTGTGGAAAGTAGTTGTCTACAGTTCATCTTCAGTGGGAGGCATCATACCCCTTGAGCTTAACTTCGTCTTCTCAGTGCTCAGTTTTTACATACCAAACATTCCACTTGTCATATAGTGCCATACTTGTGGAGGTGTGTTCGTATAGTCACTTGTCGTGTTGTGTGGTCCTTGTGGAGGCATACTAAGTCTTCTTTGATTCTGAGCCAGTTTTGTTTTCATCTTCGTCTTGTGCTTAGTTTGTCTTCAGAGGTAGCTGCACCTATTCAAGCAGTGTATTACCATCCACTTCTGCCCATCCCCAGTTTTGTTTCGTGTATTTGTTGGTGTATCACCACAGGGCACCCACATATTCTCTCTCCCCCATCTGTAATCATCCTCCTCATCTTCTATCCATCCTCTACCACATTCCGATCCTCCCTGTCACCTACCCTTTACATCCTTTTACCCTTCATCCCCCATCCAAACTAGTCTTTGCCCAGTCAAAGTGCTACTCCATCTCGTCTTTACTTTGATTATACTTCTTTTACTTCTTCCTTGAAGATTTGGTTCAGCTAGATCTACTGTGAGAGCTTTAGCGTCTCCCTACCCCTGAACTATACACCTTGTCTTGAGTGGAAGGTAGTTGTTGGTTGAGTCATTTGCCTTCAACCCCACGCTTGGTGTCTCAACACTTCTCAAACAATGGGAATACTGTTTCCAGAATGTAATTTTACATCTTTCTTAGAGATGCAGTATGCATTTTGGATATCTCCTATATACTAATTTTGTATTCTTCCCAGAGATGCTGTATGCACCTTGGATCTCTTTCTAGGCACCTTGGACTATTGAAAGACTGTTTTCAGAATGGAGAAAATGGATACATATATTTCAGATAACTAGTACTATCATATAGAACATCTACTTCTTTGGGGAGCTTGCTCTGTTGTGATGGCTGAAGGTGCACCACCAAAATCTGACCTTCATGAATGTCAGTCAAATCAAATGCAGTTCAAAACCAATTTACACACTGATCAACTTTGTCATATGTATGCTTCCTTGAAAGTGTACCTGTATAAATAGTGATGATGAAGGGTTGGAGAATGGGAGTAGATGGAAATGGGACACAAATTGAGGAAACAGTGGAGGGAAATAACTTCTCTATCTTCTTGATTGCCTGGTTCTGGGTGGATATAATGGTACCATTTTCTTTTGATATTTCCTCAAATCTCCACTGGAGTACCTCCACTGTAGGGGTCTTACTGACACCACCATGTCTGCCTGTGGAAATCTTTTGAATGTGGTCAGATTTCTGTTCATCTGACAGTGAAGATGAAGGACAGTTACCTTTGGTGGCCAGCCAGGACCACACTTCAATGCATCAAGATCATTTGGATTCAACTTGTTACATTTAGTGTTATGAAAGTTGTCTGGGCCAATAGTAGTAGAATAGCCAGCTAAGTGGTAATCCTCTGCTGTTACCTGCCATACTCAAATGTCAGCTGTTTGAAAAGATATTTACCAGTACAATCACTTACTAGTGTATTGATGGATTCATTACCCTTCCACTCAGCTCCTAGCTGGGCATGGACAACTGTGAAGAAGTCTCCATGCTGCCAGACAGGGAGGATAACTGACTGCGAGATGGATTGGTGATGAGAATGTGCTGTGAATCACAGAGAGTATAGGGTTGGCCTATACTATAGACAGTCAGGATTATATTGGTAGATGTAGACAGATATAGAAAAAGAAACATACCAATAATGTGTAAAGGATCTAGTAGTCCCGTCAATGCCAAGAAGTTGAACATCTTGATGGGAATGGAGACAGTTGCCTTCCTAAACACCAGCATACACTTACTGGTGTAGTTGCGATCTGCCCTCTCGTTGAAGGCAAAAGGATTGTTAGAGTTCATGCAGACTGCAATAAGATCTAAAAAATCCTTCAAGAAGTGATTGTGAAGATACTGAAAAATGTAAGGGTGACTCCTGACACGTGAGGCAATCACTCAACAACTGCAGGAGGAGATCCAAAGATATATAAATCAGAACTAGAAGATACAAGGCTGACATACTATGCACCTGCAGGAGGAGATCCAAAGAGAAAAACTCAAGGATACTTGCCTGCAGGGAAGGGGTATACAGTCGAACATCTCAGATTGCATAATGTCATATTGCATAAATCTTGGAATGCATCAAGATTTACTGGAACAAGCATGGTTCCCTGCCAAAATAGTTGAAAATTGCCATTTTGGACCATTATGCATTTGTAGATACATGCAAATGTATGGAATGGAGCATGAAATTCTGGATTAGGGGATAATAAAATTATCAAAAGTGAGAAAACAAGGATTTTGCCTGAATAAGAACAAGGGTTTCCCCCAATGTGGCACTCTTGAAATTTCCAAAACAGAAACTTTTTGGAAAATTTCAAGAATTGACAATCACAAAACTGTAGCAATATTTACCCTTTCCCTCCCCTCCAATCATGCCTCATGAGCAAGAGAAGAAATGAGCTCCCTGTCAGCTGTGGGGAGATTATAGAAATTGAGGATGACAATGAGGATGAGAGTGAAGCCCCCCCTGACATCAGTCTTGGCAAGTTGATGGGAACATGCCAAACACTTGAAATGCAGTGTTTGAGCAGTCGCCTCAATGATTCTGTACTCGCTGAGGAGGGATTGAAGCTACAGGAAGCAATTCTCAAGTTCTGGGGCAAATTGAAGCGACACACAGGCACTCAGGTCAAGCAGACAACAATGGATGCATATTTTGGACGAAAACTTGAATAGTAGGTACATTTTGTGTAATTTAGTGGTCTATAGTGGAATGCATACATCTCAGAATGCATAGAGAAATCCTGGAACCACCTCTATGCATTCTGAGATGTTCGACTGTATATACTCGTATGAAGGCCTGGGAAAAGATCTACAAAACTGTACAGTTGAAACGAAGTAATAGAAAGGTAGAATGATGAGAGATCAAATGATGAACAATGAATGATGGATGATGAAACAATAAAACAGGAATAAACAAGTCAATGGAGTCCAGATAAAACAAGAACAAACAAGTCCTAAAGGAGGAGAGAAGGAAAAAGGAAACTGTCCCCTTACATCACCCCCCTACTAGATCTGCAGTGACCTCGATGCAGCATGCCAGTTCCTGGAATGATCAGCTTGCAACACTTGCACCATTTTAACAGTGTCAGGATGCCTTGCATAGAAGTCTGCCACTGCCTTTGGAGCATGTACCAAGTCCTCTGCACACTCCCATGAGTCCTCTTGTGGTCCATAGCCTTTCCATCGGACGAGGTATTGCAGCTTTTTCCAACGTCCATAACGACGACTATCCAAAATCTCTTCAACCTCAAACTCTTCTTTGCCATCGATGATTTCAGGGTCAGGAGGTGGGTCAGGTCTATGACCAGGGATAGGATCGTTAGTGTAATGGTCGAGTTTGATGACAGGGAAGACTGGATGGAGGCATTTCATGGATGGGAGAAGTTTCAGCTTGTAGGCACCCTTGCCGACTTCTTGAAGAACGGTGTAAGGCCCAAGCCAACGGTGACTGAGTTTCTTTGACGGACGGGTTGTATTGATGTCAGAGCCATCCAACCAGACCTTGTCACCAGGCTTAAAGACGGGGGCAGGGGTACGGCAACAGTTATAGTATTAGGCATACTCTGACTTGGCCTTTGTGAGTGCTGCCTGTGCCTCTGTCCGGCCTGACTTGAGCCAATCAACAAAGTCATTGACGTTCTCCATTTCTGACTGCTGTATGTGAGGGTTTCGACCAGTGTCAATCATGAAGGGAGTTTGCTGAATTGATGCATGGACCTTGTTGTTGTAGGAGAACTCAGCAGTGGGCAGTAGCTCATCCCAATCATCTTGGTGTTGACTCACCCACTGGCACAGGTAACCTTCTAGCTCTTGATTGACATGTTTGGTCTGCCCGTCTGTCTGTGGGTGGTAGGCTGTAGAAAGCTCCTGTTTGACACCAGCCATCCTACAGAGTTCCTTCATGAAGTCTGCGACAAACTGTGGGCCACGGTCGGAGTGTGCTGATCTGGGCATTCCATGGTGCTTCCATACTTCCCTGAAGTAGATACATGCAGCTCCTTCAGCAGTAACTGTTGTATGAGTCTGAAGGAAGTGACCTCTCTTGCCCAACATGTCTACAACCACCATGACTGCGTTGTACCCATGAGCTTCTGGTAGTTTGACAATGAAGTTGACTGACACTGACTGCCATGGCTCAGTGGGAGTCTCAGAAGGGACAAGCTCTCCAATGGGGAGGTGACGACGAGTCTTGGTCCACATACACAGATCACAAGTCTTGGTATACAGCCCAATGTACCGAGACATCTGGGGCCACCAGTAGTTCCGTGAGACAAGTTCAAGGGTTTTGAACCATTCAGAGTGACCAGTGACCTTGGTGTCATGGTGTTGGAAGACTATGCAACAGCAGAGGTCATGGGAAGGAGGAACATAGATCTTGCCCTGGAAATACAGCAGCCCTTCATGTTCATCCCATTCTGCACTATGAATAGAGCGAGTGTGGAACTTGTGCAAGGCTTGCACAGCACACATGACTTGTTCCTCTAGCTCGTTTTCACAAACAGCGAAGCGGACATCTCTCATGATCTCGACTTCTTCACCAGTCAAATCAATTGCAGTAGTGACAGCAGCAATTGAGAACATCTCTGGCTTGAGTAGCACAATGTCTGAATTGTCATTGGCACCAGTACCATGATCAGGTCAGTGGGACAATGCATCGGGCTTGCCCATAGTGCAGCCAGGACAATGGTGTAGCTGGAAGTCAAAACAAGAGAGGTACAGGGACCAACGAGCTTGACATTGATTGAGCTTTTTTGCAGTTTGGAAGTACTCCAAGTTTTTATGGTCTGTCCAGATCTCCACAGGAAAACGTCCTCCTTCAAGGAAGTGTCTCCATTCCTCAAGGGCTCGGATGATGACTAGCATTTCCTTATCGTGGATCTTGTAGTTGCATTCAACGGCATTAAGACTCTTGGAGTAGAAGGCAATGGGGTGCCACTTGTCATCATCTGGAGACTGCTGGGATAAAACTGCTCCTGTAGCATAGTCAGAGCTATCTGACTCCAAGCAATATGGTCGAGAGTCGTCAGGCATGGTGAGGACAGGGGAGGAGGTGATTAGGGACTTCATGATATCGAAGGTGTCCTGAGCATCCTTAGACCAGTCAAACTTGATGTCTTTTCAGGACAGTTCGAACAGCAGTCGTGCGTGATGAGAGAAGTCCTGGATAAACCGACAGTAGAAGCTGGTGAATCCAAGGAAGGAGGAGACCTCTTTCTTGTTTTTGGGTACAGGCCACTCTGCAACGCCAGACACCTTGACAGGGTCCATTTCAACACGATTATGGGAGATGATGACGCCAAGGTACTCAATGCGCATCTTCTCAAACTCACACTTGTCCACTCTAAGGTACAGCTTGTGTTGCCGCAACCGGTCTAGGACTAGGCAAGTCACATGACGATGCTCCTCAACAGTCTTGGTGTAGATCAAGATGTTGTCGAGATAGACAGATACAACACCCTCCATGATGAGATCATGGAGAATGTCATTCATCATTGTCTGGAAGGTCACAGGGCTGTTGGTGAGACCGAAGAACATGACAAGGGGTTCGAAGAGACCATGGTTGGTGTGAAAAGCTGCCTTCCATTCGTCGCCTTCACGAATCCAGCATACATCCAGTTTAGTGAAGTATTGTGCACCTTTGAGGTTATTAACAAGTTCGTTAATCAAGGGCAATGGATAACAGTTCTTAATCGTCATCTCGTTTAGCACACGATAGTCTTGGACGAGTCAGAGGTTTCCATCCTTCTTCTTTACAAAGAAGACTGGAGACACCATAGGGGATTTGGAGGGACAAATGTGACCAGTAGACAGATTCTCTGTGAGGAACTCATCAAGGGCCTTTTGTTCATTAGGAGCAAGTGGGTAGACCTTGCAGTTGGCAGGTTTAGAGTCAGGGACTAACTCTACTGCATGGTCCCATGGTTTGCAATCTGGCAGCACATCAAAAGAGTCCTTGGAGAAGACATCTACGTACTCATAGAAGTGATCAGGGAGGCCATCATGAGGGTTCCTTGAAGCCTTGGCATGTGCTTCTGCTAGATGTTGAGAAGTGGTGCTCATCACGTTGATGAACTCCGACTCTGGAGGAACCAAGGTAACAAATATGCGGTCACCTTCCTCAATAGAAACATCGTCAGGGAAGTCATCACAGCCAAAGGTCCCAAGGTTGTTCATCTCATCTTCACCAGGGTCCAATTCAATAACGTGGGGAGATGGACCTTCCTGACAATGTTCCAGAGCTTGGCGTTGACAACAGGCAGCAGATAGGGATAGTTGATGTTCCTGTTGTACTTCTTCATGACATGTAGAGCACTGCCTGGGGCATCGGCTGAGCTTGATGTTGCCATTGTCCCAATCCACCTCAGGGTTATGGGCTTGTAACCATCCATAGCCCAGAATGATGTCCTGGCTGCTGAGCTGAGTGACTACGAGCTGGATGCATTCAGAGTGATCTTTGAAATGCAGGATAGTGTCCAAGATCTTGGTTATGGCTCTAGCCTTGTTAGGAGTGCCGTCCACATTGAAGACAGGAATAGGCTTCTGGAGTTTCCAAGTAGGAATAGAGTTCTTGGTGACAAACTCAGTGTTGGCATAACCCATACTAGTGGCTCCACTATCGATGAGCGCACTGCCAGAGATCAGCAAGGCATTAGATGTGGACTCTAGCTCTATTGGGACTGTTAGGCAGTGGCTTCTGTCAGAGGAGATTACTAATTTGCGAGGTAGACAGTGTTCCCAACACTTTAGACGGCACCAAGGAACTGGACAATGAATGGAAGGAATGGAAGGGGAAATAGAGGGGGCAGGGGGAGACATGACCGTGGCAATTACTTCACATGTGGACTCAGGGACAGAGATACAATCGTTATCATTGGTAGAGTCTGTAGATAAACATGCGAAGTAATTATTTTTTGACTATGAGGGCATGTTCATCACTCCTGGTCCTTGGAAAAATCCTCCTGAGCAGGCTCGTTTGCAGGAGCAGCTTGGAAATCCTGGAAAGCTGCATACGCTTCTGCAATCTCCTGCCAGTCATCAACAGACATATCCACAACATGAACATGTTCACGTTGGCAGTCTGGACATGCTGCAGAGAAGTGACCAGTTTTGCCACATGTGTAGCAGGTGTGGCAGGCTAGGAACCTCTGCCTCAAAGCGTCGATTTCCATGGGAATGCCTTGGGGAAGGGGAGCTTGGGCAGGGGCTGGCACATGAGGGCAGGAATGGGGGCAGCAGCAGGGGTAGGGAACTGGATTGGGAAAAAGGAACAACCCTGAGGTTGAGCACAAGAGGGGAAAGTAGGCTTGGGTGGACCAGGGTGCACACTTCTCTGAGCACCACGGAAGATTGCATCTTCCTGTTCATGCTTATCAAACCTCTTGGCCAGGGAATACCAAGCCATGATGTCCCATTCCTGTGGACGAGCCTCTGCCTCTACAACCTTCTTCTCTAAAGCAGGCCACAGTCCACATTGGAATTTGAGGACCACTGTCTGCCCAACATGTTTTGCGTCCTCAAGTCGGGCCTTGATGGTAGGTTCAGTAGGGTCCGTGGAGTAGAGGATGGGTTCGATGTTAAGGCCAGCCATGGTGATAAGAGCATGGAAGTTGTCGACGTACTCGTCAACAGAAGCTGTGCCCTGAAAGTAGGAGACACTCTCTAGGGTAAGACTAGCCTGAGTGTGTTCATCTTCTGGCATAAACTCCTTGATGAACTCAGTTTCGAATTCTCACCAGGTATCAAAGTGGGAGGAGCCGTAGAGGTGTCCATGGTCAATGAGGCTTTGGCAGTAGGTGGCAGCATGACCTGTCTGGAAATAGGACAACGCCCCACATGATCTTGGTGACATTGTCTTCGAAACGAACAGTGCTAGCATAAATGATCGCACTGGTCCACCAGACTCAGCCATTAGCACGTTGACCATCAAAGATGCCAGGTGGGGACGCCTTAGCATGTGAAGCTCCAGAAGAGTGGTGAGAGGGAGGAGTAGAAGATGAAGCAGAGGATAGAGGTCGAGTGGGGTGTTGTGATGTGGGTTGGGAAGGTGGAGGGCGATTTCGGCCTTGGAGGGCAGCGAGGATCTCGGCAAGTTGTTCACTCTGACTCTGAGAAGCCTGCTCTAGATGGGCCAGACAAGCGTCGAAAGCTTCAGACATCGTGGGAGACCCAGGTAATGAGGCAGAAGGAACTGAGAGTGGAGAGAACTGAGGAGTGGAGGAGGAGTCTTGGGGAACTGTAGGAGGAGGAGCAAGAGCAGTGTGAGTGCTATCAGAGTCGCTCTCACTGGTATCTGGAGCTCAGAAGGAAATGGTTGCCAAAGACAACTAGTCCACTTGATGAGGAGTTTTTCTACTGTAAGGGCGACTCCTGACATGTGAGGCAATCACTCAAAAACTGCAGGAGGAGATCCAAAGAGAAAAACTCAAGGATACTCGCCTGCAGGGAAGGGGTATATATACTCGTATGAAGGCCTGGGAAAAGATCTACAAGACTGTACAGTTGAAACGAAGTAATAGAAAGGTAGAATGATGAGAGATCAAATGATGAACAATAAATGATGGATGATGAAACAAGATAAAACAAGAACAGACAAGTCCTAAAGGAGAAGGGAAGGAAAAAGGAAACTGTCCCCTTACAAAAAAGTGAGTCAACAAAGCATCTATACAGTTCATCTGACTGGCAGATCAATCATGCAGGAGTGCCAGGGAAGAGACCAAGTGAATGAAGGCTGTCAGTAATGAGATGACAGCTGAAAGGACTGAACACCATGGAATCATCTATTGCAGAGTTGATGGTTGGAGACCCAGTCCCATCAACTATGCCATTGTGCCATATGTCTAGCTGTGCTCTGACCAGAGAAGGTTCCTGAAACCAATCAGGCCCACATTTGAACAGAGCCCAAATGACAGACCACATCTAAATCACAGAAATAACACAATTAAATAGAGTTTCTATCCAAGTAAAAACATTGTAATGCACCTCTGAACCAGGTTCAAAGTCATTGGTTTGCCAAGGACAGCTCAATGAGGTAATGTGCATCTTGACAAGGCGAGAAAAGTCACACACTGCCCATACCCAATTGTCAGTGACAATAGCCATAAAGATACACACGTTGCGATGGTCATGTCTCTTCAGAAGTGGCTGTGAGTTTGGCTCAACAAACTGACTTGGGACTGCAAATACTCACAATTTCTCTGCCTTGCTCTTGTCACCATTGGTTCCAGGGAAACTAGAAGCAATGATCTCTTCATAGACCTTTTGGGACATCTGTACAGGATGTGCCTCCAAGCCCCAAGAGATCATGACACAGTGCTATCAAATGAAAAAGGAAGACATGATGCATAATCATATCAAAGTCAGTAAAGACAACACTCTGCAAAAAAGTATAAAAGACGCACATAACCTGTGGCTACAACAGTGTACTTTCCACGAGTACAAATTAGAACAGGACCTGGTACTTTGGGGCATAGGAGTTGCTCACAGCAGCAATAGTCACAATAGTCAGCCTCCCTGATGTGCTTGGAGTCATAGACATCACAAGCCAACAGTTCAAGTGGCTCTAGAGACGTGTCAAATCAGCTCTGGTCCACAGTAATCATACAATAGTGTCACTTTGCAGTACCACAAGCAAACATAGAAGGGTGGATATGTAGAAAACCTAACTGAGTGTTGCAGAATGAAGTAGAAACAATTTTACTGATTTACTGACCTTCCAATTGCCTTTTTAAGTGGCTAGTATGCTCCTTGACACTTTTCTTGAATGTTTCATGAAATACAAGAGCCTCCGGACCCTCAGGCATAGTGACAAGAAAGGTGGTGAAGTGTGTGTGGAAGTGGTTGAAGAATAAACAGCGCGTGACGCACTGAATCAGGTGATGTAAGTCACAAAGGTTGTGTTGTGAGAATTACTAAATCTGGCTTATCTTACTAGATTGGGCTAGATTTGACTTACTACATACATGAAAACAGGTACTGTACACTTGTTTCAATACGGGTGTCAATCTTCAATGAATACAGGTGACAACTTTGAATGAATACAGGTGCACTTTTGAGTCAGTACAGGTTGAATAAAAGTGCACTTTGACCAGCATAATAGTCTGTTTAGGGATGACTAGTCACTAGACCCATCTGGTGGTGAAGTCTCATCTGGGGAAGGACCCAGTACCGTCTGAAGTCCCAGTCCCAGTCCCAGTCCCAGAGTCTGAAGAAGACCCAGTCCCAGAATCTGAAGAAGACCCAGTACCGTCTGAAGTCCCAGTCCCAGTCCCAGAGTCTGAAGAAGATCCAGTACCATCTGATTCTTGGGTTGTAAGTTGTCTCGCTTGTAGCAGTTCACAATGACAATTGCCAAACAATCTCCCGTGAGTTCTTCTGACCGGTTTTGGGCCGTCATCTGAGGATAAAAACAGGCTCCAAGTACTTCATTAGCTGACATGGGTACTATAACATATAAAATAAAGAAAATAGACAAGGAAAACATGCAGAGGAATGTAAAAGACGTGCTAAGTACAGGATCTCCCTTTTTGGAATTTATGCCAACCACCAAAAGTGCGTGTCCTAGCAGACTACATACTTATACATACGTAGTATGTATTCGTCAGGGGAGACTAGACCTGTCTGGGGGAGTAGACCTGTCTAGTGGAGAAGACCCGACTAGGTGGAGAAGGGAGAAGACCCAGAAGACCCGGGTAGTGGAGTACACCCAGAAGACCCGTCCCCAGTCTCTGAAGTCCCGTCTGGTGGGGGAGTACCATCACAAGCGCGATAGAGATGGATAATAGAAATGACTGATCCAGAAGACTCAATGGCCCCGTTATCTTGATGCCATTTTGCTAGTCCCATTGATCTCTGCTGAGGCCTGCATAGGTGAAAAGAAGATGCTGGTAAGACACTCTGCTGGTAGCGCTGATTGACAGAAAAGACAGACTCATGGGAGTGGTATGGGCAAGGCAGAGCCCGGCAAGGTGCTGGTTGTGAGGACAATAGCAAGAAGAACGGACGTAGAAAGTGCATTTTGTAGGTCAAGGAGCCTAGATGGTGTTCGGCAATATGAGTCGAAAAGTAACACCAAGTCTTCTACTAGGAAGACTTCTGCTGAAGATGAGTGCAGGAGTGAGGGCATCTTTTATAGGTTTTGAGTGGAAGTTGATTTGGAAGTGGTCATGCATGGTTGTAACAGAATAATGATGAATGAAGGTGCCGTCAAAGGATGGGGGCAATGCGCTCGGAAAGTCCTGAAACATGGATCTCAGAATATGTAGCCAGTGCAAACCAGTGAGGATGTTGTAAAATTACAGACCACATGAAATCGCAGGAAAAAATAGCCAGTCGAATTACAGTAGATGTAAACTCGAGTAACAAACTCGAGCACTGTAGAGCTAAAGTTGATCCATAAATTCGCTGGAGACACTGAAAGACATTGTCAGCGAAATCGTAGATATGGAGGGCGGGTAAGTAACAGTAACTCCTTGCTAAAAGTATGAAGCTGTACTATGAGCCTACGCAACTCCACCTAGACTTGACCTAGACTCCCAGAGAATGTAGAAGATGAAGGCGTCGTTAAGACGACCTTTCCACATTACAAGGAAAGGTATCCCAGTCTATCCTAATATGACGTGCATTGCGTTGAGGCGGAATACAAGTAAGTATTTGAGAAGCACTTAGCAGATAGAGACAGTGGAAATTTGAAAAGTTGAAACAATGGGTCGCGAAGGCGAGAGGAATTTGTGCCCTACTCGATCTTCAAAGAGTCCGGGACATGGAGAACTGGACGAGACTTGCAGATGCTAACAAGAAGTGGAGATGATGATCGCAGGTGCTGGTAGGCAGAGAATGATGTAGGAAAGGTTTGAGGAATTCATTCGTTAAAGCAATTTCATCAGGAAATAAGGGAGGTACTGGCGACGCATTATAATTTCATACCATACATCACCATGTATTATAATCCTGCAAATGATTGTTACTGATGACAATGCATTATAATGCACGCTAACAGTCTAACCATTTCGCCATTATGTCACTTAACTCCGGTTTCGTACCAATAAGGTCAAGTATTCCAATATCCTGTCAACGTTGGACCAGCCGGAAATCTTTGACTTGATACACCAGAAGATTTCAAGGCTTGGTAACAGACTAACTAAGTCGCCATTATTTTACCGAGTTGCAAGTTTGTACCTACGAGATCGAATATTCCAGCATGCTGCGTACGTCGGTCTGACTGACAATTGTCAACCTGGTCCATCACCAGATTTCCATCCACTTGTGTTGTGATACCAACTTCCAAGGTGTCGCCGCAATACTTGAAGTTTCAATTCTGCAATCAGCTTGCTACTCCCATCCAACACATAGCCTGACTGGACACATCTTCCGATCTGCTGTCAGTATTATTTCAGTCCAAAAGCTAAAGCCATACTTGCTGCTCATGTCAGTACCGTACCACACTGCTACCATTTTCCAAGTTCATAGAAGACTGATATCACACGGCATTCCAATACCAGAGCACACATATGTAGGAGGAAAAGATCACTGTATTCCCGGATTAAAATGCAGTTACAGTATGTAGCGACAAACAAAAACTAAACAAGATATGACAGACAGCGGAGGAACGGGATGCATGTACGAATACAATAATTACGAGGCAGCCGAAGCTGTCGGTGGTTCAGCACCAGGGGTCGACGAACTGGAAGCAGCTTGCTGAGCTTCCCTTTCCTTGGCAGCCTTACGAATTGCCCTACAGGCAGCCTTTGCAGCCCGCTGAGCACCAAGAGTACCTTTGAATTGCATCAAGGATTTCACACCATCCATCTTGACCTGATCCTTGAAGATCTGTCTGTTGAAATCCATTCAGTGACCAGACGGAAGAGAAAGAAGGAAGCACACACTTTGTCCACCAGTCTAGTAGCCTCTTGACATGCTTTCCATCATCAGACTCAGGTTCCGGCTCTTCAAAATAGTCGACTATAGAGTTGTAGAATGCTTGGTAGTCAAAGGATTGGTCTGCGTTCCAGGAGGAAGCGTCTGACAGGACAAAGCACAACTAAAAGACAGATGATAAACATAAGCCCAGAACATCAGTAGTTGAATTGAGGTGCATACCAATATGGTGACATAAGCAATGGTTTGGGGAGTGACAGCAGTCATCTCCATAAGCTGGGCGATGGACTTGCGTGTTGACTTTCGTGCTCGAGTTGTCTTGTTGCGTTTAGTGGGTGGGGGTCGACTTGGTGTTTGAATGCTATCTTCATCATCACTGCTGTCAGGCAGCTCAGTGCCGTCAGAGTTGTCATCCTTCAGCATTGTAAAAACAGCACAAAACAACTAAAGATACCAGAGCTTAGTGAACAAATAGCGCAAGACGATATGCCATGTACCTTGAGCAAAAGCTCGTTCTGTAGGTATCCCTTCTCTAGGTCATTCTTATCTCCAATGTCATTATAATAGAGCATACGAATGCTGAATGGGGCCGTCAACTTATTCATGACAGAGATTGTTCCATTGCAAATGCCTGCACGGACCCTAGTAGAAGAGTAGAAGAGTAGAAACATCAGAATTGCAGTCTTAGCCATACAGAGGCAAAACAATGCAAAAAAGACACACTTTGGATCTGCCCAATTAAGCTCGATGGGACAGAGTAGCATGCCGGTAACATCATTGGGGAAACTGCGGCCAGTAAGGGTGGTATGGTCTAAATGAGGCAAAGGATAGACTGGACGCTCTTCAAGCCAATCAACGATGAGGGCCTTGGCTTCGTGAATGTCCTCTCTGCGAGCAGCGGTGGCACCCTTCTCGAGCTGCAGAGGAAAGAGGTTAACAATTATGTAATCTTCATCCTGCTTCAAAAGTTACCTGGGCATACAGCTGTGAGAGCTCTGCTCCCTCAATGATCGAGTCAATCTGCTTTTTAAACCTTGGTACGTACTTGCAAAGTAACTGAAACCCCGTATATTTCCGGTCATGGCTGAAAAATTGTTATCAGTGCAGGTCAGCAGTGAGCTTCAAGGAGTGAACTCACTCGCGCTTCACAATCAGTCCTTCCAATCGCTTGGCCTTTTCCTCCTCTGAGAGGAGAGTTTCATCCACTTCTTCGTCTTTCTCGTCGTCACTCATCTGTCGTTCTCACTAACAAGGGTTCTCACAGGGTCGAACATTGACGCAAATTTCTTGATGACATAACCCATGGTTTGGTTGGTCCTATGAAGAAAAGGTCAGGCAAAACCCTCCATGAATAAGGCTAATAAGATACTGACACTGGTCTTGGCTCAGGTTTCTTCAAAATTTCAAGCTCAGTCCTCAAAGTGTCAATTGTGCGTTTCAAAGAATTGCCGTTCATATTAGCGTCAGTGTTGGGATCAGAGGGTGGTGGGAAACCAGGAGGAGAGCTAGAGGAAAACATTGCGAGGTATGTGACCTGCCTTTAGCAATTCGACGATCCGTCATTTCACAAGCAATGCTTCTGAGATGAAGAAGCTTGCAGCCCAGGATTTTGAGGATTTGTTGCAGGTAAGTCCTTTGCTCTAAACAGTTCATATAGTTACTGATAAGATGCTATGTTTGATAGTGCTCAGTTCCGGTGTTTGAGGGGCTTCTGGAAGGCAAACATAATCAACGTCTCATGAAGCTTCTATTCAAACTCGCGGAATGACATGCCTTGGCCAAACTTCGACTACATACAGACTCGACAGTGAATCAGCTAGAGAAGACGACTTCTGAGCTTGGGCGATTAATGTGGGAGTTCCAAGATCATACTGCATCAGGATTCCATACTGTTGAGCTACCTCGAGAACAGCAGGCTCGGGCTCGGCGTGAGCAACAACTGAGTGACCAGCGTGCAGCAGAAGGCCAGCCTGCTGATGCTGCAACATCAACCCGAGCTACTTCACAGCGAAAACCAAGGACCCTGAATCTTTTCACCTACAAATTCCATGCCCTTGGGGATTATCCCTCAACAATCAAACTTTTTGCTACAACTGACAACTATTCGACACAATCAGTGATTTGTTTCTCATTCGTTTCACATTGCTGATGCTTTGCTGACATGCTTTTGCATCAGGGAGAGCTTGCACACTGCACAGTCAAACAACACTATTCTCTAACCAACAAACGAAATGCCACAGCTCAGATTGCACAACGGTACAAACGAGAACAACTCTTGAAATCTGCTAGTCATGCTGCAAAGCGAGCCGCCAAGGGGAAGCAGAGGGCCCATACTTCCAAATCTTCTGTATTACCACCCAGACACCCACATCATGTTGCGTTCAGGGCGAATACTCTCACCGATGACCTACAAATCTCACCCAAGACACACCATTTCATTTCACAAAGTCACAACCATCCAATTCATCTGGAAGAGTTCCTTCACAAAGGATCCACAGATCCAGCCAAGAAGGTATGTTGACTGGACTTTTTACAATGTATACAGAATAATGAAGTGTACTAATCATGTTTATTTCAGGAATTTCTGTTGAAGTTGAAGGACCACCTCCTTGGACACTTCTTGCAGCAGGATTTCGATGGCGACTCCTATGGTGTCTTCACAGATGATGAACGGAATCAAGTTGTTATTTCCAATAACAAAATTTTTACAGTTAAGACCTTTCGCGTGAACTACACTACTTATGATGTCTGCCACAATCAAGACGTCGTTAATCCGGCAACAGATCATTGCTTTGTTATGACGTGTTCCACAAGTACGGCTGCCAATGCTCATCCCTATTGGTATGCGCACATCCTGGGTGTCTTTGATGCTGACACTGTATGGTTTGATACCAGCCAAGGCAGCATACGAGAAAACCGGTCCATGGAGTTTCTATGGGTACGTTGGTTGGGAGATGAACCAGGCCGCTATCGAAGTGGTATGAAGCAAGGCAAACTCCCCAAAATTGGCTTTGTTCCTGAAGATGACAACTACGCCTTTGGATTCCTGGACCTGTCCTTGGTATTACGTGCTACTCATCTCATTCCGAGCTTTGAAAACGGCCGTACATCGCAGCTGTTAAATACCCAGGTTGTCACAGCTGCAAGAAATCCCACAGAGACAGATGATTGGATGAACTATTATGTCAACATGCAAGTTTCTCTCGAATTTTGATAGCTGAAGACAATGGCCTCTGACTTGTAATAGTTTTGCTGATAGGGACATGTTCATGCGGTACCTTGGAGGCGGTATAGGACACGCCGAATTGGGTGTGTCTGATTGAAACAAGGACAATGTTGATGCCATGGACCAGGATGAAGAGCTCAGTCCAGAGGGTGGGGTAGCAGAGCATACCTCAGTACTTGCTGTGGAAGGGGATGACTCCGAAGACAATGATGATGATGAAAGTGCTGGCGAGAGGTCCTCGGATACTAAATTTGGGGCTGATGATGGAGAAGAGTTGGATGAGGATATGGGATATGCTTCTTTGTAAGAGTATTCATACATTATATTTCTATCTAGTTCCTACACAATATGATGTACTGGGAAGACCCCCAAACTATTTGAGAACTTACTCGCTTTGTGCTCACTTTGTACTCGCTTGGAAATTTCGGAAGTTAGTTAACATGGCTGTGCTTCAGAGCTTTGGCTCCCTACTCCATTGATGACAACTTGTGTTACACTGACTTCCTTATGATGAAACACCAATCCGAGAATAGTTTTGGTGCATCGCCATCCAAGAAAGCCAAGGTACAAGCACCAGAACGCCCTCCATTGAAACCATTGCGGTACGTCTCTGTATACTGTAATACTAGATGATACTTGACATGGAAACTCGTCTGCTAGCACTCCCAACAGAGCAACTAGTATGCGGATACCAATATTCTCAACACCTGGCTATGGTAAGGTGCCTCTTGTCACCTCTTCGCTTCTTGTGAAGAGTGAGCCAAAACTGGAATCCCTGTCAGCATAGTATTCCACAATCTTCAATGCTGATGATCATTGACACTCTCCATCACAGATTGCCTGAGCCAGAATCGCAAATGCAAGATGAATCACAAACACAGGAGGAATCACAAATGCAAGGTGACGCCGTAGTCCCTTCATCTCGGAGTCCCTCCCCGATGGTAATGGTAAAATCAGAAGGAGTAATGGGCAATGGCTTCAGTGGTTCATTGAATGAGTGCGTCCCCTGATCATCGTTTCTCTTTCTCATTGTCAGGGACTGATGTGACTGCCATTCCAGAGATGCCAGCTTTGCGTCAAATGACCAGGATGCTCCGAGTCAAGACTCATCAAACAGCTGTGAACAGGACATTACACTCATTGATTCAAGAGGCCGTGACCCCAGCAGTGTGTTGGTTGAGGGTACTCTCGAGAACAACTTGAACATTTTACAAGAGAACAAGCCTCGTATGTATTCGGTTCATATGCATCTGAATCACATAATGACAGCTGTTCTTAGGATGGCGGCGGGCACATCTGATCCGTCAAACTGTCCCTCTGACTGCTGAACAACAGCTTTGCATCAACATTGATGTCCTCCACAACAAAATGGGTGATCTAACTGATGAGCTTGCAGTGACGAAGGTTAAGCTCAGATTTGCGGAGCTGAAGGCATATGTAGCTGAGGCAGAGCGGGATAAGGGACTTGCGGAGAGAGATGCAGCTTTGGCCCAAGTGTCCTCTCTTACCACTCAGCTCCAAACCATCAAAAATGTTCTCATTATTCCGGAATAGTTATCTTTCTTCATTTGAATTTCTTGCTTAATACACAAGGCACGTTTATGCTGCGGGGGATCAACCAGACACAGTTAACAATCCCTCACCATCCGTTACCCCTATCATTCCAGAACCTACCACTACCTCTTCTTCCCCTATCCCTTTTGGCCAATGCCACATATCTTGATGGCCCTTGGCAACGAGTACAATACTAGTTGCACTAATTGCTTGGATTGATACCTACCGGAATACATGTTTTTCCCCTCCTTATACCGTTGTGATTTCAGCGCATTGGATTATACCATAGTCTCGTGGGACCTTGAGCTCCCCGCATCTCGGCTTGCAATTCATGTCCTTAATCTACCATCGCTGTAGATTATCCAGACAAAGCAAAAGAATGGCGGGACCTTTCCACCAATTAAAATCACTGCAAAATACTGCTTCAAGGATGTTACTTGATGACCATCCTATGAGCAGACTTCTAGTCTATTCTGAATGTGCTACAATGATTGCATCTGACTGGCCAGCGCTCAAAAGTCGGGGACAAGGATGATAGCAAACTCGCAATGCATGGCGACGTCCTTTGCAGACTCATAGTCCATCACGAATATGCTGCGATGATTCAATCTGAATGGTCAGGTCTCAAAATCGGGTACGAGAATGACAGCGAACTCACAATGGGTTACAATCTACTACAATACTGCCAGGGAGTTCGGATATTCGGAAATCCTTATACGAATGTCGAAACCGATGGAAACTGAATATATTATCAAACGACTATTGTATGAGACGCTAAGTCGTACAACGTTTCACCGTGACTTCCCCGATTTCCTGATGTTGTCAACGCGCCAAAGAATCTGCAGACGCGTTTCACGTTGTTACAAACCATCACTACCAATGACCAGCAATTGCTTTGACAAGGTTTGAGCTTTGTTTTTGTATGCCTATCGACGTGAAGAGGAGCAGTCAGACTCGCTAGAAGAATGCCAGGATCGGTCAACCTGGGTAGATTCGGCAGCATCAACCGTACGTCTCTTTCGCCCATCTTCGTCTCTTTGTTTCATAGCAAGTTGACCAGACTCTCAGCTGCTCCGTTTCATCTTGTCTCATAGCAAAAGTCGTCTCAAAACTCCAGATATCAAACCCTTCAGCGACTTTAACTTTCACCTGTGACAGGAATTCCAAAGTTTCAGATGGATTCATCGCGACCACAGCAACGTTTTTCGATCAAGTGGTCAACCTGACATGTCCGTCATGAGACAATTTCGAAGAGGATGCCGTTTTTGCATGATTTACACTGTTCTGAAACAGAGATTACCTTCTCATAAATAGGAAGGAAAAGGAAACCCTGGATCACTGGCAGGTTGCGACGATGTCGATTCATGTTTCTCTCAACTCAATGGCTCCTGCGTTGGTGGGCTTAGTTGTGACGCTACTCCTTCACAAAATCTGGCGTGTCCGCAGTGAGCAAGTTCAGGTGTGTATCTGGTCATTCTCTTGTTCTCATGATTAACTGAACATTTTGCTACGTAGCTTGCTGCTATTCCAACGATAGGCCCTCAAGGTTTCTTTGGATCTTACATTGGAGCGATCCAATTTATGTCTCGTGGGCGTGAAATGGTCGAGGAGGGATATTACAAGGTGTGTTTCGCTCAAAATCTTTTCATGCACCAATCATTGATTTGTGAACTCAGTATCCCGAGGGTGCCTTCAAAATTCCCTTGATAAATGGCTGGGTGATATACGTCAACGGCAAGAAGATGGCTGAGGACATCAAGAAAGCATCCACGAATGAGCTGAATTTCGTGGAGGCGGTCGGAGAGCGCTTGAAGTTGGACTATACCATGGGCAAAGGGATCAGAGTGCTTCCATACCACGCTGAAGTCGTTCGGACAACTTTGACCAGGTCTATTGCGGCGAGATTTCCGGATATCAGGGACGAGATTGTTCATGCATTCAATAATGTAGTCCCGGCGACAGAAGGTGGGCTCTTTCTCTCTCTCGAGTTTGCTTTTTCTGCTTCTGAATATGTGACCAGATTGGACGAGTGTCCATGCACTGCCAAGCATCATGAAGATCGTGACAAGGACTACGAACCGCTTCCTTGTTGGGCTGCCTCTTTGTCGCGAGCCAGAGTGGATTGTATGTCTTTACACGTTCCAGTGGATTGCCAACTGAATCACTTTACAGGATCTCAACATGAACTATACGATCAAAGTCTTCTTATCAGCGCAATGTATAGATCTTTTCCCTACCTTTCTTCATCCGTCAGTCTCTTCTACCTGCATGACACATGGTTTATGCTGACATATCAAGCACTTTCAGAATTATTGCGAGAATGGTAACTCCTTTGCCTTCGGCAATGAGACGTAGCATGAAGTATCTTGTGCCCATGATCGAAGAAAGGCTCGCCAAGGAGAAAGAGTATGGCAATGAAGACTGGCCTGATAAGCCTGTAAGTTCCATCCTACATTTCACGACAACGGAGTCAAACTGACGACCACCAAATTCTAGAACGACCTGTTGAGCTGGTTACTGGAAGACACCCCTGGGCCTGAACAGCGTACCATGGAGGAGCTTACTCATCGCGTTCTTGCCGTGAATCTAGCTGCAATACACACCACTGTAAGATGGCCTTTTATCTGGTCCTCTCTACCTGAACTCATTCCGATCACTTGCAGAGTATGGCGTTCACCAACACTCTCTATCACCTCGCTGCTGCCAAACCTGATGTTGTCCAAACGCTTCGTGAAGAAATTGAAGAAGCTGTAAATGAGATGGGTTGGACTAAATTGACTATGGGTAGACTCTGGAAACTTGATAGCTTCTTGCAAGAGACTCAGCGCACTAATGGGACCGGTGCAAGTGAGATAGTCTCACCCATGTCATCGTCACCTCTGTTCGTTTGTGCTCATTTGAATCCCATTTATATAGCTGTCATGTCTCGAAAGGTTATGAAGGATTTCATTTTCTCTGATGGGACATTCGTACCAGCTGGCTCGATCATCGCCTACCCTGGGTATTCCACACACCACGATGAAGTGCGTGTCTTGATTTTGCTTTTCAGATTTGCAATCTAGCAGTCGAATGCTGACATTTTGTCGCAGAGTTTATACAAGAATGCAACAACGATGGATCCTTTCCGTTTCTCCAAAATGCGAGAACAGAACGGGGAGAGTATCAGACATCAAATGGTCACCACTCGAGAGGAATGGGTGTTGTTTGGAACTGGTAAAACTGCCTGGTGAGTTGCATTTACATTGTATATGTATGGTCCTTGTGCTTATTTTCGCCAATGTTAGTCCTGGACGATTCTTCGCCGTCAACGAGCTCAAAGCACTCCTTTCCCATGTGTTGCTCACATACGACGTCAAGTTGGAGCAGGAGGGAGAATTGCCTCAGGACGAGTGGTATGCGGATGCATGTGTCCCCAACAAGAGTGCCCATGTGCTGTTCCGTCGAAGGCAAAGTTAGGTTAGAAATTCCAGTTTCGGTAACCGGCAATAGTTTACAGTACTTTCTTTCTTAATAATCATTAATCAGTATGCAATCTCTCTTATCCGACTACTGCAATGAGCGTGTAAATTTGAAGGTGTAAAGCACGGGATCAAAATACCACAAAGCCTTCAAGAGGTCCTGTCTCGCCGAAGCACGACGCTCAGTGCAACAGCTTCATCAAGATATCACCTCAGACTTTCTCGCATACTTACTCGCACCCCGAATCACTTTACCATACTTCCACAACAACATCGGCGCAGGCCATCCAATACTAACTGCCACAGTTCCCAGTATACTGTTTCCGACTCCGGTTCCTAATCGTTCATACATTGACGGCGCGAATAAAGGGAACGCAAATCCTGCGATAAACCGGAGGAATGAAACAGCAGCTAAAGCCGATGCAGCGTGTAGAGTGAAACAATCAACGATGTAGGTTTGCATGGTTTGGAAGGAGAGGATTATTCCTGCGGAGATGAAGGCCATGCCCTACATAATGCAAGATTGATTAGCGGTGAAAAAAAACGAAATGCATTTGAGAACAGACAGAAACTCACGATATCGGTAACAATCCAATGAACCGCCTTTTCTGCCGCCCATCCATTGAGGAACAAACCAACCGGTAAAATCAGTGAGCCCAGTAACATCGAAGCTTTTATTAGAAGTATCGTCAGTAACGACACTCAAGAATTCGCTCAAACTAGGGAACTTGGAGTACTCACGAATACGAAACTCTGGTTCCCCAATCCCTCCATTCCTCTTCTTATAATAAACATACACCTTATCCATATACCTCGCATTAATCTGGGATGCACTCGTCAATCCTACACCGAGAGCGAGATAGTTAAGCCCCGCGATGCCTGGGGTTTGGTGATAGACTTGGGAGAAGACGAGAGGGATGGTTGTCAAAAAGACTTTGGTTGTTAATTGAGATTACATATATTGAAGTTAAATAGAGGGTCAACGGGGGCAGAGGGTGGAGGACAATGTTAGCAAGGTTGTTTGCAGACAAGAAAGTATGGACACAGGGAAGGCTCGGAAGTAAAGAAAACTCACTATAGAATATCCCATAAACAAATGCCATGTACACTCCAATGACCTGGGCTATAGGTTCCCTTGCGAACAAAGCGAAGGGTCGAGTGAGAGCTTTCGAGAAAATCCTTTGCCATCTGTACATGTATTCGAGAGCTGAGGTTAGCAGAGAAAGGTGTCGAGTATAGAGCACTAGCCAAGTGCAAATGATACGCACGTTCGGTCATCCCCATCATATACAGTGCTAACCGTAATATTTTGATCAGCCTCTTCAGGATCGGTAGCTAAAGCTTTTCGAATCCGTTTTGCTTTACGTTCCAGGAGGACAGGAGCGTAGGCTGCCAATCATGCCATGCCCGAGGAAAAGCGAGAGAAAAGGAAGCAAGGCGATGATCAGTCAGATATCTGAGCTGCAAGGAAGGAAAGGACAGACTAGGAACAACTACTCACTTTCTGTCAGAAAGAAAAACCCAGCAACTTGAATAACAGCACCAACTATCGACGTAGACCAGAAAACCCATTTCCATGTCGATTTCTGTGCGATCCAAGCTGCTGTCAGTGGACCAATGACGGGGCCCAACAACGGTGCAAGGGAATACACTGCGAGCGCTTTGCCTCTTTCCTCTGCCAACCAGACGTCTGCCAACACGCCACCTCCGACCTTTATGAAGGGGAATCAGGATTGTCATTAGTATCTCATGGGTGTAAACTTAGAAAAAGAACGAAGACGCACAGCTGTAGCCGCACTCCCTCCTATCCCAGACAAAAATCTGAACACGACGAGTTGGGCTTCATTTTTAGCAAACCCGCAAGCGAGGTTCCAAACTGTATGACAAAAAGGGAAAGGAAGGAGTTCCGATCAGATTTGCTGCTTTCGGAGGTACGAGACGCATAACACACTCAAGTAGAACATATTGGACAACTGCAATACCCGTGAACGTCCATAAATCTCGCTGAGAGGACCAAGAAACTTTGTCTTGGCTCAGTCTTCATTTCGCTCCCATACAGTCAAAAAATAATTCACCAAGGGTCCAATAGCTGTCCAATGATAGTAAATCTGAGTGAGGATAATAATGAACCAAATTCATAAACGCACCATACGCCAAGAGAAAAATCGAAACAATCATAGCTTCCTGCAATGTAGTTCTTATCCCGAATTCCTCTGCAATCAAAAAAGTAGCTGGGGCAACCATTGTCGACGATAAAGGCGAGATGAACGCGAACATAGATACACTCGTAGTTGCTGCCCATTTGGCCTTGAAGGACCAGCTTCAAATTCAGATGAGGCAGTCGCGTCAGAAAACACGGATAAGTATAGTGTAGCAGTGAGCACCCACAACTTTGGATTCTCCGGGTCCTCGGGTCCATCCCAGTCAACCACTATCGACGTCGTGTCGAGCTTGGTTCCTTGTGGTTGTTCGTCCGTTAGCTTGTTTTCATTATGACCACCCGTCTTCTCCAAATCTGAATCTTCTTTGCCTAAGCCTTGAATGATGCCATTTCTGTCACTGCCATCTTCATCATTAGGCATGAAAGACGTCGGGATGGAAAAGAGTGGACGAAGACATTGCAGCGAAGGGTTCACGACGCGTATATATAGAGTCGATATCAAGTTGATAGAGATCTAGAGGGGATAATTAGAGGGTCAGAGTTTCTGATAGCCTGTTCGAATGAAAATACATGCCTCGTTGAATCGCCAAGGGAGGATTTGTAAAATTGCCCGTCGGTTGTGGTTTGTTGTAGTTCCTAATAAGGAAAAACGCTGACAAAAGAGGAGATGGTCATCGACGACTTCCGAAGGACGCATAAGTATGTGGGTCCAATGTGGGTCTTTGGGCCGGTTGGCTTCCGAGAGCTTTGGATCGGCACTCAGACCCAGAGTAAGTAGAGAATGATAACCATAGACAGGATATTATTCGAAGCAATCATGATGTATATCATCCCGAATGAAGGCTTTGTGGGCTTTTGTGGGCCACCGCTTCGTATGGCAATAACGAGGCGTTAATTGATTGATACATCTTCGTTGAGCTTCATCGGTGCGAGGATGATGGTTGAGGCGTGACGGCAAACGCCGGTCAGGTGAAAAAAGACCGGATGCCAAATTGCATAGCCACTAAGAACTCCTCGTAAGTGTCCAACCAACGCCACCCTACGCCGCCTCAAATGTAATCAACAAGAAGTGGACAAATTTCTGCTGGACGACTAGCTGTCACATTCTTCCGCCGATTCTCGAGCGGATCTGACCACAAAAAATTGTCCGAAGGAGCGATATCTTGACAATCTGATTATGATCCATGTCTACTTACTTGTAGAACTAGCTAATCTATACCTAAGTACCTGACACTAAAGTATTATAATCACGAAACAAAAATGTTCATTAAAGTCCGAAAAGGAACGATGCAAAGGCGTAAACAAAGGATGCAAAGACGTAAAGGCGCCATTGGAACCCTATGATGGAAATTTCAGCAGAAGCATTGGACTCGGACTCGGACTCGGACGACGTCGTTGTGTTAGGAGAGCCACCGCTACCACCAGGTCCACCAGGTCCACCCATCGAGTTCTCATTGGCAACACCACCATTCTCCGTGAGCGTCGCAGCAGCAGAGGTAGTATAAACAGCAGATGCGTCTATCCCAACCGAAGACCACGTCATGAGACCGTCAGACACGCTGTCGCCCAAGAGAACGTAGTTGAGGACGGGGTCAATACTATCCGCTTCTTGAGACAGGATGCCGTCTTCGTCGTTCGTGGTGAGCGTTTGGGAGTTGGTGGAATAAGGTTCTACGGCTTCGACTTCTGAGATGAGATCCTGGTCGAAAAAGACTTGACCGATGTGGCTGATGGAGTCACCGATGTAGGTGCCATTCGGGAAATCGGTACCGTTGGTCTGATGGGCCAAGACATGGATATGCGGGGTACGACCGGTGTAGTGACCAGGGAAAATACTGAGCCATTGGGCAACACCTTCTTCGTCAGTCTTTTGGATTCCCCGACAGAAAGTGTTGTTCTAGCAAAAAAGAAGCAAAAAAGAAGTCAGGAATTACGATCTCCGACATATGTAGAGACATACCAAGTTGGCCTCATCATCTGAATTGCCGTTACCGCTAGCGCTGACGCCAGAATACACACCAGTAGCGTTTGCTAAAAAAAAAAAAATGGTCAATGTTGACGGTTTCCGTTATAGTGATCAGGACGCACCATGCCAGAAATCGATGTAAACATCAGGTACAGGTTCGCAAGTGCTAACGTCAATGAGCTGGACATCGACGTAGATGTCGACACCTTTTTGATCCTCACGAAGGTCATATCGGACATATTCACCGTCGACGTCTACAAAAATACATTAGCATAACGGTCCTTCAAAGGAGTCACTGAGGAACAGGATATTACTCACAATAAGGTCCTTGTGTTACCTCAGAGGCCAAGACGCAAGAGCTCTCTCCGTCGAAGATAGTGGAAGCATCAGTGTTGTTGGTGATGCCAGTCTTGTTTGAAAGATGGTCGGTAGCCAAGACAGAGTCAAGGTCTCGCTTGAAGGGAGCAGCTACAAAGCTCAACGTCAGCCAATTTAGAAGAAAGCGTAGCCTCCACTCACCAGTGTTCAAACCACGAGCCTTTCTGATCTCATTGGCAAGATTTTCACGTCGAGCCTTTGCTTGTTCATGGATGCCTCCGCGTTTGCTCAGTGCATCCTGGCAATCGGCGAGCGAACGACGTGCATTCTGCTGGAAGACAGCACGCTTGATGGCTTCAGGTGACCCAGGAGTCGGATGAGAGTGAGCAGAGGAGAGCTGTGCGAGAGAAACAGCTGTTAAAGCCGTAGAAAGGATGCTGGAGAGGAAGACCATTGGTGATGTCTAGATGCGAGATCGCTGGCTGCTGTTCTGGACGACTGACCCTCACTGACTTTTGCGTCTTCAAGGAGTCTGTTATATGTGAAAAAGGATACGGCGATACGTACGTACGGATTCGTCCGCAGTCGCTTGACGATTGGCTCACTAACGATTGGCTCGCCAGCCTGAGTATGGTTGACCAGAAATCGGAACAAGAGAATTTTTTTCGAGTGCGACCAGTCGCGATTGGGAGATTGACGCCGTAAAGCAGCCTATTACGGATGCTGCGCTCATTTAAGATTTTGGATCCTGTCTTGAGGATGCCCCTTGACGATTGATCGACAAAGAAGCCTAGGGATAAGTAAGAGCTCAGGAAAATTCCACTGCTCACCTGCAGTACAGGAGTAGATTCAAGTTCCAAAGCGTACAGTATCAAGGCACATATCAGACCCGAGCTAACGCGCACGCAGTTGGTACGCAGTCAAATACCAGCGTCTTCAACCGTTAAAGGTTGGTACATCCTTTATCCTACATACGGTAATAGGCGAGAGCGGCAAAAATCAACTTTTCAAAACTCGTTTTTCAGCGAACCTTGCCGTTGAAAAGTTGATTTGAAGCTTGTAGCTCTCGCCTACATACATACCGTACCTATCCACCCACCAGGAGTAGACGGGAGTAGATTCCGGAAGCGTACAGGACCAATCATCAAGCTTTAGTTAGCCTTTGTGTCGCATCAACGACATATCGGACCCGAGTGAACGCGTACGCAGTTGATAGTACGCAGTCAAACATGTACACCTGCATCTTCAACTGTCAAAGGTCCGAGTCAATATACATCCCTTATCCACAGGCTACAGCTATCCACAGCGGCCAGCGTCCACCGTCTCGGCATCAAATTGCGTCACAGATTCCAGAAAGATGAAGGACTCGTGGTTGAAGGAAGTTCATAGGTCGGAGGTCCTTTGAGCATTGGTGCACGACGTCGGCGCGAAAGGAAAATGTGGTCGGTTGGCTTCCGATCGTGGCAGTACCTTTGCTCTGGTCTCGCATCCGGTTCCACTACTTATGTACTATGTATACCAACGTAGTACTCAGGCCTCAGCGCTCAACACTCAGATCCAGACGAGAGCTGGAGTAGATAGAGAATCATAACCATAACGTCGTTGCAATTGTTGAATAAGTACTACAGCGAAGCAGAAGTAACTCAGTAACTAGTAAGTCCATGTAGGCAAACTTGTAAAAACTATAAAGAAAAAAGTAAGAAAAAAATACGAGGACCATAGAGTACTTGCTGCAGCAGCTATAAAAGGCTGAAAGCGTAGGCATTCTATGTTACTGTAGAGTACATACGTATGTTGTACGGTAGGAGAAAAAGATAAATCAAAGAGTTGAAATAAAAATAAGAAGAGGAGTCGGCGTAATGCAGGAAAGTTGGGAAGGGGACGCCGACAAATTCGAAAGACTTTTTTTTGGTGGTGTTTGTTATATGTTAGATCATAATTTGCACATGTACACTGGAAACAAAGCAGAGGAGAGACGATGTGATCAGCGCAAGCCAATAAAGAAAGACGTAGCTGGAATACTACTCACCGAGAAGTGGAACAGAAAGACAAAGACAAAGATAAAATGACAGCCAGATCCAAACCATATACAAGATATTCGGACAAGACGACGATAGCAGTAGCAGTCCAACAGACAAGAGACAGATAGGTAAAGTAAAAGAGAGACGATATCGATAATGTAAAAGATGTAATCTAATGTAAGGTAGGTAGGTAGGTAGGTAGGTAGGTAACAGTAGTGGTACTAGTAGTACAACAGACACAGGCGCATGTCAACGACCACGAAATCGAGACCGACAAAACGAGAGCGAGAGATTTGGAAAGCACGACAGAAACGGGAAGAGACAGAACGAATTCGAAAAAAGAGACCATATGAGATAAGGCCGATAAACAAAGAGGCAACTTCCTCTTTCCTCTTTCCCCATTTATGTAACGTCAACCAACCAACCAACCACTCACTCAGTCCATATAATACTTCCCATACTCCTCCTCACCCCAATAATGCGCCGCCGACACCGTTGATTGAGGCTGCCACCCCTGCGCGTGTGCGTGTGCATGGGCATGCCCATGCCCGGCACCAGAACCAGAACCAGGATACCCAGCATGAGCATGAGCGTAAACAGCCGCAGCCGCCGCTTGTTGTTGCTGTTGCTGATGCTGTTGGACATGTTGTGGATGTTGAGGATGCGGATGCGGATGCGGATGTTGCTGGTGTTGGACATGTTGAGAACGTGAATGTGAATGTTGTGGATGCTGGTGCTGATGGGTTTGGGTTTGGGTTTGGGTTTGGACATGTTGCCCTTGCCCTTGCCCCTGTCCCTGTCCCTGTCCCTGTCCCTGACTATGACCATGACTATGACTATGACGCTGCTGCTGCTGCTGATGTTGCTGCAAAAGCTGCTGCACCTGCGCCTGCCTCTGCTGATGTTGCTGTTGTTGCTGCGTATGAACCTGATTCAAAATCTCCACTGAAGGTTTCACGTCGTAGTTCCCTGCAGCAGCAGCAGCAAAGTCGGGGCTGTAGTCCACCATTGAATCCATTGGGTCCATTCTTTCCATATCCATCCTCTCCATATCCGCTTGTGCCTGAGCCTGAGCCTGAGCCTGTACAACCTCATAACTCTGATGATACGCAGGATTAGCAGGATAAGCAACCGTCATCTTCGGCGTAGGTGTCCCCGTCGACGTAGAAGTATTCGTATTCGCAGTCGTCGCAGCAAACGGCGAACTACCAGCACTCGGCGTCGAAGCAGAGGCAGAAGTAGCACCGTAGGGACTTGCACTTGAGTGGACTTGGACTTGACTGGAAGAACCGGGGCACCGGCACCGTATCCGTCGTCGTAAGTAGGGTACGAAGGAGTTTGGGCTTGAGCTTGGGCTTGAGCGTGGGTGTGTTGATCATACACCACCTGAGCTTGCGCCTGGTCATACCCAACACCAACACCAACACCAGAAACAGAAACAGGCGAACTACCAATATCGTACGCCTGCTGGTCATACGATGACAGCTCGGTCGTGTAACCTTGCTGGTACTCCATCCCCGACTCCATCTCCATCCCCATCTCCATCTCCATACCCACCTCCATCGAGTCCATGTCCATGTAGGCTTGCGCTTGGGGAGCATGCATCTGCATTTGTACCTGCTGCACTTGTTGTTGTTGTTGCTGCTGCTGCTGGACCTGAGCTTGAGCTTGGCCCGATTGGACATGTTGAATAGACTGAACAGGCTGGGGCATCATCTGCGTCTGCGTCTGCGTCTGCGTCAACATTTGGGTCAGCTACTCGGAGCAAAAAATTGATATTAATTCGACTCACACTCACAGCACCACCAATCGACGAACTCGTACTCGTAGGCGTCGTCGCACCTCCCCGTCTTTCATTATACCCAACACCCACACCCACACCCACACCCACACTACAAGACCTCTCCTTCCCACCACTAGAACTAACTCGAACTCGCACACCTACACTCGGATGAGGCTTTTTATTCTTCTTTTCCTTATCTTTATCTTTGAATAGGGGGATGGGGATGGATGGGGAACGAGAGAGGGGGGTTTGGATTGGGAGGGGGTCTTGGGGTTGGGACTGGGACTGAGACTGGGTTGGGGTCTGAGTTTGAAGAGGAGGCAATAGAGCATGCGAATGCGAATGCGGATGGGGGTACACCTGCTGCGTCTGCGTCTGACTCTGACTCTGTTGATGCTTCCCAGCACCACCATTAACAAGCGCAGCAAATGGCGTTGAACGACGCGGTGATTGAAGAACGTTGACGTTAACGTTAACGTTATGAACATTCTGAACTGGGACCGGGACTTGTGAACGCTGTGTTTGACTTTGACTAACACCGAAAGGAGAAACCGATCCAGTCGTCGACGAAGCCGGAGTCAACGCAGGAGGTTGTACCGGTGGGACTGGTGCCGTTGGAAGGGAAGTATGAGACGAAGGAAGAGGTAAAGGCGGAGGTGGAGGCAACCCAGAGACATCTGGATAGATATATCCTGGTCCGTCTTTATCCTTATTATCCTTATCCTTATTCTTCTGACTGTCCCTCTCTCTATCCCTCTCCTTCTCCCTCTCCCTCTCCCTCTCCTTATCCCTAGCCTTCTCCTTCATCATAGACCCAGACAACTTATTCGTCCCATGAGACATACCCGACTTGACTTTCTTGGGACTAGTCGTAGTCATAGTCGTAGACAGCTTGAGATACTTTTTATTCTTCCCCTTGCCATCATCCCTATCCCTATCCTTATCATCCTTGTCCTTATCCCTATCCTCACCTACACCTACACCCTCCATCTCCTCAAATCTCCTCTTCTGTCCATGTAGAGCCGGAGCCGGGGCTTGAGTTTGACTCTGCCCGGGACTCCGACTCGCACCCTCACTCACACTCCCCCTCTCACCCCCCCTCCCCATCAACCCCTCCACAATCCTCACCATCTTCTCCACCGGCATCACTTTATCATACTCCCCTCTACCTCCCAACCCCAACCCCAACCCCTTTCGCATCCTCCTCACCCCAGACCCAGACCCAAACCCAAATTGTTGAAGTCCCTTCAAAACCCCAAGCCCCCTGCCCATCCCCCCAATAGCAACCTCTTTCCAAATCGTATGAGGATGGGGTTGTTTGTATACTGCGTGGGCGCAGATGACGAGAGCATCGAATAGGGTTCGGGGGAGGGGGTAGAGGTCGAGGGTGGAGGGGTGGAGGGATGAGGGGGACGTCGTCGTCGTCGTCTGAGTTTGAGTTTGAGTTTGGGTGTGAGTCTTCATCCCAGAATTCCAAACCCCCCACAACACCTCTCCAACCTTCACAATCCCATTCGCAGCACTGACCGTTCCCAGACTTGCTTGGTGCCAGGGGTGTGTCGAGATCTTGGGAGAATGAGACAAAGACAAAGACAAAGTCGAAGCAGCAGCAGAAGTCGAAGCAGAAGTCGAAGCAGACGTAGAAGTCAAAGTCGAAGCAGCAGCAGCAGCAGAAGCAGATGTACAAGCCAAACCAGCCTCTCCCCTAATAAAAGGCAAATAAATCCTTATAATCAACCTATACGCGATTAGCGCCAGTTCACAACGCTGTGAGAGCTGGACGGGGGGAGTCTTTGTCTTTGGCTGTGTCTTTGTCTTCATCTTCATCTCGTTCGTCAACAACGAGAGGGGGGACTCCAAGTCTTCGTCCAACTCTATACCTACATCCATCTCGTCTCCCTCTCCTCCCATCTCTCCCTCTCCCTCCCCCTCCCCCTCTCCCTCTTCGTCTTCGTCTTCCATTTCCATTTCCATTTCCATTTCCATTTCAACATCCTCTGCCTTCATCATCGCCCTTGCATTAGCATTCGCCTTTCGCTTTGCTTTACCCCCCTTAATACCAGGTTTAGGAAGAGGGATAGACGATGGTGATGACGACGATGATGATGATGACGACGACACCGAAACAGGTGTAGAACCAGAACCAGAGCCAGAAACAGGAACCCCCCACTCTTCAGGTAACCCTTCCAAAAAACTCAACACTTTGGATTCCATCGAGGCGGCTTGGTCTATCGTGTATGGATAGGGGGTTTGTGTTTGTGTTTGCGTTTGTGTTTGTGTTTGGACATTGGAGGTGGGAACAGTGACGCTGTTCATCCGTTGCTTGATGGATCGAACGAGGTGGGTTAACCTATCCAATTTTTTGCGTTAGTTTTCAGAAACATCAAGGAAAAAAAAAAAAAACCAGAACCCACCTAGCCCTCCACTCAAACCACCTCATACCCATACTTTCATCCTCATCTTCGTCTTTTCCATCATCTCCCCTCCCCCCATCCTCTCCCTTTACACCTAACCCCCCAGGTAGTACCACCAACGGCACCCTCTTCGACATTGGACAAAACACCCTCTCATCGACAGGGCCGATTGGGAGTTTGGTTGAATAGTTTGAGGTTGAAGAAGTTGGGTCTGTTGGGTCTGTTACAAAGAATGATTAACAGTAGAGAGAGTCAAAAAGGGAAGAGACGAACCCGAGGGAGCCAGCACAGCAACACCTGGACCTATAAGCGGTGCACAACCACGCATATCGGATATGAACCTATCATAGACACGCGTTAGCTTCCTGTTTTTTTTTTTGAGGTATAACAACTCACAAATCCCACCAAACCACACTCCACCACGCTCTTCTACGCATTTCGGATTGCCAGAGTGTGTATTTCTTGTGTCGAGGCTTGGGCCTTTGTTTGGACTTGGGCGAGGTGCTGGGCTTGGTTTCACTTTCAGGGGAAGCTTTGGAAGCCTTGTTGTTCTTGCCCTTGGTGTTCGCCGAGGTCAAAGTAGGAACCACAGGGGCCCAGGGCATAATCCCATCTTGACGTTCATCCAGCTCGTCGTAGTCGTTCTCATAGTCGTCACTGTAGTCGTAGTCATAGCCGTCACTGTAGTCGTACTCAAAGTCGTCATCAGGATCCCGATCCAACCCCATCTCCCTTGCGAGGTTTGTCATTTTGCCGACCTGTGTCGAACGGTGGGTTGTTAGTGGAAATAAATAGATAAAAAAGACACTCACCAACATAAACACCTCGCTTTCCCTCTCGCTCTTCTTCCCACTCCCCGAATACCTAACCAACCACACAGCCTGCATCTGCAACGCCGTAATATGGTCTAAATCATCTTGGGCTTTCTTCGTCGCCTCACTGTCATCGTCCCCAGCCTCCCAAACACTGGACGCTTGCACGGAGAGAGCGTACCAGTATTCTGGGTTTGCCTCCTTCTCCTTCCCCCCATCAAGTAAGCTCTCTGCAACGGCACACCCCAACGCAGCACACAACGCCGAGAAAAACGCCAGAGAGGGAAGAGAGTTGGAGTTGGCTGTTAGGGCTGGGGGAGATTGGGGGATTTGTGTGGTTGGTGCACTCGCAGACGCATTCGGCATCATGCCAAAAATCTCCATCGCCCTCTTCTTGTCCCTCTGCTTCTTTTCCTTCATCATGTCTTTTTGAGCCGACGCAGCAGGTGGGAACCCCTCGCCCACCAAACACATCTCTCTAACCCTCTCTCTGAAATTCCACCAATTGACGAGACCGGGATAAGTCTGTGAGAGAGCGTTGGCTGCTAGAGTGAGATAAGAGTCGATGTGTGGGTGTGTAGGTAACAATGATAAAAGGGTGGATGTTATTGTTGGGAGGTGGTGGGAAGAGGAAGAGGAAGCGGGAAAGTAGATGGCTGATGGAGGGAGGAGGGAGTGGGCTGGGAGGGAATGGTGTGAGGAGGACTTGTTTTCGAGTTTAACGGAGATGGTGGCCGGATCCAAATCGTGCAGCCAGGCTCCCGCCAACTCTTGCAGGGGAATGCCCAATGAGGTGTGTATCGCCGTCGTCGTCGTCGTCGTTGTTGTTGTCGGGGGAGGATTGGTAGACGGATAACACGGGGTAAACTCGCCCGAAGTCATCTTTGCCAGCATACTCTCGACCTGAATCAAGCGGTTATTGAGAGAATGCAGGTCGACCTTCTCCGCCGCCGCCGGAGAATAGACACATCGCTGAGTGGTATCCCTCTTGACACAGCTCCCGCAGGGCGTGCGTCGGTCGCATTTCAGCTTGAGTCGTTTGCACTAGAAAACACCTCAGTATACACGCAACTCGCCGGTAGACCCACTCACCTCTGCACAAACAACTGTTACTCTCGATCGTATTTGTCTGGAAAGCCTTTAGCAACACCTCAAGGAGAGAAAGAGAGAACATACGGAGGAGAGGGCTTTGGGTCGTCCATGATGATGGGCGTTGTTCCCAATCCCGCTTTTTAATGAGTTCCCAAAAAGGAATCGCTCTTCAGTCCCGGTTTTCTCCCGCGCTTGTCAACCAGATTTCGTCACTGGTCCCGCCCGACCAAAGTCCACTCCCCCCTTCGCACCCGAACCTGTCTGTCTGCCTTACCTGCCTGCCTTTCTTTCTTTGTTTTTCTCCCCAGATCTACCTTTTTCGCTGCCGAATACACCATTGGAGCCACTAGCGTCGTTGTCGCTGTCACATCGAGGCTATACTAGTCCTCTTTCGTATACATATCAAATCCAGACAGGCGGCGACCCACCATCGCGCCCCACCTAATAATATACACCCACTCCCGCTGTCCCCTCCCTCCCTACCAACCCTTCCAGCGCCAGTGCCACTATCCTGCCCAACTTTCAACAACCTTGAGTCATTCCTAGCCCACGGCCGTTCATCGTCTTGTTCTTCATATTAGTCTCGATAGTGCCCTATGCCCCGGCTAATCCTCAACAGCGGTCAAACAACTTGAACCTCAAACAGTTACAACTACCAAATGGCACCTCCTGACCTGATTGATTCAAACCGTCAAACAGTTACAAGTACAAAATAGCACCTGTTGGCTGGCCTGGCGCGCAGGCAGCAGCAGCTGCTCCCGCGAGTGTTTCCCTGCTTCCTGCTTCCTGAGCCGGCGGCTCGATCCCTTCATGGAACTCCTTCTGCTTCTCTTCTTCTTTCCTCCCGTTTCAACGAGTGGCAAAAACAAATCCTTCTTTCTTTCACGTTCTTCACAGTCTTCACATTAACATTCCCCACGTCAAAAACCTCCGGAGTCTTCTGAGTCTTACTTACTCTCGAGTCTAGACAGTGAGAATGCTACGTAGTACATGCAATCACTACAAACGTATGCGCAGGCCAATGCGTAGGGTCGGCGCCGTAGCCGTAGGCATTTACTGTCCCAGTGTAAATTCAATAAAAATTCGCAATGCATCGCGAGTCAAGACTCCGGGTCCCATACCAGTATGTATTGCTGCCGTTATCCGTACTTAACGCGTCGTCGTGATCTACAGACCATAATACCTATCATACCATCGTAGTGCATATATGTACGTACGTACCCCTCATTCTGCCCGTCTCGTTAAGACTCAACCGTACTATATATACGCGTACGAATCGCCGTACCGTACCGAAGGCTACCGAAGGCAAAGGCACAAGTTCTATAACTAATTTCTAAACCCTGAGCGCTGAGCTCATACACCTTCATACTGTAACACGTTCCACAACCATAACATAGAGTATTTCTGATCGATCACTCGGAAACTTCTGATAATATATACTGATATCATTCTAATTTCTCCAAGTCCATTGTCTAATGTCCCCTAATGTATATGTCTCCGTCTCAATGTCTATGTCCGTATCAATATACTGATCAATACCACTTAATAGATCCTGACTGCAGAGGCCTGAGCACTGACTGACTGACTGATTACAATGTAGATAGGTAGGCACAAGGCACATCAAGGTCCAGGTCCTCCAATCCAACGCACTTAACAGATCAACACAACTGCCTCCATCACAAACTGCTACAGTTCTTTGTCCTCCTTCCCCTTCCCTCATCATCAAACCCAGAATCCCTCCCCACCTCTCCTCAATACCTACTCCATCCCTTCTATTCACAGACTCAAGTCACACCCTCCCGCTCCCACAAACTTTTAACTTTTAACATTACACCCGAACATTATTAACACTACCATGTATTCATTTTCTTCTGCAAGGCACCAGGTACAAACACCGGTAAGTCCTCTGCTATACAACGGTATTACCAGCAACTTATACCAGCCTATTCAAGAGATCAACAAAAAGTCTCTTGCAAGGCCAAAAAATCAATACAAATCTCCAGTAAATCTGTTGAGAAGGCCAGGGACTTACCAGAGTTTGCACCCAGTGAGGGGACAGTTTCGTTTTTCTTTCTCTTTCTCTTCCTCTTCTCCAAGTTTAAGACTGTTTGTTCTTGTTTCATCTGGACTTCATTGACTTGTTTATCCTTGTTTCATTGTTTCGCTGTCCATCATTTATCATTCATCATTCTGATCTCTCATCATTCCACCTTTCCAGTACTTCGTTTCTGGGGTATAGTTTTGTAGACCTTTTCCCAGGCCTTTGTACAAGTATATACACCCCTTCGAGTATCCTTGAGTTTTTCGCTTTGGATCTCCTCCTGTAGGTGCATAGTATGTTAGTCTTGTATCGTCTAGTGCTGATTTATATACACTTTGGATCTCCTCCTGCAGTTGTTGAGTGAGTGCCTCATGTGGCAGGAGTTGCCCTTACAGTACTGGGCCACAGAGATGGTTGGCAAGGTCAAACACCTGATCATGCCTTGTTCTTGCACTCTTGTTGATTGAGTAAATGAGGCTACAATATGCTGTAAGAGTCAGAGGCTATGCAATGTGCTATGGCAGTTTTCTGAGTTGTGGTTAAGAATAAACAATTGTCCAAGTTACTCATAGTACTACCAATACTTGCAGTAATGAAGGTGAATAGAGAGAAAGATATGTCATAGCAAAAGTCTGTAAAAAGCAGAGGGAGCTGAGAGGGCGATTCAGAAGGATGGAAGACATATACATGATTGAATGGAATAGAAGTATATAAAGTCTGCCCTAACAGTCCCAGTCAATGAAATCACTCTAAGCTTCTTTGAAGCACTCCCTATGTTGTATTCATTCTTCAGAGTAAAAATTGATCACCTCTCCTGTCCAAGGCCAATAGTTCCAGTAGTCATTCTCTTCTCCATATAAACCCTCCACCACTTCTCACTCTTCCTGTCAATCTCAGATCCCCAAATCACACCATTCTCCAAGCATCTCAGAACCTCTCAGTGAAGAAATTGTACCCAAATCAGATATGTTATTGCGTCTATCTCACTGTCCAGAGAAGATTCAGTGTCAACATTTTGCTCAGACCATTCATAAAAAGCAAAAAAAAAAAAAAAAAGCATCAGTGACATGGAAAACCAGTCTCTCCAAACTGAGCCAAACTGTGGCTCCTCCCCAATAATCTGTTAATTCTTGCACCAACAGACTGGGGCCAGAATACCTGAGCTCTGCCAGTGGATCTGGGTCCAGGTCCAGGTTAAGAGGGAGGAATTGGAAGATTTCAAGTAGGATTTCTGGAGGTAGCATTGGAGTCATGAAGATTAGTAGGCACCTGTGGGTGACTTGACTTGGGGAAGTTGGTACTTATAAGTGAAGAGGAAGTAAATCCATGGGACCTGCCTGCTGTAGAGCTGTACACACTTGGAACATGATGCATAACTCCTTGAGTCTTTGTAGTGGCCTGTTGCTGCTGTTGCTTCTCACACACATACTCTCTTGGTGTTTTTCACTCATGATAATTGCATGATGAACTGAGTTGACAAAGAGGTCTAGTCCAGACTCTGATTGTCCTCCTGTACATGTGCCCTTGAGTTCTTACAGAAAAAATTGCACAACAATTTACCTCTGACTCAGACACTATGCCTGTCTTTTGGCAATTCTCTCCCCTTTACTCCAGTATGACTCCAGTTTTTAACTGTTTCTCTCCATCGCTGTTTTGATGCAAAGAGATGATTGTCACATGGAAGCACATATTCATAGATAATGTGAGGGAAGCTAAAAATTCACCAAACAGAGATCCTGCAAGGAAACTATAAAAGAATGGGATGAGCCCTGGACAAATGCATTCCATAAAATAAAAATAGTTTGAGTTCTTCATCCTTTATAATAGTACTCAGTACTGGGGTAGTGAAACTGAATAGAGAGAAAGAGATTGTAGAAGCAGAGGGAGGAGAGGACAAATAGGACAGGTGGATGAGGGAGTAGCATTGCAAGATACAAGGAAGAAGTATACACAACTGAATGAGGTGGAATAGAAGAAAAAGAAGCAAAATGAAAAGTGGTGCAGGAGGAATGGGGGAGAGGAAAGTAGAAGTATATGAAGTCTGTGTCAACAGTCCCAGTGTGTGAAACCCTTTAAGATTCTTCAAGGCCCTTCCTATGTTGTATTTGTTCTTCAGAGTAGAAATCAATCTCCTCTCTTGTCCAAGGCCAATAGTTCCAGTAGTCATTCTCCGTATAAATCCTCCACCAATTCACACTCTCCTGACCAAACTTGGAATTCCAAGTCATGCTACTCTCCAATAATTTCAGGACATCCCCATGAAGAAATTGCACCCAAGCGGAATATGTTTTTGCACCATCTGTCATCCAGCAATGAAATGCCAACATCAACACTTTGTTGGGGCCATTGGCTGAAAGAATCAAGAACATCAGCAACATTGAAAACTGGATTATCCTTCCAACATCTGTCCAGACTGAGCCAAACTGTGGTTCCTCCCCAGGAATTCATGAATTGTTGCACCAGCAGACTTGGGCTGGAATACATGAGTTCTGGGTCCAAGTTTCCAGGCTCCCAGAGTAGAGTGTAATCTTTCCTCAATAGAACAGGTGGCAGCAAGACCTCAATCTCTTTGTCCCTTCCTTGACATTGATGGATGCAGAGGAAGTCCAGGCCAACAGTTTGGAATGACAGCTAGCACTGGCCACTCCAGGATCCAAAAGAGAAAATGCTGGTCAATGACGATGTGGACAATGATCCCTTCAGAGTCTCAATTGTGGGCATAGATGACATCAATGTAGGCTTGTCTGTCAAATGGCCTCAAGTTGGCTTTCACCCACACCTGGGTTTTGAGAAATGCTCTGGACTTGACACAGTCCATATACAAGTTCAACAGTTCTCATCATCCTGTAGGCATGTCACAAGCAAAAATGAGGTCCCACCATTGTGAGCTGACCTCTTGAGTTTTCAAGGCAGTTGTAAGAGGGAGGAATTGGAAGATTTTGAGTATGGTTTCTAGAGGCAGCATTGGATTCATGAAGATTAATGGTAAATTAGAGGTTCTATTGAAGTCCAGCACAATGACATGAAATTTTCTTATGTACTTACTTGGACCCACCTTACTTCTGTTTGGTGTTTCATTTTGTTTCATCTGCTCAACCCTACCCAACCTTCTTGGCTGAGCTGGTGGCATTCATAGATTGTTGTGGCCACTGTCAGCTAATCCTCAAATGATCAAACAAGTTGGACCTGGTTGCCCAGGCAGCTGCTCCCATGAATGTTTTATGGCTTCCTCACTTCTAAAAGTTCTTCATGGTTCTGCTTCATGTTTTTGCTTCTCTTCTCTCTTTCTGAACTCCTCACACCAATTAAAATGAAACAACTACACAGCACTGACTCAATAGTCTCTCATAAAACACCATTCTCTCTGTCTCCAGTCATGCCATCCTCTGTCCTCTCATACCTCTTTATTCTTCCCATCCCTGTATCCACATTGCATAACCCATACATTTGCTTAAAATCAATGTTTTCCAACATATTCTGAACACGAAGTTCTGATAGAATGTCCATGTCATAGGAAACACAGTGATACACTGATAAAGACCAACTGACTGTGATGGGTAAAAGCTAGACTCAGTCCCATCCATTCTTTTCAAACTCCAGCCACAGTTTGTCAGAACAGCTGGTACTTTTGGGTGTTATTTTGGGAGCTTGGCACAGGAATGAGGACTTGTAAGACTTTTCTCAAACTCTTGTGTACATCAACATTGCAAATGCATTTTCTTCCTCCTCAACTGCTGTTCAACACTCAAATGTCAACCTATCTCCTGCTGTACTGGTCAATGTCTGGAACTTCTCATTGTCATCTATTCTGGAAAAACGAAGACTTCAGAACTGAAAATGGCTGATACCTATGCACTGTGCTGTTGAAGTGTCAAACACATCACAATTCTGGAGGAAACTACTTGAATACTTGACTTATAGCTTGCTTGTCTCTTAATGGAGGCTATCCTTGACTTGCTGTGCTGACTGATGTGTCACCTTCAGTTGGGCCCTATTCCCTTGCCAAAGCTGGTTTTGGTGTGGATCAGTGGACCTTTTCACCTTTTCACCTTTCTCTACCTATCAATCCCATCTCATGGTTATGATCTATTAGGTTCTTATTTCAATGACTACTGAACTCCCTCTCCTCCTCACTGATACCCTTTCATTGCCAACTTTGCCAAAATCTGCACATGACTCAGAAAGAGTTTTAATAATTAATTAATTTGCATGTCAGTACATTCTTCTAATACATATCTTACTTCCCAATGCCTCTTTCCTGAAGGTAAGCGACTATTGGCGTCTGCAGCGCTCTCGCTGCTTTCTGGACATGCAGCGAAAACAAAAATATTTACGAGTTCAAATTCCCACGCCAAGCTCCCAAAACGACGCCCAAATGTACCAGTCTGTTGGGAATCTTGGCCCCATTCAAGGTCCGCCAGGCCATGTTAGATTACCCAATAGACTGGTTCACGAGTCTAGGTAAAAGCTTGAACCAGGCACAAGGCACATTGAGGTCCAGGTCCAGAACATCCCCAGGCCTCTGATCCGACGCACAACCCGACGGACCAACGGCCTCTGTCCGCCCAACCCGACGGGACCCGCCCTCCGGTCGACAGTTGTCCACTTTTCGCCCTCAACACGTGATGTTCTCACGGACAGAAAAGGAAGGTTATTTGTCCTCGGCAAAAGGCGGCTACATTTTGTCTCGAACAAATAAAGATTATTCGGACGAGCTCCGGAGCTCCTAAATTTGAATACATTTGTACAACAGAGTATCTACTCAAGTACGTGGGCCCGAAGGACCAGAAAACTGTCCATAAGGCATGGAATAATAAGGATAAGGAGGATAATAATGAGTATAATGTTGAGAAGGTGTTGGATACACCTGGGTTTGACTTGGGTAAGGTAAGGCTATATGCGGAGTGGCAACAGCAGTGGGAATAGGAGGTGCAGAAGAGGGAGGTGCAGCAAGTGGAGCAGGAGCAGGGGAAGGTAAAGGCAAGGATTGAGAAGATGAAGTAGATATACTAGCTGACGCACCCCGGTTCTGCGAAACGACTCAGCATGACCCCACTCATCCCTCGCCAACAAAGTGAAATGAGCTTGTCGTCCTCTTCTCGTTCTAGCCACTCTCGGAATTCTTCCATTGAGCCCCATGACATTGTGTAGTTGTGGCATGAATCGTATTCGAATGTTCCGGGGATGCTGTACCTGTCCCGATCGCAAGAACTGAATCTAGAATTGGCGGCGTGTGTCTGCTGATCGTTGATGGCATCAACGGGTATAGCGAGGCTCGGAAAAGGTGGAGAGACGTCGGGAACAGAGGTTTGGAAGCTGGAGAACATTGCGGACGATGAGGAGAGGAGGTGAAAACGGTTGAAAGTCCAATTTTCCCAATTGGGAACCTAGTGGTCCAAGTTCTTTTGTTCTCCTTTCTGGCTTCCGGACCACCGAGAAATATTATTCACCGAAAACTTGCCGAAAACTACAATATCTCTACATGACATAAGCACCTGCCTAATCGAGACGTCACGTGTTGAGGGCGGAAAGTCAAAACCTCCGGTCGACCTCGTCAACTTTGGAATTCCGAATCCTCTCTTTCCGTTCTACTCATTCCGGAACTAGCCCTACCCTTTCTCTCTCCTCCAAACGTATACCTCCTGACACACCCAAACCCGCGTTGCCAGTGTATCCAGTTCATGGCAAGCTCCCGCGAATATGTATTGTTCTCGATCGATTCTCCAGCTTCACCTCGGCTACTAGTACTCATATTCCAATTTTCAAGGGATCGAGATCCATAAGTGCATGCTCGCAGCTCATGCCTTGGGCCTCGAGCTGCTCCCGCGAACGTTTATGTTTTTCTCTGCATCGATTCATGTTTGTTTCTCCTTCATGGTTTATGTAATTTCTGCTTCCCTTCTTCAATAGTATCTCTCAAAGCCTCCGAGTCTTCTTCATATATACATATACTCAAAAACCTCCGGACTTGTCATGATCAAAATAAAATGAAACCCACGGACACGCAACTTGACTCGTAGTACACCAGTAGCGTACCACTGGTATTCTCCCTCTTCTCGCCCTCCCCAGACTTCCTGGCCCCGTGGCGCCGTCCTCTGTCCTAGTAGACGAGTAATACATCTGTGATTACTTTAAATTGGGGTAGCTTTCAAGGCTTCATCTACGTAGATATGTTAGTAGTATGCTGTATATCTGCACTGAAAATGTAAATGTTTGATCCAACCCTCAGGCCTCAGCCACCAATTTCAGCTTAGACTCGAACCACTCGTTCTGTGTAACACTTTGATGATAGTCGATCAAAAGTGTCAGGTTTGATCGACTTTCATCAAACCATTGCAGAAGGGGCTGGTTCCTCGAATTTCAGCTCGAGTTGCAGGAACTTGGCTCGAGAGTCAAAGAATCGTCAGTACTTGTACCTGCACGATGAACTTTGACCAGTGCGCACCATCGTGGCAGTCACACGTAGGATTGATAATTGGCGATTTCAAGCAATTTTCCAGGTCCAATTCCATTAAAGTTCAAAAGAGTGTGATAGTACGACTTGTATGCGGTGGTGGTACTTTTGTTTCTGTACAGGGTAAGTAAGTATAAGGTTAGTAGAAACACATGCATCATGATACAATAATCGACATCTCCGTCTATCTATACAGCCTCAGCCCCACTCCACCTCGAATTTCTCCTCGAATCCCCATCATCATGATTATTATAGAGTTCTGACTCTTCCTTCGACCGAGTCAACACCACCGGAGTATCCCCTAACCGTACATTAACCGCATCCTCCTTTAACCCATCATTCTGCGTGAGCTGCGTTATGTGCACCTGTACAGGTACGGGTCTTAATTGGAACGACGACACGGGTCGACCGCCTCCGCGCGTACGGCGGCTATGACTATGACCGTGATTGTGGTTAGGGTCATTCGAATGGGAGTTGGAGTCGAATTCCATCCCACCGAGACCTGAGGATTGGTTTTGCGAGCGATTGCGAGCGAGGGAGACGCGGAGGATGATCATGTAGAAGGAGATGGCGATGACGGGCATTAGCTAACAAGTATGAAAGTGAGGGGAAGGGGGAAAGTCGATGTCAGTACTACATTATTACATACACTTCAAACTCAAGATGATGAAAGTACACTCACCACATCCAACATAATATACTGAGAATTCGACCTCGTTTCAAATGTGATCAGGGCAACGGTGAGTGTGACAGAATACAGAAATCCTGCATCTATCACTACACGGAATACAGGTGCGAGGATGCTGGGGTTTACACGATATTGTGAGGTTCGTTTGTTTACGCGCCAGATTTTGAAGGCGAGGAGGCCTGTAAGTATACACAATGAATAATTGACGAGAATGAAAGAAGGCAGAGTCGGATAATTTGGATGAACAGCGTAAACTTCGACTCTGAAAATAAGTAGTGATATAAAGTTCACGCACCGGTACTAATCAAAGTCGTAGACAACGACATGGAGAAAAAGCCGTTGATCCATTTGTCAAAGCTGAATATTTGTACTTGTCCAGCGCCAGAGGATGTCACTGATCGACCTAATGCGAAGAGGGCACCGATGGATGTGGCTAATACATATGTTTTTATTCATTCAATTTGTTCGTTAGAAAGTCATGAATGTCTCAAAGCGCTTTATAGTACCGCTTACCTAGTAAACCCGACCAAAGTAACATCGGGAAGATAATGACGAGTATGGATTGCCATACTACATAACATCGGTAGACCTGAATTTCATTTCATTTCGAAAGATGAAAGACGAAACGTACGAGTAAGTACCACAGGAACAGTAAAAACGCAAAAAAAGCAAAAAACTCGACGCACCACCACCGCATCAGCGAGCAAAGTCTGCGTTATATATATCGCGCTTCTGGCTAGGAAATATTCCTGCGTAGCATCCGCGAAGAAACCATTTGGCCCCCCGGGAAAGGAATCGCGCTCGTTTACTAGGCCTTCGTTTAGTCGAACTAAATCGAGGATGGCGTGCTACAGGCACGAGTAACGAGAAATAGCAGCAGGGGATGATAGATGATAGGGCACAAAAAAGGATCGGGCAGGAGGCATGAGGCATAAGGTAGGGATGGGTAAGGCACAAAAACATTGATGAAAGGAGGAACATGTCATTCTACATAGACCGTTACTCCAGGTAATTCCCAACAAACGTACCGCTGAACTCAATACTAGGAACGCAGTCGCCAAACAAGCCATTCGAGTATTAGGCTGTGATTTTGTAAACACTAACTCCCTCAGCGTTAGGCCGTACATGAATACAGAGATACCTGTAGTTGCAATGTGGACAAGGGACAAAGGACGAATTGAATGGCTTGTAAGTGAATTTCCAGTGGCTAGTAGGACTTGGAACGCACCATACAGCCCCCATTCAAAAGCAAGAGAAAGGATCGCAGAGGTATCGAAAGCGATATCGTTCGTTGACGTTCGGTCATCTGCCATCTGGGTCCGGGTTGGGTCGGGTCAGGTCGGTCAAATATGAGGAGAAGAGAGGGAGGGGGTCCAGAGGGTGGAAGGGTCCAGGAGGCTGGGATAAGGAAGGAAAGGACTCGCGTTGGCCGCCAGCTGAGTTACTAATTTATCTATCTGTCCTCTGACGCTACGCCCGTCTTTCGGTAATTCCCTCTTCCCTTTACTCCAGTGACTCCAGTTTATCCCCGTTTCTCTCCATCAAAGTTTTGATGCGAAGAGACAATCGTCGCATGGAATCCCATGTTCGTAGATGATATGTTGAGATGTGAGGGAAGCTAAAACTTCGCCAAACAGAGATCCTGCGAGGGAATGTATTCAGTGCTGACAGTACATATACATTTGGATAATGGATCGAGAAAATCATCAAGAATTCCTGGGGATGCATTCCTTGGACACGGACACGGGTTATCTCCTCCTCCGAAACATATGTAGTTTGATATCCGTTCCAGCTTCAAGCGAGTGTGGAGTAGACTTTCGCAGAAAGGCTACAATGGCGCGAGCCAAGCATGGCATGTTCAGCCTCCCATTCTTGCATCCGCAGGTACATAGTGACGCTGAGCGCTGCTATCTTCATATTATCAGCCAGTCTAGAAATTCAAACACGGAAGCGTAACTTCGCGACACGAAAATCATCGATCAAGGGCAATTTGGGGCTAGGCAAGTCATACTCACCTTAGAAGTTTTTTGAAGAAAAACCGTACTGACGCTCGACAATTCGTGGGTACAGAATACAACCCATCAAGGATCTTTCTCCAATTAGTATCATTGTATCGTTGGATAATCCTGCTCCAGTGGCCAATATAGTTCCAAGTCTGGCATGTGAGCACATAGAGCCACAGTGACCTGCACGTATACATCAACCCAAAGCTTTTACCATCCTCGTCGGACAGGGTCGCAGAGGCCTGCGGGCGATAACGGCACGATAGCACAGCCCTGCACTCCACAGGTTTTGATTTTTCGCCTGAATTGGACACCGTCCCGCAAATCCTTCGAATACTAGTGAGACTGCAGAAAGTTCGAAAACAACTTCCCACTATCAGTCTGTCAGATATCAAAGCCACGTCGGACGAGGACTCCAGTGTATGGTGAAAAGCAGACCGGTAGCATTTTGCATATAAAAAATTGAAGGATTGTGTTGGTGGCAGTCTATGGTATGTCAAGGGAAAGGGCCCATCGAGACCGCGACAAGAGTAGAAGAGTAGGAATGTATATATAGCAACGGGGAAGGGACGCCCAACGAAGATCTAGATAAGTATCATGAATAAAATGAGATGGGCATCCTGGACAGCGTGGAACATGATGATTTTGCAGTTACTGACCTGGCCGGGACCTTACTACCTTCCACCAAGCAAGCAACAGTCTCTACGCAATACCCTCGATTTGATGTAAAATCTCTCGTAGTGTATAACAAGAAATGACAGGAAGTAATTGTCGAGAAGGCTATGAGGAAGATTGAAAAACAAGACGCAGCGAGCCCGGGTACCTGACCGTTCTTGTTGGGCCTAGGAATACATAAAGGTACTTTTTATGCCCCGTTCGCAAAGACAGCTTTCCGAAAGAATTGCAGAGAGTCGTTTGGATTGTGTTCGACGGAAAGCCTGTAGTACATGGCGACAAGAGGATCTCGTCAAGTGTCTAGGCATTCACGCTTCACCAAGGACAAGATTTCCTGTATCTGTGAGGAGTGGTGCGGATAGTCTAAGCAAGACTGTCAACCAGGACAAAATTGATACATACCTTAGTACCCAGAACTACTCAACGTTTGCTTGAAGAGATCAGCCTTGACGATCAGAGCCAGTCCATCAGTCTCCAGGGTCTCGAATAGGAAAATCTTAGCCATCCTTTTGCTCTATCGCAGTCGTGAAGGAGAACACAAGTTGAGGCAGAAGTTGGTTGAAGTCGCAAACCCGTCGCGGTCAAGCCCTGGCAATTTACAACTTCGTACAAATTTGGGGTAAAAAGTTCTTTTCTTCTCAACTTCGTCCACAAATCGACTTCGCGATTGTAAAATTCTTGTAACCTCTCTCTTGAGCCTCCCTGGGCCCGAAGACGGATTCTATATCTGTTTGCTGGCGAATCGGCTTCAAGATATCCATACACTCACCTCTTTCTTTCGTTTTGACTCATTCGCGCATGACTGGCCTGCAGTCTTGAACGAGAAAGATAATATCAACGAGAGGAGACTAGAGAAGTCATTAGTCACTATTAGATCTCCTCGGTCTAGATCGCGAAGACTCAAACACTATGTAGCTATGTTCCTCGGACTTGCCAGCTGTAAGGTGTACCTTGTTACGGTGTCCTTCAGGCTTCGTTGTCAATGAACTGTTAACATGTATACTGTGTCGACTCTGTGCCCAGACAGGTAGTGACTTTGGAATAATCACGACATCCACGTATCCTGAAGAGGCTCAGTAAGTAATCCGTTGCCTTGTATACGTATCCTCGGGCCAGGCCACTTCTAACGTTCTACTCCTAGAAGGTAGTAGCTAGTATGCTCTTATCATTGCGGTAAGCCTTTTCGTTGTGATATTACTCTACTCTCCTCGGAGAACCAGAAAACTGGAGTTTGGACCCGCATCCGGTTGCGCGAGCTTCTGCTAGACTGAGGAAGCATCAAGGAAGTATGGGAGTCGTTCCTTGACTCCATCCATTCATCCATTCTGCCAGCGCTATCTGACTCAGAATCTTCTCATTGATAACACCCGTAAGCTAAGTCCCAGTAGGTCATTTCATTCACGAATGCCCTCCATGAGTCCGAGTCTGAATGCTCTCCTCTTCGTCTGTCTAGTTGTATAAAGGCCACGCCAACCTGGAACCAAGAGTCAATCCCAAACCCTTCCAAGAGCGATACTCAGCCCAAATCCCAATGGCATTCTACCTTGCAGGCCCCGGTGTCTGGTCACTCGTCCTTCTCCTTTGGGGGTCCTTCTTAGTACCATCACCAACCGTAGTCGTCGCCAGAAATGCGAAACGTGGTATCGCTTCTGCACCGAGCGATTATCAAGCTCTCGACCTCATGAAACTTGAAAGCACCAGCCAAGCTTCTTGGGTTTACAATTGGAACGATTATCCCCCTCAATCTGTTCCGAGGGGTCTCGAATACGTTCCTATGCAGTGGGGAGAGGAAAATATTGGGAATTTGAAAAGTAGGATTCAGCACACTGGCGCGAAAGTTCTTCTGGTAAGGACTCGGATTTGCGGTTTGAAGATTATGTATAACTCATCCAATATCGACTTTCCCTTTTGGTTCCCTTTTCGGTTTCCCTGTAACAGGCATTCAACGAACCCGACATCCCATCCCAATCCAATCTTTCGCCCGAGACAGCTGCGCAGCTGTGGAAACGTTATATTCAACCCCTCAAGTGGCAATACGGTATACGACTCGGATCACCTGCTGTCGCCAATGTCCAATCAAGGTGGCTCAAAGATTTCATCTCTGCGTGTACTGGGTGTACCATAGATTTCTTGGTGATACACTGGTGAGTATAGTTTAGATCGAAATGCTAAGATCACCTCGGAAATCGCTGACAAGTCCCTATGGCCAGGTACGGTCAAGGTGCTGATAATTTCATTCATATGTTGAAGGGGGCACATCAAGAATTTCCGAACTATAAAATCTGGGTGACGGAATGGGCTGATACTACGATGAATGATCCCGCAGGTGAGTTGAGCTCCTACTTAGTTCTAGAGATAACGAGAGACTAACTAAAGCATGACTCCTTCTAATTCGGCGTCCAGTCGTCCAAACATTCCTCGAGCAAACAACTCATTATATGGATTCGCAACCTTGGCTGGAGAGATATTCTTGGTTTGCTTACACTGTAAGTGATCAGTGGCATTTTTTCAATGTACTGAGCCTAATATTATCGACGTTTGCTTCAGAGACAGACGGATGGACTCGGAATGCAATCTAGTATGCCGTCCAGCTTTATACCTATTAATGCGGTGTGCTGTACGACTGACATACTTGCTTTTTCGGTATTCGCTTTAGATCTGCTCGATAGAAATGGCAATTTCAATGCACTGGGCCGGTTTTACCTCAATTGAGCCTTCGACAGAATTTTGAGGGCCGATACACTAAATTATCACTTGCGCATGGATCTTATTTTGTGACGAACGTAGGTAGACTGCAGGTACAGCTCTACAGTTACCCAACCTAAAATTGAATATCAAGGCCGCAAGTTGAATCAGAAATTTTTTTTTGACATACCGATGGTAAAGCCTTCAAGAATCAGGCCGCCTCAGAGGGACGGATGTCGATCCCCCTCAAGCAATGTAGCACCGTACACGTCGATCCTCCTTGTTTTTTCTTCTTCTTTTTGCCGCCGATATCACAGTGTCCCAGGGCATCCAGGGCTGTTGCGCACGGATTTAGCTTGTATACTTGGCCTCTGATAGCAACTGGGTGGTTCGAGCCATGAACAAACGTTCCTACCTATTCAAATAGATATCACAGGAGGGGGGTTCTACATAGCTGAAGCCGACTATGTACTTGCTCCCACGAGAGGCTTCCAAAACTCCTCTGACTCTTCGAGAGTCGTTGCACTTCAACAGCTTCCATAAGGTTTCATACAGTGATTTACTTCGGGTTAGTCGAATCAGTCTAGTCCCAATCTGGAAATTTCAACTACATATGTACCACCGGGGCCCATTGATTTACCATCATGAGTTCTCAAATCTATTCATGTCAGGGTTGACGAGATCTCGCCCAACAGTCAGGTAGTAGGCCGAGCTAGGCCGAGCCTGAGAGAAGTATGCATAAACGAGAACACAGCTTGAAGGCAGACACGTACATTAACAGTGATCAGAAGGTGATGTTATCTCATTCTTCATCGAGAACGGCACATTGAGAGCTGGTCAAAACGGTATCTTGAATTGATCTTGAAGCCACAGAGCGCGCCAGCTAGCATCCAGAAAGTTGTGCGTATGCGAAAATCTCATGTTACCCATCTTCTACGTTTGTTTCTTCAAAAAACTGCTCAAGGCGACAGAGTGGCTGAAGCTAGACTGAGGACTAATAGTCATCATTCGGAGTTCAAAAATTAGCTCATGCCGAAGAACAACTGCATAGTTGCACTTAGTTAGGGTTAGGGTTACGTCAAAATCACTGCCTTACTCATCGTTGGGCTCTCCATCCTCAAGAAATATGGGCAAAGGTTCGCCCTTCCTCCCTCTGATTTCCGCAACATGTGTGCTCATCTAGCTTCCCTCGCCTTCGTCTAGTTCACGGTTCTCTCGCTCGTGCGGGTAAAGTCAAGTCTCAAACTCCCAAAGTCGAGCCTCAGGAGAAGAAAAAGACTCCCAAGGGCCGTGCTAAGAAGAGAATTTTGTACAACCGTCGGTGGGTAATCCTATCGCCTCTCTTCTCTGGCCAATTTTACTGAGCTGTATCTATAGCTTTGTCAATGTCACCACTCTCCCTGGAGGCAAGAGGCGAATGTGAGTACCGATTTTGAAGTTTCGAGTCATTTTCCGGACCCTTTCACCTTTCTCTACATTTTTCCGTCCCGTAACCGACACACTTCACCCCGCCTTGAGTGATGATACAACAAAAATCAAGCATAGTTCACACTGAACTACCATGTTGATACCCAATCATCTAGTCTTTCGCTCCTATCTGACTCATCTCTTTCTATTCTTTCATACTATCTTATCATTCTTTTTACCTGGTACATCTGACTAACCATTCCTCTTATCCCAGGAACCCCAACCCCGAGAAGTAAAAAGCCACCAAAGGCTACCATTGTATCACCAGACTCTGCCGGGAAAGCAGTTTCTGCCATCGCTTTTTACGGACGTTATCAAGCGTTACGAAACGGTGCAGGAGATTTGTAGCCTTAGCCTGTCTGTCATTGGTTGTGGTTGTGGTCGGTTGTGGGGTTGGATCTCTGTTCTCTGTTCTTGTCTTCCTGCTGTGCAATTACACTTACTTTCTTATGGCGTACGATACATGTTACACTATACAACACACGCACCACCATGCCTCATCCATTTCTTCCTCATCATTATGCATGCTATGATTTCGCCTGTTGTCTGTGTCGCTGAGTGTAATTGGAACAGTAAAGCGAGATGTACACGAACGTTTTTTCTGCCTACGCTGTTGGAAAGTGGATTCCCGGATGGAGCTTTTGTCTTGCCTCAACGTTCTCTACGCTCGTAGACGTCTTGGCATTGTGAAATGCCTTTCTTCTCATGCTCTCTTCCGCCAGCTTCTCACTCCCCTTAACCATGGAACAGCGGGATTTTTCCGTTATTCTTGAAGCCTTTCAGCATGCTCATACTCATTGTCGGGTACGTTCTATTCATGTGGTGGGGCATATTTTTCCGTAGGGTTGGTTAAGTAAATGTATTGCGCAGAAGTACATATCATACACAGACAGCCAGGTAAGACACCGTCTTGACTCAGTCTTGAGGACTGGGACACGAAGGTAGCTGATGAAGCTAGCGATGGCCTATTTTTGGTGGGTTGTGTTGACCAGGGCGTTGACCAGGACGTCGACGTCCTTGGGCTGTTTGTGGGTTGTAGCACGGAGTATTGAGACGTGTCAAAGAAACGGGTGGGATACTCTTGCTCGTCGAGGATGTATATGTCTATGCATCTGCCTGGGTTTCTGTCAGTGAAAGAAAATGTCGAGACGGATAATCTGGTATCAGCATTACTTGAGGCTTCTTTACGTCTGCACCCGATGACTGGTGTTTCAAGGATGCAAAGTAGAGACGCATGGCCTACATCGATATCGGATGCGCATGTCGAAGAAGTTTCTTGGATGATCGTTATGAAGGTCAAACCCTGGGTCTGTTCTGACGGTGATACTGTGCCTCTAGAAGTTTTAGATGAGCTAGGACTAAAGCGGAAGACACAAAGAACCAGCTAGTCTTGCCGGTGAACCATCCAAGCAGAATGAGCACGTTGGTAAACGTTGATATGGTGCCGGTACCGGTACTTGAAAGGTTGGAGAAAACCGACCCTTTTCTCTTGCTTTCTTTAAGTACGCTCAGAAAGAAAGCAGTAGCCTTTAAAGGAAGGGAAAATAATGCGTTTTTCAGTCTGCACACATGCCCATACTTTCCTTTGTCCCGGATCCGCGTGGTCTGTTATTTTAGTCTGCAGGATTCCCAAGCGAGAGAGTCAGGTAAAAGAAGAAGAGAATGCTGACGCGTACGAGGGTAAGACCAAGACCAGATAATCTGCTTGTTTGCCGTCTGCGATTTCATTCCGGTACGAGGGGACTTGAAATGAAATGAAGGACCGTGTCTCGCCATACTTGTAAGTTCGCTCGTAAATTGACGCCTGGATGCAAGTAGGTGTTATCAGCAATACAGGAAGCGTATGCGAGATTTTTTTTGAAGCCACCTGAATGTCAACCAACGATTGCCGTCTTTTTCTGGAAAGAGGAACTTTCGAGATGGATGTTCCTTTCAGCGTACAAGCTTTGGCCAGAGATGACGTTCTCGAAGAATGATGGGTAACCGGAGACAAGAATGCATTGACTCACAAAAAAGTCTGGATGCGCGTCGAACCGATCATATAATAATAGAATATGGTTAGTTATTTTATGTAAAAAAGAGAATGTACAGCTGTTCTCATGATTTCCATCGGTATCAGTTGAGGAAAGAGCTTCATCGACAAGAACTCGAAGCTGCACATCGAGGTGGAGTTTGTACGTGGAAAGCTCTCCTGAGCTGGTCGTGTGCACTGACCAACTCGAAATCACGTTACATGACGCACCTATATGAAAATATTCCCACAAACAGTGTTCTCGTCTTTTCGACGACGCTCTGGCCTCCGTCGAAAGGCAAAAGACGCGTACTAGATCAAACATATTGGCTGATTATTGCCTTGACACTCCCATATAGTCCAAAGTCATTTCTAGAAGCGGTCTTTTCAACAAAACACTTTTGGGTTCCGTCACGCGACTCTTCCTTTATAGGAGTGGCGTAGTCGACTCCAGCCTATATAAACCCGAGTCGTTCTGTCTTTCTCTCCAATCAACCATCACTTTGACGACTCACCAGTGCATTTACTTTTCTCTCTTACGACTTTCCTCTTCTACACCCATTTCACTTGTTCATCATGACTCGTACTGAACGCGCCGTCTTTCCCCGTGCCATCATCAAGGACCGACACCTGAATAAGTCGGGCCTCGACAGGTCTCTCCGCAAGGAGGGTGCTGGCCCACATAACTGGGGTCGCCCCGAAGACCAGCTTGCTGCTTATGACGACGACCAGTTTGAGCTGGACGAGGAGTCCTTCAACGAGGTGAACGACGACGCGAGCTCCAATGCCTCTGATGGTACGCGTTGCTTCTGTTCCGCTGACATGAGCTTGGTGCTAATTCTTCGCTTCTCTAGCCGCTGAAGGCAAGGCTCGTCAGCCTTCTAACGTTGGCATCACCGAGGAAGAGCTCGCCGCTGCGAGGAAGTTCAGGAAGAAGGCTCTCAAGGGTCAAGGTGTGTATGCCTCAACTTGTCTAGGATTTTCCATGTGTTGATTTATTCTCCTCACGCAGTCGACCTTGCTGCTATCGCTCGCACCTCCGGCGCCGTCTCTGCCTCTCCTCCCAAGGTCACTTCTCCCAGTGCCGCGTCTGAAACCAGTGTAGTATGTCTTACATCTCCTCACCACTTTGATCGCGTCACTAACCGCTATACCCACAGTCTACCTTGCCCGTTTAACTTAACTGTATTAATCCTTTACGATTGTTCATCGCTTGCTCGGCCACCATCTCACTTCTCTCATCCCATCCAATCCAGTCCTTTGTAGTTGTATCCCGTGCGGGTCTTCCGCTCAGTTGTTTTTTGACGACGAAATGTTAATTACTGTATATATAAGAATAAATGATACTGTCTTTCTGGTCGTGGGTTTGCTTTATCCTGGTGGTGCTTGTAATTGGCATATCGCTATCCCAACTACTTCCATTCACCCGTCAGGGATCCACTGAGATTCTCCGCCCAACAGCGCACGTCATTCCGCACGCAACCAGGGGGGTCAGCAGATAGATCATCCCTTAACTGATGAACGGAGTAGCATTTAGGTTCGGGTTCGGAAGATTACCAAGAGGAATGATTAACGGACAAGAATATGATTCAACAAGCCTAGCAGCTGCCTAAACCTGAAGCAGCTGCGACTGCTCACACGATTTTCAATTGTGATTAACAAGAACATGGACATGATGCCATGGCCATCGATATTTCATGTCTGTCGCGTCCCTGTAAAACCAAGAGCCGGCCATACTTAATACATAGGAGCCTGTATCATGATGGCCTTTAGTATTCTGTAAAGCCTCTGTAAGGCCTCAAGGACGTCCTTCATTGTTCAAATTCCGAAAAACGATAGTTCTGTACGTACAAGTGACCACTTATTATATGCAGTGCAGCTTTCAAACTTCCGTCGAAATTTCTTCTCTTTTGCGTCTCCTGAATATCAACAGAATATGAATTCTCACAGTCATTCTTCAGACTTCTGCTTCTACAGACTAGCAGTCTTGCAGCATGTATCGATGTACACGATAACCAAGGTCGTGCCACGCGTAACAGGGCATTGGATAATTTCAACCGCAACTGGGATCTGGGACCAAGGTCAACCGTAACTTCGGATGGATCCTACATGTCATCGCTACTTGGATGCATAGATATTTCCCTTTGCCTGCAGGCGTTGATTTTGACATCAACCGACGGACCTACAACGAATGGTGAATGATGCATGATGGAACGCGGGGTTCGGCGTTATCATAAAATTTTTCGGAATGCGGGGTAGTAACGTTAGCGACTTGTTGCAGCGTGATCGCGCAAAGTCGCGCCATCGGCGGAAGTCGATCTAGAGTCAGAGAGAGTTTTCCAGAACGGGTATTGCTGCGCCAATGCAAGCGCAGCTGGTGGCCGGAAGATGAAGACGACAGATACTAATAGTTCATTACAGAGGGGTACTACCCATAGAGTAGTCGCAGTCACAACTGTGTACGGGGTAATAAATTCCTTCCTTCAGTTTACCAATGACATCCCCAACAGGGGTTCTATTCCAGTAGATAGCAACGCAATGTTGAAAACATGCCACTGCATCCCGGCAGTCTTCCTTGAAGGGGCCATAGCCAAGTAAAAATAAACCACAATACTATCCTTTTAATCCATTCCATAGAAGCAAGAGACGGCAAATGCATAATAATAAGTATGCCTTCTCCGCACCCGTCGATACCACCGGGATTAGAGTACCGGTAATGAGGATACGGCCGCGGCTACACGAATTGACTAGGTTTCCAAAGCACCATCGTCAATGCAAACGCAAACTTGGGCTAAATCCGCGATGAGTTGCATGGTGTGGTGGAGGGGCAGTGAGGGCATTGAGTTTACAAAAAAAAAAAAAAGCTGATCTGACAAAGTTAGGTGTTCGGCTTCGCTAGTTTAGTTGATGAATAGGGTCCTTTCAAGATGGAAGTTGCCCAGCCACGCTTGAAGGCGATAGACATGGAGCTCTCAAGCAGATGCAGAACGCAACTTAATTCTTGAGTAGAACGAAAACAGGCTTGACAGAGCGACGAAGGAGAGGCCTGAACGAGTTGGGGTTTGTTGAGGTGAAAAGTACGGTGATGAACGAGGGTAGGAGAGGAGAGCGGAGAGTGTCTGACGACGGATAGTTTCGTCGACAAGAGGGCCGGCCTGCTGGAAAAAAGGGCACCGAAAATGGTCGATAAGCGTGGCAGAATGTTTGAGAATTGTAAAGAGTCTCACTCTTTATAACGCCTAAGGATAGACGATGACTGCAGTGTATCCTTGAAATACAATACAATGAGAGCTCTGTGATTCGGTACCCGACTAGCCCTGCTTGCTTCCGAGTCAAAACCGCTTTAGTATCTTGATGAGAAGTGTTGAACCAAAAGACTGTTGAAGAAACAAGTCCTTACATCTATAATAAGTAATTTCCTTTTATATTTTTCTTTTCCCTATCATTGTTACCTCTCTCCGTGTCTGCCACCCATCTATTTGGTTGTGTATTTGATCCGTACATACCAAGCCTCACATATACCGTACGATCTCGTCCAACACACCTCAGTTGTTCCCACTATGTTGTGTGAACCTGAGTACCTTTACTTACTAGTACTCTTTTCTTACAAAGACGTAGTAGCACAAGAGGATCACCAGCAAGCGAGTCCTCTTGCTTCCTCTTCGCCCGTGTACGCAATGTTTGGATGGTTCTTTTTCTTGTTATGTAATGATGGTCCATGGTCACTTCTGAAGGGGTTCTTTCCACCATGATAAAACGACTGACTCGGATTCCCGCAATGAACACACTGACTGATAGGTGTGTACAGAGCCTCACACCCACCAATTGCAAATCCGAGTACGAAAACAGGGGGCATCTTTGCGACGTCGACGCGTAACTGTAAGTATTTTTGAGAGTCTCAAAATGGAACCTTCCCAGGATCCTGCCTCCTCCAAATCCTACCATGTCGAATCCTTGTCCAACAGCACACTTGGCAGCTGCCTCCTCAGATTCTGATATTCATCCTCATTAGGTTCTCTGGTAACTTCAAGATACGCCAAAGATTCTCCCAAGTCCGGTCCCTCGAAATATTAATGCAGCGTTGAACCACTGCCAATTTCCAACTTTGCACGTCCAGACGGTCCACTCTCTAATGCAAACCCAATGTCTTCCCAAAGATAGACATATTCTGGCCCAACGTAACAACCGCATCCTATTTTACGAATGTTTCTTGTTTCAAGGTTGATCTGGCGTACCTGTGTTGCCGATCGTACATATAGGCGTAATGTCAGCTCTATTGCTAGTATTCTTCTTTCTCAAGACCTTCTGGTCACCAGTACCATGGTCAAACTCACATTCCTTTCTACACTCCTTATCGCCCTTTCGGTGGTCCCAGGCGGACTTTCTCAATATCAGCCCATAAACGTGTCATCGGGAAGAGCTCTTTCGTCGGACCACCGTCGTCATTGGAAACGAGCTCACGTTCATATGGCTAGGTTAGATTCTTGCTCAAAAGCACGGTGGGTCTGATGGCCCTCACCCTTTGTACCGATCTAACTATTTTTCTACAGGCGGTCTCCGAGGCCCGGAATACTTGATACGCTTGGGCTATCTGGCGGCAACGGATATAACGACGGAATTCAGCAGCCAAGTGGAAGCCAACAATCAAGCTCAAGTGGAAGCTCTGCACCGGCACCAGCACCCTCATCTTCTTCTCCTGATGCAGGTCTGTATCCTTTTACTACTTTGGTAGACAACCACCTTACGTTGCAGAATTCAGCAGGTAACAATTCCCAAGCTGCTAGCTCTTTAAGCCCCACTGGCAGTGACTCTTGGCAACAAATTCAGCAAGCATGGCTAGATAGTCACAACAGCGTTCGTGCCAAGTTTGGAGCTGGAAATCTTCAGTGGAACGATACTCTGGCTGCTGCTGCCCAGACTTGGTCAAACAAATGCGTTTTTGAGCATTCTCATGGCCTTTTGGGTGCATTCGGAGGTTAGTGAATATCGTACCATTGTGGTTCTCAAACCTACTTATGCTGACGTATTCTGGAATTTGATCCACATACAGAGAACCTCGCTGCTGGCACGGGGGATTATACAATTCAACAAGCAGCCAAAGCCTGGGCTGATGAATCTAGTGAGTCGTGTTGTCCAAGGAATCTTTTATGTGTTCTCAAATATCGGACTTTTCTAGGTCAATACGACCACAACAACCCTCAGTACTCTCACTTCACCCAAATGGTCTGGAAGTCTACAACTCAGGTCGGTTGCGCACTGACCGAATGCACTGGTATCTTTGACCCTAGCTTTGGGGTACGTTGGATCTTCGTTCGTTTTTATCTCATCTACTGACAACTTCCTCGTCAACAGCCAGCTAAATTCTACACCTGCGAATATTACCCGCAGGGTAATGTCATTAGCCAATTTGGGTAAGCTTTCCTCGAGGCTACCAGTGCAGCGCAGGTTCTAACACTTTTCGTATTGCCGCAGATGGAATGTAGGGGCTTGAGACCAGTCGCTTGATGCTTATTTTTCTGTTCAAACTGCAGAGCAGTGCATTTTCTACGCTCTTTCTTTTTCCACTCTTTCAAACTCGGTGCACCAATTTTCATATCGGATGGATTTCGTCTCACAGAGGCTGTTTCAAACGCCTCCTGGATTTAGTCGATTTATTACGTTACGTTCAATATACGCTAGATGCTGTTCAACGAAGGCGACGATATCATAGGTTTAAGAGAGTGCACACATCTAATGATAATCAGAGGTAACAACGAACAATTACATGATTACATGTATCTAAACAGTCAGACTGGGGAAAACCCTTCCAAGCAATTACTCGCTCTTGTCAGAATCCTCTTGGTCATCTTGACGTGCAGGTCGATGAGAAGCACTTGCAGCTTTTCTTGCTGAGCCTTTTTGCACGAGCAAAGATGCCTACTTCTTTGTCACGGATAAAGTTAATGATGACCATTGACCATGAAGGATGTGAAGGTATAGTGTCGTAAAATTCTGGAGCAAGTGCTTTAAGAGCAGGAAGACGTGTCCATGGAATTGAAGGGAAGTCATGATGCTCGTTGTGGTATCCCACCTAGTATCAGACAACTGATTAGTTCGTCAAGTCAAAAGGCAAGGCACTGCGACATACATTATAGGCAAGCAGATTCAAAGGCCCGTAATAGCTGAATGTTTCCTGTTCCAGTCCATCCCATAGATAATGTTCTGCGATAAAGTGACCAGCACAGGGATGAAGGCTTCCTGCAAAGAAGCTACTTGCAATCAGATAGATGAGCGGCCTTATGCCAAAGACCGACACGAGGATATAGTCGAAGACGAGCTGAGCGACGACGTTGTAGAGATGCCACATTGTCAATTTTTGGGACCTGACGAAACCGGGACGCAGAGCGTAGAATAGGATCTGGAAGGTTCTAGAGTTGGAAAAGGTGTGCACGTCAATGAAAAAAAAAAAGGGAAGGTGGTACGACAACGCACGCGAAGAAAACCTTGCCAAGCACATTGTTGAGACAAAGAAGCTCTAGTCGAGTGGGCAAGTCCGTGTCGACACCGTCCTCTCCGAGATACCTATGATGTTCCATATGGTAACCTTTGAACGCAGCAGAATAGGGTATTCCTATAGGAAGATTGGCAAATACAGCAAGGCATTTGTTGGCCCATATACTCCGGAAAGCTAGATTGTGCGTGATTTCATGAATGGAAAGGAAGAGATTGTGGTTTGCTGTACCCCCAATGGCATAGGCGCAAAAGATGAAAAGTGGAGACAGAGGGCTGGTATGGCGTAGGGATATAGCTGTCGCAATTTGTAGGGAGACGACGAAGAGCACAACGTATTTTGTGAGGGGTTCGTGGCCCATCAGCTTGGTTACCTGTTATTTTATTCGGTCAGGGGTAGGAAGAAACGAAGTATGGGGTGAAGAGCGCACCTCTGGATGAGCCTTCATTATTGCGGTCCTTCGAGAGCGGTGAGGTTCCTCTGTCATGAGCCAAAGAAACTCGTTCGGATTTAGGGGAGGCCCTGGGTATGACACGCCGTCATCTTTGCTAGTTGGAGCAGTGACGACCGTTCGACGTGGAGCACGGTCAAAGGACTCTGCCCCTCCAAATAGACTGTAGTCTACAAGGCCAAATCAGTATCAAGAGCGAGTGTATCTCCAGAGTCTCTACCATACCTATCTGTTTGGCCGGCGCAGCAGACATGGGCGTCGGGAAGAAGAGGTCGGTTTAAGCAACGTGCCGCATCAAACGTAAAGTGGTGATATCGCTTCATAGGGCTCGGTCAAAATTATTACATTTAAGTAGATTGCATTATTACAGGAAACCAAGTATGATATCAGTACGAGTAGTGCAAGAAAATCTTGAGCGAAGAGGGTCAATTATCCAGGTGTCCGAAAATCCATCCATCCATTATCAAAAACTGTCGAAATCCAACTCCGAGCTGCTGAATGAGCCGACTTCCTGAGGAAAGTCCTGCGACTGGGAAGAGTCTGACTGGAGAGACTCTGACCGCTGACGAGACGAAAGAGCATCATCTTTAATGCACAGGCGTATCTCGCAGTGGTTTAAAGGACTGCCCTGCAATGCTAATGGAAAATACGAGTCCTTCCTCTCGTAGTTTGGGGACAAGTAACCGCTACTATCAGTGGAGGGATAAGCATCGTTGGATTCCATGCTCATCACTTTTCGCCATTGGCCCTTTTTTTAGAGAAAACCACATATCAGAGATGGTCAGTTTGCGGTATGAATAACTCACATCAAGCGTGTATTCATCATTCTTCTCTACGCGATCCAGATTGAGATTGACCATACTTCTGGAACTGTTGAGAACTGGTGAATGACTTGGACTCGATGTTGTTGGGGATCTCCATTTAATCTGCGAAAAAGATGTCAACGTCCGTTTGCAAGTCCAACTTGGCGAAAGATGACATACATCGTGGAAAGAAACGGCATCAGAATATCGGAGGAGTCCACTTCCTGAAGGTACCAGACTGTTCAGGGAAGGAGTATAATGAGACTTGTCAGGTACTTTTGGTGGTAAATCCTAATAAAGGGCAATACACGAAAGTCAGCACCGGTCAGAAGCAGAGAACAATGGCATGACCTACATCAACCTGACTATTCTTCCGTGTACCCAATCCACCCTTCCACCATTGTTTGGCCGCTGGTTGCGAACGGCTCCTCGAAGGCGATACAGGTCTGTACGTCTGAGATTCCTCTTCCCGCACAACTAGATATGTTGTGATGCCGTTCTTCAAGCGCTGATCGAAGAAGTCATTGACAAGCATGGTTTGTAAAGAGCCATCCCTTCTCCATGGTGTGATTTTGTTGAAAGAGCCTGAGGCGGGAGGGTGTTCAACGTAAACGCAAGGTTTATTGTCGCGAGATTTGAAAGAGTCTAATTCAAGAAGAGATTCCAAAGTGGCGTAGCACATGTTGGTGGTTTCGTAGGGTGTGAGGCTAACATGGCGTGTCCAACCGTTTCGTCTGTTTTGGATCAGTACACACAAGCAAGGACAGAAGAACACTGGAAGACTGACGTAACCACGCAGTTGAGGTTTCCTTGGACGTGTCCGTGAGGCATTACTGAAACTTGAGACAGAAAGAAAGGTTGGAGAGCGGGTGGGGGTAGATAACATGGAAGTACGACGAGAGGTTTTAAAAGAAAAGTCAAATCGCGACGCACACAGCGATCGGTTTTGAGTCCACCCGATCACCTCCTAGGTAACACACTAGCAGTAAAACGGCAATAAAACAACAACGGGTCAAAGGTTACCTGACTGCTCGTCGTGTCTCATATCATGACTACGGGGGCTGGGCGTCATGGAGCAACGGAACTTGGGAAATGTGGAGGTGGACGAGACATCTTTAAACCAAAACCTACACTTCGAATTTTAAAAATACACTTTTGTTTTGCTGTTGCCTAAACACGCTCTTCTATGACCTTCTTCACAAGTTCCGGGTCGGCTTTTTCAACGTTTACGACTCTTCTTTCTTTCTGCAGTAGCCCTTTAAACTCTTCAGGCATAACGTCCTTTTCGAAGCTGAACTGGGGAATGGGCTGCAAGGCCTTTGAAACTGCTTCAGAGAATTTGGCTGGATGAGCCGTTGCAAGGACAATTTGCGTTACACTTGGAGCACTGAGCAAAAATTAAGCACTGTTTGAGTAGGGAAAATAGTGACTTACTTGTGTTTCGCCATTATCGAAGCAGCATGCAGACCGACGGCGGTGTGAGGATCAACGACGTATGAAGGAGAACCCTCGTAATGGGAGCGGATAGTGTCGAGAGTCTGAACAATCAAAAATGAGCCAAGAGAAAATAGAGACGATTCAGCTGGACAGACCTCCTCGTCACTGACGCGTTCTGCACAGAAATCTCTTCGAGCTGCCTCCAAGACTGCCGTGGGCACTTCAACACGTCCATCAGACTTCATCTTCTGCATCCAACCACTGACGACTTCTCCAGTTGTGCCACGCCTATCCTTGTCGCCCTCAGGCACGTTCTCGTACGCCAGGTACCAGAGCAAGCGCTCAAAGTTGCTAGAGACAAGGATGTCCATAGCCGGACTGAGAGTCTCCTTGACTCCACTACTGTCAGTAGCTTGTCTCCCATCTGAAGACCCGATAGCTGGTTCCATGGATGGGGCAGCTTCGGCAATTGGGGTTGAGTCCACTTTCTCATACCGACCTGTCCGCCAGAACCGAGTCAAGATGTCATTGGCATTTGTAGCGACACCCAGTTTGCCTGTCATAGGAAGACCCATCTTCCTGACATAATATCCCGCGAGGATATCACCAAAGTTTCCAGTCGGGACGACGAACTGCAGATCGACTTCGTCGTTATCTGAAAGACCAAGTGAACGGCGAAGATGAAAATAGGCGCTGAAGTAGTAAACCGTCTGAGCAAGGATACGTGCCCAGTTGATGGAGTTGACGGCTCCGAGTCGATGTTTGGTGTTAAATGCGGTATCGCCAAAGAGGGTCTTTACGATGTCCTGGACGAAGGATGAATGGACGGACAAGTCATGCAGCACGATGAAGCTACCTGGCAGTCATCGAAAGTCCCTTTCACCGCCAAATTGTGTACATTGGCATCCGTCACGGTGGTCATCTGAGCTTCTTGGATAGGCGAGACACGTCCTTTCGGATGAAGAATGAAAATAGAAATATCGATTTTGCCACGTAAACCATAGATGGCAGCACTAGTCATTCATCAGAAGATTTCAGCAGACTGAGGACATAGCTACACACCTTCCAGTATCTCCACTGGTAGCACCAACAACCGTCAGCTTCTCGGTAGCTGACCCACTAGTCTTGATCTTTTCGTTCCTTCTCTTTAAGAAAAACTCGAAGAGATTGCCTAGGAACTGCAGCGCGACATCCTTGAATGCCCATGTCGGACCATGCCACAGCTCTAAAACGTACTTCCTCTCGTTCAACTTGGTCAAAGGGGTAACATCAGGATGCCTAAATCCAGCATAAGATCTAGTAACCAAATCCCTTAATTCCGCCTCGGACAGTTCTTCCCGTGAGATATAGAGAGACAAAACGGCAACAGAGAGGTCGACAAAAGAGTAGTCTTTCCATTCCATTTTCCAGTTGGATGGTAATTGTGGGATTGAAGTAGGGATGTAGAGACCACCGTTAGGAGCAAGACCTGTCAGAACTGTCTATTGTAGTAGAAGTTAACACCTTAAAGAAACGAAAACTTTGAACTAACCTCTTCAAAGGTCAGCTCCTGCGACCCTCCCCTCGTAGAAAAATATTTCATCGCGTCGCGTCTGTGAGTGTCTCAAAATGGTCCCAAATATTTTGAAATGAGAGATTATCGGATTTATTTGTCTTTGTCTTTAGATACAAATAGATGTGTGGTCTTCTTCTTCAGAAACAAATAACCATCTGAGCAATCTGAGATACACGATATCTGAGATATATGCCGACACGACCGGAATATCCATCACAACGAGCTCGAGGGCTCTCACTCTTCACAGCTCTTCACCCCTTTCCTCCATCTTGCAGCCAAGGCCAGAGTGTAAAGACATATCATCTCTCACTTCTGACGCCCTTATATCCAATTTGAACGGCTAGATCTTCACCAACGACGAAAACCGACGTGGACGGTGGTGTCGAAGGGACACGAAGACATACTCTCAAAGCATGGACCTGGGGTGCCAAAATCTGGTCTGGAACCAGCTCTGGTCCATATCTGACAACCATTGTCTCATCAATCAAGAAGGAACAGGACAGGGTCAATTCGACAAGCTCTTTCAGTGAGCTTTGAACTCACTCGTCGTCGGAAAGGCTGAGCTGTGAAAGTGTGGTATCTGTCAGCTATGGCGGTAGGAGAATTCAGACACCGAAGGTCCGTATGCAGAGCATTTTTACTGGACCAGGAACTGTAATCCTTCCTCTAGAGATAGGTGTCTAGCTGGGAAGATCCATGCCAACTAATTCGTCAATGTTTTCAATCAGTATCATTCGACCCCTAAGACGACAGGGTTATCAACCTCACATCAGCATCATTTCTTACCTCCATCTTTCTCAAGATACTTTGTCGCATCATTATCGAGTTGGTGCGTTGTTGCCACATTTTCTGAGGAGCCGAGCTTACTCTCCCGCCCTAGGATCTCGAGAAATGTAGTCAGCCGCCCCCGCGAATAATACAACGCCTTCCGTTTGGATTTGTGGTGAGACCCTAGTAGCAAGGCAAAAAATGGCCGCAAGTTTCTGAGTACCTCTCTCCCGCCGTTCCGAAACCGAAAGAAATTTGTGGTCAAATTCCAGCCAAAGTGGCTTTACTTATGTAGATTATCATGAATTACAATGGGATTCCTTTGTATCAATTCTGCCTCGACTTTGTAATTACAATCTGGATTCCACTGCAACCCCAGGCCGAAGAACGGTTGAAGCCGAAGCTGAGGCTACTCTAACTCACTGCCTACCTCGATTCATCATTCACGTTTTCATGATGCGTGCTGTGGCTGCTTGAGGTCGGGGACCCGGGAATCAGCTTCTCCCGTTTTGATGCATCTATATCTTCTACTACACACTGATCAGCCACCATTCCTGTCCTGTGGTACTTGAAATTGTACAGCGCTTGGTCTTTCCGGTGACTCAATGAGAAGCTCCTCTGTATATATGATTAGCTCAATAAGAATGTGTAATGTTATTTAGGATAGGAAGGTCCCTGAAGGTCCTCGTTAGCTTCTGCCCGCCTGTGAGCATTTCGCGAAGAAACTTTGCATTCGCATAGGGTACGTTACTATGTACATAAACCTGTAGCAAAGTATAGACATCTAGCGTACCTAGATCAACGGCGCGGCACTCAAGCTCCATACGACGTGGGATTGCCTGAGACTGCTCTTAATATGGCAAGCTAGGGTCGTCTAGTTGACCAGAACGTACCCATAAACCCGTTGTGGTCCGGGCGCTCACTGAGCGCCTGAGCGCTGGTGTCCCTCAAGAATGTGCGGCTCGCTCAATGTGTACCTTCCGACTAACCGCAAATTCTCGTCTTGTCCCTTGTCGATGACAGCCGTGGTCGCATGGAGTCCTGTGAGACCGCCGTTTTCGTCCGCCTCCGTGCCCACCCCGGAGTAGCAAGTATCAGGGTCCAAGATTGATTTTGTACTTGGGTCTGAAATCTTGAGACTCTGAGAGTGTTTGCTCCCTTCACCGTACCCCAGTCCGAGCACCACCAGATCTACTTTCAGGTCCATGCATATGCTCATCCACACTACCAACATACACATCCAGCGCGTCTGCGATCGAGGCGTATAACGTGCCTGCTTCTCCTCTTTCTGCAGCCTCGAGATACACTCGTAAAACGGAGGGTATTTGCACTGCGATGGGATCAGGCTCCGCCTCCGAATTCAACCACCTTAGGATACCCTCACAATCCCCTCTGAGTCTTCCCCAAATGGCTAAGAAAAGCGTCAACAACTTTTCTTGACATAGAAGAGCGTCGAGAGTTGATTTGGAGAGGGTTAAGAGGGTTGTGATTTGAGGAAGAGATGAAGCGGTGGAATTAAGGTAAGAGGAGGATGGAAACTTGGATGGAGAGGTGACTGTAGAGTGGGATGATCGGGATCGAAGGGAGTAGGGGGATGTCGGTGCTGATGGTGAGGGTAAGTATGAGACCGGTGATGAAGGGTTGCAGAGGGATGTAGCGTAATGTATATGGAGTATCTCGTTTTCAGCAGCTGTTCGTGTCATCGTAAGCAGGTCAGTAAAGGATGAGCCGATACAGAGAAGCACACGTACTTTCCAACTGCTCATACATCTTCCCAATGTTACTCAGATCTGCAGGGAATGCCTGTATAACACGAGGACAACGACGGTGAGCGGGAAGGAACGAAGAAGGTTGGGATGCATTGCTTTACTTACCAGACGATGATGAGACACTTTGGAAACCCTGCCACTACCGCTTCCACTGCTTCTGGATTTTAGTTTGGGTCGCTTTTCGCTTTCTCCCTCTGCTCTTATACTTGGACACGAGTTTAAGGCACTCAAGCGGAGAGCGCCAATAGCCAGATACGTTACATCGACGTCTTGTTGGATATGGACGTTGCTGCTGGTTCCATGAATCCTAAGACAGGAGGATATGTTAGTTACAAGCATTAGCCAATGCAATAGCAACACCTAAAATGACTGACTGGCTCACAAGACCCTCAAACTCAGCCAACTTTTGGGCGAGTGCTTCCAGTTGGTCTCCCTCATGCTTGCTACCCTTCCGAGTAGTCAACAGACTGATATAATCTGCATGGAATTTAATGAGCTCTGCCGAGACTTTTGAGGATTTCTGTACGAGGGAGTGGGTGAGAGTGGAGTGGTCGGAGGAGATCTGCAAAAGGAAACAGTGTACCAGGAAGCTGTCAGTAACAGGCACTAGAACACTTGAGATATGCTTACGCACATTCATATAAGACCTCAAGACGTGTATGTTCTCGTGGATCTGATGAGATCCAGCGTTGTTGATATTACGAGCTGTAAGGGGTAACACGACGTTGCAGAACACTTGATGAGAAATTATAACAATTTGATGTCAGTAACGTAGTCAACATTGTCAAGGCATTTAACAGACTTTTGAGACGTCCTGAGATAAATCCGGCATTGACTCGCTGTTGCCATATGATGTCTGCAAAGTCCTGACGATTCCTCGGACAGTGAGTCACAGAGCTGAACGATATATATGTTGTTGGAATACCTTTCTACACGCGTTCCACCTAGATTCCAACGGCGGGGCGACGCCTTGGATCTGTTTGTCCAGGGAACGTAGCTGGCTGGAGATTGCTCCAAAACTCTTCATCAGCGCGACATGAGCTTCGGCCAGTCTCTGACACGCGTCATGAAGGTTGACGACGACGTCTTCATCTTGAAAAACCTGAACGGCATCTTTGTAGGTGAGGGTCTTGAGTTTTTGTTTAGACTGCATAGGAAAGAAAAGACAAGGAGGAGTTGATGAAGAGAAAGTGGGCGTCAGGAACTGGAAGCTTTATAGGAAAGTCGGCTGAATACATGCCCGTTGACTAGAGAATTAAAAAGAGAGCGAGCTGTGTAAACTGACAGAGGAAATCCTGCCCCGCCAAGCCTCCGGCGATTTCTCGATTCGGGACGCCGAAGAACCGGCCCAGGCCGCGATTGGTCCACATGGCTCCCACATGGTCAGCACATGGTAGTAGAGTACTAGCCTTGGCTGCTAAGTAGTAAGGTTGGAATTTCTTCCGATTGAAAGGACATACATACTGCGCTCCTTATGGAGCCAGAGCTCTGGGCCGATATTCAGCTGGTTAGCAAAGTCTCGACTTCTACCTTGGTCACTTCCTTCATCGTGCTTGCAGGCATCGAGGTCATCTGTGGCCATCTAGGCGGTATTCTTTCACCACATCGATTGCGGGTGACTGAAGTAGAGCACTATTCCATCTCCTGATCCGTTCATGATGACTCACAAATCTCATTTCTCTTATCTTTTCGCTATGAATACTTACAGCGAAATCCCTCTCTTGCAATTGGTGGCGCTCCGAAGCTGTGATCCTTGCGACTTAGGATATATATGAGCAACAGGCTTAATGAAGATCTCGACTATTTTTGGCCTGTATGAACCACCAGTACACACTCACCGATACCATCCAAACCAGCTTTATGGGTATGATATGCGCACGTAGGAAGGAGCTCTGATCAGGATGGAGTATTTCTCGCCATCGTCATGACAATCTTTATGTTTTCGACATACATCACGGCCCTCTACAAGACCGCATCTCAAGGAAGCTCAGGCTGTCATACATTACTTCAGTCGAATAAACCTCCGCCCAGTTCATCATTCCAAGTCGACGCCAGTTAATTATTGGTCTGGTGAAGGATGCAGTCGTAGGCAATGACGACCGAATGCGAATCTCAGAATTCACCTTTCGCTCGGCCCCCGACGCGATGGTATCAGGCTGAAGTGTTCAGCTCCACGCAATTGTCAAGTCGTCAGCTTTTCTTACACAGTGTATTATACTACATAGTATGTACCCCTGTATGTTTCTCAATCATTGGATGGGTGAACGGAAAAACAGCTAATGAATGGATCTACAGCAATATTCGACGTTTGATCTGCGTTCTCTCGCCTAGCACTATAGTACATAATGCCTATGATTTCGAACACTATGCTACTGAGCTAAGGTAAGTGCAGTAAGTAGAGACGTATGACTATTGGGAAATCCGGAGCTCCCCCAAGTAGGTCAAATTTCCGACTCGGACCTGATGAAAAAGGTGAATGAAACACATATAACCAAGACTCTTGGGTAACTACTCGATCGCTAAGTAGGTACCCACTCACTTCAGATCCGCCGATTATCAAGAAAGCCTTTGTCGAAAACGACCATGGTTAGCAGCCGTCCGCGACCGTCCTGATACTTGGCTAATGCTCATCCCCGAGTATGAAGGCCTCTGTGGCTATTACACTGGCCATGGCTATCAGCCTTTCCTGGGTTATAAATTTTGACAAGTTCGGAATCCCGTCTGTTTCTGTCAGTTTATGTCTCGCCGCCGCCGCTCGGATTGTGTCGTGGCACTACTATGAGCTGCCAATATGACGCATCCGTTGGATCTGGCCTGTTCAGAAAATTTGGTCTAGCGTTCTGTTCCGTTGACCGTCGGGACAGGAAACGGCCAACCGCAATCAAGGACCTTTATGGCATGATATCGATCGACGACTCGGCTTTAACCGTCCGTTTAGCCTGAGTTCACCATAGCCACCGAAGAGCTCACCCAAGTACAGGTCCGATGTCTTCGGTGGCTATTTATACTATGTACCTAGCCTGTCTTTGGTTTGGCATCCTGCATCCTGGAGTCACCATAATTTCGGGTGGTCGCATTTACCGGAAAGCGCTGTGCGATCATGGACAACGGACTGAGTGAATGAAAGAACGCCGAGTGGCGGTGTTTATGTGGCGTCTTGAGGTTGTCGCAAAAGTACCAGTACCGTTGTAGTAGGAGATTGAGGATTATACTTGATTCAGTCACCGGTGTATCTCGCTCTTGCCCAGAAAGTGAATACTTGCTCCGATTGCTGAACGCCTAGCTACGAAATAAATATGGTCCCTGCAGTAAACAGTCAAACTTCAGGACATCCGTCTAAGACTTCCCGTCTTCGTTTTCATTCAAATTGGGTTTATTGTCATATATTGGATTTGATTTGGGTTCTGTTACATCGGGTTTCGAGTATGTGCATTGAACGGATTGGAAAGTGGATAAATGTAGAAAAAATATATCACTGTGGATCTTTGTAAATTCCTGACGAGGTAATATCTTGTACTGATGTCATCCAAGGACATTGTTCTGAGTTCAGAGAGAAAACAAAACCCAGGGCATCTAAATATCTACAGGATTGAGAAGTAGGCCGTGGACAATTTCGATTTAACGACTTGGTGTAACGATTGATGAGCCCGTTGCATGAGCTAACTTGGGCAAAATGTTGGTTTATAAATGTAGATAGATAGATAGATAGATAGATAGAAATACACGGCGTGGTCCTCTACGAACATGCCGGGTGTAGATGTGCTATAGCCCGCCACGGCCTACATCTACTCTAAGTCCTAACCAATGAAATCAAGCACGCCATCCTTCGTGACGGTAGTCCCACCGTGACGGCAGGTGATTAGATCAAAAACTTGCAGAGCCAAATCAGAGTCGTCGAACCCTGTTTAATGATGCGCTGTAAAATATGAGAGACTTTGGTAGAGAGATAGTGCAAGGTATTTGATAGAGAAGACTTTAAAAACTTCATAGTGAGATGGACTGATGATATTGATATGATAGACTTTGGTAGTGAGATGGAGGGCTTTTGTAGGTCATTGTCGTCTCTCGGGTATCGACAACCTCCACTGGTAGTGGGAGAATTGGCAGTGCAGGAGACATGGTCTGGAAACTCTACTTCATGTCCGCATAAGGAAAAGCACGGGGTTGGCGGGAAACGCGGGAGGACGGGAACGGGAGAGGCGGGAACGGGTACCGGAGACGTTGAGTCAACGTAGAGTAGTCTGCTGTACAATTATACCCGGAATTTTACGAAATGGACTCGTACCCGCCACCGGCAACCCGCTGGCCCACATTCAGCAAGTTCAGTCACCGATGTATCTCGCTCTTGCCCAGAAAGTGATTTAGCCAGTCGTTCCAACAATGACAAAAACTTGATGACATACGCCTAGACGTGTAACTAATTGGATGTCAAGTCGTAAACAAAAATCTCGGATCTGTGTCGTATATCTCTCCTCCAGGCTTTCCATTTTTTCCTGCTTCCATCGCCGTAGGGCTATCGTTGCCGTCTTTTTTAGACATCTCCCTAAGAATCCTCTGATTTCTCCGGTTCAAGATCGCGAGTCTCGTGCGCAATGCAAAGGCGATCAGGAACGCGAGAAACAGACAGCTAGAATGACAATGCGTAAGTACAGGAATAAAGAATTCAAAGCGGCCACTGACCCCGCCGCAATCGCATGGCCTTTTCTAAAGCTGTCTTCAGGGTCAAAATAGATTTGTGGTGACGCACTACATAGTAGAAAGTTGTATCAGTCTCATTGATTTATGGCTCTTGCTTACATGGAAACCGTGTTGGACACCGAGACCACAAACGCTGTGCCGACGCCTCTTTTAGAGGTGGGCGACAAGTTATTGGCTGCCCAGGACCTAGGTAAGCATCAGTGAATGATCGTACCTGTATCAAAGGCACCTACATAACCAGCGGGAACAAACTGTAATTCCCACTAATCACCAAAAATAACGCGAAATACGACGCGCCTACTTTCGCTTTACCTCTTGCGACTCCCGGAGCCTCTCCAGCGAGACATGTAAGAATGATATACCCGATACAGGAGACAGAGCTTGATAACATGATATGCCATCCACGGGTTCGTATCTTATCGGAATGCCAGGATTGAATGACGACCATGGAAAAACCGACTACGTAGGGAGCGACCGTAAGACCTTGTGCGTCGATGGAGGAAAAGCCGAGTTCGTTTATGAGCTGTACGAGTGAAAAGACATGGATGTGCATCCATCGAGTGACGATCTATACGTGAACGAGTTCGAATGTGGTCCACTTACAGTAGGCAAGAAGTACGAGATTGTGGCTACTCCAACATTGACTGGGGATAATACGGTTAAACAACCGTGACGGGAAGCGTCTTCAACAAAAGAGTCACTCACAGGTCGCATAAATCAACATAAACCCCCACACGTTCACATCACCCATGATTGCTTTGAATCCTTCCCATCCGTTCATACCACCATGAGATTGAGGTCTGTGATCTCTGTTCAGACGGGCTTGCAGGATTGCCTTTTCGCGCGATGTAAGGAATGAAGCGGAAAAGGGAAAAGATGGAAGAAGGAATAAGATGAGAAACCCCATTGTGATGGTAGGTATGGATTCGATTAGGAAAAGGAATTGCCATCTGAAGTTGAAAGCAAAGTGTCACGATCGAGTCAGTCAAAATACGATCGAAAAATTGTCCAACAGGCTCTCACCCAGTCAGCACAGACGTATGTGCTCGTACTAGTCCGAAGGCCAGGAGTCCCTTTACGCACGTAATCGTTCACCTTTCTAGGATCGTCCAGGATCATGGGAGTATACTCACACCAATCGCACCAGGAACCGTTCCAGTCATGCATAAACTTCCGTAGACACATTCAGGGATCAATGGTGGACAGTCAATATGGGGAGGGACCTACCTGATCCTCATCGCTAGCTCTCTCCTCTTATACCAGAACGAGAGGTAGTATATGGCTCCAGCGTAGAATCCAGCTTCTCCGATCCCCAATAAGATTCTGGAAGTGAGCACGATTACTCTCAGCTCAAAAATGTTTGACAGCTGTTTCTGACCCACCTCAGTGCCAACAAGGCGCCATATCCTTTTGCATATACGATGGACAGAGAGGAAAGGCCCCAGAACGTGAATGTAATGAAGAAGAACCTATTTGCTCCAATATATCGTTGAAGGACTAGTGATCCGTCACTTAGTTCAATGTTCCATCTTTTGGGGTAAAAATCTAGTCACCGTTGGCAGGCATTTCGAGGAGACCTGTACGAAGGATGGTTAGAGTGAAAGAAAAGTTGCCAGAGTTGCTACACGCACAATATCCGACATAGAAAATACTCAATGCCAGCGTCCACTTGTTGTTATTCGTGATCCCCTGAAGTAAAGGCCAGTCAGATGATGGTCAGCAACTATTCAACGCCGTAACTCACAAAGTTCTCATTGAACTCTGGGATAACATGGGCATTACCACTGGAAAGGGACTCATTTCACTACATCATAAGCCTGCGTTCAAAATACCTACATATTCGTCCGATCTGTACAAGGAGTTGAGAAAGACCTGACTTCCACGTTCGAGAGATGAGCGTTCAGAAGAACCCACTCACCAAACTGATTGACTGATCACAAGAGTTCCACCAGTACGAAAGCCATTTGATTTAGTTTGGTTTAGTACGCCTTATCCGAGCGACCAGAAGCACTGAGCAGACACACTCACATACAAAACTCAAAATAATCAACGGCAAAATCCTATTATCCACCTTCTTCTTGATCCGCCTTTCTTCCTCTCCCGCATCCTCATACACCACACCCTCTGCGTCTCGATGAACCGCATCCATATACGCACGATCCAGAGGCGAAAACAGATGCTTAAAAAACCCTTGCCGTTGAGTGATTTGCGATTGATGGAATGTGCCTTCTTGGATACTGGCAAGGTTGTTGCTACCATGCAAGTCACTCTGGGCCTCTGAAGCTCGTAATGCTGAAGGATCGTCACTGTGGTGTTCCTCATGACTGATAGACCCCGAGAGCTCTCTTTTCTCCAGATCCACATCTTCAAGCTCCTTCTCTTGTCTAGTCATTGACGATGTTGTGAAGTATGGCCGTTTGGTGCTTCTGTAACTTTACGATCAACCTAGAGGGGACAGAATGGAAGCGAGGGAACAACGAGAGGAGTAGTCGTCGCACGCCTGTTTTACGAAGACGAAGAACATCACAAGACACTAGGTCATACTCGAAGTCAATTATAGAGCTGAGAAGGAACGACTTACTCTTTCTGGCTTATTCCAAGTGTGGCCGAAGATAGGTGCCGCCTGTAATGCTGAGAAAAAGGTGATCAGTGCTTCCGACATCGACCATACGCATGGAAACCGAGATCAAGTAGCTGGCAGAGGCCATAGAAAGCCATTGCAACTCTGACCGGGAATGTTAAGGACAGTTCATAAATACATATATGATACAAGTGCCATGAATAAATATAGATAACTTGAACCAGAGGACAGAGAAGAATAGACGAAAAAGTAGAGCCCAACGTACATCCACTTATACACTATGATACAGCTCCAATAAATAACACACACAGAAAAGCAAAGAAAGAACTAACAAATACAGAGGGATACATCTCAGCCTGAGGAAGAGCCTGAGGAAGACGAAGAAAAGAACAAAATCAACTCTGGCTCTTCGCCTGCATTACCCGGTCCTATCTCCTTGAAAGGTATTACTGGCTCCGCCGATTTACAGTGAACCATAAGAGAGCGAAGATCGCCTAATTCCCAAGGGTCTCCAGGGATGGCGCCATAAGTTTTGATTTTGACCAGACGCAAGGTTTTTCTGCCCGACTCCTGAAAGCGACCACCTGGTACTGTCCTGACAGAGGCTACATCAGTACAGTCACAGAGCTCGTTCAGATAATTCAAGGCAGTAACCACGCTGCTTATGAAATCCGTCTTGCTATCTTTGGAGCTTTTCTTCGAGTCCACTCCATAAGCGGAAAATGACACGGTTTTCACGCTTGGAGGAAGTAAGGAAAACGCTTTCGGATAGAGCCGCCGCGGCCGTATGAGGAGCAGATGAGTCAGGGAAGACAAGCACGTCAGTGGCAGCTCAGAAGGTATGCTGCTTACACCGCTGCGGTGATGCGGGTCCGCGGACGGTGTGGAGAAAGGGTCAATGTCGCGAAGACACAAGTGACGAATGTTTCGGCAGTTCGGGGGATGAATGGTCGGCAAAACGGGAGCAGCCTCATTGTTCAGGGTGGGGCGACCCTCGACGTAAAGGTTTTCGACAGAGGTGGAGGCGAGTGAGAGGACGCGTGAAGTAAGGCTGGAAAAAACTGCGTCAGGAGCATCTGCGGGAACGTGGAGTTTCACTCGAAGACGCAGTAGTTTGCGTCTAGAGGTGAAGGTGGTGTCCAGGTTTGGAGAGATGGGGAGTTCGGATTCTCGACTTGGGGGACGTTGCCCATGAAGATGAACCTGAAGACTGAGAAGACGAGGAAAAAGTGTGGGTAAAAGCTCCATGTATCTTGATTCACATGAAGTGGAAAAAGTGGATATTCCCAACGCAGACCTCGAAAGCGAATCGGGAGAAGGCGCCAAGACTCTCTCGATAAAGGTCCAGGAAAGTGAATCCACTGATAGTCGGTCCAGCCTCTCGCACATCCACAAAAACCTCCTTGTCTCCAGATAAGATTCGTTGTCGTCGTTGTCATCCTCGCACCATCTCAAATCCACCCCTCTAATGAATTCGGCTAGCTCGGGACGTTGATCTAATGTCCTCAGAAGAAGAGGCAGGCTTGCGGCAGGATGGGCATAATGTTTAGTATTGATGCAAGTCCTCCGGGCGGCATTTATCCATGCTTACATTGTCAAGATGAATCTCGCGATAAAGAACACGCTCCGCTACTGGCCGAATGAGCCAGCAAACTTGAGAGAACGCTGAAAGGTATATTAGCAGAATGGAATCATAGTAGCACTGACAGTGCTAACGATCTATGTTTACGCACCGCTAAGATGAAAGCGTGTAGCCGAGAAGATAGTGCGGCCTTCATTCAAAAAGTCTTCGTTATGGACATAGTTTGGCAAGACGGGATAGCAGAGCCGCTCAGCAATCTGTTCAATGATCTCGGTTGGTAGATGAGCAAGGTTGACGGGAATGACAGCAGAGCCTGTGGGTGGTGGTCAACGTTGAAAACAGTGAGCCTAAGCCTTGCTTACGCGTACCACCACCATCAACCGCTTCTTGCACTTTGGCCCTCTCGTCTGAAGGCGTCGAATTTGAACTTACTGGAGCTTGCATCTGTGGTGGTGGTGTTCATTGACTCTATCCCGCTTTTAAAGTAATGGATCCAAATTTCAAAGCACTGGTTTTCGACCTCATGGGGACGTGTACCGATTGGTCTTCTTCCATTTTAGACGCTCTTATTAAATTCACTTCTGATCATCACGGCCTCGAATCATTGACGAGGGATTGGAGAGAAGGTTTCTTCGCGGAGATCCGTCATCGGTTCGAGAGTGGGGAACCGCAGGAAAATATCGATATCACTCATCGACGTGTTCTGGATGGCCTCCTTCAGCAAGATAAATACATCAAATTTGGTGCACAATTGGGAGAAAGACACCGGCAAGAATTGGTACAGAGCTGGCATATGCAGAATCGTAGGACATCAATCTATTTTTGCCAATATGGCCTCTGATTCGCCTTGCTCATTGTCCTGTATAGCATGGCCAGATTCTATACCCGGATTACAGAGATTGAAACAAAAGTATTTCATGTATGTCGGGCTCGGTCTCTGCGATAGTAACCGACTACACCATTGTCTACAGCGTTGTCCTTGCAAACGGAACAACCCGCCTGCAACTTGATCTCATTAAATCCTCTGGATTACCTTTCCATACCCTATTCTCATCTCAACTTCTCGGGTTGACCAAGGTCCTCTTTTCATCATCTTTCTTCTTTGATTATTTCTCGTCGCCAATATGTGTTCCCCTACCCATCATTCCGTATCGTCACTATCTTCATCTTGGTCTACCTTCGCCCCAATGTTACTTTGCTGAAATCTTTTCTGAATGTAGCCCGACCCCGCCATCTACCGCAAGGCTATTTCGCTCCTAGATGTAGAGCCAGAAGAGTGTCTGATGGTGGCTGCGCACGCGTATGATCTGCGAGCTGCTGCAAAAGTGTGAGTGCAACTTCCTGTAGTCCTTGAGTCATAGAATGCATTGCATTAGAGGTCTCCTTGCCACTGCGCTTCTAGTCCCCAGTCGCTTTCTTTTGTTATTACCGCCCTCTGCTATTCCCAATACTCGTCTCCTATCATTACTCTGCCTCAGCCTCAGTTTCTTCTGATGGCTGCAGTCAGAAACGCTATGCCTATTTATCCCCGAGGCGGGCGGTCTAGTGAAGCACCCGCTTCCTTCCATGACGGAAATATCATGATTCTGATTTTTTTGCATCATATCTATTGCTCTTTCAAGAGCGACCTGACCGCTCTCTATGATCCATAGTATGCTACATACACGCCTCCCACTCATGTTAGCTATCATGTCTCTGTTTGCATCATTCTAGTTGCTGTGCTTCCTGTGACTGTTAATTATCAAAATTTTCAGAGGCATGAGGTCAGCCTACATCAACCGTAGCACCGAGGACCCCAACGAAGACATTGCTGCAATTGAGGCTCAGCAGGAGTTCGATCTTTTCGTGTCAGGAACAGATGGAACGTCGGAGTGTGGTTTGTCCAAACTAGCTGATGTGCTGAATGTTTGACGGAGCGAGGTGAATAATGGTTTGCTTGACGGAGGGAATTGGGGTTGGTCAGCGTCATGAAGGTTATGCCTTTGCCTGTATACAGTAGGAAATACAGCTGTGAAATATATTACAACAAATACAACAAGTCTTCGCTGCTATGTACTACTCAAAACAAAACAAAACACTGACACAAACTTTTACATCTCATCTGCACAGCGGCAGTTACAATCTGCTACTGGGCACGTTTTGATCGGTTTACCATATCCTAGTCCAAGCACTGCACCAACAGAGAATCCCTCCTGTAGGTCTCCCAGTTCAGAGATTTCTTCATCAGTACCAAAGAACCATTCCAAGATATGTGATGCATGGCCACCATGTCGACAAGTCTGGCACATGATGATAGCCTCGTCCATCGTATCTGTCCACCATTTGAGAGCAATCACATCAGTAACAGTACTCGGGAGAAGACATACAATAAACGTACCTTTGACCCTACCGCCTGTGCTGGCGTCGACTAGCTCGGCTTCTCTTACCGCATCTGGTACGATGCCCAACGTCATGAGACAGACAGAACATCTAGGAAGTGATTTGCGACAATTGGGACAGACGGTTGGTTTGCCCTTCTGAGTCACAGTACCGTCTCCTTGCCCGCCATGTCCGTGTGTTTGTCCCGGTCCGAGGTTCAGACCCAGATGAGAGACAGGACCCTGGTTGGTTGAAGAAGCGACTGTAGTGGGTGTTGGTGGTAATATGGACTTGTTGCAGTAATTACACCGTATGAGGATTTGTCGAGGAACTAGTGGTTCTTCCAGTGGATAAGGCGGAGCGCCGAGCGCAATCGAACTCCTCAGCAGAGCACCTCTCAAGACTTCACCCCTCGCGATATCGAATTCTACTCTTGAATGAAACATCTTCAAGCCATCGAGTAGTTCACGGTAAGCCTCAACCCATCGTTCAACTCGAGGGTCGACTTGGTATCCTTGTGTCTTGGGTTTTTTGGGTAGGTCAAAACGATTATTGTCCTTCCAATGACTTCTACCTCTACTCTTACCATTGTCAGACCCAGGAATTGGAGGAGCGCCCACGCCCACGCAAGCTCCTAACCAACCCAACATTGCTGCACTCTGTACGTCCCCGACTCGGTCTACCCATCTCCCTAGCACCTCTCGCCCCTCAGGTGTTCCAGCGCCGACCACGATCAAAGCATCTACATCCCCTCCTACGTGCTGAAGCTGGGTCGTCTCGTCTGCTTTCATCATCTGGGGAGAGTCGTGAAGTATGCTTTCAGTCTCAGCCCTCTTCTTCGGCTTCCTGGTGTCCTTGGCACCTTGACCTTCACTCCCACTTTCACTTGCGATACTAGCACGAGACTTGATGCTCTCTCTCGTGCTTGTCCGACTCAAGCTACCTTTGCGCCCTGCAGGGACATTGACATCAGCACCTCTTACCCCGTCCCAACTCCTCCTTCGCGTAAGACTCACGCCGATGCCACTTTCTTGCGACACCTTGCTAGAAGCTCTTGATCGACTTCGGGTTCCGTCAGTGCCAGGGCCAGAAGCATACCCATAGCGATAAGCATTGCCATGAGTATACCCATCAGAATCTGGTCGGCAGACCACCCAGATCTTCCGTAGATATTCTGTCACGCCTTGATCATCCAGAAACGCAAACGCCATAGCTAATCTCTCGCGGAATGGCAGGTATGTTTGCATTTCGGGTGATTCAAGAGCATGGAGAAGTGGGGTCTGGGTTGGGACTGGGGATGATTCTTTAGACGAGGTTGCTCCAGACGTAGACGTTGCAGACGCCATTGGTCCTGGGAATGCATAGGTAGACGTAGAATCTCCAACTTGGCTTGGTTGAGCTGAGGAATCTGAGCCGAATGCAAGCTGCGTCATGTGCATGAGTAACAGCCTCAGGTAGGGATCTTGCATCTTGTCCGTCAATTTTGAATAATGATCTTTGAGAGCTGGGGAAAGGCGTGGCCTCGTAGCCGCAGAATTTGATGTAGCGAAATTACTAAAGGGGTGGGTGTGCACAGTTGGCAGTTGAGTTCTCGTCGGGGTTGGGGTCAGATTTGGCGTATCTAACATCGTTGTTAGATTTGGAGCATTTGTTGAAGCATTGTGCATTGTAGATGTGGCGGTGGAGGCAGATGCCAATGGAACAGCACAGTAGGGTGTGAGTGCAATCATGGTACCAGACATCATGTGGTGAGCTTCATCTGTGCAGGGAAATAATTAATGACCGACGCATACCAAGGGGACTAAGCTACGGTTTGGGACTTACCTCTACTTCTCATAAGACACTCTGCCGCTGCTTCATGCTTCCCCATCAAAACCAGCCAACAGGCAGCTCGAGCATGACCATTCCATTTTACTTCAGTCGCTGTGCCTTCACCTGCGTATGACCTGTCCTTATCCATCAAATCATACGCCTCCCATCTCCTAATGACCTCTTTCAATCCAATGTCATGATCACTGTCACTCTTGCCAGCCTCAACAACATCCCAATCGCCTTCTCGTTCATGCATGACGAATCCCCATCCAAGCAGTTCCAGACACACCTTCCTCTGTAGTAGTTTTGTTGTCGCCACCGGTATCCAAGGAGACCACGGCTTCCATGAACCTCCCGCATTCCAAGAAGTCCGATTTGAAGATTTGGACTTGCCAGCAGCAGCAGAGATACCACCTACAACATCATGCGTAATGCTGGAACCAGCATCGGCACGAGCTGCAAGGATCTCAAGGGCGGTCAACCATTCTTGTTCATCCGAAGGAATCGCACTCGAAGCATGAGATGTAGAGCCACTCCCTGTATTTGGTGCTCCAGAAGACGTGGATACAGAGCCTAGTAAACCAAGACCAGTAGCGGCGGCTGATGGTGACCAACTCCTTCTTGTCCGATGACCAGTAGTGTGTCGTGTGTTTTGACGCGGGTTTCTAGCCCTTAGCAAGCCGGGAGAAGTGTGTTCCCGCAGGCTCTCGCCATGTTCGCTCCCGCCTCGAAGATCTGTTGCTAAAGGGAGCTCAAGCCTATCCCTATGAACAGGCGTTGCTTCTTCTTCCAAAACCCTAATCTCGTCCAAACCGTCATCATCGTACCCAAAATTGGCACCACGTAGACCCGACCCAAGTGATCCGTGATATGATCCAGAAGCTGATCCGCCGGACCCAGATCCTGAAGACCCTGCCAGTGATGCTACAGACCCAGAAATACTTCCAGGACCTGAGCCAGTGAAAGATCCCGCCAATGAATGAATAGAACTTGTCGCAGGTGAAGAACTTGTGCCAAATTCTCCATCAAAACGTCCCAAACCCATTGAGTTCATGGAACTCATGGAACTTAGACTATCGGAACGGGAGGGACTGTCGTGGCCTCGACTTAGAGGTGGAGAGGAAGGAGCTGGTTTACCAAAACCGGGGAAGCCAGGGCCAGAAAGGCCTCCGGTACTGCCACTCGCCGCAGACGCAACGGTAGCCAGCGTCCCCGCACTGTCATCGCTTCCACCACTGATTATTGAGCTCAGACTTGACTGTTGTCCGAGAGGTGCGGGTCTCCGTTGAAGTATCTTTTGCGAGTCACGGGTGTTCTCTTTCTCCGTGCCAATGTGGCTATGACTACGTCCATGGCCTTGCAGGTCCAGTAACTCTCTTGTTGGGACCAGATAATATCTTGGGATGCCTTGGGGTCCTCTCCATAGATACCAGAGACCCGCATAAGCAAAATCCCAGCCGTGGATGAGAGAAGTCGGTGTACTGAGCAGACGGTTAGCATCTGTATGAATAAGAAAGCGTTAAAATACCCTCAATGTAAGACAAGTAGAACTTGTCACTCACTGGCAACCCATTCCCAAGTATCTGCCAACAGATCATCCAAACCGAGTCCCAATTTCGCACACTCTTTGCCTGGGTCAATCTCCGAGGATGATTCGTCAGAGATCCATGGTCCCACATCTCTTAGAATCGAGACATTCAAAGGAGGTTCCGTCAGCCCATAGCCTTTCTCAGCTCTCGCCTTCATCACCATCGAGACATCCATCTGTAGGGTATGAAAAACCTGTCCGTAATTCTCCTTCGTGATCATTCCACGGTCATTTCCAGACTTCTTCCTAGTCTCTTGTCTTCTACGTTTTCTAGACCCACTCCTTGTGCGAGACATAGAACGAGATTGAGACTTGGCTTTGAACTGCGGCCTGCTCCTGGAATGTCCCTTTCCCGACGTCTCGGTGTTTTTAGGTTCATCGTGTTGTAACGACTCCGTCGCAAGTGGAGAGATTTCTGGTCCATAATCCAATATGATATCTCCCCTAACACTCCAGCTTCCTCTGTACTTTGGAGCATCCCAAACTTTTCTAATGGCTAGGGACCCTGACGTCGTCAACAGAAGCACTTTCGTCTCGATCTTGGCCGCTAATTCTCTTTGGGGGGATTCGGAATCTGAATGCTCATCATCAGATTCCGAATATTCGTCATCGTCCAAGTTGTCGCTAGAGAATTCATGTGAATGGGTCGAGAAGGGAGGGACGAGAGCAAAAGAAGAAAGAGCTGCTGGTGACGGTGTTGAAGGAGAAACGGCAGGGGAAGGTGTATTACCCGTAGTCGTATTGGAAGAAGTCGGGAAGTAGACTGGGGTAGCTGTTATAGAGTTTTCCGTCAGACTCAAAAAACAACGCTAAGCGTGTAAGATAAGCAACTCACTTCGCCGGGTATCTGCTAGCACCAGGTAGTCTGTCTCCCAATCTCGCCCATTGATGCTACGTGTCGAGCTGGGGCGTCTCTGAATTTGTATGTGCGGCTGAGCCAGCGTATCTTTCTCCTTGTCCTCACTACCCCCAGGCATATAAGCAGCCAGACTTGCCCATGATCTCTTGCTTAACGGCGGGGTACTAGCGGCCTGCTGGGATGCAAAACTCTGTTCTGGTGTCTGGTCATGAGAACTTTTCGGAAGGCTTGATGAATATAGGTTATACGCCTTCGCCTCCAATATATCCCAAACTCTGACACATACTGCATCCTTTGTAAGCGTAGCAATCGTGCCCCTCCTTGCAGTAGAGAATACCGCGTGCCTGTAAAGAGCTTGCGTCGTGGCTGCTGCCGTCGGAGAAGACGAATGGGAACTGCCGGCAGATTGAGTGCGTATTCTGGATGCTGCTCTTGAGGATGCAAGAGCCGTAACTGGAGATAAAGGCGTTGCTGGCGAGGCTGATAATGAGGACGTTGCATTATAGGGATTATACAACGCCGGCAAGCCTCCATCTCCCGCTGCGTCATGTTCAGTGAAGGACAGCACTGGGGTCCCAGAGGAGCTACTACCCGCAGCTGCACCGCCAGTACTATTGGCGGTCAATTTCCGCATATCCCACACGTTGACAACCCCATCTCCCCAGCAAGCGAAGCGATTCTCGTCAATGGGGTCGATGGCGAATCCATGTACTTTGGACGCTACGTTTGCGACAGATGTGGTGGCGGCGCGTATATCAAACAACCTGAGCCATCGATTTGAGATACTGGCGAGCAGGAGATTTGCTGGACCAGAGGACCAAGCAAGGGCAGAAACTAGCTCTGTCTGTGCATGGTGTTGAACGATACGCGCGTTATTGACGGGTGATAATGAGGAGAAAGTGGACGTGTTTGAGTTGGAGAAGATGGGTAATGATGCAGAGATGTCCCAGACCAATAAACTCGCGTCTCCCCTCACTTTTTCCAACCCAACAGCCAGGTAAGCACTATCCCTCCATGAGAGGGCATTACAAGGCCGCTGATTCTTGATATTCAGTGGGACGACTGCAGCCGGTTCAGCGTATCTGGAAGGACCCAACCTAAGCAGGTCGACACGCCCAGTACTATGACCGACCGCGACGAGATCGTTAATAGCTTTGGATGGACACCAGGCAAAACACTGTAGCGAGCTTCCTTGTCGGACGTTGAGATCGTCGATGGAGGTGACTAGTCGTATTTTCTCATGGCTGTAGTTGTAGAGCGTGAGCTGCGACCCTCCGCCGACAAGAAAAGTTGAAGACGATAGAGGTGACCAAAGAACCTGTTTCATAAGGTAGGAAAAATGTCACGCGGAAGCAAGCCTCGCGAGTCGCGTCGTGGGCAGTTTCAGAACCTTTAGTTTTCAAACCAGTGTGGACCAACCCGAGTCGGGGATGTCACCTCGGGGTGTTAAGGGTTCATGTAAGTGCGTTTGAAAGACTACTGTACAAATGCTAGGTACGACAAGATGCTACGAAGTGATAAAATCCAAGTAAAATAGCGAAAGGTACTCTACACGGTCCATAGACACAGAAAGATACTACACGAATAGCTCTGCAGAGTTCAACTGACTCTCAAAGTCGGCCACAACGATAGTATGATCATGACTGGTGCTCACAATCCGACTGAGGTCGAAACGCACGTCAAAGATCTGGCTCGTGTGAGCATTCCTAAATTCCCTCAGCAGCCTTCCTTCGCTGCCACTCTTGTTTCTACTCCCATCTCTGATGTCCTTGACATCCCATACTCTGACGCTCTTATCATAGCTCACACTAACCAAGCGTCCACTTGAAGGATCGTACGCCAATGCCCGTACCAGCGCGGCATGACCCTCAAGTGTGCATAGACACTGTCCTGTCCCGGCGGACCACATCTTGATTTTGCAGTCGTTGGATCCAGAGATGATAAGGTCACCCTGCAAAAAACATAAGTTTTCGCGTGGTAGCAATGATGCCAACAGCCTCACCTTATACTCAACGCAAGCCAGCCCACGATCATGACCTTCAAAAGTTCGCAACCTCTCTCCACTCTTGACGTCCCAAAGGATCATCTTTCCATCACCACTGGCACTGACAACCTTTCCTTCCACCATCCCGACGGCATTCACAGGACCTTCATGACCTCTCATGATCCTGTGCATTTGCAGAGTGCTTCGATTCCATACCCGAATGGTCGTGTCTTTGGAGCTGCGGAAACACAAGCGTATCAGCAAAAATCCAGACCAGATAGAAGCCGACAAGAAAAACGAGGCAAGTCTCGAGGGCAAGGAAACTCGAGGAAAAGAAACCAACATTCCTTTCCCCATCGGAAGAAGCAATGGAACGGAATATATGATAATGATTGATGTACTCACCAACTGACAATCCAGTTATCATCCACTCTCAAATCCAGAACGCCTCCAGTATGGGCACGGAGCACTTTTCTCACACGAGCCTTCATTTCGTACTGCTGATATGCCACGTCTTCTGGGTCATCTTCCTCGTACTCGTCAATATCAGCCTCTGCCCCAGAATGTCTCTTGTTCTTGCCTTCCCCTCCCAACTTGATCTCTTCCCAAACGTCCCAAACGCATATCGTATTATCACTCGACCCAGAAAGCATCACACCCCTTCTGCCTATGATCTTCGTTTCCTTGGGTTCATCCACTTCCTTCTCTTTACCCTTCCACATACTCCAACGCTGCTTTACACCACCATCTTTCCACTGCTCGCGCTCGTCCGCGTCCAGGCCGTATTTCTCCCAAATAAACTTGAGACACAACACGCTCCCCTTGTGCCCTAGTCTGTCTTCTTCTGTTAACGGACCATCATCCTTCTCGGCGCCTGACATCCTCACCCCGGGCGGCCCACCCGAAAGAACGAGTCCTTCACCCATATGCCCATCCTTCCTGACACCAAAGGTTCCTAGACATCTGCCAGTCTTCAGACTCCACATCTTAATCGTCCTATCCCGAGACCCCGTAACGAAGATCTTATTCATTTCAGCTGACCTCATGGGAACGTTCGAGAGCGTGGCGCTTGGCTTGTACTCGTTGGCAGTGATGCCAAAGGTCTCAGATGAAGTGGGGAGCTCAATGCAATAGACGCTATTACGGAAGAAATGATCAATCTGAGTCAAGAGGAGAGCAAGACAAGCAAAATACATACCTATCAACATGCCCACTGATCCTCATTACCTTCGGCTCCCACTTTTCCCATTCCTCGCTGGCGACGTTGACAGTTCCTTTGAGTAACCTATAGATCTCTCTCTCTTTCTCCTTTTCTCTCTCTTCGGGAGTAAACGGCTTGGACTGTGGTTCAACATTAAATTGAGCCTTAGGACTCTCTGTTGCTCTTTGTTTTCCCTTTTTCAGCGTCCTATCCTTACCAGCAGGTGATGGCGCATCCACACCACCACGAGACCGAGATCGAGAACCGAAAGCACGAGAAGAATAATTCCTCGCCCGGGCACGCAGAGTGGACACTGAGCTCAACGATCTGGATCCGGAGCTTGAACCTGCGCCTGAACCTGATCCTGATCCTGATCCTGACTCTGATGATGAACTCGACTCATCTTCTTCCTCTACTCTCGGCTTTGCAGGCCCGCCAGCCCAACCACGTCGGCTTACTGTGGCAGAAGGCGAACGATGGTGAGAAGGACGCACACCGTTGTTTAGACGAGTACGAGGAGAAGGAGATAGAGAGTCTGAATGAGAACTGGTACTTCTTCCCATGACAGGCGAAGTCACTTCCCATGAGTTCATCGTCGTTGGGGTAGCTGGAGTCGGGTCCACATTCGACCAAGTCGAGGCCGAGAACGAAGGTCTTGACCTTGTGTAGATTGCCCTCGTCGATGCTGTCGTCTTCGTCGGTATGGTGTCCAGAGTCGGAAGCATGACAGGGAGTGGAGGCCTCTCGAACCTCTTATTCTGAATCATGTCATTCATCCTTTTAATATATGCTTCATCGCTTTCTACTTCTTCTGGTGACACAGGTCTCTTCTCGTTCTGCTCCTCTTCGAAATTATATCCCAAATACACCGTCCCGCCTCTTCTTATCTCGCCTTGCACATCAACATTCAAGGGCTGATAGTCTCTCTTCTTCCTCTTGATACCCATCTTTTTCCTATACTCTGGAGGAATGGAGAGTGGAGAAACGGCATGTCGATACCAAGTCACTTTCTTCTCAAGCGCAGACCCAGCCCATCGTTTGTCGAGGTCCTGACGCTCTTTGTAGATAAGGTGATAGTCTAGCGATGGAGAGGGAGAGGCAGTGGAAATAGTAGACCTGGAGGACGAGCCTGCCGCAGAACCAGACCCAGATGGTGCGTCATTCACATCCACCTTTGCATCCGGATCGGAAGGAGCAGTAAAGATCTCGTCATCCCAGAACTCCAAGCAGCAGTCTTTCTGCTTCCTCTTCTTCATCTCCTCCTGCTTCTTGACATACCCCTCGAGAACACTCTTCTCACTCGTGATGCCTCCACCAACAACGCCCGCGCCCCATCTGCCCTCATACGCAGCTTTCCAGACTGAATTATCTATAGCCAATTCTCTCCATCTCTTTGAAACTTGTGTGCACGTAATGAGATCTCGCAGGGCTTGCTCAGGGGTATAGTTTCTGCTGGGGATATATGGAGGAGGGTATTCCATAACAAGAGCACCACCGCCAGTACTAAGGCCAAATATCGACGCTCTTTGATAATTATGGTGAATAATGACTGATTTTCTTCTGTCGATATCGCCTTCGGTGCCCTGCTCGTTGCGGCTATCGACCCCACCAATATCAGCCTGAACATGTGCTTCGCTCTTCGACAATGATGTCGAAGGAGAGATATTAGCACTGGTGCTAGTCGCAACGACCAGCATCTCCAGAACCACCAAGGCAATCTCCGTTGGCAGCATGCCCAAGATATCGAGGCCTGTAACTACCCTCGCACGACTGAAACTGCCTTTCCCTCCTTGTCTCCATAGTCCACCACCGTAAGGCACAGGCACATAACATGCCTCGTCCTCTATGTCAATGTCAATCAACTCGCCTTCCTCTCCATCGAGAGGTGGCAAGTCGGAGAAGTTGATGTTTATGTAAGAGTATTGAGAGGAAAGAGAGTGGCGAGGATTGTCAGGATCGGCTGGGAATGAAGATGGACTGGGCACCTGATCAAGAGCGACGTCTGGAATGAGGGAAAACGCCGTGGTGGCAGTAGCGGTAGATAGAAAAGGGTTGTCGACGTGGTCATTCAAATGAGTAGGATTGTCGTAACCACCATCGTGGTGGTGGCCATGACCATCGAAATCGTAGTAACCCCCGCCCCTGCTGACATTGGCACAGTTACACTGTCTTCCTTCCCAGGCTCTATTATTCCTAGATTTCGTCAGGCGACCACCGCTTGCGTTTGTATTTGCGTGAGGAGAAGGTGCGTAGGGATGCGTATGGGTATGGACATGTGAATTACTGTAGCTTGGGGTCCCGAAATAACTTGAGTTTCGATGGCGATGAGAGTTGGGTGAATTATTGGGAGAAGATGAAGTAGAGAGAATATTTCTCGTAGGCGAGGAGACTAAGACGTCCCATAGCCGTGGAAAGAGTGATTTAAGTGCAGCACTGGCACCCGAACCAGAGCCAGACCCGGATCCTGAGACACCCGCACTTGGACCTCCCTCATTGACATAGTCACCCGTACTACCGCCATTGTAAGAAGAGAGCAAGTTCAACGTTGGTGTCGAATAGATGACCCGCCTCCCAAAGGATCCAAAAGATCCTCCTCGGTAAGGGGTTCCGGTGTTGTAGCTCCAAAAACTGTTGTTGTAGTCGAGGTCCCTCGCGCTGGCCTCAGCTTCATCCGCGCCTATGACCGAAAAGTCTGAAGTGCTGGGTGAAGGAGAACTGGGTCTCGCATCATGAACGGGAAAAGGAGTGGTAGTGTCGATGTCGTCGTCGATATTGTCGGCAAAGATCAAGGCATTCCTAGATGATGTTCGTCGGGGCGGCGTGAACGGCAATGACGACATGAAAAGATGAGATTAAGAGATGAAGGGATTATACAAGCCGCCAAAGACGACGATTAGATGAGTGGGGTATCGAATAAAAAGAGCGAGGCGACGTAGACAACGTATGGGAGATGGTGGTTGACAATGAAAGCGCAAAGAGTTGAACATAAACAAGGTCGCCCAATCTGGCACAAATGATCTCGTGACCCTTACCAGCCCAACGCTCTCTTTTCAGGTTCTAGGACTGGTATTTGATGTTCTTGAGAGGCTCACTCGTCTTGGTTAAATTACTTGGTTTTGTCCTCAAAAGCTGGCCGCAAACCGCATGGTCCAAGCAACGTTTCGCTGCTCCTACGCAATCTTCTACGTATTGACTGCGCTCCGCTTGGACGACTAGGGTCGACCAGAAGAGTCAAGTAATGCCTTTGCCCTTCGATGCTACCCAACCCCTCATTTTCCCCGGTGATATACATACGTCATTTTCTTCCTTGAAGCAGGGACAGCGCTCGTTCTATATGCAGTCCATACCGTGGCACTTCTCATGAACAGTGATATCACACTGCGAACGATCTGAGCCGTAATCGGTCAGACTAATATCTCAAAGGCTCGCGGGAAGCAGTAGGCCCAAGATTGAAGACGGTCAACGATGGCTACAAAGTGAAAGCTGAAACAACCCAAACTGAATGGAAGGCTTTTACACCCGCCACGAACTCATCACCCAATCCCCGTTCCAGTCCAGAATTCATGCAAGGCTTTATTAGGTGCCACTCCGCGGCCAGCGATGGTACTTAATCGAAGGCAGTGTCCCCCTGTCCTGAATCACAGCCAGGCTGTATGACAGTGCTCTCTTTTCCACCAGGGATAGGCTGGAGAAAGATGAGTAGGCAGGAATGGTGGATTGGGGAATCCGTACATAGGAAATATATGCAGCGTAGTGTAGGCTTTCGTGACAAGTTTTATCACTCCAAAGATAGCTTTCGTCTTCGTCTGCCTTAGTAGTGAGCATTTCCGACAGGCAGACTACCGTAGGGAAGTCGGGTCCGGCAATTGCCGATATACGGACAGCCCTCCTTCTAATTTGAGTCCAAATATGTACGCAATGCGTTCACACCGTTCCTTCATCCCGGTCCTCGTCAACAATACTCATTGTTCGTCTTCTGCTTCTTAATAACCCCCACATCCACTTATGCTTTTTCTGACTCTTGTTATGTGAGTTTCCTCAAAGATTTACAAGCATTCGTTGACGTAGTGTCTACTCAGTTGTTAGGAGAGTTCACGGACCAAGACGTCCTCAAATAAACTCGTCAATGTGATTCCACGCATCCTCTCCCATGCCCCACTTTCTTATTTACCCAATCTTCTCCAGTGTTCATTCTCGGACTGAGTGCAATGACGTCCTCCGCTTTTAAGTAGGTTCAACACCTCGTCGATTTTTCGACTTGTGAGTGCCGGTCTTTGCACGTCTCACTGCTCAGTCCCTTATCATGATCCCAGAAGCCCATTTTCTGCGAAGGAACCCTTTTTCTGGGTATATCGATCGCGTGGAACCATCAGATGCCTCGAGGCCTGTTCGAGGGCAAATTCCCAAGACACAGGACCGTTGTTTACATCCACCATCTCTTATTCTCGGGATGACTTATACCGTTCAGCTACGGTGTGTCTGTCGCGATCGTGTTGTAGAATCGGCTGGAGGTGATACGGTCAACTACTCTTTATCTGAAGTTACTCATTGTGTGATTTTTGCCAGGGTTTAATGCTATCCCCACATACGCGTCCTTTTCGAATTCCGAAGACCTCGCCTCAAGCACTTTTGTAGGTAGACAGACTTGTTTCTGGACTCACGAGCATCAATCGGCGAAAGGAGGGCTGAGGTTCGTGGGATTAGTTGGCGCAGGGATTGCCGTGGGTGGTTGCTCGTATTCTCTGGTCCGTTTCTTGAGTAGTCTCTGCGCTTTATCTTTCTAACGATCTCTTGCAGAATGTTCTATCCATGTCACAAGTTTTTCAAATACACTTCTATTTTCATATGCGAGTTTGGTCAGCGTCAGTGGCATGCTCGACGCTCACCAATGTTTTCCTCAACTTGCAAGGTCCTCAACATTCGGCCATGTCTCTGGACAGCCAGCATTGTGGCTTTGATGTCATGCGTGGTCGCCGGTTATTTATCCGGAATCCGGACCGATCATCACACCTTGCTCTCTTCCCGTTTCGGCAAGTGCTCCGAACATAGTGACCGCGACACGTCAACGACTGGTCGCCCCCACAGTGTCGAGGCCCGCAACACCAATCGCTCAGAACTTTGTCTCCTCCTCTAATTCGACTGTTTTGATATCCTACAACCCCTCCTAGATGGTATGGTCCGTCACAACCCTGTCTCCTCTCTTGCCCGAAATCATCGCTTTAACAACAAGTCCCGGCTCAAAATCATCCGGGGAGACTTCGACTCTGACAACCTTGTATCTAATGAAGACGAAGAGAAAGACCGGTGGCAGCAGAGTATCGCTGGTGTGGACAAGGAGGACGTCAATGTGAGTCTTCTCTCAGACATCTTCCTCGACCAATCACATTGTGCCACGTCACACATACCCGTTCCGCGGAACAGCTTACTAATCACCCTTTTTAGGAACACCACTTGTTGGCCGCATTACGCGCTGCCGATGCGGTGACAAAGAAAGAAGAGAAAGCGGCCTATATCCCAACGCCGGACTCTAACGGCATCGTCCACAACTATGAGACGCTTTACCCTACCAATAGGTGGAAAGATCCTCATTCGTATGTCCAGTCCTCTCTCACAGTTGAGGAGAGCGCTTCAGCAGCACTGCATGGTGGTTTCACATACTATATGGATGAGCGAGATAAGGAATGGCTGGACAGGAATAACGAAGAGGCAAGAGGAGAGGGTACCAGTGCCCAAGGTGCTTCTACTCGCCGATCCTCTACCTCATCGCGATCAGGCAAAGGCAAGGAGACTGATAGCGATGAGCTTCGGGCTGAGCCAGTCGTCATGAACGAGGATGAGTTTGAGCTCGTCATGGGCCTGTTTGAGAAGATTGCTCATGAAAATACCGAGTTCCTGTATCATGTATGTCTTCTCGCCATTTGCGTGTTCCATTATACTGACGCTGTCTCAATTCACAGGCCCTGCAAAACGGGATGCCCTTTCCACCTTTTTCGGACTATGAGCCCACGTTCTCGTCGTCACTGTCTCCAACAACATTTGCTCTGTTCAATCCACCGCCTTGGCTTCCTTCACCCAATCAACTCGTGCGTATTGCCCGTGCTGTATACCCACATTGGAAAGAGAGGCGACTAGAGAGGAAAGGCCATAGGATTGCACCGGTGCTGAACGTAAGTCATCATCCGTTTGTGGTTCTTTCCGATTGCTTATACTGTTATGATTTCAGTTCGATGAAGAAGACACTCTCAACGAGTCTTACGTCTGTTTCCGTCGGCTTGAAGCCAAGGCTCTTCGGAAAACTCGCGTTCAACAAGTGTCCTACACGGATAAACTTGTCCGACTTCAGTCCGAGTTTGGTTCTGCTTTCGAACTTGCAAAAACGATGTTACTTCGTGAGCAGGCAAAGATGGAAGACATGAAGCAGGACCAAGCAATCTGGGCTCTTAGAGCGAGGTTGGTCGATCTGAAGAGTAGGAATCCGACCCTGTTTGATGCAAAGGATGATGAAGCATTGCTGTTTGATAAGGAGAGAGTGCTGAAGAAGAGAAAGGCCGAAGCTGCGTGAGTATAACTTGGTTCGCTTCCTTCAGGTTGTCTGTTAACTTGCTTAGTTCTAGCAGTAGTGTGAAGGAGACTTCCAAACCTGAAGCAGGACCGCGAGCACAGTCTCAGCAACCTCAAAGTCTTCGCTCAGATCTCAAACCTCCAGAGACGCGTGCAAGAGAGATACAACAGATTGTAGAAGCTGCTGTTGCGAAGCAGAAGGAGGAAGACTCTCAATGGGAGAACATCCTCGATGTGAGTACTACCCACTGCGCCCCATACCTCTTGTATTGATGTGTTGTTCCCTTCCTCTAGTCTGGCTATGTCAACTCCTACGTTTCGGTGCCGTCGAGGCACTTTAAACAACTTTCAATGACGAAAAGCTCATCACCTACTCCTTCATCTTTATCGTCGGACTCTGGAAGACCGATCAGTTCCAATGGCCGACAATCACTCCGGACAAGGGTGGGCAGAGGTGGCCGTCTGCATGTCGATCGACGTCTCACTATCCGTGTTCCTCCTGTTGCGCCCAGATCCTCAAGGCATCCAGCTATTGTCGATTCCGATGACGAACAGGATACGGACAACAGTGCTATGGATGTCGATGAGGACGATGTCGACCAGAACGCTTACGAAGAAGCCGATCGGAGACTGACTGAGAGGTGGAGATTTGACAGCGATGATTCAATGCCGGTTGGAATAACAGATGAGCATGATCGTATGCTGATAGATGACTACGGTTTCAAGTATCTGAAGCATTCGATGTCGCTACTCGGGGATACCGACTTTGGCGATCTGTCTACCGACCCTACCCTCACTTTACCCGGGGCAGATGGCAAAACCGAGACAGTCACACCCTTCAGGTTGGGAATGTTCTCCATCTTGAAGCCATTGCCACTTTCTTCGTCTACTCCATCAAGTTCTGAGCCCACTTTGGCTCGATCAGCGTCTACGCCTCGGTCCCAACCTGTATCCTCGCCTACATCGTCTGTCAAACCGGTATCGATTCTACAGCGACAGGAGTCAGTCATGAGGATATCAGGCAATGGTGGACTGCCATTACGGTCTACATCAGTGGCTGCTACTCCTTCAGCAACGTCACCGTCGCCCACATCGTCGCCACCGAAGCCACAAGCTACCGCCACTTCAGCATCGTCTCCTCCCGCTCAGCAGCAGCCATTGCACCAACCACGTCCAATTGTCAATGGGATCCACCGCGCAGCGATGACTATGCCCCATCTGGAGGTCACGAAACCTACATCAATGTCTCCTCCTGTAGTTCCTGCATCTACGCCATCGATTAACCGGATCTCTACACCCACTACATCTGATGCGCAGATGCAGTCTGCCAATGTCGATAATGCAGGTCAAACCCACACTCGTCCTCAATCTCAGCAAAGTCAACGCCAAGCGCCGAGTGCCACTTCTTCGCCCCATCCCTCCCATCTTTCTCCTCATCAGGTGCCCCAGCAACTACACCGAAGCCCGAGTCTGAACAGTCCGCATATTCAACAAAGTCGTACTGCTACACCTTCCGCCGCTTCTCCCCATCAGCAAGCCCGTACACCTACGCCAAGCCAAACTCCCAATCCTCGCACCGTTGTAAATGGTCATGTTCACCATCCCTACAGCTCTTCTCCTTTAACGACAACGACGCATGTGCCTGGGTATGCCATACCTTACTCGCATCTGTCTGCAGGTTATGGGAGGCAACAAACTGCAAACGTTGTGAATGGTGTGAAGGCTGGGTATAATTCTGCCAGTCCTGTTGCTACTCCCACTCCAACTGAGAATGCAGCCAACCCTAACGGCTCTACCGGAGCTGATGGGAACATAGCGACGAACGGGGCAGCCACACATATAGCGTCACCACAAGAGCTCAGCATCCTCCAACAACTTCACCACATGCAGCTAAGGGGTTTGGAGTTACAAGGTCTTCAGTCTACCCGCTATCTACAATCCCTTCAGGCTCAGGGATTTAATCTCTCGGCGCTTGGTCTACAGAACCCTCAAAATACGCAGGGTCCACATGTGCAGAGCTATCAGAATTTACCTCAGAATATGCAGCAAACAAATGGGCAAGGGCAAGGCTCTGGGGCTGGTGCGTATAATGCGCAAGCTCAGTTTCAGATGCAATTGCAGATGTTGCAGAGTTTGACGAATATGGGTCATGGGAAGATGCCAGTAGCGAGACCGAGGCAGGGGCAGCCGTACCAGCAACAGCAGCATGTGTCCTCTCAGAATCAGCTTCAGGGGCAGGCGCAAGGACGTTAGATTAGCTGGACAAGCGTATTCGTTCGCCGTCTCTTTCTGCACGTCTCTCATCTCCTTCAATTGTAAATATAATCCATTTTAACTTGTATTGTATCCACCTTCTATTTCTATCTTGTCCCTTTTGCTGTCGATTTCCTTCCTGGAGGCTTTCGGTCCCTTTCTCGGTTGTTTCCCAGCACTTCCCCAGCTCACTCGCAAATCTTTTCGATTATGACTAACATCATGCTAGATTTCTCATTCCATGCCCCGACCCCAACCCTTCTCGTGTTTATATCTTATGAACCTACTTATGTTTTCGAGTCATGATGCTCATGGAAAATTTCTTGGAACTCGCAGAATACGTGTACTATTACAGCTGGGACTAGGTAGAGAAAAAGCGGTAGTTTATAGAATTAAAAGATGCTAAATAGCATATATAATGCCTTCAGCTCTTCATCTACCTTGCCTTGGGAATGGTTTACACGTTCCTCCACAATTACATTATCGTTGTGCCCGTGCTACCGATGATCCAAGGACGAATACTCACATGTTAGCCATCGGCCCTCACAGCCTGTTCGCTCTTCCGTGGGTTCTGCGGAGAGCATGTCAGCGTTGGAGGGAGCAGAGCATACCAATCCACTGTGGAACACCGTAGCTTGGTCGACGTTGGGCAGTTGGTCTTCGACCCGGAGGATGCTTATGTTTGAGTGAATCGGAGGGCTCTCAAATCTGGGAATCTATCCGATCAGTAGCTCCACCGGAATTGGTACAAGTTGTGCGCAGTTTTTATGTGTGCATGTAGTTGTAGAGTAATTTCATCAAAAATGAATAGCATTCCTAACCGTAACGCCCGAACATGCAATTTACAACCAAATCCATTGCGCCTCGTCAAGACTTCAGCTTGGACCCAGTCATTCCTGATAACCTTATTAATCGGTCGACCCCATCCAAGCCATAACCACCGCCTTGCCCTCTGCACCTCTCGCCGAAGCCGAATAAGCTGTCAATACCCTCTCTGTCGCTAGTTCGTCCAGCTTTTGCAGTTTTTTGAGGTCAGGAAGGGAAGTGTTTGATTGGGAGGTTAATGAACTTGAAGAGGAAGCTGATGAGCGTCCAAGGGCTCTACGACAGCACTGTAAAATCATAGAGGGAACGTGGGTACGTCAAAAAAGATGATACGAGAGGACAGGAAAGGAAAACCGAAACACCCACCAACTTCAATCCGTACCATGCCCTAACGCCTACACCAGAAGGAACAGATTCCTTCGCTTCTATCGGCGTGGAAAGGTCTCGCTCACACATATCTATAACGACCAAAAACATCTTGAGAGCAAGAGGTATATCATTTGCTGTGAAAGCTGTCTCTGCGAATTGGAGAGCGTAGAAGGGATTTTGTGGAGCGAGGAGTAGGGAGTGAGAAAGGGCTTGGAGGGAGGAGGTGTATCTGTATTAGAAGGGAGGATATCAGTCGAATTCAAAGAACGAGGAGCGAAAGGAAGTGAGCACGCACTGGTGACATGAAGCATAGATATCTGCGAGTTCGACCCAGCCTTCCAGGTCGTTGTAGAAAGTGTCCAGGTAGGTAGATAGTTCTTCTACGCAATCGTCTATCTTGCCCATTCTCCGCAGAAGGGAGATTTTGCGTTTCCATATTCCCTGCGCCAGCATGATTAGAATACGCAGGTAGCATTATATGAGGTTAGCTCACCGGATTAGCCGTTTCCTCTTTCAGCTGCTCGTTATAGAACTTGAGTATTGTATCAGGGGACTCGCTTCCCTCCATACGAATACCAGTGAGAACATTCACTCGTGGTGAATCTGGGAAGGTCTTTGCCAGTTCTTCTAGACATTCCTGTAAGAATAAGGAACGATACACGTATGTGAGGTTTTGCTACATTCAAGGTCTCTATGTGCTTATGCATACGTACATCAGCGATGTCTAACCTTCCGACATCTATAGCTGCCAGCGTCAACTGTTCTAGGAAAGCCCAAGCTAGAGGGACGCGTCAGACAACTTGAACGAGATTGGACCAACCACCGAACGAACGTGCTGCTCACCCTCATCGCCTAGTTGAACAACTGCATTTGCCTTCAAGACTTCTTCTCCCTTTTCGACTATATCTTGAGAAGCTCTTGCGCTATGACTCCGGTAGTTGGCGAGAGTTTGGAGAGCAGAGGCTATGGACATGGAGGTTACGGTAGGAGTTACTAGGGTTTAGCGCGCAACAAATTACTCCTCTCTTCTTTCCAAATCCAATCCTCCATCCTGGCATCCCTTAACAGAATCAAATCTAAGCTCAGGAATCTTCTCAGAGGTCCTTTGTCCAAATTGTTCTTCTTCCTAGTCGTTCTAGCTATCACATCTTGGGCAGTAACTTATTCCGCGTACCGGCTAGGGTTACAGTTCCAAGTCTTCCGGTCTTCTTCCTCATCTTTTGAGGACAGTCACAACGACGTCATGTCCAGCAATGTTCTGCGTAGGCTTTTTATCATCTCCATGTCCTCGAGATTGTATAAAACTTACAGATATTTGCATACTTTCTCAGCTTCACCCCCTACGTCGGTCTTAGCGGAATTTCTATCAACGTCGAAGAAGAAGTATCTTGAGGATGTACGAGCCCAATCGACACCAAGTAAAGCGGATGAGTGGACTGTAGTAATGGGGAACGAGGCTGGTGGTAGGTCACTTCTCTGTCTACACCCCAAGGATCCACTAATCTTCGTTCACATAGATCTAGACAGCATCGCTTCCTCCATTGCCTACGCCTACTTTCAATCTCATTCGAATCCCAGTAAACCTAATCCCATTATCCCCCTCATACAAATCGCAAAAGACGATCTGAATCTCCGTGGAGAGAATATCTACGCATTGCAATTAGCAGGGATCACCTCTCCCGAGGAACAGCTGCTGTTATTGGGTGATATACCCTCCTCAGACTTCCCCTCACATCAATTTGCACTGGTCGACCACAACAGTTTAGGATCCACTTTCGTCTCAAAGGACTCGGTCAGACCATCGAGAGTACTGGCGATTATAGACCATCATGCAGATGAAGGTCTTTACACCGACACAGCGAATCCGAGGGTTGTCCAGCCTGCAGGCAGCTGTGCTTCCCTTATAACGAAGCAGCTCTTCCTGCCGATTGCCCAGGACGATCAAACTCAGAATCAGACTCTACCCAAAGAACTAGCCACGCTGCTGTTATCAGCTATTCTCGTCGATACAGATGGACTCAGACCCGGAGGAAAAGCAATAGACGTCGATAGGGAAGCGGCGGCATATCTAGCCTCTATAGCGGTTTTCAACTCGTCCTCTTCCCAATCAGTCTCCTCGCAATCACTGCATGAAACAGATTCCATCCGAACCCTCAGCCAAATCCTTCTTGATCGCAAACAAGACGTGTCGCATCTCTCAGCTTCTGAATTGCTGAGGAGGGATTATAAGGAATATATTTATAATGTTCCTTGGGCTTCCCAAAAGCCCGTTTCGTTGAAGGCAGGCCTGTCCACCGTTCCTGTGCAGATCGCAGATTGGGGCTTGGAAGGCGTACTGGAGAGGGAAGGGGAGAGTTGGATGAAAGAGAGGGGACTAAGTGTTTTGGGCGTGTTGACTTCGTACCGGAGGAGTGCAAAGTCTAAAGGCAAAGGCAAGCACGAGAGAGAGATGGCGTGGATTATACGCACGGATTCGTTAGAGGATGATTCAATCGACTGGGACACGCTGGAAGAAAAGTTGTGGAAGGGTTTGAGAGCCAGTGAGGAGCTGGAGGTCAAGGTGCACGAGGAGTTTGGGGAGGGTACTGCGAACGGCGAGCGAGGAAAAAATTTGAGAGTCCAGGTTTTCATGCAGAATCCCAAGGCTACAAGGAAGGTTACTGCACCGGTGTTAAAGGGGATCATGGAGAGTGGTACGTGAGATATGCTATTCGGACTGACTGCTTTATCCCAACAAATGTACTGACTGACATAGATATACTCCGAAGCTTACTGTAGCGTCACACTGTACTTTTTTTTCTACCCAAAATGTAGCATGTTGAATGGTTGCCGTCGAGTGTTTCTGACAGTCACTTTCTAACTCTCCAGACGTCCTACGTCTTGTCCCCATACATGTTGACGAAAGGATGAGACCAAAAATCTCTCAAATTCCATATTTGAAGCGAACAGCTTCCTGCTTGCGTTTTGATTCATTGTGAAGAAGCGCCATGATGTGATAGTGGTGGGCATAGTAAAAAATACAAACGGACCGCCTCAAGTCACGCAGCATTGTAGGCACGTCATGAATCATACAAAGTGCATAGGATAGAGGAACGACATAAGAATCATGAAGACTATGCGCTTAGAACTGTAAAAGAAGAGAAATCAATACACGGACGTGAAGAAATCAACAGGAAACTCACTCTAAGTGGTGTGAAGAACCACTTGTTTTTCCCCTGGACGTACTTCTCCTCCAACTGCTTCTTAATGTTCTTTTTGGCGTCCTCCCTTTGTGAGGGCTCCTTGAAGGTGTCGTTGGCGACGGAACCCTTCAAACCATCAAGCTCGAATGTATACCGGGTAGGGAAAAGGTGAGAGTAGTTAACGACCTAAATCACACAAAGTGAGATGGCGCTGAAGTGACAAAAGTAAGATGAACTCACCTTGATAAAAGGCTTCACTTTGCTCCTCGTTGCCAACTTCTTTTGACCCATACGCCTTGTCACCTTCCGGGGGTAGCGCTCAATGCCAGCAACGATAGCGTGGGGGTAAGGACGTTCTTTTGAGCCCTCATCGACTTGTTTGATAACAACGACCTTCTTGCCTGCTTGACGGCCTTGGAGCACGATAGCTACCTGGGGAAGGTTAGGCCTTTCTTGAGTTGCTTTTTTTCGAATGAATTTACCTTGCCCGGCTTGTATACTATAATAGAACCTCCCTCAGTACCTTCATCAATACGAAAGACGACGAGTACGCACCTTTGACCATCTTGAGGAGTTCGGGCTTTTCTTACAGTTTCGGCTGGCGACTAATTGTTTCCACAAGACAGGACTGGAGCGGTGGCTTGGCTATACAGCAGTCGGGAATATCCGGATGTCGGACTTGAAAAGTCCAGTACGAGCCTGGCTTATCTAAAATCTTATCTTTCACGTGCTAGTCATTTGTCACGAGGCGTGTCGTGTAAACAAGGGCAAATCCGCGAAGGTGCGACGCGTTTTTGGTTCAGACTTTTGTCAACAATGAGCTCTCCGCCACCCACAGCGGCCCCACGTCGCTCTCAACGCGACAAGCGACCTGCAAAGCCAGTAACTACAGGTATATTTCCCCGACTTGGCATTCTCCATCCGCTGACATCTCTCCTAGTCACTGACGTTCCCACCACCAGCCGAAAACGCAAACATGTAGACGGAACTGAGGATGACGCGCCCGGGATCACCGGAGACGAGGCCCAAGATGCTGATTCTGAAGAGGGCGATGAAGAAGATGCCGGAGATGACCCCGAGGATGAAGACGACGAGGACGACGCGGACGAAAGACCGAAGAAGGCGAAGAAAGCCAAGGGCCGTCCCACCAAGAAACCACGCAAGAATGACCTGGAGAAAGACAAGGATCCTTCTGCAGCTACAACGACGCGTAAACCCAGGAAACCGCGCGCACCTAAGGATCCCAATGCACCTGCTCCCGCTGCGAAACGCGCCCCTAAAGCTCGCAATGCGGTCGAAGCGCGTTTCGACCCCGAAGCGGTCGCTAAAACCACGGATATCTCGATGGATAATCCCTTATTCAATGCTTTGCTCAATCCGAATGCAGCCCTGCAGTCAACTACTGAAGATTTTCTGGAGAGTCTGAATCAGACTGCACATCAGGCCCTTGCGGAGCTTCTTACGATGATTTTGAGATGTTGTGGATGCAATGAGACTATCGATGGAGACGAAGCGATAGATTTCGATGGTGCTTCCTCTAAATTGGATGACATTGTCGAGCAGTTGAAGCAGGTATGTCGGTTTTTACTCTTGGGGCGCTTATGCTGACACTTTTAGTAGACTACTTCTCCTGCCGGAACATACCCTCTCACTTTGAAAGCAATGCCATTCCACAATCCTAAAATCAAATACACTTTTAGGTCTCACCTGTCGGAATTCTTCAACCGACTGATCACGTCGTCAGCCCTCCTGGGCTCACTATATTCTTCTCAACTCATGGAGACCATAACGGTAGGAATTTTTACTTATTTCCTCGTCATGTCGAACGCTCAACTCCCCTTAGACATGGTTGGTACCTATGTCGTCCTCGCAAATTAGATCTATTCGGCACACCGCCACTGTTATTGCTCTTGAAATTGAACGTGCCCTGGCCGAAGTTGGTAAGGACGTAGAGAAGGAGGCAGAGGTCACTGGGTGAGTTGCTAAAACATAAGTCAAGTTACACCTCCTAATCTCTCCACAGACGAATGCGGGAAGGAGAGAAGAAGCGAGCACGTACCAAAGCGGCTGATAACGGAGCCGCAGGCACCAGAGGTAAAGATAAAGAACTCGGGGCCAAGATGCGTGAAATCAAGGATAGGCAGAAAAGACTGGAAGAGTTCATTGCCGAATTTATTGATGGGTACGCTGTATTTTTCTTCCAGGGATGGTCCGTGCCTGACTATTCTTGTTCAGTGTCTTCATCCATCGCTACCGTGACCTAGACCCCGTCATCCGGACTGAATGCATCACTTATCTCTCCACGTATTTCGAGATCCTACCATCTCATTTCTGCTCCAGCTCTCAATACCTTCGTTACGTCGGATGGGTCTTGTCCGATTCTTCAGCAGCTGTGCGTCTAGCAGCTATCAAGGCTCTGCAAATCGTATACGAAAATGCCGGTGCAGAGGGTAATACCACTGGTAAACGAAAGAAGAAAGGCGGAGTGGTGCTCCCTGCCCTTACGCACTTTACGACGAGGTTCTTATCGAGGCTTTTGGAGATTGCGAGGTTCGATGTCGATGTTGGGGTTAGGGTGGCCGTTATGAGTGTCCTTGGATGTGTTGACGAGCTTGGTGTGTTTTCTCACATCGTTATACGTTACAGTGACTGATTGAATTCCATATTTAGGTTTGCTTTCCGAAGAGGACCGTAATCGTCTTGGAACAATGATTTACGCCGAAGAACCACGTATTCGAAAAGGCGTGGCTCGTTTTGTCAGTGGTGTCTGGGAAGAATGGATTGAAGCCAAGATGGGCGAAATTGAGATCGAGACCTCTTCTGTGGTTCCTAGTGGCAGAGGCGGCAAAGGTGGAAGAGGTAGAGGACGTGGACGTGGACGTGGCGGTGCTTCGACTAGCAAAGGGAGAAATCAACCTGCTCATGAGGTTGACTCGGACAAAGTTGGCATTAAGGGTCTGGTTTACCTTCTCGTAAGGTGGGGCAGAGCTTTGGATCGCGATAAGAAGACTGGCGGGGAGCAGGACGAGGACGAGGACGAGGACGAGGAAGAACAAGAGGAACATCAAGACGACGATGCTGGAACGCGCAATGGTACCAACGCAGACACTGAAATGACGACTGAGAGTGGTGTCGGTGGTATCACCGCTGCTCTCGTCGCCTCTCCCGGCAAGAAATCAACCGATGAAGCCTCTCGTGGAAGAACAGCTCTTGCTGTAGAAGCCATTTGGGACGAAGTGGACATTGTGAGGAATTGGGAGGCTATTTTGGATATGTTGGTCCTTGATCATAGTGCGTTGAAGGAGAATAACGCAAATTTGTCGCCGAGGAAAAGAGGCGCGAAAGGCAAGAAGGGTGCGAAATCGAATGGCAGGGCGAAGAAAGGGAAGGACAAGTCTCATGACGAGGGAGTACAAGAGGAGGACAGCGAGAATGAGGACGAGGAGGACAAGGAGGAAGATCATGAAACCCAGGTTGACGAAGCCTGGAGGCTGAACGAGGTTGAGGAAGGCATATTACTTGAAGTCTTGGTAGCGTCCTTGAGCATAACCAAGAAGGAGGTAAGCACATCGTTTATACTCCTTTATAAACTTGCTGACAGTGAATATCTCCCAGGATGAAACCAGCATCGAGGCAATAACTCGGCAGCTCATGAAGTCACTTCCTCGCTTGTTCATCAAGTACCAGACCGACGAGAACAGGATTGCGAACGTCCTTCTATTGCCGACAGTGATGAAGCTGGAAGCTTATTTGGAAATGAGAGAACAAGCCGTATGTTTACTCTCTTGTACATTTCTCGAGTTTTTCCTCATTAAATTGGGCACAGGCTTATACCAGTCTCTGGTCGGACATCGCCAAACAATTCCACGCCCATTCTTCGCCTTACGTCCTCACCGTCGCGGTCCAGACCATCACTTCCCACCTACTCATCAACACGTCCTTGTCAAACATTAACAGTCAGCAGATCCTCGAGCTCGAAGACGAACTTGCTACTTCTTTGCGGGATACCGTTGCAGGACGAGGAAATACTTCCACGACTGAAAATGTGGAGGATCGAGATATCGAAATATCTCATTTGTCGGAGGACGAAACGCTTACTTTGACGTCTATCGTCCTGCGATTGAGGATATTGGCTGGTAGTAGGGACCTGAGTTCTTGGATGGAGGAGAGTGAAAGCGGGACTCAGAGCAGCGCCTGGGACATCATTTGTGCTATTGCGGAGAGAGGCCGTTTGAGTCTGCCAGGGGAAGGAGAGGTCAGTTCTCGGATTCTTAAAAAAGGAATATGACTGACGAAAATTTTTAGATGGTCGGAGAAGCCTTGCAGCTATTAACGCTCCACATCATGTGGAAAAGCCGTCATCTTACCGCTGAAGCCACGCCAACTCCCGAAGAGATCAAACAAAGAGAGAGTCTCATCAGTCAACGGGATGCCCTTCTGGAGAAACTCATCGACTATGCTGTCGGGACGCCAGTCCATGGCAATGGCGTCGTTGAAAGTGTCAAACGAGTGGTGAGCGATTACCATCCTACTCCACTTTTGCCAATCACCCTTCTGATACATCTATACAGGCTTTCAAAAAGCTTCTTGACCTGCACATCCTCTTCTCTTCTTTGCAAATTGTTGCAGCCGACGGCTCACTTTTACCTCTTGCTTCTGAAGCCTTGGCTTTAAATATGGATGACGAGGTACAATGGAGGTGTGCTGGCTACGTGCAAGCCGAAGTGGAGCGCTATGCTGTTGCCATTGATGCCGAAGAGTTCGATGATGCTCAGACTGATCAGGAGAATACGGACACAGAAGGAGAGCAGACGGAAGAGGACAACGAGGAAGGCGATGGTGATAAGCCTAAGAAGTCGAAGAAGCGTGGCAAAAAGGCTGAGGCTGGGACACAAGGTTTGTGTACAACAATTTTCATCATGCATTCCTTGCTCAAACTCAGTCTGCAGCCATTGCCTCTCGGACCCAACTTGAGCAAGGATATGTGTTGCTCGACGTCATATCAACTTTATTGCGAGCAATACGTGCTGGTGCTATCCACGTCCGTCATGGTGCCACGTTGTTGGCTCACTATGGTAGATTGGGACCATCATTTGACTCTTGCTCGAAGATGATGGTGGATATGCTCAAGGAAGAAGGTATGGTGAACGATAATGCCGAACTGGTCGTGCTTGTCATAACGCAAGCAATGAAAGAGGTGCGTTTCACATCTTGATTGTACCGGACATACAAACTAAGTTTTGACAGTCCTTCGCCATTGTACAAAGTTCTGTTCGTCCAGAGGAGTCAAGCACTGTCTCACTGGCCAAACTTCTTTCAGGTTGCTACGTCATCCGTGGTAGTCAACTTGTCATTCTTCATCGTCTTGATACCCAGCATATCGTTCAGGTCCACACCAACCTGTTAACCTGGATTGCCAAACAGATTGGTTCACACCACAGCTCGAATAAGAAGAAAGAGATGAAGACCGATATCACTTTCTTCCGAGCATTAATTCCTCTTTTTGCCTCTCTTCAAAGCCGTGATGGTCTGAAAATGTACGCCATTCCCACTCACCGTATTTTTGTCGATCCCTGATTATTCTTTCACAGAAAAGCACATCTGGATCAAGTACTTGCTCAAGCTAACGTTGAACCTGGTAACACTAAGCTGTGGGAACCACTGCGGGCATACGAGAAGCGTCTAGGAACAGTGATGGGCAAAGATAAACGTGTGTCAAGCAGTCTTGGTTTCCTTCGTTCTTCGTCCTGTGTCACTGATATACTTTGACAGCGCCTGGTACTAAAGGTCGTCCGGGGAGGAAAAAGAAGAATGCCGGTGCTAGCGCACCCTCTACCGATGCCGAAGAAAGCGAGGGCGAGGTTGAAAAATTGGTTGATGACGGTGCCCTGTCAGACGCTACATCTTCAGCTCCAGCACCTCGTCCACAACGACCGAAACGAGCAGCTGCGTCTCGCAAGAAGCCCACTGTCGAGGACGAAGATGAAGACGAGCCCGATCACGACGATCCTTCCACACCCAAGGCACCGAGACCTAGACCGAGGCCTCGAGCCACCTACAAAACCAAGACTAAATCGCCTGAGAAGCAACCAACCCGGGTGTCAGAAAATGCGTCACCGCAGAATACTCAAAATACGCTCCCGCATGGCTCTCCTGGATTGGAGAATGGTTTCGTCACGCCAAAGAAGTCGTTGAAACGGCCACGAGAAGACGATGACGAACGAGAGTCTGAAGTTGTTGAGGATGCTCCTCCAGTTGAGCCTCCCCAGGACCTGCAAATGACGCCTGCAGCAGATATGCAGATACGCAGGAAACGAATTCGGCATTGAGGGTAGTTGGTAGTACTTAACTTATTCATTCATACCCATGCTACATTTATTTCTAAACTTCCTATATCCTTCACGTCATCTTCCTATATCCCTTCACGTCATCTTCATGCTGTCTCTTTGCTGTCGGTCAATTTTTATTGCAAATTTTGTACGTACCATCAACATTCCAATGTATTCTCGCTACGGGTCTGTAGGTTGTAATGACATTCTTTCCCGGAATACTTCGTTGTAACTTGGTAGTTGTTGGCAAAACCTGGAGGGCGCGCTCACCAAGGTACTTAAGGTCCGACTGAACATAGCCACCCTTTGGTTTCGATCCTTACTCTATCTCGATGACATCAGCCAGAAGGATGCAAGGAATAAGAATACTCGCGCAGTTACATAAATGCATAACGTCTACACAGTATGTTCATTAGTTGGGTCGCGCTACGAGTATGTAGGATGTAAGAACGCTACTAGCGCTAGGTATGTAAGGGTTCATGGAGAGCCAGCTGCCCGGTAATAAAAACACTATGAAAACAAAGAGTGACCAAGACCCAGCAAAAACCTAGGACAGGAGTAAACAACGAGCGTGAAAGTAGATGTAATAACAACAGAAGTAAAGTGAGATAGTGGATATATATGATACTTTACATAGCTGTAAAAATTTGAATAAATTAGGGTTCGTCTGCCAGTATTCCAAGAGTTGCTAGCATAGCATGACGCTGAAAACATATCTTGTCAGTTTCGGAGGAATACAACAGGAGGAGAGAAATACTCACGTCCGCTGCCATGGCCTGATAGGCCTCTGTCAATTGGGAACTGTCGGGCATCGAAGATGGACGGCTGCTGCTAAAGTAGGGACGTGCGGGTGATCTGGCTTTTGTCTTAGCGTCTCCTTTTCCGCCAAAAGATATCGACCTTCGAGGTCTCCTGTCAATCAATGTTATACCGAGCATGTCACAGAGCTCTTCGTGCGCTCTGATCATGGCTCTGGTAGCAGAATTCGGTGATTGGGCCTCAGTGGATATTCCCTACATTCACAATCAGTAATTAAACTTCACCAGAGCCATATGAATACTTACCGTTGTTGACGTCTTGGGTATATCCGTCAGGATGTCCGCAGGCCTCCTCGGAATTGGCGGTACAGGGGGGATGTCATCAGACGAATAAGGGGATTTTGAGCCCGAAACAGATGCCACGCTCAACCTATTACTGCTCATGGAAGCTCTCGATGACGATCTCAATCCTGCCTTGGAACCCTGACACTAGATTTCCTCATGGCCATCACTCTGCTTGAACGATTCGACTGCGGCTGCGATCCCGCCTGCGAACTGGGCGTATCAATTGCCAAACGATCATAATCTCCTGCAACGGCTTCAGCTTGTCTCCAGGCATCATCCCTCTCTCCTTCCAAAGCATCGAGCTGTCGTCGCAGCTCATCGTTCTGGGTCATTTGTTTCAGGAAGCTCGCATTTAGCTTCCTGATAGCCATTGCCAACGCACTAGCATTATGGACGTCCCTCAGAGACGTCAACTGTGCGATCTCCTCATCGGTGGTGTGCAGATCTTCCGCCAATTTGTCGAGGACCAGTGAAATTTCTTTCAGCTCCTCGACTAGACGCACGTTGACGCTGGGATCACTTCCGCTTACACTGGAAGTCAGGGTATCCAACAAATCAATCCTCCTCTTCGCCGCTATCTTATACTGCGTCTTCATGTCTGTCCTTTGCATTTCCAGCCTTCTCATCTCCTCGGGTATTTCCGTTTGTGCCGTCTGTAATCTTAACAGCCGTATACCCGACGCCTCTGCGCTCAATTTGATAGCCCCAGAAACGATTTCTTGGAGTTCTGCAGATGTAAATGTCCACTTGGCGGCTTCCATTGTGTAACCTCTCCATTTCAAAGCAGGAGTCTGGAATCGAGGCGAGCCGAGAGGCAGTGGTATAGAGGCAGCACGTAAGCGAGAGTTCCTTCCTGCATTGGCCCCACTAGTGCTAGCACCGGATACAGATGCGTTTCTTGAACGGCTGGGAGGAGCATTTTGCGTAGTAGGACGACGTGGACCACCGGGGCGATTTCGATTTTTGCGAGAATAGGTACTAGAAGTTGAACTTCTAAGCGCAGCTCTCCGTTCTGCCTCGCTGAGATCTGCATTACCGTTCTCGCTACCGCTACGACGGTGTGATACAGTGATGCTTTGACTATAGGTAAGTGTGACAGCCTTTGGACTAGGATTGGTGCTGGTGATTGTGCTGGTGACCGGATATTCTGAGCTGAAAGCCGACGCTGAGCCAGATCCAGATCCACTTGTACTTGGTCCAGGCGTCAGATTGTCTGAGACTGTCACAGAGTATCTCGCCTGATCGAAAAGTGAATCGTATGCTGGAGGAGAACCCAGTGAAGGGATAGACGGAAACCTGCCCCTTGACTTTGCGGAATCTGGGTCAAACGATTCCGAAGCCAGTGAGTCTGTTCTCTCAGGAATCGGGAAAGGTGCTTGGGAGACAGTGGCCTGCTGAGCCCGAAGAGGAGGCGGAGGTGGTACTACTGGTGCAGCAGCAGTAGTGTTCATGACTGTCGCGGGAAGAGCTGGAGGTGGAGGCACTACGAGAGCTGGAGGAGGCACAGCTGTTACCGGCGATGTACCATTGAACTGTGGTGGAGGGACATTGACAGTCAACCGGGGAGGATTTGATGCCTTGGGAGTAGCAAGCTCTTGCGCAGAGGGAGAATGTCGTATTGTAGAGCTTGTGTCGTTGGTGCTGTTGTTTGAGCTGTTGGACGGTTGTGATGATTGCACACTGGTGATTGAAATGACCTCAGATTGACTAGACTGTGACTCAGCAATATGCTGGTCAGGCGCAATATCACCGATGTGAGGAGGAAGTGGTGAAGATGGAGGCAAATCCGGTAAAGCCTTGGATTCCCGTAAATCCTGTGAATCAACTGACGTGCTTGATTGATTGGTCACAACTTGTCCATGGCCAGCAGACGCAGTGGCAGTCTGCAACGTGGAAGAGGAATGTGAGGGTTTAAGGCCTGACCCGATCGCGTCATTTGATCTTAGCATTGCTTGTATCCTCAGCGGATGTGAAATTTCGGAGTCCTCTTCGTCTGCATTATTGCTTTCAAGAGTATCAAGTGAAGCTCGACTGTAGTCATATCGTTTCCCGAGTCCTTTTCCTTCGCTGAACGTCCTAGAAGCAGCTTCTTCGATGTCAGATCTGTACTGAGGACCAGCCTGAGGAAGGGGCGGGACCGGAGGTACTGGCTCCTCGGAGTCTTTTCTCCAATGTGATTGCGCTGAATACGTCGTTGGACTACCTTGGCTGTACAACGATGCACTCGTTTCACTGGGATGTGCAGAGCTCGGAGAAACTGCATCCGAATTGGAAGATGTCGCTCCAGAGGGGTATTTGGGCTCAATCCAATTGTTGGGTTCAATCCAAGAAGGTTGTGAACGCGACTTTCCTGCAACATCCACTCCTTCATCGTCATCCTCCTGTATCAGCTCGGGTGCAGCATAAGGATGTGGAGGGTAATTCTGCCCATTTGAGGGTGCGACAGTTTTTGCTCGAACAGGCTGGCTCATGCTCCCTTGCCTCTCATGTCTGCTCCGATTCACCGAAGACGCAGCTCTCGTCAGCAGCATCTGCTGGTCCAAACTTGGCATGAACTCGTCAGAGTCCAGACTCATACTGTTCCTTCCATCAGGATCAGGGAGACTAGCTGTAGCCGGAGGGGAATAAGGTAAAGGGGTTTGGGGAAAATCGACAGGTGGTGTTCGTTTTGGAGTACTTGACATCCTTGAGCTTCCACCTGTTGTAGGAGAGCCATCTTTCGACCGAGCACCCATGGAGTTTGAGGTGGAGGCGGTAATCCCAACAATACCGGATCCATCGAATGTCGTGGACGCTTACCGGGTCCAGTTCCAGGGATGGCGGCAGACCACATTGGGCTGAACATGTTTGGAGTTTCAGGGAACGTTTGTTGTCCTCTGCTCTCGGGAAGGCCATATGGGTTGGGTGGGTAGGTTGAGTACTCGCCTTCATCCGTACTCCCAGATCCAGCTGTGCGTGGTTGAGAACCATCGGCTTTCTGAGACGAATCGCTAGGTGATGACTCCGCAACGAGGATGTTGTATTGTTTGGGATCTCTGGAGTCTCTCACGACACGGATGGGAGCTGGAGCAGATCCTGAACGTTGGCGATTGAAGACGGTACTTATAGGTGGAGGTGGCAATGGAAATTCTGAGATGCGTACGCTTGCTGACGAAGTAGCGGAAGTAGGCTAATGAATTTCAGGTTAGAGGATTGTTGCGTAGATTGAGCTAATACGCACTTGGTCTTCACCAATAAACCTCAATTTGGATGTTCCCGCCATTCTACTGTCCCTCTTACCAACCACTTGACCTGTAAATATTGAGTCAACATGAAGGACTGATGGCAAAAATAATGAGAAACTTACTCCTTCTGCCACTCGGGCTCCTTCCCCCCGAGAAAGGTCCTCCAGACGAAGGTGTGGATAGTGCTGATGCAGGTGTCGTCAACCCAGACCCCAATGTGGACTCTTCAAAAATCGGTGAAAACACTGGCCTATACTGGCTTGCGGGTGGTATAGCTGCTACAGATACGCCGACAGCCCCAACAGTATTGACAGTGACACCTTGTCCAGGTGTCCCTGAGCCAGACGCAATTGTAGAAGAAGAGGACGAGCCAAAGGCCCCAACTTCGCTCTGTTCCTGCTCTCGTTCTGATTGTGTTTCTGAATACGGATCGAATCCATCTCCTGTTGTCAGATCGGGACTTCTGGAGTAATAGTCTAGATAACCGCCAAAATCACTTGAACGACCGGTAGAGGGACCTCCTCCAGATGTCGAGGCAGCATAAGAGGATCTGTTGGGGCTGGATCTTCCGGATGAGGGTGGTATAGGCGGTACAGGTGGTAAAGGTGGTAGCGGAGGCGCAGAAGACAATCGCTGAGTTCCGTTCTGGAAAGCCAGAGAGGAATTCTGAATGGAACTAGAAGGATTGGGAACAAGAGCCCGTGGTGGGGTATGTGATGTTCCAGCATCATTGACAGTAACTGACGATATGTTCGGAGAAGCTGACGAAGATTCAGAAATGGTTGAAATCCTGTGACCGGTGGATGGGCCAGCAGTTGCTGTAGCACTTTTCGATCTACTGATTCCTTCTTCCGAAGGCCTTTGATGCTCATCCCCTATACTTCCAGTGCTCAACCTTTTCCTAGATCCCGAAGCCTCTCCTGCACCGCCTCTTCTCGGGTTCTGGGGTGGTGAATACACGGCATCCGCGTTGGCTGGCATAGGCTCGTGGTCCATCGGTGATGCAGAATTACTCGTCATACTCCTTCTGTTCTCCCCTGGATAGAATATCCCATAGCTTAAATGTCCCTGAGTACTCGCACTCGCTGGTGAGCTGTAATTCCAGTACTCTCGTTCACCCCGAGGAAGTGTTGCAGAATCGCTTCTGGTCAAAGCAGAGCCTCCGGAGCGATACCGAGAGGCATGTTCATCAGAGGAGAGGACAAAAGTATTGCCAATCAAGGCCCTGGCAAGTGTTGTACCAGACACAGCAGAGGTGCTGGCGGAATTGCCGGCAGAATCGTAGGAATATGGTTCATAAGAGTCGTAGGAGGACTGGTGTTGATTAGATTGGGGTGGTTGTGACTGGAGATAGGATGAAAGAGGATAATCAGGTTTTATGTCGCTGTTGGACTGGACAGATGAGCGGACAATCTGGATCTTTGGAGAAGTCCGAGGAATCTTAATAGGTGAAGGTGGAACCTTTTTGGGATGTTGGAATCCTTGGAGATGACTTTGAGGCGCATTGAGAAATGCCGAAGCCTGTTAAGATATATGTGAGCAAAACGCATACAGTCAAGGAGGACAACTGCGAGACATACATCCATTCCCTTTAGCTTTGCAACTATCACCTCCGTCGAATCCTCATCATTGAGAGGTCCGCCTACGTCTTCGTCATCCTCATACAGGCTGGCATCCTCATTAACTGTCTGAACATCCACAACGACACCCGTAGTATCTCGACTGAGACGAGAGCTCGTATCCGATCTAAGCCCATTGAAATGGCCACTTCTACCGTCGGCACTGACGCCGGTGACGCCGGTGATCCCGCTCATATTACTTGTGCTCGCAGCGTCAGGATTCCTGCCAGACGCACCATAGACACCCGTATCCAGTAGATGAGATGGAATCCAGCCCACCAATGGATCCTGGGAGAAGTCGATAGAGAGCTTCATTCTTGGGGGTGTAACTCTCCTTGGGCTTGGAGGTGGACTGGGACTTGGAGAAGGAGAAGGAGACCTAGAATCTGCCCCATTTGAAAGTGGACTACGACTTCGAGTGGGTGTTAAACTCGTTCTTGTAGAGTCGAAGGAGACCTTGGGTGTCGACGCCGAGCTCGCCGTCGTCGCTGAAGCCTTCGCCGTGGAATCGAATGAGATAGTCGCCCTCGTGTCTTCGGGAGCGTCATAGCTTTGATCACCAATGTAGACTACATCCGGGGACGCGTACGGATGTAAATCCGGCTGCGGCGACCTTTGAGTGTTTTTCGTTTTGCGACCTGTTCGAACACGGTCAATGAAGGACGCAAGGGCAGGCATGGGGTTGTGGTGGTTGTCCACAGGATGGACGGTAGAAAGTTAGTACATCAATTGTCATGTTTACATCTGTCTGACAGTGATGCCCATCACACTCCGTAGTACCAGGAAAGGCTGTATAACCCGGCTCAGATAATATTCCCTAGGTTTCTCGCTTATCATTTTCGCTGACGGAAATCCACTCTGGATTACCCAAATGACCTTGAAGGACCCCTTGTTCTGGAACATGTTAATGTGTACAATGCGGCACAGAGTCTGCTGTCCGACTCCGGCAACTCGTTGGGAAGCCGCTGATGGCGCTTTGACCTCGTTCGGGCCGTGTTTTTCCCAACGGCTCTCAGACATCGACGGCCTTTTGCTTTCACTTACAACGTAGCGAAGACAGGAATGCCTGTACGCCCCCTCCAACTTTTCCATGCATATTGTCATTCTCTCGAGGAATCGTTGAATGTCATTTTTTCATTCGCAACCATCAAAATCAAAAATCTGTGCACGTCTTTTCTCCGCCTTTCAATATGAGATCTAGATCATATGGCGGCGCATCATGGAATCGGGGGGACTATACACTATCATGCAGCACTCCAGCTCCTGACGTCGATGGCGAATAAATGTCAGCCATGACGCCGCCAGGTGAGGCTGCTATGTCTAGCATGCACTCTATGTATTTAACCCGCCCAATTACTGGCATAGTTTCATAAGATCTGACACAGCAGGACACGGCTGATGATGCATGATGGCAGAACTTTTTTCTCTCACACCTCGTTGCAGACCGATGGACAACCGACGGAGACTTTGCCAACAAGCAGACCGCTTGCTGACCCCAATCGTGCATGCATCATTCCCGGTGTTGTTCCTCGCAATCTTCAACAGACATCTCGCATCCAAGTCATCACTGCGGCTCAAGTATCTCGGTAATCACGCAGTTTGTATCCCGGTTCGTAATATCATTCTCGTCAGAGAAGGAGTTCGAGCTTCTATGTTCCTCCAACTCAATCTCAAGCACCAAGTCGATCAACAAATTCTACACTGCCATGATCCTGGTTCCTCCGCATTGCTGCCGGTATGTACTGACGAATTTCTCCTGACGCACTCTCTCTCGATGTCGTGTATGATCATCACCGAAAAATCTCTTGCTTTGCATAGATAAAGTCTGAGTACCCCGCACGCTTCACATGATTGACATTGGAGAAAGACAGGAACTCAAGTACTTACTCAAGAATCAAGCAAAATCAACGACATATTCTCTCTCTGAGCGCTGTTGTTTGTGTTTCAAATTTCTGAACGCTTCTACGTAAGGATCAATGTGGATCCATTGACCTTAGGTAGGTCTCTGAAGGTTTGAAGTTATTTTCTGTTATTTTTGGTGACCGGCCTCGGTTTACTCGTTCAGCTACCATTTGGTCTGTACGTCCTTCAGGTTCTTCTGCATAAATAGTCTCCGTGGCCCGATCGGAGTCGGACTTGCCCGATCCACATCCGCATCCTTCACATGTTTTTCCTCGTAACTTGTAAGTACTACTTACTCATTGAGATCATTATCCATCGCCGCGCCCTTGAAAAAATTGTTCCTGGTTCCTTGAAGTTTTATGATACGATGTAAGATGAGCTAGTTATAGTACTATCTAAGTATATCGTGGTGTCTGACACTGCCAGCAATATGATTAAAGTATACGCGTTCAACTCGAGGTCTTGGCGACGGGCTTCGGTCTCACGAATCTCAAGGGCCATACAAGTGAACACGCTAGAACACGCGGGGCGCTATGGGCGATATTTGACAATCACCCGACCCGAGACGCTACACTCGACGTTCGGGCACTAATAATACTACATAGGCAGTACACGCGTACGCGTAAGTAGGACTGGGTAAGTACGATTTATACGCGACAAGTGGAGTGGGTATATTTGGGTATATCCGTCCCTAGTACCTGCTTACATGCATCCTGTATTCGAAAACTTGCCCAAGTGAAGCCGCGTAGTACTACGTATTGTACTCAAAGTAAAACCAGACTGAAACTTCAGGTTGTAATTAAGATGTATGAGGACCCCTACATACAAGGAAAGGGTCTGATCCGCCCTCACGGCCTCATGCTGCGTTTCCACTTACTTGTCATCATTCGTTAAACGCTTTGCTTGTGAAACTACTAGTCTCGTGAAACCAGACTGACGATACCCACTATTAAGTGCTGCGTAGATCCGACGACCCTTCATTAGAATTGGAAATAAGACAATCCGCCTCTGTAGTGTCCCAGAAACTTCGTTTCACCTTTCCCTGGACTTCGTGATATCTTGCCGTCAATTTATTATGATTTCAGAGTGTCTGGAGTATGAGCATTGTCTCAGCAGAGTTTTGAAGGGATTTTTCGAAGAGTTTCTCCAGGCGAAAGGGGGTTTTGACTTCCCTCTGTTGCATGGGACATTTCCTGTAACCTTTTTTGGGGGGAAGGCTTCTTTCCATACACATACTTAAAAAACGAGGCGCCCTTGAAGAGTCTGTCTCAAGTGGCCATCACATACTAAGGCTGAACAATCTAGCATAATAAAGGCCATCAGAAGAAACCTTCGTTGATGTTTTACTGTCAAGCTCTATCCTTGGGAAAGATTTCTCCAAGATTCATAACAGTAGCTACAATCCTACAGTACTGTACAAGTCTAATACAACCTTACTGTACAAGAAAGGTTACACGAATCCCAAAATGACAACTATCCGACAAACAATAGCACGAAGATAAGTATCAGTAACAATCAAAGTGGATAAATACTTCAAACTGAGGTGGAACATGGCCTTTCAGTGTCTCCACTGAGCATAAGTAACATCACCCGTCAACTCACCAACGGCCAATCATTCTCATATCCTCGCCTTAGGCACCGACTCAGATCCAAGACCAGCTTGAACAGCGATGGAAGCAGCAGCAACACCGTCAGGATCTGATGTCCTCGCTTCCGCCTTCTTCTTTGCAACCTCTTCTTCACTCGCCACCCTACCACCAATCTCCCTTTCAACTTCTGCAGCTACGTCGGAGAGACAGATCTGTGACCGTAAGGGTCCATCACGTGGTCCCGATGGTTCCGAAGTGTCTCGTCGTCCAATGAGACTGACAAATACACCCTTCCCAAGGACAGGATACGAACCGACCTGAATATCGCAAGGTTTTAGGCGTGCTTGAAGGGATGTCAGGTAGGGTGCGATCATTGATTCCGGTCGTCTGTAGAATCAAAGGATGAGGGATTAGCAGTGACATGCACAGGTAGAGCATGAGGCGTACTCTGTGAATATCTGAACCCTCTTAGGCCTATCACACGCAGGAGGTAAAGGTAAAAAGTCCTTTAGTCCATTCAGCATCTTCTGGAACAGTGCTGGTATCCCAGGAAACACGCAGAGCTTTCCTTCTAGCCGGACTACAGGCTAAGAAGACCATATCCGATTATTTGGCATATATTCCACCAGACATAGAAAATAGTACTCACAACCCAAATATCCCTGCCCACGAACAAGACTTCCGCCCTATCGGGAAATAGTGCCATTCTCTTGGTAGCTTCTTTTTGTTGAGGATTTTGTGAGGCTACCCAGGCTCTGTGTCTGTTCATCATGTCCATTCGACGTATAGTTTCGGGATGGTGGACGAGATTTTGATTGAAGGCTTTTGCTAACGAGGCATACGTTATGTCTGAACCAGTATATCAGGAAAAGATGAGGATAGGGTCATAGGGACGCTCTCACCATCATGAGTTGGTCCAATACCACCGGTAGTTATCACAAAATCATATTGCGCGACCATACGCCTGCTGGCTTCGATTCTGCAGGCCGGAAGTGACGGAATAGCAAGTAGAAGTCCTGAAGATGTCAGTTAAGGTACAATTATAAGGAGGGAAGAAACATACATCTCTTGCTCATCGTCCGCAACGACTTCTATGCGTTTCCTGATGACGGACAAAGGGCATGTCTGAGTGCACCAGTAAAGAGCTTAGACAAGCTACGCACAGATCAATACCGAAGTCAAAACAGAATTTGGCAAAGTAATGCGAGTTCTTCTCCATAGTTTTTCCGTTCAAGATTTCGTCTCTGTAAAGATCACACGAGTGAAGTGAGACAGTCTGTAAAACACCCATTCGGCAAGCACATACCCAATCACCAGAGCAGCAGCAGTCCGTATGCATCTCCCTTCACCCAGAGGATTTGATGGTACTGGTGATAGAGCGAAACCGTACTTTGACTCTGCCTCTGCACCCCCTGAGACGTTGGCCGCGTTAACTCCACCACTAGACGAACTACGAGCTGCTTGCACAGTCTCTGGCCTCCTGTGTTCCATGCTGTTTCCAAAAGTTGAGCCCACTATCGAATAATTCGACCCCGAGTACCCAGCGACAGCTGTTGTCGGTCTTGGGGGAATTGTCATGACTGCGACGAAATGGCTTCTGGTCTGAACCGTATCATTTGGTGTGCCTATAGCGCCACGCCGAGGGGTTCTCAATATGTCCGAAGGTTTGTGGGGACGTGTGAGCAGTAGTGGAGGCAGTCGTGAGCCTGGTTTAGGCATTGCACCAGTTGGCGCGTCGGATGTCTAGGAGTCGCGTGCGCGTTTGTTCGGGTCCTCAGTAATTCGAGAGAGAATGATAGTTGATCAGAAATTTGAGGAAGAAAGGAAGTTAGGAGAATGTAAGCTAAAGTCGGGATCGAGTTATTTAGGAGAGTCTAAGAGGGAAAAGGTCAGAACCTAATGCGGAGCAAAGTGCTCGCAATGGAAGGATAACCAGGGTATGACATCTTCATTCCCATGTTATAGCACTCCCCAACCCCAAGGCTTTCATAGTTGTCGATACTCAGGTTACTGTTCATATATGGCACTAAGTACTTTACTGGAGGCTTGTCGTAAGGACAATACACTGAGGCCTGGGGTACAATCCGAAGTCCTTAATGCTAGAAGCTCAAGCTCTCCAGCCCCTATGATCATTCTTAAGCTTCGCCATAATTAAAGAAGTGTAACTTATTAGCATCAGTGAAGAAATACGACTCTTATTAAAGATATGGACGCTGAAAGAGCAACAGAAGGAAGGGTAAACGAGTATGCCATTTACACAAATCTCAAACCACTCCCCAGGAGTTGCGGATGACCAAAGAACCCAAAGTGGTTACAGACTCTGGGTCACGAAGCTGTTCGTGTGATGGCATTGGCCAGCCAATTGGGGCACTGTAACCCGACTAGCTCCGAACGTATCAGACAAAAAAGACATCTCAATGAAGCAAAAACCTCTCACCTACTAAACCTTCCGGCAAATGACTAGTTAAAGCTGTATGCAAGGCTCACTAGTGCATGCAAGTGGATGTCAAACTGCATATGAGGTCGTAGAGTAGTGAGGCTTGCCAACGGAATTTCATCTCGTCCAAATGAATTAACATAGGCCAAACTTCAGTGGAGCAAAAGCTAAAGTTAAGAATGACAGAATCACATTGACCTAGCTGGGCTGGCATAGTCAACAGAGACTTGCAGAACCACAGGTGAGGGACATATCTCCGCCAAGTATGACGCTCGGATATTCTCAGTGTCCTCCATTACCAGTCGAGGCTTGAGCAGCCTACTCCAGCAGTATTGCGCCAAAAAAGTGCATCCAATCCTGTTTGAGCGATTGCATCGTAAGTCCTGAGCAGGAGATCTTGGAGAACCAAAAAATGAGAATGGGTTGACTCTGAGAGCCCCAAGACATGAGTTAATAGATGCGTGAACCTGCAGCCTGAGGCCGGAGTACGTGCGCGCGTACGGAAATCTGCTTAACATCTGCTTGAAGAAAGAACGCATACGCAGGATGTACAAAACCATCTTCATTGCTTGTAGCTGAGGATTCTTGCATTGCCATTTGCCAGCAGCTTGCAATTTGTCGCGCACTGGCTCTGAGTTCGAGTTCATACTCGAAAATTCCCACGTCTGGTACGTTAATGCATCACCTCTCAGCCAACTCTCCAGATATGTGCCCGCAACGGAACGGGTGATATCTCTCAGCTACTGGAAATACTTTATGCTGACTAGATTCACGCCGAGTTTTTGGTGTTTCCATCTGTTGAAGCACTTGACTAATTATATCAGTAGCGCTCTGCGATTGATATACTTCCAACAAAATGTCAATTTTTTGACAAGGCTTCGTTATTCTTGGAGAGGCTGTACAAGTCGTTCACCTCACTTCTACAATGAACCTTCCACAAGTCCTTCCCCAGACCGATGAAGGATCGCCTCCAGCTGCCTTCTCCAGGGAGACCGAGAATGTAACGATGGAGAACGAGGCGAAGAAGACCGGAATGGAACTTACTTTCGTTTGTCCCATACCCGGATGTGGGAGTACTATCAAATTCACCAGGAGTTCTGAATTAACAGGTGGGATGATTTGTCCTGGATGACTCTTCACTTGAAATATTTTTGACTGATTGAGGATTTTCCACCCCATAGCCCACATGCACTCGCACGTCGAAGAAAACCCACTCCATACGCGTAATACGGCACGATACGTGAGACTGGATTTGACCGAAGATGGGACGGGGGTTTTGGGAGCTGGCGCAGCCTTTGCAAGAGATTCGGGGAAGCAGAGCCTGGTGCCCGTTACTGACACGTCGAGCAGGAGCAATAGAACCCCTAGGATTCGGAGGCCATCCTCAAGAACTGGATCAGAGACCACCAACGACTATTTTAGAAACATCAAGCAATTAATCGTGTCACTAGTGACGGGAGAGGGTAGCCGTGTCGATGAGTCACTGGGATTGCTGGACTGTGAACTTGAGAAGGTGAGTTTCGCTGCTGAACCGTATATAGAATCAGACCGTTCCTGATTGACGTAGCCTCATTGCCTCATAGATACCCGTTCGCTTCACCTGGTCGAGTTTGGGAGGAATCGTTGTATCCCGCCATACGCCATTCTTTCACATCGATGGGGAAAGGAAGAAGAAGAGGTCCGATACCAAGAATTCAAATGGCCCACTCCAGAAACCTTTTCCAAAGCAGGGTATCGAGAAATCGCAGCAGCTTGTGACGAAGCCCTTCTGCACGGCCTGCACTATCTCTGGGTGGATACCTGCTGCATCAACCAAGATGATAAAGATGTTCACCGAAACATCAAGTCTATGTTTGCGTATTATCAGTTTGCCCACATGTGTTATGCATATCTAGTCGACGTAGAGGGCAACAACTTTCGAAACAGTGTGTGGTTCACGCGGGGGTGGACACTGCAAGAACTCCTTGCACCTCTGGATGTCAAATTCTTTGACCGTGCCTGGGAATGCATCGGACACAGGAGCGAACGAAGTAGAGAGATACCACTCATAACAGGGATACCCGAAGGTGTGGTAAAGGGAGAAACGCGCATATACAAAGTTGACGTGGAGGAAAAGATGTCTTGGTCTGCACGTCGGGAGACGAGTCGACCTCCAGATCAAGCATAACGTCTTTTTGGCATTTTGGGCGTCTCAGTGGAACCAGATTATGATGAGGATGCTGAGACGGCGTTTACCCGGTTGTGCGAGGCATGGTTTAAGAAAGTCTCGGAAAAGTCTGGTGGAAGGAGGGTTATGGTTCCAAGCATGGCTCGTCTTTATCCCTTGCTGAAGTTACGAGTACAAAAAGAGGCTTGGAGTTATCGTGGTCGCAAAGACATAGCCAAAACTATGACTCGGAGGGAAGATGCCGCCAGCAGGACGGGACTCAGAGAGCAACCTAACAGTGACCAATACCCAAGGTACGTGTATTTAGTATCCACTTGCAAGCTCCTATATGAGAGATAACTAAACGTGTTCAAGTATGTTTACGGCTGCGTGGTAGAGGAATGCTATCGTGGTTGTAAAGGCGTCGGACGAGAAAGAGAATCATGCGATCACAGCATCTCCTCTTTGTGCCCGCTGGGAGGCGACTACGTCTCCAGATCAAGCCTCCTGTCTTTTTGGCAAGCTGAAGTTTTCGGCATCTGTGTGGAACCAGATTACGACGAGAACGTTGGACAGCGTCACGGTCTTCTCTCAGTTGTGCCAGGCATATTTGGGAAAGTTTGAAAAATCCTGGGGACGAAGGGCTGATGATTCTGAAAATTACTCGTCAGCACTGCTGGCCGAGAACTCCAGTACAAACTGGCTAGTCCCTAAGCCTAGAACGTTAATAGTCGGAGTGTTTGAGGCTGGGCTGGAGACTGTATGACGGAGTTGGGAATCCATTCATTATGTTCTATCATGAGCTTACTTTTCGTCCGGTACTGGAACGAGTGTAAGTATAGGGTATGTACTAGGTACAGTACTTGAGTAGAATAGGATATCGATACATTGGTAGTCATCGTGCGCGCTATGCCCTGTGCATGTCACTGAAGTCCCATAGTCCCAATAAGCCGTAGCTGTAGACCAAATTAGGTCAGGTAGTGCAGAGAAATCGTCGCAAATGATTCTGAATGGATCATCGAAGGAACTTCTGGATCTAACCCAAACCATATCGAGATTGAACAGAAAAATTGAAGAGAACAGAACCGAAAAACAATAGAAGAAAAAACCGAACAAGAGGCCTGTCTAATAACTAGCGCGTATCAGGTAAATTTGATCTGTCCATTACCTTCCCTCTACAGAATGTATGAAACTACAACAACACCAGCCAACACACCGACGAGACGGGATGCAGTGGTGGTAGCCATCGACATGGCACCGTTGTTATCCTTGGCGGTTGATGATGGGGAGGCGGCGGCATTGGCCTTGGTCCCGGAAGGAGACCCACTGCCAGTGGTTGAAGCAGAGTGGCTAGCGGAGGTAGCAGTAGAGGGGGCAGCGGTTCCACCGATGGGAGCGGTGGATTGACCATCAATTTGAGCTTGGACAGTAGCGTTGAATGTACCCGACATGCCAGACATGCTGTTTTCAGGGGAGGGAAAAACAACGGAGTTAGAAATGAATGAATTGATTGATTATCATAAACTGCTGCGCGTACGTGAAACGTGAAGAGAAGGCGAGAGCAGGGAATTGAGGGCTTGCAGAGTCCTTCAAGTTGATGGATTCGACACGGATGAAGCTGTACGAGACGAGATGGAAAAGTCGTTAGCACAGAGGACTCGGGTAAAAAAGACGCGAGACGTACTAGTCGTTGCCGTTAGGACCAATGCTGGCGTCGGGAGTGAACTGTATGGAAGCAGTCGTAGCAACGTTGACATTGTCAACAACGAGTTGGAGGAGTGTCTATGCAGGGGTAAAAATGAGCGAGTCAAAAATTTCTAAAGGTCACGACTACGAACCTGCTGGTTGGCATTGCCAGTAAAAATGCCAACCTTCGCATCACCAAAGTCGGCGAGCGAAGGACCACCGTTCTGATCTATCCAGGAGATCGTAGCGGTCTGACCACCGGTCATGCCAATTGATTCCGTTGGGGAAGTAATCTAAAAATCGCGAAGACAAAAGATGAGCAGCTTGTTTGTATTGCACAACTCGCCTACTCACGAAGACGTTGGCAAGGGCGCCGGTGGCGAGGAGAGAAATGATAGCAGCCTTGGAGAACATCTGGAATGTGAATGTGAAGTGGATACTGAGAGTTGAAGTTTTCTGGTAGATAGTTGGTCTGTCGACGCGTATAAACGAATGACTTGATGCTAAGAGAGCGGGAGGGGTCTGCTAGAGGGGCAGATGGCAAGCAGGCTACGGGCGAGGAAGGAAGGGAAATTAGTTCAAAAGGTTTGATGTGAGGCTTTTATATGTTGTCAAGTATGGTCAGGTACGCGATATTTGTATATGTTATACATACGACCTCTCCCTCTCACTACCACTTGCACGTTTTCCTTCTATGAGCACCAATTACAGCGTTCCATATCTTGAAGGAGTACTGCCCATGAAAACAATAAAACCAAAAGAAAAGAAAACCGGCACGGGCAAGTGTGACGTTACTGGCCTCGACTTCAAGCTTCAAGTTCCGCTCAAGTTCCGCTTTCCGTTGATTTCCTCTTCTTGCTCTACTTCAACCTTGACAACGGCAACGCAATCCCTTGAGAAACCTGAAAACTTGCTTGTCAAGACGATGACGGTGAATTGGGACAGAATCTGCAAATGCCCATCACTCTGTCAACTTCAATTCAATTCACAAGTACTGGTCAACTAGTCATTCGCACGCGCCTTAAGTTCGTCTTTACCACCATGACCTCCCTCCCAGAGAGCTATAGCGTTGTCAAAGGCGTTACGATGGTAAGCTACACCTATCACAACCAGATACAATGCTGAAGAACGCGTTGTGTAGACCTTCCTGGACCGCAACTCTCCTTACATCACACGCGTCAATATCTCCGGAGACCCAGACGCAGAACAACTTTTCGTTCCCGCTCACTGGCACGAAACACACGACGAAGTTATGCTTATCGTCAAAGGCAAGCTGGAGATTATGCTTGGCTCCACTTGGCGCACATATACGCCTGAAGATGGGGAGGTAACCATACCCAAAGGCACCGTTCATTCTCTCAGGAGTCTGAAAGGCGTTGAAACAGTATTCCACGAGAAGACGGAGCCGATGGTGAGCTTGGATTATTTTTGTAGTAATTGTAGTGATTGTCGAAGTTTGCTCTTTCCACCCAAACCCCCCCCCCCCCCCCCAAAAAAAAAAAAAAAAGCTGATCTGTCTTCTTTGACGCAGGACGAGGAGAAAGAGCTGTTTTTCCGGAACATTTTCTCAATCGAAGGAGGAATGAACGCAAACTTACTTCCAGCAATGCAAGTCTTTTATCATGGGGACACGTTGCCAGCTTTTCCAGTGCATTTGCCTTGGTTGGAGAAAGCTGTAAGTCTTCGTATAATTTTATTAATTCTCGGCGTGTAATTCCAATTGCCCCTCCTAGTTTATCGTCATCTTCGGATACTATTTGGCACCCTGGTTTGGATATCGACTCAAATACGACAACGCCAAACTCAAACGGCTGTGATTTCAGGAGCTTTCTCTCGTCCTCCCTCAATGTTCGACACCTTGCTTCATTCCAATGAATGCCGGCGATGACGGGGCGCTGAATCCGTATACTCTAGTATAGTAGCCAAATATTATAGCACCGTTAAGTGCATCCCGATATTTCTTGGCTCAGTCAAAGAAGTTAATGGTTTCAGGCATACTCTGTGTGCAATACCGAGTCGTGTCTGGGAAGACCCTGCCCCCTGGCTATACATTGATAGAGGTACTTCAGACGCGTACCTACAGTGACTGACAAAACTGATGTCACCCCCGTGACCAGATCTAATTGAGTTTTTGAATTGAATCTGGTCACGGGGGTGACATCAGTTTTGTCGGTCACTGTATCTAATGTATGCGCGAAACAGACTCGGATTCTCCATATCGAGACCAATGCTACTGGAGGATGCCCACGGTGTCGTGTACATACTACGTAGGCGTGAACCCCACCCGTATCCAGAATAGGTCCTTTGGTTGTCCTATCCATGCTTCTCGCCTCCTGAAGTTATTCATGATCGGTAACAGTTGTGAATGTACACCGGATCGCATAGACGGGACTACAGGAAGACTTCGCGTTTTTTCCGAGTCCATGTCATAAGATGAGCACAGCAGCGCGGCAATGCATATTTGGAAAGATCTTTTGGGTAAACATAAATGACAAATTTATACTCGGCGCCGGAGCTACTCTATATGGCTGTTTGGCCTCAAATCGGTCCCATATGGAGTAGACCCGGGTGAGCAAAAATGGCACTGAAAAATCTGAAATTTAAGTTTGCACGGAGATCCTTGGAAATATGCAACGCCGCCCAAGGTGCAGATCAGAGAAGAGGACGAATTTGGTGCATGTGCCAGCCTACGCAGTAAACGGTGAGATTCTTACTGTGAACACTGAACTACTAGTGCTGATATCCGAACTCCTATCATGATGACATGATGATGATTATACAGGCCGGCTTTTATTCTCTTAATCAATCAAAACCGTTGTCTATTCTACGTTGTTGAAAGGAAACGATCGTCAAGGCAGTAACTCGCCGTTGGTGAAGATGTCGCTGCTCCCTCCCAAATCTTTCCAGGGCCTTGATCACGGGAGGAGGCGCTCGAGACCGTCAAGTGTCCGGGACCAGCAATTAATCGTTATCCCGACAAAACGTTGAGGCGTGCCATAGCATTGAGGCTTCCCATAGCACTAACTGGTTGATAAGGGCATCCAAGTCGGGTCACTCACTTTCTTGGTATCTGGGACGATGACAGACGATGATTTATGATATCAATATGTCCTCCAGAGCACTGCTCTGATAATCAAGATCAGAAGCACGGCGGCGTAAGCCCATCTATAGCACGGAGGAGGATGAGGCCCGTGACCCTTCCAGCTTCGGCTTCGGCCTTGCTTAGTGCACGCCTAGGAAGTGAATAAGCCCGAGCGCTCTGGAAGTGGTCTGTAACTAGACAGACACAGAAGCAGAGACGGTCGGCCATCAACTAAGGATATCTTCCTCCTGAGAACGCGGCAATTAACTCGAGTCAATTACGTCACTTCAACGGTCAACCATCTCAATCAAGTTCGTCGCAGTATGCTCAACGACGATCACTGCATCCTTGTTGAAGGCGAGGACGATTGAATTTATGATGTCTCTCGTCAAGACAGTATCAATCTTGCAGTCAAAGTAACGGTTGGTCGATTTAGCAACTCCTCGTTCCAATCAAGCATGTATGTTGAAGATCATTTTCTTTCTCAAGGCTCGGATCAATTCTATGATTAGATCATGGTTTGGAATTGTAGTGCCTCAAGTTTTCTGATCCTAGGATGGACTCTCACTACGAATGAAGCCCGAATGCTCAACGGAGTCATCGCTGATGAATCAAATTGTCACTGCCGGTTGGAGACAACAACTGGTGCTGATTTACGGCGCTGACTTCCATCAACTTGGTGGCTTCGGATATAAGATGTGTCTTGGAGCTCGGGAGACCCCAGAACTCACTGGTAACAGTTCTCCTGGTAGCTGCCCACCCCACTATCCCTACTCCGAGTCCCCTCCGTGTGCATGACCGCTACGTGTTACGCCGACGACTCTTCAGACCCGTATAGGCAGAAAACCTCCAAGAAGAAATCCTGTACCAATTGTCGGTGAGTCGTCCATCTGCTTTAATGCTACTGTGACGCATCCTGTTATAACTAATTGTGTTATTAGACACCGAAAAAAGAAATGCGATCGAGGCAGACCCTCGTGCAAGAACTGCTTGGAGTCTGCTAACTTCAAGGATTGCGAATACGAAGACGGCCAAGTTACTCGTACTCAGCAACTGGAGATGGAAATCGCTCGTCTCAAGTCACTATTGAGTTGTTATGAGCAGTTGCATGGACACCTCCCTGAAAGCAGCTTGTCCGAATCTGCACCGCAGGCCCCCTCTTCCGGTGAGGCTCTTGTGGGCTCTCGTTCTGGCAGTAGCTCTCGTGAGTCTCAAGTTCACGTTAAACGGACACATCTTCCTAAAGTACATGATATTACAGCTTCAGGATCTGAATTTCCCGACCCTTACGACTCAGATATGATTGACCATGATTCCATGATTTTGACGATACCCGTGAGTTTTATACAAGCATTCTCCATGTATCTTATCATAATGCTTCTTGATGTAGCGGCACGAAGATCATGATATCCCAATCTTTGAAAGAACACAGTGAAGTGATACTGTTGCTCTGCGAGCGCTGGTTTAGCTGATGTTGATTGTCTCTGACAGATACCAGATATTCTTCAATCATTCTTCCCATCTCAGGTTCTTCCTCGACCCTTCCCGCTTGTATTCTATGCTTTGGCCTTCAGATGAGGCCCCCGAAGTGCAAAGTTATCCTGATGTTCACAGTTCACTCGTCGATGCTATGCACCTGTGGTCCGTACATATTTCCGATTCCGGTGCCGATAGGTCTGTCGAGGGAAGGTTGCTTTTCCGAGTGATCACAGACCTATCAGTATGTAATCTCAGCGCAGATGATCCCATAGTACTGCCATACAAAGTTGTCCACCTCATCCAAGCCCATGTCCTCCTTGCCCAGTATTTTTTCCAAAGTGGCAGAGTCCTCGAAGGGAAATACTATGCACATGGTGCCCTCTCTCTCGTGCTTAGTGCCGGTTTACATTTGGAGGCGGGGTACATGGGGACGGGGAACGATGGCTTTCAGTTACGTTTGGTTGCTGCTCGAGACCAAATTGAACAGAATGACAGGAATCGCGCATTTTGGGACAGCTTGTCGCTGACTAACGTTTGGTCGACAGCTACTCAGTTATCTCCCTTTTCCAATCGTCACTTTTGGTCAAACGAGGTCGCAATTCATGACGTCCCGCTCTCCGCTAATGACCTTGACCCGGATTTCTTTTGTCCTCCTTTCCCCTTGGATAAAGCTGGTTTTCTTTGGGAGCAAGCCACCCTTCTGGTTACCAGGAACCGCTCCTGTAAGTATATTTCTCCTTCTGGTCTTCTGTAAACCATTGTTCATGAAAATTAGCAATCACAGGTGCTCAGCCACACGGTTTTTCTCGCTCATTCGATCTCCTTGAGGGAACAATTCACAAGGAGCTCGAGAAACTCCCTGACATGGCTCTCCAGGACCAATTACCGCACCAGACGCAAATGCTCATTCAGACCATGCTTCATATGGCTCTCATAGAGTTACACAGTCCATTCGCGGGCATTCAGTTTAAATCATATCTCCAGATTGGTTCTTCCTTGAAGAGGATAGTCGACCTCGCTATAGACCCACAAATTCTTGATCAGGAATGGCATCCCCTTGATCCTGTGTTTGCTGTAAGTCCTTCATATTTTTCCATCTTCCATCTTAAGATTTTGGCACAAACAACTTCATTTCTCTTCCTTCTTTGTTCATCAGGTTATATGGACTAAAGTCATAGATGCTCTAATTTCTCATATTAGATGGCATCGCGCTCAGGAGCAGTCAAGAGAAGAACAGACTGAAGAACATTTTGATTTGGTCATTTCGCTGATGTCTCTGTTGACTGTTTTGAGGGAATTGTCGATGCAATCTAATCTCATGCGTAAGAGCTTTACTTCCCTGTATCTTTCTCCCACCTATGCTCATTTTCTTCTTCGCTATATAGGTTTGGCAGTCACCAAGGGCGACGACATCTACAGATCAGCGCTATGATTTCGTATGCTTATTTTGAAGGACAAAAAGATAATCTATCTCGTTACGGGACCATCTCATCCTTTACGGCGTTCATACTACGATACTACTTACTATAATATTTTGGCTCGCTCATGGACCAGGACACTACGATAATTTGTGCTATTTAACTATGTATACCAACTGTACGACGTATACCGCTTTGACTGTATTACATCTCTCCTTAGTATTACTATACGTTCTGTATATCCATTAATTGTACTGGCAAGGCTCATAATTTGATCCAATCTTTTCTAAGCAATGCTTCACTCCCGCCGCTCATCGCCATCTTTCTTGATGTTGACGGTCGTCGCTTGGATGGGTCATCATTTTTCCTGTTTGATATGCATTGCTGGCTTTAGGAGCAACATAAGATTTTCAACGAAGGTAACCAGTAAGAGGCTCGATTAGATGAAGACACTGAAGCTGGTGGCTGACGCACTGACGGTCGGCATGAAACCCGAAGACCGGATGTTTCCAGCTGCCACGTGCTATGATATCACCTTGGCGACGTGCTTCAACAACGTTCTATTTTGAAATTCTCAGCGAGGATATCTCAGTGTAACGAATTTACGACCTTCTCCACAAACTCTCACATTCCTCTCTGTAAGCCGAGGCTGGTTTGTATGTTGTGTTCTTCCGCCCTCCAGTACTTCCGTCGTCTAATTCCTCCCAAAACTAGCTGGACTCGTCCGGAAACCCTCAAAAACCTTCCAAATCAGTCACTCTTTTACGACTCTTACACGGCAAGCAAGTCCCTAGTTCGACTTCTTGTCCGTCCATTCGTTTCATTGGCCCCTTGAACCCTCTTCTCCTTTTTCCGAGCTCTACCTCGAGGTTAAAGCCAGTTTAACCTCCCTCAATATTATCAAATCTCAACCACGACGGAAGATTATCTTGTGCGATGTATACTTTTAATTGCAAGGCCCTGGTCCTGGCATTTTTGGCGCTAGATGTCATCTCGGTAGTACAAGCTGGTATCTATGTGAGTGGCCAATTGCAGGCACAAGTGTCTCACCCCTGACGTCCGATGCTCTATCTTAGGTGCTCAAACCCGCTAGCGGCTCAGTGTGCCACGGCGGGCAAGAATGTACGATTTCGTGGCTAGAAGACGGAGACAGTCCGTTGTTGCCTGCCATCGGAGTCGTTACTGTTGGGCTGTATACTGGAGAAATGGTTCGTCCATCCTTTTTGCCATGCTGTCACTCTTGCTGACGACTTCATCTACTTTTTCTAAACTTTGTGTTTTCCGGAAATTTTATTTTATTCTGTCATACTGGAACCGGGTGCTGGATCTTGGCATGCAGCAACTCGTGCAGAGCATTCCAGCTGTGAATGTAGCCGAGGCGCAGTCTGTGACCTTCACGGTGAGCATTTTCCGCTTTTGGAAAACTATAGTTGCGTTACTGATTTCGGCTTGTGATGATTTTGTACAGCCTATTCCGGAGGCAGGCCCCAATTCGAAAAAATAGTGCGTTTTCAACTTCCATTTTTCCGCCTCTGTTGGATTGGCTAAACCATCTGCGGAAATAGTTACATCGCCCTCACCTCGACATCTACGGAAGTGAATGGTACATCATACGTTGGCTATTCACCATTCTTTGAGTGAGTTTTTGCGTCACATATCTAGGCCTCCTCAGTCTCTGATGTTTTCTCGTTTTCTAGACTTGATGGAATGTCAGGTTCCTTCGACTCACCGTTGGACTCTGCCACCTCTTCAGTACCTATCCCTTCTTCCCTTACAGAGACTTCGGCCTCTCTATCCATTGGCGTAATCTCCACTCGGACTATTGGAACGCTATCTACATCTATTCCTCCATTGCCAACGATCAGTATATCCTCTGTATCTGTGTCTGTGTCGGCGACGTCGTCGGGATTCTCTACCTCCACATCGCTTAGACCGACATCATCTGCTCCATCCGGCTCACAGTCTGCAGATGCTTCTTCCGGCTCATCGACTTCCACTTCAGGTAACAGCAACGCTGCAGGACGTGCTCAGACTGCCGATATACCCCTACCTGTCGCGATAGGCTTTTTATCATTATTCGTTTTCTTCACTGCGCTATGATATAGCTTTGTATTTTATATTAGCTGTAAGTTTACTCGTCTTGTCCTCTCTTCTTGCTTTGGACCTTTTGCCCTTGCGTTGTTACCTATGCATCATATCCTTATTTTGTCTGCTACCTAGAATTGTCGCGATACCTCGAGCATTCCTATCTCCAGTGCCGTACAGTCGGATCTACGTTGGGTAGACTGTAACACGTTCATTATTCCGCCTTCCTAGCTTCCCCACATATCAGAAAAACGTATAGGAAAACCTTGACAATGGGAAGTAGCATGATTTCTGCATTCGAACGTGTGAGTGCTCAGCCAATCGGAACGCGATTACAAGTCGTGTGCTCCTATTATAGTCTGTACACAAACGTTCTATAGAGCACACGAGCAACTCAAATATGCCTAACCCCTGGTCTAATTCTCACTGTTCTCTTCAAACCACGATAACAGCTATGCCCGCAGCCCCAGCTTCCACAAAAGATCTCTATGCTGCGAGTTGCAACCCCACCAGACGTGCAAAACTTCGTTCGTCGTCTACAACAACGCCGGCGCCAACCACTGTAGATCCAACAAATCCCGAGGTTCAACACCTCCACATCCTTCCCAAACCGACTCAAAGCTTCCATGCGGGGTCCGCTCACCATTCTACCACCATCCAGGGATCTTCTGATGCTCCAGTTCCCTCTACCTCTACTGCTACTGGCAAACGTGGACGCAAGCCGGGGGCCATGTCTCGCAGTGCTCGAGAGACGCAGCGGAAGCTAAATCACTCTATTATTGAAAAGGCCAGGCGAACCAAGATCAATGAGGCACTGTCCACTCTTAAGCAGCTTGTCCCGTCTGACTTTGGGTCTAATTCTGCCATACAAGGGCGGAAATCCAGGCAGGCAGACGAAGAAGACGAGGATGGCGATGATGGTGACTATCAGGAAGGGAAGAAGCCAAAGGGGAAGAAGGAAGAAAAGGAGAAAGAGTTCAAACTGGAGATCCTCGTCAGGACTGTTGCATACATGCAGTTCCTGATCCAGAGGATTGGCGAGATGGAACAACAGATCCAGGATGCTCAGTTCAAGACATCTATTGAGCAACCCTCTTCCTCAGGACTGTCGATGAAGAGAAAACGAGGCTCACACGAAGACTCTGATGTAGACGTCGACGTTGTGAACTACGACTCCTCGAAATCTTCGACTCCCGCCCACAGCTATAGATCCACTAGACGCAGGCTTGATTCTTTTGAGACGTCTGGAGATTTTCCAGACGACCCCTCCAAAGGACGCAATGCCCTACCATCCATTTCTTCATGGTTGCCGAGTGTCCCAATCGACCCGAGCCTTCTTCCTTCCAGAGAGTCCCCATCTACCCCGTTCAAAGTCAACAGCTTAGGTTCACCTCATCTACTTTCGTCTCCTAGGCATCATGTCTATCCCTCACCACCCTCCTCGACGACATTTGCGCCGTTCTCGACCCACCAGGTACCACCTGCACTGTCCTTGCCGGCTGCTTCAAAGTCTTCTCCTCCAACTGCCAGCGCTACGATCAGCCGTAGCACTAAACCACCTGCACCTGTCATTGATACCACCCAGCTAGCCCCTCCCAACTGTTCTAGTCGCAGTTTATCCTTGAACTCTACCACCGCTCCGGTCCGAACCCCCGAAGAAGAATCCGCTGCGTCTTCTTTACTGCAGATAAGACATGGCAGCCTCAGTGCAGCGTCTTCGCCTGCTTTTGGACCTGTATCCAGCACGTCTCCTGCCTTCGGACCCACGGCTGGAATTGGGATGACTTCTCCTGCGTTTGGGCCCACGGTGTCTCCAGCCGTCAGACCACACTCGTTCGGTGCTGGATATCTCACGGGAGCTGGAGTTAATGATAAATTTGAGTTGGGTGGGAGAGAGGAGCGGGGACGAGAGCCTGAAAGAGGTAGTAGGGCTACTTCCATTCAGTCTCTCACTGGTTCGACTTCTTCAGGTCATGGAAATAAAAGTAAACAGATGGTTGCATTGACCCCCAGTTCGATGCTTGGGATGATAACCAAATCATCTGGGGTCGCAAACACTTTACGGGACTGAAAAACTTACAACAGACTATGTATGCGCCTTCCTTGTATGACTGCACTGAGCTGATTGTTCATCTCTATGTACACTTTTCCTATGTACCTACTTATCTGACATGTATCGGCCTTCTTGAGTAATAAATTTTGATTTCTTTCAGTAGCTCGTGAAGTCGTAGGCATATCCCATTACATTGGATACGTACACGAAGTTGAAATATAATAATGAGAATAATAAGGTAATTAACCGAAACCTTCTAAAGATGAGCCTTCAAAACGACCCTAGTTGACGTAGGCGTTTCCGAGAGCGTTGAGGTTACCACTGCCGTCGAGGAGGTCTGTGTATTGGCAAAATCAGACATCATGTAAGGAAAAGGAAAGGAAAAGAATTGCGTACTGGAAATCAGTCCATTGGTGGCGCTCCTCTGGGAAGGATAAAGAAAAAGGACGCGTGAGGTCAGTATTCAGACGACCGACAACGTATCAGAATAAGCTTACGCCATAGACAAACCAAGAGTATCGCTCGACAAAGGCTTGGCCGTCTAACCAGTTAATGGTTTGGTCCAGGAACGCTTGAACGGCTGTGATTAGATCAGAATTAGCATCACGGTCTCGGATCTCAAAAGCCATGCACTGACCTGCTGGATCAGTACTGGTGCTAGCAAACTCAGTAACCCAGATGTTCTTGTTGGGGAACTGGTTGTGCACGTCTTGGACATATGCGATAAAGTTGTCCGCGCCGTCACCGTACCTGTGCAAGTACATCATGTCAGCATAATTGAGCTACCGCCAAAATCAAAGCCACCATTTGATGATCCACGCAATTGCCAATGGATACTCGGGAAGGAAAGTAAAATTTAAAGGTAAACAGAATGCTCACCAATGAATGGCGATGAAGTCAACCGTGCAACCGTCACAAGCGCTGAGGAATGCTTGTAACCAGGCCGTGCCGGCAGGAGCAGGCGACGAAGAAACAGCAGGGGATCCGAGTCTTACACCAGCCCCAGCGAGTGGCTGAATTCCTTGTTTCCATAGATTCGCGGCGTCTGCTGGTTCGAGATGAGCTTGGGCTGCGACGTCGGGTTCGTTGAAGCCCTACCCCATAAGGTCAGATAAATGATAGTTACATAGGATCAACTCGGTGTAGGACTCACCAAAGCGACCTTGGCTCCCAAGTTCTTGACGGTGTTCTGGAAATCATTAATGCCGTTTGCATCATGCTGCATAGGGACAAGTTCGATTCCAGCAGGGAGGCTATCAATCGCAAAGGCCTGCCAGTCGTAGGCCCATGAGATCTGGGTGTTTGCAACCTTTCCAGCATCTCCGTTTTGGGCCAAGTCCAGAGCGTATGCGATCCCACGTTTGGCATTGGCAGCTTCTGTGACTGCTGAAAGAGAGCATAGAGTTGTGAGGAGAATAAGAGCGTTTGAGAGAGCACGGAATGAGAGCGTCATTGTGAATTGTTATGAGGAGGTATCAGTAGGGTAGGTCGGCTTATAAGTTACTGAGAACGGGAAGGGCAGAGAACGGGAGAGGCAGAGACCGTAGGGAGGGACAAAGCGATGTTGCTTGAGTTCAGAGGCCAGAAAACCCGAGTTTAAATATATGCCCCAGAGACCGATTTCGGAGGTGGAAAATAGTTAAAGTCATGCAACGAGTGTTTGAAGCCCACCGGAAAGTGGAGCGGCTATTCTTGCAGTCTTTTGATGGCAGCTATGCAGCTGCGTATATCCGCTCGTGCTACGTTCAGATTTGCATTCAGAACCATATGAATCAAAAACCGCATGAAATATACAAGACTCGATGGCCATGCACTCCGGACAGAGTATGAGCATTTTGGCTCCACAACTGTATGTGGGTATAGATCAGTATTGAAGCAGTAGTTGCAAAGAAAAGCGGATGAAGCATGAAAAGACGACTCACGGAGTTCCGAGGCCCTCCAGACTCCAAGTTCATTATGCTCAAATATTCCCGTACGATGATGATGATATATATAACCGTCCAAGAGCAGAACAGCAGAACTCTTTTGTTCAAGAGCAGCAGGAGACGCCGACATTCAGGTTGCATTGAGGTGGCAGTGATTTGCAGTGATCCGTATCCACGGTAAATCTGACATTAACAACATTAAATGATTAATGATGCGACTGGACAAGCTCTGCCGCTAATACTCTGTACCACCTGAAGTGAGAAGGATTGACGGAGGAAGAGACTCTCACGCCGTTCTTTTTCGAAGGGCTGTCCTTTTTTCAGATATCCTGGTACGGTGATACGTGGGTATCTTTTGCATTGCTCGAACGCAGCAGAAGACGGCAGGGATTCGTAAAAATGTGACCGTCCAAGTTGAAGGTCAGTCACGACAAAAGTAACGTGTTTTACCGCGAGAGAATGCGTACCTGCAAACTACCATCACTAGGCGCTCTGACGACGTTACTCATACTTACCTCTCGTATTGGATCTCCACTACCGTTGGGATTTCCGGTTAGTTAGACGGGGACTGATGGGAGCGCTCCTACCGCCCAGAGGCCCAGGAAGATGACGAATGGATCTAGTCTAGTTTACATGTTCCTACGGGCCCGGGATCAATGTCAAATTTTGCTTATAGCAAACGGTGAAGGTCTGTGGAGCATCTGTCCCGCCGGAGAGATAAGGATCCCGTTGTGAAACGGAGAACTGAAAGGAGGTTGGAGATTGGGTTGATGTTGGGCGGTTCCCAGTGAGTTTGGGAAGTGTCAAATACATGGTTTCATCGCTCTGATCATTGTCAGTGAGGGTAGAATGCCAACGAGAGCACCAACAAGAGCTCAGAGAGGGGTTTATCCGGACATATATGCGTATGCGCATTCCAATTACCAGGAAGTTGAACTGGGTGGACGCGATGCCAAGCGCGGCGGTCACTTTTCTTCACAGTAAGTCTTTGAGCAGTTTATCTCTTCTTGCAATTGCCGATAGTGACTGCTAGCACTGCTAGCAGACCAGTTATTGCCACAAAAGGCCAAGGATGTCTTGCATGTTGAGGTTCTGAGAAGGGTCTTTTTCGGATGATCTCAGGCTGGTATCGCCGGTACACGACGTCGGAGTCACTTAATTTGGAGTTGTGATAAGTAGGCCGGTAACCAGGATGTCCGATGCCGAGAGCTTCGAACTTCTGCTTTTGGACCTGCCATGTCAACTAGCTCGTTCCGAAAGCCCCTGGCGTTTGGATTTTCAAGCCAACATCGTTCATCTACATACCAAGTCGCGTACTTAGTTTCTATTCTCTCTTTTGTCTTTGGCTTGAAACCTCCAACTTGCGCTCAGGAAATCAAAAGACAGGAACAGATTGTGGTGCACGTCAACGTCATCTATCAAGCTAGAACGACCGACCGACTGAGTTCGAAATATGGGACCTACAGTTACATAATGAAGGAAGCCTTTTTCGATTTTTTTTCGTACTTCCGAGTGGCTACTCAAAAATGCTCCCAGGAAAGTGTCCAAAGGGTTGGAATAAAAGCGTCTTGCTTTTTCTTCAAGGAGGAGGCGGTCGAGGGTCGAGCGACGAGGGCGCACTGACTTCCATTTTGGGGCAACCTCCTGCCAGAAAAAGAAAAGACGATCAAAAATATTAGGTGATTGACAGCTCCAGTACAAATACGCTTTTTCGAGCCCCATTCTTTTTGCGTCTTTCCTTCCTCCCTCCATCTCGCCTTTTTCCTAACTTGTTCGTTGCCACCTTCTCAGTTTTCTTCATCGTCACGACGACGACGAAGACGCTCTTGACGATGTCGGACACCGCTCTCTGCACCTTTGACGACCTTCACCCTCGACAATCAGGTGGAGGAACCGCGTCATCGATATGGGCCCCGCAACCTCAGCCGTCGGAAACGACCTGGCCAAAAACCTTGGATTCCTTCTCCAAGGTGGCTGAGCGTGACGGTCAACAGGTCCCTGTTCGACCTGAACTTCAGCACTACTCGAGTATGCCTGGTCCCGTCGTCACCCGAGAGGATGTCTTTGGGCCAACGCCACCTGCGAACGATGCGAGAGCATCAAAGGAAGTTGGCGCGATTGGAGATGGGAGGAAGAGGGTCACTCCCGACTCTTTTGACAGTACTGTGGGTGTTTTTCACTGTTTTGACTGCATAAATGCGCCTTTTTCTAACCGATTTCACCTTCCAGCATGTCGAACAGCTTCTTCGCACTCTAGATCTCAACTCTCCAGATCCCTATCATCTCAAACAAAAGCCTTCGCTCAATCTCAGCTTTGAATCTTCCAACGGGTCTCCCGATTTCTCTCCACTTTCCATTTCGTCTGCTCTTCTTACCCCCACAGACTTGTCGCCTACTCGATCTTCTTCCGATCTTAATGCCAAATCACAGCTGCAGTCTCCTTACGAGCTCATTTCCACGCGTGCTCCTGGCTACGCGACGCATCCATCTTTCCTCTTCGAGATCGACTCGCCGACGCGCTTGAGTCATTCTCCTCCATATGGGTCGTCTCAACAAGCCAACACCGCAGCTCCTACTCTCGCTTTTTCCACTGGTAGTTTCGAACAGCCGGCTACCAACCCGGGCTATGGCGGGTTCAAGACTTTCACTGAACAGCCCTCTCCTACATCCAATGCTCCGATGCTTCCTCCTCCCGTTTCGTATCCCGTCTATCATTCTCCTACTGGATCTGTCTACTCTTACCCTCTATTCAACACTTCTCCTGCTCGTCGTTCAGATCCCACTTCTGTCATCGCCACGGCTTATGGCCGTGCATCTGCATCCAACGGAACAGCGCTTGGTGGCGCGGGAAGCAGTGACTGGCACATCCCGCCTCAGGCTCTGTCGCAGAGTCTTCTGCAGCAGCAACAGTTACAGCTTCAGCGACAATTGCAGATGAATGCTGCCTCCTCTGAATGGGTGAGGCCAGACGAGCTCACCAAGTCGATCTCGATGGGCCAAAACATTCTGCCGACGTCAAGCTCGATGTCCACTGGTGCTATTGACCTAGGGCTTGGACTAGGGCTCGGTCCTGGTCTCGAGGAGTCCATTCACGCTCCTCCTTCCCTCGGCCCTGCAATTGGCACCACTGCTACAATCACTGGGTACACAAACCCTCAACAGTTTGACCTGTATGCTCAGCAACAGCAGAATGGTCAACACCGTCACCAGCTTTCTCAATCCCAAAACCAGCAACAGCAACAGCATCAGCGCAACTCGTCTACCTCGGCTCACACTCAAACACCAACTTCGTCGCCCGGACAGTCTTCTCCGGGTGGTCATGAGGTGGGAGATCCTCGTCTTCTCGACGGATGCTAGAACACTGACTTCTCTTCTTTTTAATTAAGCCTATCAACTTCTTGTCATTGCTGCATCCTTCTTCTTCACCTCCTTATCACTCTTTCGTCTCTCGTATCATCAAGTCGTCCGATCAGCAGGCTAGCATTTTCCTTCAGCAAAAGCTGAAAGTCGCGGATACCAATGAACGTGCCAAGATCGTGGATGCGATTTGTGCTCGCGGTTTCGACATGATGGCTCATAGGTATTATTTTCTTCTCTCTCCGTTCGATGACCGCTCACATCATTCCCTTCTGACTAGATTCGGAAACTGGGCCGTTCAACGTTGCTTGGAGGCTGCGTCGTCTGCTGAGGAGCGGAAGAAGATCATCTCCTGTATGCGGTATGTGATGTATCCATGATAAACGAAAGTCAATTTCTTATCCTCACCTAGTGGTCGTGTAGTTGAGCTGGCTACCAATTGCTACGGTTGTCATGTTCTTCAGAAGGCACTCGACTGTGAAGAGGATATCAGGTTGTTGATTGTCTCTGAACTTCTTCTTGGCGACCCTGCGCAAACTCTCGTCAATAAACATGCTAGCCATGTTTGGAGCAAGGTATATGCTACTACTACATGACATCTAGACTGCTTCTGACCCTTGATGTCTCGTAGATTATGGAACTCTCTTGGACGCCTCCGGCTCCGCCGATCTTTTCCTTGTATGTCTTCTCCCTTCTCAACACAAACTTTTGCTAACGACTATCTTTTAGTGTCAACAAGTCTCTCAAGGGAAAATGGGCCGCTTTGGCTTGTCATGAGACTGGCTCTTTGGTTGTCCAGGTGCGTAGTCTTTCTAGACAATCACCGTTGTAGCTGACCTTCTCCCTTTAGCACGCATTTGAAAACCTCGAGGATAGTGCCAAGGATGGCATCATCGATGAGATCTTGAATCAGGGTCCGAGTGTCTTCAGCGAGGTGACCAAAAACCAGTGGGGTTCTTACTGCATCCAACACAGTACGTGACTCCGCGCCACTTCCTTCGCAGTTCTTGATGGTTATCTGTATCTCAGTCCTCGAGCATGGTTCCGAAAAGCACCGTCAAATGACCTTGGAGCATCTTATCACCGGCCTTCTGGAGTATGCCACGAACGAGCAGGGGTACAAGTCCATCACCAAGGCCCTCAAAGAAGGTGGAAAAGATATGCTGGACAAGGTCATTAAGCGGATGTGCGAGCCGGCGAAGGCGTGAGTTTGATTATTTGACGGGCTCCATTCGTTCCTTATTAACGATGCTTCTTTTCGACCATTAGAAGTTCGCGCCGCGCTATGATCGTCGACCTTGCTCTCTCGGTCACCGGAAGTCAGTTGATTGCTAGCGTTCTGCCCACTGTATGCCTTCTGTTGCTTCTGTCGTAGCTTTCCGTTGACCTTTGCGAAGGCGGATAAGGACCAGCGTGCACTTCTGTACGAGTGCATTCGTGGTCACATCGTTACTCTACGGGGTTGTAAGACGGGTTCGAAGGTGATCTGGCTATTGTGAGTGGTCTACTTGAGTCCTCTCAAGTCCCGAAATTGATCAAATTCTCCACGTTTCCTTTCGATAGTGATCGAATGGTGAGTTTCCCTCTTTTGCTAGAAGGTCATGACCACTGACAGGTAACTCCTGTAGCGCGCGTACTACGGTTATTGAAGGAGCCCCAGACCGCCATTCAACTTTCTTGCTTTACTCTCATCATTCTCATCGTCGACTATCGCAATCATCACCGCATCATCATCATTCGGCATTTTCATCTCAGCACGCATCCATACAGCATCAACCTCATTGCATATCTTGCCACTCAACGCATCATCTGGCCGCTGACTCGCCCCCGAAATAATAAGCGTAAATCTTAGGCTGTTGCTCGCTCTCGGTCGAATCTTAATACAGGAAAATTCAACTCATCAAGACAAGCCATCGCATACCATCATAACTCTGCAAATAATCCATATCATAAGGATCGCGCTCGCGCCAATTACTGCATGTCATCCCATCTTTTGGTCCACAGCAATTGGGCCACTACGTCTTTGGCCCTGCTTCTACCTGACCTATCGCTACTGTCTCCATTTCATCCTCCCGCACGATCCCATTTATGTTTAATCATCGAAAAATCCTTTGTTCATCTTTTGTTGCTTTCTCATTTCTTCTGCACAAGTAAATCATGTTTTCCTTGTCATCGCCACTTTGAACTTTCTGTCCCATCTCAAGACGTATCATTTCATTTTCCATCATTTTTCTCTGCCTTTCATATTTTTGCACGTCATTTCGTTTCGCCGTCCTTGTCTTGCGAAGATTACTCCGTCTCCTTCGCTGTCTATTGCAAAACGTATCTTTCCGTCGTTTTCGTTGTTCGCTCTGATGTCACATATCCATACATTTTCGCCGCTTGTTGTAGACCGTCATATCATGTAACTTGCATCGTCTCGTACCAATCTTCGTCCTGCTTTTTTGTAGTCCCTCAGCCCCTCGTCTCCACATCCTTCCTATCCTAGATCTCCGTCTCCTCCCTTCTTCCGCTCAACATCACCCTTTGCATACGTTCGCTCTTTTCCCTCAAAAGAAACTTTAACATTGTCATTAATCCCAAAAATATTGTTACAGTCGAATACTAGATTAACGTACTACATATTATATTGCCAGCGTACATAGTTTTTTGTACCTCCTTTGTAAATTGAAGTCATTGTTGTGCTGAATGGCCTTGGTCTTCTTGATTACTACGTGGTCTACAGATGGTTAAATACAATCCCATGGCGGAGTGGCTGTAACGGCTCGATTCGGGGAATGTAGGGTGCTTACTTAAGCGATCAACATCTCGAGTGCGCTGGTTCAAGGCTGTCCCCACCAGAAAACTTGGTGCTCACAACTCCCCGTTTCGTAAGAAATGGTACGGGTTTGGGATAATCGAAACTTGTCAGGTCAGGAAAGCAATTTCGCACCCTGCAGTATCCACCGAGTTAGTCTTAGGTGATCAGGATAGTCTTCAGACGCGCTGTGATGCGTGGTTCCTACAAACCTTTTTTTTATCTGAAATTTGATCACCAGGTCTGGCTGTCAGCTTGCCGATTTTTTCGCATTAGAAGTCGTCGTATCATTTGCATCAAACAAGTATGCGTACAAAGATTTCATTTACTACAGCCATTTCTTCGAGTCATTAAGTCATGAAAACATGTCTTGGATCGCTATCTGCAATCTCCTCCCCAGTCTCTGCTTCCTTCTCGTACTGTGACATCTCAGCCAGCTTCTTCCGATTGACTTCATTTTTACGGGCAAGCCGGGTGCGGGTCAGGAAGGTCATGATAAAGCAGAGTGCTAAGCAGCCCGCAGCGATGGAATGGCCCTTTTTGAAGCTATCTTCCGAGTCAAAGTATATTTGAGGGGAGGCTCTGAAAACAGACGTTGTCAATGTCCACAGTTGTAAAAGGGAGAGTTTGGTACTCACATTGACACGCAGTTGGAAATAGACACAATAAACGCTGTACCGACACCTCTCTTCGACGTTGGGGCAAAGTTATTTGCAGCCCACGACCTTGAGCAGGCCAATTTGTCAGCGTGATGCCTATAACCGCCAAAGCGCCTATAACACTCACATAACCAGTGGAAATAGAGAATAGTTTCCACCGACAACGAGGAATAGAGCAAAATACGATCCACCGACGCTCTTGTCTGCGCAAGTAGCGAGGATGATATAACCGATTAAGGAGAGTCCACTTCCAAGCATAATGTGGTACCCTCGGTCTTTGGTTCGATCAGAATGCCAAGCTTGGAAGAAGACCATGAACCAGCCCACGGCGTAGGGTGCAACTGAACAATAAGGTAAGGTGATTAGACGTCGGTCAACTTGATCAAATTACCGAAAAACTCACCAGTCATTCCCTGAGCATTGATAGAAGAAAACCCGAGGTCTTTGATCAAAGTGGGCAAAAAGTAGGAGATAGTAGCCACGCCGACATTGACTAAAGAATGCTTGGTTAGAAAAGAGAACTACATTGAGCTCAAAAAGACTTACAACTGGCGTAGATAATCATGAACATCCATGAATTGAGATCCGAGACCACTGCTTTGAACCCTTGCAAACCCGTCATCCCGCCGTGTGATGTAGGGTTGTGATCCCTGTTCAACCGCGCCTGTGCGATAGCTCTTTCTCTTGGAGACAGGAAACTCGCAGAGAAAGGGAACGACGGCAGCCAGAGGAGTATAGCAAGACCCATGAGAATGGTAGGAATCGCTTCAATGAGGAAGAGGAATTGCCAGCCAACGAGGTGTTCAGTATGGGCTCTGACGAGGCCGAATGCGAGGAGACCCTGTATAAATCATATTTAGTGGACATTCCCGACGAACAACAAAGTTGGAGACATACACCAATGGCACCGGGGAAGGTTCCAGTCATACACAAACTAATCCTCATAGCGAGTTCGTGCCGTTTGTACCAGAAAGACATATAATAAATCATCCCGGCGTAGTAACCTGCTTCTCCAATGCCGAGAAGAACTCGTAGAACAAGAAGGCCACCATAGCCGTGGGCATAGACAAAAGAAAGGGAGGCGATTCCCCACCAAGTTAGCGAGAGGAAGAAACTGGGCGCGCAAATCAGATTCTACACTTTAGAAAACATACTTATGTTAGATGTTACTCACAACCGGTTGGCCCCTATATGTCGTTGCAAAACATTAGCTGGCATTTCCAAAAGACCTGTGGATAGGGAGGTCAGGGCAAAGAAAGTCGCTGGAAAGAGATGAATTACAATATCCGACGTAGAAGATACTGAGCGCAAGAGTCCACTTGTCGTTGGAAGTGACTCCAAAATTCTCATTGAATGCATCAACGACATGGGCATTACCGATGTTAGTACGATCTGTATGCATACGAGAAATGAATGAGGCATCCTATGCATCACAGCGCATAACCTACCAAATTGATTGAAGACGTAGCTCGTGATGATCAGCGGGAGTACGACGTTATCAATCTTCCTCTTGACTTTGTGCTAGAAGTCGAACAAGCTGTCAGTTGACACACCATGAAAGAAAAGGACTATAGCGACTTACCTCCTCCTCAGGGGTATACACAACATTCTCGGCATCCTTGGTCACCGCGTCCGCATGTGCAGCATCCAGAGGGGAAAAGAAATGTCTCCTCTTCAGCTTCGGTCCAAGTTGGCTTTGATAATGGGTTCCATCCTTGTTGAAGTGCTCGGAAGATCCCACCACCTTCTCCACATCCTTCTCCTCCTGTCCTTCCTTGCGAATTTCGGTTACGTCGTTCGGATTGGCAGACATGGTGCCAGTAGGAGACAGGCAGAGAAGGAGTTAAGCTAGAAGGGTGAAGAGATGTGCTTCCAGTTTATATATAAGTGTGCGGGTCAGGTGCACCACGGTGAACCTTGCCTGGATCCCCTTAGTATAGGCGATTTTTCAACGTTCAACATCCGATGCCTCGGTGCTTCAATACCCCACATCATTTCCGGACCGTGGCCCATGGGTGGGGTAACCTGAGTCCTTCTGTTAAGAAAAGTTGCACAAACGTCCAACAAACGTCACTCATAACTTGAATTTGCAGGACAATTTTGACCTACTTTTGTTCGTCTTGTGATCATACTCGGTTCTATGATCATAAAACGAAGTTCCAAGCGATGTCTCCCGTGAAATTCCTGGTTTTTGCTGGTAGAAAGCGAGAAAATGGTGGATTTTAGCCTGGAATCCAGGACTCAGGACGCTTGAATTCCAGGCTAGGTGAATTTCAGCAGGCCAAAGTTTTTTCCGCGCGGACCGTTCCTCCAAATAATTTCGCTTGTACAATGAACGCGCCAATTACGTTATTGCGGAATGATCTGAAGAAGACGGTGGCCGATTGTTGGTAATGGGCACTCACTAGTACTCACTGTCAGAAACGTCTGGAGCCTTAAGTACGCATTTTTTCCCTTTATCCTTGTGACGACCATCTGACAATTACCTTCCTGTCAAATTTCCGCACTGTCAAAGCCCAATTCAATTCCGGAGATGGATCCGGAAGAGCCAGTGAAATATAACCGGCGAAGGGCCGAACCCCTTCAGCTTGAAAATGCATCGGGTACAGAACAATCAATCAATCAGAAAGCGCGATTTGTCGGATGTCCGACAAACAGCCCAAAATGGCAAAATGCTTTCCCGTATAAGCCTTTTCATTATGTAAGTCATCTCACACCTAATTGATCTGAAGAGAGGAACTTAGTTACTATGACTCGGATTCATTGGCATACAGGTGCAAGAGGGTACTTATTCTTGAAAATCTGTGTACTTCAAAATATACGCACAGAACCTTGCACTCATCGTCCGGCCTACGGCCGACTCCTCGCGTGATGATTCTAATTGAACAAGCTGAGAGATCTTCGAAGTCAGCTTTTGAGAACCACCTGGAGTCCTGGACCCGAGTCTGTAAGATTTTTGGGTTGAACAGATCAGTACACGAAGGAACTGTCTAAAAGCAACGGAGTTGGACGGGCCAACGGAATCCGGATTGCTTGCGCCAAAACGCTTTGGCGGAAAGCAATCGACCTCCATTAAGACCTCATAAGACCCACTACCCAAGGTAGCGGGAAATTACAACGCAAAGATCAGATTCGCGTACTCGACGGTATCTACGGCATGTCTTCGTTGTTGAAAGGTAGATCAAACTTAGAGCGAATGAGTGTGTGCAATACGTATACATGATATGGAGGCAAAGTGGCGAGAAGAATAATAAAAAAGTCCCTAAATGCAATCAGAAATAATAATAAAAGACATGATACAACGAAAGACGAATATGTATCGGAAATCCGGAAAGTTAGTCGACCCACATGAATCTAGGCAGCCGTGGCGACCGAAACCCTCATCATCGCCGACCTCGGTATTGACGGGAATGGTGAGACCCTTCCTCTTGATCCAGGAGTAACCGGACTGGCGTTCCTTCCCTTTCTTCTTTCCCCAAGGGTGGCGGCGGAACCAAAGGAAGGCCCAATTCTGATGAAGAAGGGCTCATGATTCCAGATAGTGAAGCTGATCGAATGGACACACGAGTACCACTTGTTACAGACTTCGACCTGAGTCTGGGTCCGCCAGGTGTAGTTGGCCTCGTGGGTGACCTTGATCGCCTTGGTTGGATGACAAGCGTTTGGGCATCATCATTCCTGTTGGAGACCAAAGACTGTTTCGGTTTCGCCAGGTCAGAAGGGAATGGAGGTAGCGAAGGAACTGGTGGAGTCTGTTCGCTTGTGTGCGGAACAGGAATCCTACTCGAGGACAGAGACCTGGATCGCGAGTGCTTAGAGACGGAGAGGGGTGGCACCGCAGTGGCAGGTGCAACGGATTTGGGTTTGAGGTCAGTGGTGATTATGGGCGTCACCGTTGAGAGTCGTTTCCTGGCTGTTTCCGCGGAACCCGCAACAGGTTTCAAAGACACTGTCGTATTGGCTGCTTCAGCTTTAGACCAATCTGGAATCACAGGGAATAGTTCCTGTTCCTTCTTGACTGGCTCCTTGACGTCAGGAAGAGGTGTAGCGGCAAGTTTGGAAAGGGATATGCTAGGGGCTTTCTTGTGCGCTGAAAGCTGAAGAGGTGGAAGAATCTTCGGTTCTGACTCCAGCTTCAACGAAGATGTCACCGAAGTCGAAGGCACAGACTGGGCAAATATTGCCTTGTCCAATTTCTTCTCAAAATCTTCATCCAAATCTCTTGATATCCTGGGATTCAGCTCAGAGACTGAAACCTTAGGAAGAGGTAGTGAGAGCTCCTTCTGCTTCGCTTTTCCTTTCTCCATCAAACGCTGAGGAGCTTCTTTATCCTCCCGTCCTCCATAATTCTCCTTCTCTTTGCCCTCGATTCCCTTTTGCGTTTGTTTGTCCTTCCCATTACTCTTCCCTGTACCGGGCTTATAAAAAATATCTGGAAGTGGGGCTGCTCGAGGGCGTTGGCTTGGAGGAATGGGAACCGAAGGCGTTTCGTCTTTAGTAGAAGGCAATGGAGAGATGGAAGGGACTGGTGGGACAACAGGAACTGGTTTCTCGTCGAAAGCAGGTCTAACCTTCACAGTCGCACCCTTTGACGCCATCCGTTTCAAAAGTGCCGATGTGTCAGGTAAAGGTACGTCGGCACTGTCAAAACTACTAGAACGAAGGCCAGGAGTGGACGACACCCTCTTGATCGACTTTGCCGGAGGCGGGAAGGCAAGAGATGAGTTCGTGAAAGATGCTTGCTTTTTCACGGTGGGCTTTGTCTCTGTGAGCGAGGAAGGGGCCACATTTGGGATAGGTGGTTCCAGAGGTCGGTTCAAGTTTGAGAAGGAAGTTTTCCTGGTGGCACGTTTAGCAAGGGTCGCTGCTTTGGGGAATGGAACATTCATCTGTGGGATGGAAGTCGAGGTGACAGAATTTTTCCTTCTAGAAGGGGTTCTCGACAATGATCCTTCCAAAGACGATGCCGCCGCGTCAGACGCAGCCAAAGACATGGGACTCGGTGGTCTAGACTCAGGCTTGGGCTTCGTCGCCGGCGAGGAGATGGCATCAGCAGGAAGAGGTGGGATCGGGATCGTCGGCGCAGCTACTGCAGAAGGTGTCCTGCTATGTGTTTTCCCAGCTGTTATGGAGTAAACATCCATGAGCCTTAAGCAGGCTAATTACAAAACGAATGATAACGTACCGTGTATGGCCTTTCCAACTTCAGGAGCAACTACAGGTAATTTTGAAGGTGGCGATCTTCTCACTACCTCTGCATCCGGTTTTGTCGTTACGGCAGTAGCATTCAGTAATTTGGACGATGAAGACTGTTTTCGATGTCTTATCATACCAGGGACTGGAACTGCTCCTGATGTCGTCAAAGATCCCTCAAGGCTGGCAATAGGTACCGTCAACGAAACATCACTCTGGCTTGGACTCCCAGAAGTTGCCGATCCCGAACCTGACTCTTTCCTAGTCCTACTAAACATGCCACCAAGATTAGGTCGAAGTGATGAGAAAGATGGTTTCCTGGAAAGCAGGTTCGCTGCTGGCGTGGGTGCAGGGGAGTTAGATGGACTACTACCAGTCGATACTGAACCCGACCGGTTGTTGCGACGCATGGCCAGAGTAGCAGGATCCGGGAATGGAATACTCCACATAGGGATTTGGAGGGATGTCTGCCTTTTGGCCTTGTTGGGAGGCATAATCCGAGGAGTGGGCGGCTCCGCATTACTGCTGCGTCGGGTGTCAATGACAGAAACGGATGGGCTCCTCATCCGCTTGGAGCCGGGAACAGATAAAGAGGAAGACGAGGGTGTAGAAGTCGACAAAGTAGAGGAACTGGAAGGTGCGACCGAAATTAGCGAAGCTGGTTCCAATTCAGGGGGTCGGGACTTTGTTGAAGAAACGACAGCCGCTGCGTCCTTGGATACACCATCTGCAGGTGCAGGTACTGGCAATTTACTTGGTGCAGCAGCGGTAGAAATCGACTCTTTCCGAGAGTGTGACGGAGCAGGAGGAGTTTCTTTCTGGAGAGACTGCTGGGATTGTATCGCAGATGCAGCAGTAGAAGGTAATGGAGGAATTGATGGCACGGGAGGTTGTTTCGAGTTCTCTGAATCAAAAGGCTTGCCAGCCTTAGAAGAAGGCGTTAATGGCCTCTCCGCCAGTGATTTCTTTGATTCGGAACGGCTGGCAGACCGTAGAAGCTTCTTCATCTTCATTTCAGAAGGTTCTGACTCGGGAGTGTTGGTGGTTGTAGATGAGGAAAGTGTAGATGAGGAAGTAGAGGAGGGCAGAGTAAAATTAGCTCCCGTTAATGAGGTGCGCTGGCTCGGCTGCGGAACAACAGTGTCAGACACCTTCTCAAATGTCAAGCTTTGAGTAGAGGCCGGTTGCAATGGTGGCGGGGATTGAAGGGAGGAAGCCGACGACGCCGATGATGAGATGCTAAAGCGGTCGAAGAAAGAGCAGGCGTTACAGGTAACGGCAGTGGGGAATGTTTAGGGATAGGTGGAAGCACTGGGGCTGCAAGAGCATTCGGGATCGCAGGTACTGGAGGTGGTGGTGACGAAGCACGAGGGAGCTTCGGCAACGGCCTCACCGCCTTCAAGTTCCTGCTTTTAGGTTTCTGGTGTTGCTTTGGATCAGGGATTGAGATCGTCAGCGGTGCTCGAGGAACCGGGATCTTTGTTACCTCCGGCGCCGTTTTGAGTCTGGGCGGCACTGGATCCGGGATGACGAAATTGTCGGGCAATTCAACAATCTTGGGGGAGGAAAACGACGTGTCACTACCAGGAACTCGTAGAAAATCTGAGCATCAACAAAACCAAATGTGGCAGTAATTGCAGATTTGGGTAACGATGATCTGCGAACCAACTGCGGTGAAGGCGGGGTAAACGTTGTGATGAGTGGTCCCGAGGTCTTCGGTACTTTAGGAAGCTTCTTCCTCTTGGGAGAAGTAGGGCTGGTACCGTACAGCTCCAAGATACTCCAGGTGGCAGACGCACTGACAATGGTGGTCACGCTCGCTGGGGTTCCCAGAATGGGTGAATGTATGGTTAACACCGTCTTCGTGGTGGTCGTGGTAGTAGTGGTGGTAGTGGAGATAGTCAACGGTCCGATGGATGGGGGTGTGCGCGTACGTTTGTGCTTGGGCCGACTCACACGAGTTAAGGGAGTCATAGCTTCTTCATCGTCATCCTTCACCTCCATCGACTTCTCAAATCTATCCAACACCATCTTGCCTTTCCAAAAATCGCTGGTAGCGGTCCAAGGAGTGAGAGCACCGTCGCTGTCCAGCTCGAATTCCAAGTTCTTTGGGGTTTGGACCGCGCTTAAGATGTTTTGTTGCTGCCAGAACAGCGACATCCTTCCAGTAATCGAATCTAGCTGGAGCTTTGAATTTTCAGCTAATATCGGTGACAGGGAGATCGTCTGATTACTATTCGGTACATCGTCTCTGACGCTCTCCCACTTTGACTTCACTGGCAAACGCTTGGGTTCCATGTCATCAGATATCGACGTCGCCGAAGAGACGGTGGATGAGGCTGTTGATGAAGAGGAGCTTGTATCCGAGCCAGAAGAGCTGGATGGTCTCTTCTGTAAATGGAACTTGTTTTCGAAGGGTTTGATGGTAAGGGAGTTCTGGCTGCGATCATGACGGCCTTTAACAGCAGATTTCCTCCTCATCAAGAATGCAGAGAACGACTGCTCGGTGTCAGCTTGAAAGAAGGATGCGTTTCAGATACATTATTCCAGAAGCTAGGATAGGTGACTCACCGAATGTCCCAGAATAAATATCATCATTATCATAGAAAAATGGCGGGGTTAGTAATAAATCCTCTATTCCATCTCCAGATCCCCAGGAGTCTGGATCGTTGAATATCTTGTCTGCTCTGGCACTTGCGGGGGTTCGTGAGGTCGTAGCTAGTTGTCTACCACCTGCTTTTCGCCAAGAAGGTAAAGGTTCCAACAAGGCGTCCGGCTTTCCGTTAGCCATCGTTCCCGCGATGATAAATATTAGATAGAGGGTGGAGGTAACTGTCCAGCAGTCTCAGTGGCTGAGAATCGGGCCTGGAGGTGATATAGCCTGAGGGCGAACGACGCTGGTGACTGAGACGGTGCTAAGGCAGGGCAAATGGCACTGATCGTGGACCGAGCCTTACTAAAATATAATCCGGGACATCGGTATCTAGAAGTGAAACCGAATTCGGAACAGCGCAGCTTGTCGAGATGGTAGTCCATGATGAGAAACGACCAAATGGTGTGACTGATATTCAGGGCACGCGTACTAGTCAACACTGCCGCGCCTTCCTTCCACTTCAAAACAGGCTCCTTATTGCCCTCACTACCAGTCCAGACCAACATGCCCAGAGAAGACCAGTTCTCAAAGATGTTATTTCCTCTTTTTGGGCATTCCTAAATATCTACCTGTTTTTCTCTCAGGCCACAGGTGATACATCATCTCTTTTCGAACCATATCTTGGCGGTATGTATTCCTCAATACATCGACACCCTTGCTTTGACTCGTCTCGGGATATAAATCTGGAACGCCCTCCAAACCCGAGATCTTGCAGCATCTTGCACCGTCTCTCGCGTACGAAAGCCGGCGTCAGCGTAAAACCGTATTTTGAAACCGCATTTGCACTCTAGCCAAGTGTATGAGTACATGCTCACCATCACCCCGTATGCATCATGTACTGATGTACTAAAGATAAAGACAACATTCAGCCACATCAGCAAACGAATGATTCTCCACGATCTTCAGTCCTACATACATACCTCACCACTTTGCATCTGAGTTAATGCATGTTCCTGTGCTGAAAGCACAACTGCATGACAATTCCCAATACTTACGAATCACCGAGTGTGAGGCCGACAACTTGAATGACTGCATCTCGAAAAATCAAAACCTAGCCACGAAAGCCACTAGTACCAGAAAAAATTCCCAGAACAGACGGAAGTTTCTGATATCATGAAGGTCGCTGATATTGGGGCGAACACTAGCCCCAACGTTAACGAAATCCATCTGATTCTGAAGGCCTTGACACCTTTTCTAGTCCGTTTATCCCATGTATATTAATGAGTCGGGAAGTTGAAACGTCATGGCTATACAACAGTGACAGAATCATCAGCTCCCTATTTGATGCGTTAGTCAAAATAATGGAACATCAATTGAAAGAACATGCACAAAGAGACCTCATCCCAGGACCCATCAGGACGTTGTGATCAGAAGCACTGAACCATATGAATCAAAACCCGTAGTTCCTTATACTTAAGCTTATGATAAATGGATAGAGAAAAACTTACCCCTTGATATATGCAGGCAAGTCTCCAGGCCTCCACCCCGACTTGGGACACACATGCGTGCCCGTGGGGAGAGGCACGACGAGGTCTTTGACGAGGTCCTTCTTCGCAGCATCAAAGAATCTCCAGAAACCATAGGAAACCATCCGACGGTTGGGGATGTACAGAAACTGTCAGACCCCGTTACTATACAAGTATGTCCTGTCAAGCCATATTGATCAGTTCACTATTCCGCGGGTCATAAAAACGGATCTCAAAAGTACTTGATCTCTTACCCTCGTATCCTCACTTCGCCGAACTAAACACTAGTGCATGACATCCTAGGCCTCAGCACCTTTCCACCTTAGACCAACCTTTGCCATGGTATACAACCTGGGTGCCATGATCGTCGATTAGTCCTGCAATAGCTAACTAGTCATTTCTTCAGCTTCTCTTCTCCCGAATATCATACGAGTCATCATCAAACGGTGAAATTACCCATTATTACCCCAATCATCATACAGGGCACAGCTTCCCATGAACAAATCTTTGCCGTTGTCATCCTCCAAGGTTGCTGGATCTTCAATCTTTCAATCTTCGACAACCTGTTGCCTATGAATTTGAATATTTGAATGCCTGGAAGAATCTTCGCTTCAGCAATCTACTTCTTGAGAGTATTATTAGCTCACTCACACTGTCGTCAACGTACACAAAAGAAAAAGAAGAAAACAATGCTTCAGATTTGAGGTGCGGGAAACGATTCGCCTGCGGCCTGAATACATAAGTAGGTCAGAACGGGAAGAAGGATACCTCGCACTGCTAACACAAGCTGGCTACAGAGTACTACATTCGCTATCTAGAGCTATGTATCTACACTGGTGCTACAGCCTTTTGACCTTTTCCTGATGTGGCAGGGAGTCGGCCATCTTCAGGTGGGTCTGTTCAAAAAGTCATACAACTTGATCTGAAAGTCGGGAAGAAACCTAGTCAAGATGATCCATCATAGATAGTATAGTCATGCAAGACCGTCAACACGTCCTTTGATGGCAGTGAATCATACACAGCACTGAAACCGAAGCAAATATCTTAAGGCTCGGGCGCCATGGCAGGCGAAGGAGGAAACTAAATAGTTACTGCGTAGATCATTGCGAAGTCTCACCAACTTCGGGACGCCCGAATTTTCCCGGAAATCCCGTAGCTCTACTGGTTGCAAATATCTCGATGGACAGGGAAGAGAAGAAGAGCAACCGTCTAAATCACACATGATAATCAGCGGTAATGATGATCATATGAGTCGCAGGCTGCAGCAGGTTTGGGGTCTAGCCTGAAGGCCTGAAGGCTTCAAATCTTCAATTCGATCAAGTCGCATTCCGTGCTCAACGAATAATTAATGAACAAGAGTAGTATTTGACGTCTGGACAGATTGTATCGTATCTTTATACTATTCACCATGCCAATTTGAAGTTGATGATCATACTGTGGCGAGAACAATGGCGTTTGAAGGACGGTGATGATGATGATGATGAAGATGATGAAGACGGAGATGGAGACAAAGAAGTCATCGTCAAAATAGTATGAATAGCACTGGCATCCTGTATCCCGTCCTCTGCTACTGCAAGCTGCTCTGTGTCTTCATGGATGCAGAGCTTCCAGAATCCAGTCCATCGAGTTTGACTGCCATTGACTGAAATCCGAGGACACGTCCCGAGGATGAACGGATAACCGAGACGGTGAAGGACCGTGCCATCAAACGCCGCCAAACGAGGGATGAAGGTAAACGCGGCACACGCAGCTGGGAGACAGGAGACTGCCACCGCCACAGAACTGGGAAAGGTTGAGATAACCAAGCTCGCATGAAGAAACAAGCCATCAATGCTCTCCAAGATCATCCACCTCTAGGTGCACCACGTCCACGTCCTCTACCACGTCCTCTACCTCTCGGTCCATGACCAGCGTGAGGGCTTGCACTAGGTGTAGGACCTGGATCCACACTGGTAGTAGATGCTGCTGGCGCACCAGCTGCACTCGATGTGGTTTGGACTGGAGGTCCATCGCGTTTCAGAATAGTTGGAGTAGGAGGATCATCGATTCGATGTAAAATAGTCGGCGGCTTCTCTACGGTGCTGCTGACACTGGGTTTGCGTCTGGTACGCTCGCGTTTAGGTGAAGGTGAATGGGGTTTACCGCTAGGACCAGCACTGGGAGTAGCTGGGGCAGCATCCTTGTCACCCTCTTTATCTTGCTCTTTGTTCTTTTCCTTCTCCTTTTCTCTCTCAGCTGCACGTTGCCTACGGGATTTCTGATCACCCACTCCAGCTCCGCTAAGGGCTGCTTCGAATTGTCTTGACACTAACCCAAGGACGGGACGTCCACGACGAGGGCCATTAGCTGCTGGAGCTGTGGTCGCTTCGGCTGAAGAAGCGTTTGCAGCGAAAGGGGCTGGATCTTTGGATGTAGCCGTATCAGTAGAGGTCGCAGATAAGGCGGGAGGTTTGGTTGCGGCAGGCGTCTGACGTGCTGGTCTACCAGCCTTGGAGGGAGCTCCTTGCCTCGAGGCAATTGTCACAGGTGTAGAAGTCTCTTTCGCATTCGCAGTTGAAGACGCAGCGGCAGGGGGCTTCCTTCCTTTCTTGCCTGGAGCAGACGCTTCGACAGATTTCGATGACGCAGAACCACCCTTCTTCTTGTCGTCCTTCTTGATTATCTCGGTAGGATGTATATTGTGATGGCGAGCAAGAGTCGCCTTCTCCTTCGCAGCAGCCTTCTCTGCTTTGAGGGCTTCCAGTAACGGTGTCGTCTTGGGCTGAGGAGTAGGCTGCGTTGACGCGACTGGACGAAGTTATTAGCGTAGTGAACAGAAGAGAGAGTAAGAGTACGCACTCAAGGTCTCGATTGGCACCGGTTCAGTCGCAGAAGCAGCATTAAGAGAGTTGACGAAAGAGATATAATCCTCATCTGCGTGTGTGTTAGATTGTTGTTAAGCTCCAGACGAGTACGAGAAATACCTTTCTCTATGGTTCCAGTCCTAGCATCTGCCTTCTTCTTATCCGAGGGTACCTTTTGATACGGAGCATATTCAACAACAGCTTGGGATTCGTTGCCTAAACGAGCGGATCGTCAAATACGGGCTGGAGAGCGACAAGACAAACGCCTAACCAGCTTTGTCTCTGAATAAATGGCCATCATAATCCCGGCTGAATGTTGCAAGTGGCTCCTCGGATTTGAAGGCAATATACGCCCTTGACGGGACATTCTCTTTGTTCAAGCTGGAGTAACGAGTCAATCCGTCCGCGCCTCACGTACCCGATCAGTAACAGAACATACCGGCTACGAAACTTTCCTGGAAAGTAAACCTTCCATGTTACTGTGTCGTCTGATACCCAAGACTGAACGCTTTGCCAGAAGATCTCTTCAGGAAGGTTTGGAGGTAGACGCCTGACCACAACTTTCAATCGTTCTGAACCCTGTGGTTTCTCTCTCTTCTCTTTCCTTTCTCTCCTATCTTTCTCTTTCTCTCTCCTAGTCTTCTTGACGGTCGTAGGAACGGTGCTGGCCATGGGTGGTTGACCCAAATGATGGGGCCGAAAGATGGAGCAATGTTAGTCTGACCCTAAGGAACAATGTGCCGAGCGCCGAGCGGAGCTTGAAATTGTCGGTATAAATTTTTGTTTTTTCTCTTTTTTGCTGACCACGTCTTCTTTCAGCTCTTGCCATGTTTATGTTGTGAGTATCTCATCTGGTTGTTTTGCCTTCCTATCCCATCTCTTCATGATGAACAAAATATCACATTCAAGCTCAACAGTCATACGGATTCGTCCGCTGGTGACCACAACTTCTGCAATACTGACTTTTTTCGCCTCTTCGTACAATCTTATCATCTTCCTGAACAACTGACTGATTGTTGTTCCTTCTATCTAGGTCGTGTCTTCTTGTTTATAATGCATGGCTCAACCATGCCTGTCATTCTTCATTTATGATCGAATATACGGTTTTTTCATTGCAATGCACCTTTGATACACGAGGTCCAGTCATCATGTTGCTACAGTGAGGGAAATACATAGTGCGAAGGGTATACACGGCACTCTATCCATACAACGACCAGCGTTGCAAACGTCTGCAGTCCCTTAACGGACAAACACACCCACACACCCAGACCTAATCGCTGCCGGTCCCATAAACCTCCTCAGCGTCATCCCTCCTCCGAGTCGGGGAGACGCAAGGTTCCCTCGACTTCCATTATGTGCACCCCTGGTCTCCAATTCTCCTAGAACTTGAGTCCACTTTGGATCAATACCTTCTGTCCACTCAAAATACCCGTCTCTGTTGAACCCAATATGAGATACATGCACAAATGACGATACCTCTGGGAGGGATATCATCGATTGAGAGATTTTGGGTCTAGGATTCTGAGCATTTAAGGGTTTACGTGTATTGGTTGCAGTCGCCAACCTCTGCTGGTCGGAAGAGGACGTAGTGCGCTGTGCAGCTCTAGATTTCGTCGTTACTGGTATCTTGCTCGAGGAACCGTCACCGGTTACGAGAGCCGAAGTAGACGCAGACGATTTAAAGAACGAGGGTAAAGGCAAACCTTTACTCGTCGTGAGACTCTTGTTGCTTTTCGTGCTTCTCGTACTTCTGGTCTGCTTCACGCTGGAGGCGATAGTTCTACCTCGCGCTATTGAATCCACAAGATCAGATTAGGTTTACACAATGATGTTATGCAGTACACACCTTTTGGAGTACTGCCAGACCGTTCCGGCGGAACACCCATATAACTCTGAACCACCTTGCCAAAGACAAGTCCTTCTTCATCGTCTGCAAAAAGCAGACCCCAATGTCTGCTCTGGAAACAAAGAAGCAATGCATGGGTCACAAATTGTACGCAAAACGACGAGACTAAAGTACATACCCGCCCATGAAACGCATGAAAGAAAGGTTTGTCCATCCTATACTCCAAACTATCCGGAATCTGAAAGAGCCAAATGACATGTCCCGTATCCTGATCCAATAACCTGAACCAAAACTTGGTTGTAATCTGTTTCTTCATCCCGGGTACAGTTCTGTCCACACTCGTTCTAGGTTTTTCCGGTCCTTGAGCATGGCTAGGACTAGGACTCTTGCTTCGGCCGTTGGTCTGCGTTTCCTTCGGAGACCTAGTAACTTCCGGCTCATATCTACTATCATTAACACTTGCGCTACCGTCAGAATCCATAGAACCTTGAGGTGTAGGATAACTGGTCTCCTTGGCTCCATTTCCCTTCTCCCTCAACTCTTTGCTCTCTCTGTGCACATCCTCAAGCTCGTGCGCAGGTTCATCAAATTCTCGCTCCTCTTGGTCATCTTGCTCTCCATTGGCATGTCCATATACATCGTCTTCTCCTTCAAACCCAATTTCCTCCCCAATAACCTCTGAATCCCTTCCAAAAACAATCTTTCCTCTTTGATTGAAATATTTCCAATCCTTCTCCTTCTCTTTATCCCCAAAGCCAGAACTACTGCCAGTGAAATTAGCGTGATAGACTTTCGCAGACGCTGAAGCAAGGACGAGAGTTTTTGAGGAGAGAGCTGAGATGGGATGGAGGATGTTGATATTGCTGTTTCGATTTTGATTACTGACGTCGTCTACGGGACGAGGACCAGCACCAAAGACGCTCCTGCGGTCAAAGGTCGGATTGGAGATGTATGCAGACTGAGATGGACGGGGTTGGGGAAGTGTAGAAGGCATCGTTTACGGGAGGGGGTAAGATGAATGAAGGGAAGTGTGCGCGACGGATGGTTCTGGAAGTAGTTTTATATGGCTTGTGTGGGTGTGTCGTGTGTACAGAACGACAGCATATACGCCAGACAGACTATGAAGACCTCATGTAACCCTCATGCTTCTGTAGTCTCCGTTTCATTGTTAAAGTCGAGAAGACATCCTAGTCTGGTAAGTAGTGGCAGTCCAATTTGACTGTAGTCTGCAGGCACGAATTACATGGTCAAAACGAGCCCAGATCCGCCGGGTTTATGAAGTTTGGGCACAGCAATTGCCAATATACGAGATCCCATGCTTCACGAGTCTGGATCATCTAATCGATCTTAAAGATGAATGATAGAATGGAATGCTTGCTAGTACACCCGATACACGGTCGGATGTCCCAGAATCCGGAGGTGGGAGGTGGAGTTTGACAAGGGAAGACGAAAACAGCCAAAACTGCACGAGTCGAAAGCAAGTCATAGAAGACAACCAGATGCAAGATCTGGTGACTTGACGCGTTCCGTTTCATTTTGGCCTTGAGTAGCCCTACCGATCAGTTGATGGTGCAGGAAGGCTCACCCAAAGCCTTCAGATGACAACACTAGTCCATCAAAGCTACGCAATGAGCATGGCATTTGAGTGTTCATCCAAAAGCACCAGCCTAGAACCTTTCAACGGACGAAGCTTGGGAGTCCTCCGTTGCTGCATCGCCTTCGAATGCTGAGTGCCATCCGTTCCAGCAGCCAGGCTGCTGTCAGTCCTATCCTGCTCTCCCATCACGCCCGCCCCAGAACATCGCATGGATCCATTATTCGAAACCTCCTGATCCTCTTCTCTCGTCCTCGTGCTAGTGTCCTCGTCATCAGTGTTGTTCTTTTCCTCTCCCTCTTTCTCATTTCCGTTACTGCTGCCGCTACCGGCGTTTTCCACCGCGGATTCTGCTGGTTTTGGTTCATAACTCCAAGAATCCAATACATTTCTCAACAGCATGGCCGCGGAGGCATTGTGATAGACCTTGATGTAGTCGATAGCTTCTAGAGAAGCTGGTCGACTTTCGTCTTCAGTGTACACGGAAGAAGCATAATGTCCATCTGAATGGAGCTCGATACACTCGACGTTGAGAAATGGCCGGCCATGAGAGGATTTTGCCATACTGAACGATAATCCGAGAGGTCCGATGGAGACTTTCTCGCGTAGAGAACAGAGGAAGGACCAGAGTGCTTGAAGGGATTCGTGTGTCCAAAGAAGCGGTTGGTTTTTGAGTTCGCTAGCGGGGATAGGTAGGACGGGAAGTGGTGTCAACGGTGTTTCTGGGGAAGATGAGGGTAAACCATCTGAGATATATGGCGGTTTCAGAACGGCACCAGGGGTAGCCTGTTTCCAGGGAGGAGCTCCTCGGACAGGAATGACCCAGGACCAGCGGCTGAACTGGGATGGTACTGGTGGAGGAAGAGTATATGGTGCAATAGCAATCAACGCTCCTGACCAGGGGTGCAATGTCAATGCTGCATTGGAGTGAGATGCGAAGGAACTCTTGAGAAGATGAGGCTGAAAAATAGACTATCGGTAACTGTACTCATTGGTAGAACGTATTACGCACGTATGGGATGACTCCGAAGAGCGAACCAATGTACAAGCACCTTCGTTTAGGGTCTCTGTCCATTAGGATAGAGTCTGAGGGTCGCTTGGTTCCGAATACCGGCTTATCCAAAGCCTTTTCTTCGAAGAGACAATCAAGATTTGTGCTCTCGAACTCGTCTAGGTCATTCAAGGAGAATTTCATTTCATCGTCCGTAAAACCGACACCCCATGCTTCTATGTGGTCCTGGGTATCTTCGACGCGTAGTGAAGGTGGACTTTTCAAGAATACGTAGGCACTAGAAAGCTAAGAGTCAGAGCCAACCTCAACAGTAAAGGAAGATTGACGACGTGTTTTCCGCTTGCGTCGCGGTCAAAAACGATGACGTTGACGACGCGACATTGAGCCATTTGCTCTTGAAGGTTTGATGAAGTAGATTCCTGCCTTCTCTGAGAGCTGATAGGACTGGGCCCTGGCAGAGTTGGAAGGTCTAGAATCATACTTGTGGACGACGAACGACGGCTCAGCTTCGTCCATGAAGTTGGGAACTGACGAGAATTTACGTAAACTTTTGCAAGTTGGTTATAGGCTCGATATGATTCTTACAGTACATATAGTAACAAGTAGCATCCCTAAAAGAACGGACGGTTTTGATACAGTACCAATATTAAATACATACAATAACCAAGACCAGTATGCAAAATTGTCGAGCCGGTAAGTACCTTCCAAGCTAGATCCGAGTCGATCATAAGTACAACTTGAAGAGAGGATGGACGCTCACGTCAATCACGATATATTTGTCGAATAAGCAGGCGGACGATGCAGCTCTTCCACCCGGTTATTCAGCCTCTCAATCATCTCCAAGAGCTGGTTTTGTGTCAGATTCCCTGCAATGGGACCAGGAGCAGGCTGGGACGGAGGCTCAACATGTTGGGGAGCTTCTACATGTTGGGGCGTCTCAGGAGCACTATGCCCACTAGTCTCGAATCCCTGACTAGGCGAGTGAGCGTCGAGGATAATCGGGGATTTCGTATACGGAGTGCTGTTGGATGAAGGCTGGCCAGAACTACCCCTCTCGGATGACTGATTGGAGGAGAAAGGTTCATGAGTGACGGGATTATAGGTTTTTTGTGAAGGGAGTGACGTTGCCGCTACTGCTCGCAGACGGTGAGAATGGAGAACTTTGGGTATGAGGGTATTGTGTTGAAGATGCAGGGACAATAAAGGGAGTTATCTGCATCCCAGGGGTATCCGAGCCTGTCGACGTATGAGATGCCCAGATACAAAAGTGAGACGCAAGGCCAACATACCTGGACTATTTTGTTGATCAGACAGTATTGAAATCCTCCTCAACCGTCTCTCTTGTCTTCGCCTATGTCGAAGGAACATTATCCCAGCAGCTGTCAATAATGCTACTCCAAGAACTGCACCTATCACTGCTCCAGCTATGGTCCCAGTCGAGATCTTCCTACTACTGGTCCCATTACCCCCGCCATTCCCCGAGCTCTCACCAGACCCAGTTGAGTTGGGGTTCGGGCTCCCGTTCCCAGCTGCAGTGACTCTGTCCGGCACCACACTTGTCGCGGCGTTTAGGAACTGGAAGTTGGGCACATATGTGAATCCCCTGAGGTCAAAAAACTGAAATTCGCTGATTGAAAGAAGTTGTATGTTGACGGTATGATTGCCAGCATCATTATCAAAAGGAAGGTTGAATAGTGGGTGGTACAACTCGACTCGATCATCGAAACCGCCTATGTCGATAGCTTCATCAGTGAGAGTAATAGAAGCTGTGATTTGTTGAGGAGCTTTGCCGTCTACTGAAACAGCGACTGTGATGTTTCCTCCAGCGGTCTGATTGAAGACGGTCAATGCAGTGAGGTTACTTCCTATATGTTGATGTATGAGTATGGATAGTCGCGAGAGGAAACAACTCTCACCTGCAAAAGTGAATTCTACTTGGTCCCCTCTCGTGACCGTTCCTCGAGTACTATCAGTCGTCCCGGATCCTCTTTCCAGCCAGTTCCCTGTGTATTGCACTGCAGCGTCACTGTGGTTCACATGAAGCAACTCCTTTGATATATCCGTATTCGGTCCAGGAGTAATCAGCGCGTGATCCACAACCGTGAAGGCCTGGGTGGCATTGATGTGCAGAGTATGGTCGCTGTCCGAAAGACCTTGCATATCGACAATAATACGAGTAGGGTCAAACTCGTCAGTCACTTTCATGGTCTTCTCGTCTCCGCCATCCAACGAGACAAACAAGTCGCAAGAGCTTCCAAAACTACACTGTGAAAGGCCCATGACTGTGACGCCGGTGCCTGCCATTGTCGACTTTTCAGCAAATTGTCCTGACAAGCAAATATTCTGAATCCCACATACCTGAGAATTTGAGGTCGATTGCAGCTTGCGAGTTCAAGTCCGTGCCCGAATTCATAGTGAAAGTTGCATTGTAGAAAGGATGCACTTCCGACGTTGGGAACCATGAGAGATGGTCACTAGCACCGACAAATGTGAAGAAGTTGGTCTTGGTCGGCGCAGCTTGATCGTCGACAATCACGACAGGAGAGGTGGTGGGCATAGTCGCGGCCTGGCGCTAGGACATTCGAAACAGGTGGTAGTGAAGAAGAGGGAAGGGTTTGACGTAGACAGGCGTGTATATCATGTTTGAGGACAATGATAGAAATCAGATAGAAAGCATCCGGTGCTATTGAGTAACTACTCAGCTCGAAAAGCTAGTGCACCTGGCTAAGTCGAGTTGATTCATAGATCTTCAGAGACTGCCATTGATCTTCTCAAACAGACGATCAAAAATTAAAATCACCACTTCTGCGTCAAAAAATCAAGAAGACATGCTCAGTTATTTTTAAGGGTAATAGACTACTACAACACAGCAAAGGATCACATTGCAGTCTAGGATATATTGGTTGCATAGGCTGAAGGATGATGCAGCTCTTCCACTCGATTATTCAGCCTCTGGAGCATATCTAGAATTTGACGCTGCGATAAATTTTCTGTACTGCCTATAGCTTGACTCTGAGGCTGCTGTGCCGCAGTGCGAGCTGGTATTTCTGTGAGGCTACTTGCACTCTCAGTGGCCTCAGAAACCTGAATCTGGTGCGAGGATTTGGTGAAAGGAGAGCTACCGATATGATCGCTATTGGTGGTGGTATCCTGGTGCGAGGGAAATGGAGTCGAGGCAGCGTCCTCCAAGCTGTCAGTTTGTGAGTAATGCTTGAGAAACGGAGTGGGTGCAAGGTTAGCACTGGGTACTCCAGGGAAACCTGCAAGAGACGGACTTTTGAGTCAAATTCTAGCGCCAACTGGAAATCGACATACTATTTTGTCGAACAGGCAAAGTAGGTGCATAAAGCTGTCTGTCCTTCCTTTTTCTGCGACGAAGGAAAAGCACCACAGCCGCTATCACCAATCCAAGTCCAAGCACTGAACCTATCACAGCACCTGCAATGACTCCAGTTGACAACTTATTATCATTGTCTGTTTGCGGTGTATCCACCCCGCTCGATCCAGTGTTGGCGGGACCCGAAATCCCTGAGCTTGCAGTGACTTTTTCAGGGACCACACTTGTCGAGGAATTCAGAAACTGAAAATTTGGTCTATAAGTGAAGCCCTGGATATCAAGGACCTGGGATTCGCTAAGCGATAGGAGCTGTATGCTGACCGAGTGGTTTGTCGCATCGTTGTCAAAAGGAAAGTTGAACAGAGGGTGATAAAGCTCGACAGCACCAGCGATAGCACCTTCCCGATCAGCGCGATCCTGTATTGTGGAAACGGTGATTTGCTGGGATCGTTGGCCATCAACTGTGACGAAAAGGGTGATATTTCCACCAGCAGTGTGATTAAGGATAGACAATGCGGTGAAGTTACTTCCTGGTTTACGAGGTTCTTACCATCAAGAGCTTTACCATGAAAGCATGAAGCCACTCACCTGCAAAAGTGAAGTCTACATGATCCCCTCTCGTAGACGTTCCCTGAGTGCTGTTGCCTGTTTCTGCGGATCCTCGTTCCAACCATTCTCCAGTGAATTGTATTGCAGGATCGGTATGGTTGGCATATAACAATTGGTTGGTGACATCCGTATTGGGCCCAGGCGTAATCAATGCATAGTCCACTATCGCGAGCAGGTTGAACTGACTGGTGTCAATATGGATGTTATGACTTCCTTCATCCAAGTTTTGTACGTCGAACAGAAGATTTTTGGGTTCGAAATTCTTCAGTTTAACGGTCTGATTGGCCCCATCATCTACCGAAACGATAAGGGTACAATTGTCGAAGCAACCGGTCTGACCCATGATTGTCGCGCCAGTGCCTGTATCCAAATAGGTCATCAATACTGAGAGGTCAATAGTTCAATTCTCATACCGAAAAACGTGAGGTTGACTGCAGGGCCGGAATTGAAACCAGCTTCAGTATCTTCATTCTGGGTGATCGTTTGGTTGTACGTAGTAAATAGTGAATCCTGCTCGGGCAACCACTGGCCTGATCCTCCATTCGGCTCGCTTTGGCCCACAAAGGTGAAGAAGTTGATCTTTCCTGGAGACGCCTGATCGTCCAGAATGATGAGAGGAGCAGTATTAGGCATCTTGTATGGCTTAGTCTGGAAGGAGTGCAGAAGAAACGTACCTCTTCGAGCTGTTGCACCTGCCATACTAATGTTTCTCACCGAGCCATCTTTCGTGATGGCTCTTCCCGTAATGAATTGCCAGATGTCTATCCCGTTGCCAAGTCCCGTTGCAGTCAAAGCTGTCTTCGACAAATTTCAAGATGCAGTATTGTTGTCTGGCCACGCAAGACCATCATCATTTCGGGACTGAATCTAGAAAGATTACGGATTATTACAACTTGCATGAAGTTTCAGCGCCTCTACTTACCCCCAAGGTTGCCAAGGTTGACCCGTTTGTTCTATGTTTGACGAGAATACTAGAGAGGCGCATGAGAGGCGATTGTTTGACAACGGCGTCAGTATGCACTCTGTTTTGGCACTGCACCGTGCACGCGTCAACTTCCTTGCTTTCTGCCTGCAGCCTCTGGGTACTCCTGCGTATGATTCACATGCATCTCAGACGGAAAAGCAAGCATCCGGGAGGAGTTTCCCAGGACATCAACGTGTGAGTAGTGACGGGAAAAATGTGGAGAAACAATATTGTGTCTTCCTACTAACTGGCTTGGCGGGTGGATAGACCTTCAGTGAATATGGAAGGTCGTACCTTGATTTGGCCTTGACCGTACCTATACGCAAGACTTCTTCAAGAACCGTCCGGCAGGTTATACTATAGGCTATTATGGGTTGAAGAGCTCCATGAGGTACTTGGACGAAGCCTCTCCTTCTTAGTTCAAGAACTGACGAAGAACTTCCTCATCGCATTCCAAATTACTGTCTCACATGTAAACGTGCTCGTAGATACAACGAGATTTGTCCCTCAAGCTTGTGAAAACTTGCAAATGGTCATGCAGCTCTGTCCGAATACCCCGTCCCAAACCAGTTCTCATGACGGGTTGACCATGCAGCCAATATTCCAAGCCAGTCACAAGAACACCTCTAGCAACGAGATTTGGACGCGACAATATTATATCTCATTTGACTCGAGATATAAAAGCTGTCTCACAGAATCGTTCCAAGTAGTTGCGCTTGCTATCATCCCTCAACATGTTCAAGTCTCTCCTTCCCTTCGTCACTGTGATAGGTCTTGTCGCCTCCGGCCTAGCCGCACCTGTCGAGGAACTCGAGAGGCGTCAGTCTTGCGCCGACGTTATTGTCATCTATGCTCGGGGTACCACTCAACAATCTCCAATTGGTGATCCTGCATCGGTAAGAACTGTCTTTTATTGCATTCGCTTTGGACAAATTTCAACCACCAATACCTAGGTCGGCGCACTTTTGAAAGACGATCTGGCGACCGCTCTCGGTTCACGTTCCCTTTCCTTCCGAGGTGTCGATTATCCTGCCTCGATCGCTGGATTCCTTGAGGGAGGTGATCCTGCCGGCTCCCGACAGATGGCAGCAGACGTCAGCTTTTCTATCTAATTTATATACATCTGAACCTGCTGACGATGCTATGAAAACTCTGCAGATAACTAGTGCTGCCAGTTCTTGCCCTAACGTGCGTAGAAATCCTGAACTCTTCCCCAAACGACAAGGATTGACTGAGTTCGTGTACTATAGGCCAAAATTGTATCCTCTGGTTACAGCCAAGGTGGCCAACTCGTTCACAACTCTGCTGCAATGCTTTCTGCATCTGTTCTTGCTCGTATCAATGCCGTAGTGATCTTCGTACGTCCTTCTCACAAATCTCATCTTCTCCACATTCTGATTTATTCGTATCTTGCCGCAGGGTGACCCAAAGAGAGACCAAGCAATCTCTGGAATCTCAGCTAGCGAGATCGACATCATTTGTCATGACGGCGATAACATCTGCGATGGTGGTATTATCATCGCTGCTCCCCACCTCAACTACCAGAATGATGCCCCAGCTGCTGCTCAGTTCATCGCATCACACGTTTAGATAACTTCATCTGGGGCTTTACCTTCGTTCTCATTCACATTCTTTATGGGTACTTCGTTGGGATATCAGGCAAAAAAAATTGGAAGTGTTGTATATATGTACATGACGGAATACCCCGATATGCACACCACAAACCTCTCTGTTGTGTCTATGTAGGGATGGAAAAAGGTGATATCCAACAGTTATACTCGGGAAAGATTACATGCTAGGAAGTGAGACTTCCAGCAGGAGCAGCAGCAGAGGAAACTGCCGTTTCTGCCATTTCCTTCTCTTCCGCTTCTGCAGCTGTTGCCGAGCCATCTCCCAACGGTGTAGCTGCGCCTGACGGTGTCGGCGTGGGTGTCTCGGACGTAGCAGAAGAAGGACTAGCTACGTCTCCTTCAGGTCCTCTACGCATGTATTCCACCAAAAACTTGCGCCAGGGTGCTTTAGACGGAATGTAATGACCTGGACGTAATGCAGATGAATCAGAATGAGTACGACGTGGTGGTGAGACGCGTGAGGTGAAGTAAAGTCGAAGTCAAGAAAGGATTGACCGAGAAACGCTACTCACCACCATCATGTTCCTCCACTCTCTTATTCCTCGAGACGTCTAATATTGATTTGGTATACTCCGGGGAGATGATGTTATCTGTCCGTCCGACAATGTGCAGAGTGGGTGTAGAAAATCCTTCTGACAGGATACGATCAGAGATGAGATCCCGAGATTTGAAGCCTGCGGCGGAGATGCAGTATTCACTAAAGGTCGGGTACAGCAGAAAGCGCGAAGCAGGATTAGAGCAAGGTGGGTAACGGTAAGTCAAGGAAGACGCACAATGGTGGGTGGACTGGCTTATTGTCGATGAGAAAACCGGGGTAAGATTCCGGGCGTTCTAGCTGCATGGACAGGAATAAATAAGTATTGGTAGGGTAAACGGGTATTACAGGACGTACAATGGCGGATAGTAGACACGCTAAGCCTGCGCCTTGACTGGATGATACTCAGACTTTGAAGACCGATCAAGGAAAAGGCTCGGTAGCTACCTGAAGCCAAAGACGCCCTACAACAAATAGGGAGCAAAGGAAGCGTAAGTATGCATCAAAGCCTGAGTCAAGGACGTACATCGAACCGTTGTTCCATCAACAAATCCCTCAGTGTCAAAAGAGTTTCTTCCATCCCAACACAGATCGTCTTTGCTGCATCAGAAAACTTCCACCATCCGCGAAGCGCAGATCCAGGGTCTTCGTTTACTTCAGAGTCTTCAAAGAGGTCTTCGGCTTTCAGAATGTGAGGTGCATCGAGGATTACCATGTCGATATCTTTGGCTTGTTTTCGAAGACCTGCTATCTATTCGACATCGCGACGGTGAGTACACTTCACACATCGGGTTACAGAGTGAAGGATACCCTTTTGCTGAAGAGGTTGCCATTCTGTGCATACCTAAAAAATCAGCCCCGGTTCACTAGAAGAAGACTTGAAGTTGCGTCAGTGAACTGCTCACCCATGCAGCACTAGTACGCGTTTTTTGAAGTCTTTGGACATGATGAGCTGATCGTAGAAGATGAAGAAAAAGGCAAGTACGCCTTGAAAACTTCAAATGGTGGAGTCATGATGAAACGGAATATGACAATTCGGCTGCGAGTTCTTCCTCCTGCCAACAGGTTCCTTGGGCACCGAGAGATGCGACTGGGGGTTTCGACCAGATAGGGTGGATGAACATACAAATCAAGTCATGCAAATTACTATCTAGTCTCAAGGCATTCAGAGCAAATTTGTACAGAAAACCTTGCAGTAGATTTGGACTAGGCTATCCCCAGCGCGACAGCTATATAGTACGCCGAAGTGCTTCAACATGCTCCCGGTACTTCCCCCTTGATTATGATGGACAAAATTATTGCGTTTGTACTCCATGCCACCAGTGCATATGCATCATACTTATTAGCATGTACGCAAACGAGACCGAAGCCAAAAAAACGACAGTCAGAATGACTCATGAGATAGCAATTCGACTTCAAGACCTCCATACGTACTGCCGTTTCAGGTCATAGTACAGGAAGATGACCAGTGACCGAGCACGGTGTATGTTTGTAACAGAACGGGTCTGCTAATGGTCACTGGCATTCGTGTCCAGTCGGACTGCTCCGAGTCTATTGTACATGTGCGGCTTTGTAGAGGATACATGTATGTAGGTACGTAATAAACATAGTAAGTGCTCGATGCGCCCTCACTGAACAGTGAATAACCGCCACTATTTCAGTCTAAGGGTTCCTGACCAACAGCCAAAGCAGCAATCATCTGCTGCACCATCTGCAACTTCGCGTCATTATCAGCCCGAGGCCTTGTTTCAGCGTTTCTCCCTCCCCGACGCACGAGACGGAAAGTCTCTAACATCTTCCATTCCTTTTCTCCTTCATCCGGCTTCACGGTTGCACGACCTCTTGTCAGTGCAACCAAACGCGACAGCATCTCGCTATATGCAACATACGACTGAAGCCCTTCTTCATCCATCAATTTCTTTCCTTCGAGGATCAAATCAAAGACTTTTGAACCATTCGGCTTGGTTTCTAAGTACTGTAGTATCTTCTTGCGTCTAGCATCCGAAGACTTGGCATTGACGCAAGCTTGGCAAGTGCACTGAAAGCCATAAGACCTCAGGCGTCTTTGACGATCGGAAGCGGGTTTCAACAGGCCGTCAATGTAACTCAGCGTTATTTCTTCGCCTTTTTTGATGTCCCGGGCTGCACGAAGTTGGAGAGAGAATGTAGGAGAATCCCAGCTACGATCAGCGTTTGTGCTGCAACTATTGGACATGCGGGTCAACGTTGACGAAGAGGAAGCAACCTGTAGTCGCCTACCTGTGGTTTACACGGGAGAGTATTTTGAAAGTTCCCCCATAGAAACGAGCATCATCTGGTTCACCAGGGCTTTCTAGAGTCGGAAAGACATGTCAACTTCACCCTTCCCTAACGAAATTAGACTGGAATTAAACGCACGCGATTCATAGTAGTCATCAATGCGGAAAACTGTTTGTAGAAATGGGCATCAATAGCCAGCACGTCAAGAGAAGGTTGCATACATACCATTCGTCCTCACTATACCCCCAAGTGGTCCCGATCCATCCTCCTTGTGGCAATTCGACAATGCCTTGAACGCTGCTTGCGATTCCTCCGGCAATCGAGTCATCAGAAACTCCAGCAGCTTCTCAATCTGCATGTTCAATGCTTGTTGTCTTTGCTTTGGCGTGAACTGTTTTGGGATCGGCCCTGTAGGGCGCCATGCCCTGGGAGTGACGATCAAGGGACGTTCCGCGAGGACCAGGTCTCCCCATCTGATATCGCGAGTGGCAAACATGCAGATGCCTCTGCCAGGAGATTCTTCCAGACGAAAACAATCGGGGCTGGTAGGGCGCGGAAGGGGCTCTGGGAATCCGGGTGTGTTGAGAACAGCACGTTTAGCCCGAGCACTAACGAAGCACTCTGCCCAACAGTCGGGAAAGTCAGCGGGTTTGGAACCAGCTGGTGTGATCGGAAGACTAGTGCAGAGCCAAAGGTCGTCTGGGTGGTCAGTTCTGAGTCCATCCACTGCTTGGCTAGTCATTTTCGCCTGGTAACCGTCGGTAGACACTAAGTGAGATTGGGTATTGTGAACAAAGATAGGTTTCTGGAAATATCGCACTTCAAGTCGCCAGCCTGCCTTGACTGCGCAGCCAAGTCGACGAGTTGAGAGGCTCTTGCGTGTTTGACTGGGTATTCGCATTAAGGAAACCGCACTTCATATCGTGAATGTCAACTGGAAAGTACACCAAAAGTGACGTGGCCGTAAATGCAGTTCGTGACGCTCGACGGATAGGTTGGCGTTTTTGGCAAAAATGAAAGAAAAGAACAAAATGCTCTGTAAATACTAGCAGATATCTACCTCGATAGTTCATAAAAAACAAAAAAAAAATGAAACTAAACCACAAGCCAACATCCAAAACAGATAATCACACACAAGTCATATCGTAGGTGGTTCCATAGAAAGCAATAAAGAAGTTGACCGGAAAGTAGAACGCAAGTATGCGGGGAGTGAATTCACCAGTCTTTCCACCTGACAGACGAAGACGAGGATCTGTTTGACTCGTAGTGCCGAACCCGCTGAATGTAACCCCAGATGCGGAGCTGTCAATTTTGGCGTGAAGATGGGACCAATTCAGGGCATGAGGCTTAAATATTGTACACCCACGCTTCCTGTCGCAGTCTGAGTGGCCTCAGTTGAGTACTTGACAATAACGAGCTACGCGACATCATCTGCTTGTGGAACACTATCAGAATCTCGTGGTAGCAGAATGGATGCACTGACTTACACTTGTACAATTACAACAATGACAATACAGCGGAACCAGACAAACGACCAACACTCAATTGACGCCCATTCTACTCATTTTTGCCCACGTCTCCTCCAGCATCTTCTCCATCATCTCCTTCTGTTTTTTCTCGGCCTCTGCTGCCTCCTTGATTGCCGTGTTCCTTGCTCCCCACCAAACGAGCTTATGCGCAACACTTGCCCTCCTCCACTTCTTCTCCTCTGTCTTATTGCCCAACTGCATATACCCATTCATCAATCTCCCAGCATAATCTCCATAAGCCTTTATAGACTCCAAGCCTTCGTCCTCCATTAATTTGATGTCCCTCAAAGTCGGATTGATGAGCAAATCCATCAAAGGAGGAGGTCCCGAACGAGGAATGGCCATCGGCTGGAAGAAGGGTTCACCAAACTTTTGGATCTTCTTGCGGTTAGCGTCAGAGGAAGTGGGGTTGGAACAAGCTTCACAGCCACACTGGAACCCGTAGGAACGAAGTTGGTACTGACGCTCAGCAGTAGGTATCAGTAGGTCTGAAAGGTAGGTGATGGTGATTTCTTCATCTTTCTTGATGTTACGAGTGGCACGAAGATGGAGAGAGAAGGTAGGCGAGTCCCACTCACGAGCTGCATTGGGTCGGCAGCTATATGCGCATGCATACATTAGTTAAGTGTAGCCAGTGGTTTGAAAAGAAAGACATGCCTATGATTGACACGGGAGAGTACCTTGAATACACCACTATAGTAGCGAGACTGTTCTGGGTAACCGGGCCGCACTGACAACGATGATAAGACCATGAATCCTAATTGACAGGCAAAACACGTACCAGGCTCAAAATAATCGCTGACTTCGAGAGCTACAGAGATGTTGTCAGTCATCACTGAGCATGCATCCAGCAGTTCGATAATACGTACCATTAGTCCTGTGAACACCAAACAGTGGTCCACTACCATCCTCGGTATGACAGTTATACAACTCCCTGTATGCCTTCTGGTCTTCCTCCGTCAACCTGCCCACCAGCATTTCCATTGTCTTCTCCTGTTGAAGTAAGACCAACTGCCTCATCTGCTCTGGAGTGGTATGCATCGTCATGGGTATCATGGGCTCCATCATAGCTGGAATGACCAACAATGGCCTCTCGGCCATGATCAGATCGCCCTGTTTCATATCACAATTCGCGAACACCCCCATACCCTTGCCCGGAGAATTCTCGACCCGCCAGCAATTAGCACCGTTGGTCGGACGAGGAAGGCTAGAAGGAAATCCCGGAAAGTTGACGATGGCACGTTTGGCGCGTCCAGAGACATAGCATTCGGACCGACCGTCAAGCTCGTCGGCTGTGGCAGGTTGAGTGGTGATGATCCACAAATCATCAGGGTGATCGAGAAGGCTGCTGTCCATTTCTTTGTGTATTATGCGTTTTTGCTGTAGCAGCTCGTCGAGGCCGTCCAAAGCCACTGCACAAGTTCAGGTAAGCGAGGAGCTAATTCCAGTCTGCAAATAATATTGTACCTGGAGCCCTTTTCAGCCCACCGACCTCCTTTGACTGAGCAGCCAAGTCGATGACATTGACCGTCCCAGGACCTGAATCACGCTCGATGTCTGCGGTGAGCACTGCCTTCTTCACAGTTTTGGTAGTCTTCGCGTTGTTGAGAAAGCCTCGTTTCATGGTGCAGAGCGGTTACTGTTAATGAGACAGTGATTGAGTGAAAGGGTGGGGTGAAGAAGCGGGCTGGTTGTGACTGATTGCGAATCATTTATGCATTTATATGGAAACACTGAGCTTCGAATCTTGACTGTAATTAAGTAAAAAAGACGAAGAGAACATTCTGATACTTACCCACAAAGAGCTGTCTCCGAACTGAAAGAATCGATTGGAAAATTAGTGTTTGTCGCCATACAGGTAAGTTGTTGTGATGGTGGTAGTAAAGCCATAAAAATTCCAACCTGGGTCCGACGCTGGCCGACTCAATTTTGAATTGTGGTGCGCTAAGGCGCATCCAGGTCATTACAAAAACCAAGTCAGACTACGGTCAGACTACATCTATTTACAACAATCGATCTGGATGCCAGTACATATACATCTAACAAGTACAGTAGATCAATTTGCTCATGGCCCTACTCACAACCCGTCTACAAGTCAACCATACAGTGTAACGCCTTCTCGTCTTCCGTGTCCACATTCCTCGCTGGTGTGGTGCCCACAGATTTCAATTTAATAAATTTGGCCATTTCTTTGATTTGCTGGGAGGGAGCAGCGTTGGAACAGGTTTCGCAGGAGCATGTAAAGCGGTAGTAGCGGCGGGTCTGTTCGTGGAGAGTGGAAGCGGGTTCCAATAAACCTGAGATGTAGCAGACGGTGATTTCTTTGTCCTTCTTGGTGTCCCGACTTGCGCGGATGTGTAGAGAAAATGTAGGTGAGTCGTAGTCGAGAGAGGCGTTTGGACGGCAGCTGAGTGATCAGATTAGGTCGGGACCAGAAGACAGGGCAAGAGGAGCAGCTTACCTATGGTTCATACAGGAAAGTTTGTCGGAAACTCCTTTATAGTAGCGACGTCGTTCTGGATAGTCTTCGCCAAGTTTCTGAAGTTCAGCGTAGTCGTTGATTGTAAAACCTTGAAGCATTGTATCAGTGAATTCCTGTGATGTGGTGAGCCAAGGTCTTACCATTAGTCCTGACCACCCCATTGAGCGTTCCAGTGCCATCGTTCGTATGGCAGTCCCACAGCTCCCTGTACGCCTTCTGACGTTCCTTTGGCAATCTGTCCAACATTGTCTCCAAACGTGCCTCTTATGGCTTCAACATCCACTACCAAGTCTGCTCCTCTGTGAGACCCTTCGGCAGCGATGCTAGAGCTGATGGTAAAATCACCAAGGCTCTCTCCGCAAAAATGAAATCGCCAAATGTATGTCACAGTTTGCAAAGAACTCCAGCCCCTTTCCGGGTGATTGTTCGATGCGGAAGCAGTTGGGTTTCGTAGGACGAAGGAGAGGAGAAGGGAATCTGGGAATCTTGACGATAGCTCGTTTAGCGCGTCCGCTAATGGAACACTCTGACCATCATAATTATTAGTATCTTGAAGGTTTGGGCCTTATACCGACAGTGGGGAATCGGGGATGGCTGAGTAGAATGGGAGAGTTGTTTTTAACGGGACTGAGAACAAAAGAACAGAGCCTGTCAGAGGGCACGGCAACTAGAGGGGCTGAAGCAGTGTTCCATTTAAGTTTGAGGACTCAAAATTTTGCAGCTGTGATTGTGCTCAGCCTTGTTACCTGCTAGTTTGCGCATCTTGGATACCGTAGGTCCTGGTCGGCGCTTTAGTCAGTTGATCGTTAGGGGTTGCTTGGATGCTGTTTGGCCGGCAAAAAATCAACCAAACACCAAGGTACTCCGTTCTCAAGAATCAGGCCATGCTCAGGTCCTTGTTTTCGGTTAATGGAAGAGGATCATTCTCAGTGATTCAAACGGTTGCCTTAAAGACTTCACTTACAATTTCTGCACTGCACCTATGCTGCTGTAGGGTTGAAGTTTAGTCAACCGTCGATATACGCTGGCACAATTTGGCAATTGGGGATAGTGACGTCAACGCGTTAACTTCTCCAATCCGAACGGGGTCTTACACATATCTTCTCCGTTTTCATCCGCGACGTCAGCGCTTTTGCCAATCCGACTTACATATGGCGGGTGAATACTCTTCACTGGTACTCTCCATCTTCAAAGCATGATGCTACGCGCTTCGTCGACAAAATGTTTTTCGAAACCGCAAATGTCGTCCCTGACAACATTAGCAGAACGCGTCCGCAACTTTTCCTCGAGCTCGCGTCGTGAGCAGCAGCGCCTGGTCATCCTTGGATCCGGATGGGGTGGATATGAGATTTTGAGGAAGGTAGACAAGAAGAGATGGAGTGCGTTTTGTTTCTCTTCATCTGGGATTAAGGTGACTTACTCTTATCCCAGATGTCACTATGATATCGCCCAACAACTACTTCAATTTTACACCTTTACTTGCGGGATGCTCTACTGGAACATTGGAGTTTCGTTGTGCTGTTGAGCCTGTAAGCTCTAGCATACATTGATCACCGTCCACTCTTCTGAATGTCATTACAGGTCCGGAGATTCGCACCGTCGGTGGTTCGTATCATACGCTAGCTTTTTCTGTCGATGACTCCTTATGCTACTTTGTCCATCTAGACTGCATACCAAGCTTGGTGTGACTCGATAGGTCAGTGACGTTCTTTGCATACATATACTGGACCTTACGTCTTGGGAAACAGACTTCAAGAACAAAGTCCTGCGCTGCGTATGTATTCATTTTACTACGAGCATATAATCCCTCGAAATCGTCCAACCGTCCGTTTCCTTCATCCTATCAGATGCCCGCGACCCCGCCGTATCCTTATGCCTCTCCTTCTGACACATTCAACGACAAAACGAGAGTGATTCGTCGACCAGGAACAGATGAGCCATTTACGGTACGGTATGACAAGCTGGTTATTGCTGTTGGATGTTATTCCCAGAGTGAGTCTGAATTATTATTTCTTTCTTGGGCTTTCGGGACATACGGCATATATTACGGTCATTGACCCATGTATGCGCATGTCCAAGTATCGCCGACATTTCCTGTGTTCTTTGGACGCGTGTTGACGCTTGAAGGAGCGGTTATTGACGGTTTTACTTTTCCCAGCATTTAACATCCCAGGTGTCAAAGAGCACGCACACTTCCTCAAAGACATTCGAGACGCCAGGGCCATAAGAAATAGGATTTATGAATGTGAGTCATGCGTTTTCATTCTCGGTAATGGCAAGATTTATGCATTGCATCCTTCCACTAGGCCTCGAACAGGCCAACCAACCCATCCTGTCCGATATTGAACGCAGAGGACTCCTCAACTTTTGTGTTGTGGGCGGAGGCCCAACTGGCGTCGAGTTTGCTGCAGAACTACATGACCTGTTACACGCTGAAATAGCCAAACATTATCCTAACCTGGCGAGGTTAAGTAAGATCAACCTTTACGATGTTGCTCCGAGTATTTTGGGGATGTTTGACAAGGAGTTGATTAAGTGAGTGTACATGTTGGAGTTTGTGTATAGGTCTAACTGTAATGCATTCGCCAATGGTGCGATATAGGTACACCGAGAACACTTTCAAGAGGGATGGGATCAGTATTTTGACCAGTCATCATGTCGAGAAAGTGGAAGCGGTATGTCTAATGATTTATTTCTGGGCCCTCTTAAAGCACTTGAAGTAGCGTTGTGGATTCCCGATGCTGATAACTGCTTTACAGGGCAAACTGTTCGTCAAAGAACAGGGCGAAGTTCCATTCGGTCTTCTTGTCTGGTCGACGGGTCTTGCGGCCAATCCATTAATCACTTCAATCACGGAGCTGAAGAAAGACAAGAGCGCCAGAAGGTGAGTGTGGCAAACACCTTGGCTTTCTTAACTGGTAGACCACACACTGATGCGTATTACGCTCTAGCATCATAACCGACGCTCATCTGAATGCATTGAGAGCTGATGGAACACCTGATCCAGACGTCTGGGCCATTGGAGACGCGTCCATGGTAGACGGTAGCATGCTACCGGCGACTGCTCAAGGTAGGTGCTCAAGCTGTAACACTACTTGCCTGTTAACATTATCATCGTAGTGGCGAACCAGAAAGCGAAGTACCTTGGGAAGAAACTTAACAAGATTGTTAAGGATCAAGACCCCAAAGAACCTTTCGAGTTTCATAATCAGGGCAGTTTGGCGTATATTGGAGATTGGTGCGTTGTTGACGCCGATGGAATTCGAGTCCTCATTGGCTGACTGAGCAACGCGGTTCTTCATTACAGGAAGGCGATATACGAAGGACCAGAGGGGAGAGAGGGTAAACCTTTCAGCCAGGAATATGGACGTCTGGCTTGGTTGTTGTGGAGATCGGCGTACTTCACTATGACGCTGAGTGTGAAGAATAAGTCAGTTGTACTTGTTTGTGCAGACGGAATACTTTACTCACTAATTTCACTTTTTCCATGGCAGGGTTCTCGTCCCGTTCTACTGGTTCCTTACTTGTACGTTGAAACTTCCTCTTGCTCTTACAAACATGTTTGAACTGAGCATTCGTTATAGGGATCTTTGGACGTGATATCACGCGTTTTTAGACGTACTAGTACTACTCCACTATCTGCTAGTGCACCGTAGCCTATACTAAGTAATAAAAGAGGTATTTCTAGGTACTAGCTGTATCGAATATCTTTCCGTATCATAGAAAGGCCCTGCGTGTATTCGCGTTGGCTTCCTCCTCTTTGACAGGCCTAAAACTTTCCAACGCCATTGCAGATGACGGAGCGGATTGCCTGGCTTTGATTACACTCGGTGAAGGAATGTCTGGATTAGGCCCTGAGCGTAAATACTCAGCGATGAATACACTCCAGTTGGAATCAGAGGGAAAGAAATGACCTGTATGTGTCGAAAGGGCACCATGAGCCGCAATGAAAAAAAAAGCAGTACATAAAATACAACACAACTTAGCGCACTCACCACCGTCGTGTGTCTCCAATCTCCGACTCAAACTAACGTCTAGTAACGTCTTCGTCCAAATTTCCGTAATCATCGTGTCAGCTTTACCAATGACGTGCAATGTCGGTGTGGAGTACCCTGAGCTAAATATCTTGGTGAAAAGGGGGACTGGAATCTTAAAGCCGGAAACAGCGACACAGAATTTACTGAGAGAGCATCATGAAGCAGAGGCATTGGGGTGTCTAAGGTGGTCGCTCACAAGGGAGGATGAGGCGCATGTCCATCTACGAGGAACGGTGGATATCGTTCTGGGTGTTCTAGCTGTTGGGTTGATCGCATTGATGAATCAGACACTCTACAACACGAGCCAAGAGAAAACACACCAAAGCAGAAAGGAAGGCTGCCAACGCAGCTCCCATACTGAAGCCCATGACACCCTATCAGCTCACTAGTATGTTAGCGCAGTCTGTTGTAAACAGAAAGCTACCGTGGCAAAGGAACACCCACTTCAAATCTCCCATTTTTCAGCTTATCTCTCATATACACCAGTGTCTCTTCCAGGCCGACTGCCGTCCATGGTTCTTCGTTCCAGATCCACCATGTCCGAGGAGTGGGTTCTTCTGATGAGGAAGAGGCACCTCCAAGAGTAGAGGATTGTCGAGGGATCTCGGTAGATTCTAACTTATGTGGGGCGTCGAGGAAGACTAGTACAAATTACGGAGATGACAGTAAAATGATCATCAAAGCTAATTCGAAGGAGCGCAAGATATACGTACCCAATTCGACGTCTTGAGCTTGTTGGATAAGGCCACGCAACTGCGTGCCAAAATAGTCAGATACCACCAAGAAAAGTCACAATCCTGGATCCATCCAAGGAAACGACAGTAACTCGGCTCACCTTCTTGCGGAAGACGCTAGCGTTTTGAGTGCGTCCGTGTAGGACAAGGACGCGTCTGGTTGCCGACATTCGGGATAACCAAAGCTCTGCAAGTCCTGGAATTTCGAAAGATTTTTTTCAAAGAGTCGACGGGGCAACGGACACCCTAGAGGACAGGAGAACGGCCTGACGCTTTATATACGTTGAAATACCATACATCCTTACCCGTGGTCGACTGAGCTGCTGCCAGGTCGTCGCCGCTCGCTGCAGTGTATAACGTCAGGCACAGTATGAGGTTGTCTTCGGAGATACGTACTCCGAAAGAGCGCCATCACGTCTTTCTTCTGCACTGTCGGAGTCAGTTAAATTTCATCGTATACAAGATAAAGGGACTTGCTAGTACCCATCTTTCAAAGACATTCGAAGTCCTTGGCCAACAGCTCTCGCCCTGCATCCGATACGTGTGTGTTGCAAGTCGAGTGGAAGTCTGAAATAGAGTCGGACAATGCCGCTTGCACACTTTATATGTTTCCATTTCTGGAAGCTAACGTCTAACCAGTAAAAACACAACTACAACACCGTCTAGCTTACTTAGGTCTAGATCTTAAGTAGATACTTAATTCAAACTAAAACCCGCCTCCAGCAACTCTGGAACATGGTCGTTAAAGAGAGGCCACGAACTTGCCATTCGCAGAGCCGCCTTGCTCTTGCTCTCCTGTGACAGGTGTAGCTCTGCCAGAAGGTGCAGCAGACGATGAAGCAGATTCTGCAGCTTTGATTGCGCTTGGTGAAGGGATGTCGGGACTAGGCGCTGAGCGTAAAAATTCAGCAAGGAACCTACCCCAGTTGGATTTCGTAGGGACAAAGTGGCCTGCGGTGACAGTAAAACGAAGAAAGGGCCGAGGCAAGTCAATCCATGAGGAACCACGAAATTATGCAGAGTGGAAGGACTCACCACCTTCATGCGTCTCCAACCTCTGATTTCGGCTAACTTCCAATAACATATTCGACCTTTCCTCGGTGACAACAATGTCTGTCTTGCCCAAGACGTGCAATGTCGGTGTAGAGTATCCTGAACTGAATATCTCATGGGAAAGGGAATCTAGAAGTTTGAAGCCGGAGACAGCAACGCAGAATTTACTGCAGACCATGGTCAGAGAGAGCAGAAAAGGGGTGGGAGTTTGTCACTCACAAAGGAGGATGAGGAGGCTGGCCATCTACAAGAAATGGTGGATAACGTTCTGGGTGTTCTAACTGTTGTTTGGAATCATGAGGGCACTGTACAAGCGTTCAGCATGCGGAACACACCAAAGCAGAAAGCAATCCTGCCAACGCTGCTCCTTGGCTGAAGCCCATGACACCCTATCAGCTTCGTCAGTAGAACAATAAAAAGAAAAGAGCACGAAAACACGCACGTCAAATCTCTCTACGTTCAGCCTGTCCCTCAGAAAGACCAGTGTCTCTTCCAGCCCTTCAGCCTTCTGTGAGTCGGGTTTCCATCTCCACCATGCACGAGGAATCAAAGATGGGTCTTCTAACGAGGTAGATGCACCTCCAAGAGCAGTGGGATCCCCCGGTATGTCTGCATACTCGAGAATATGTGGACCATCGAGGAAGACTGGATTGCCATGAAGATAAGGGCAAAACGAAGGTAAGCCCAAGAACTCGGGAGGAGGTGGAGAATGAAGGATGCATACCCATTTCAACATCTTTGGCTTGCTTTCTGAGAGCGCCCAACTAAATGAACAGATAGCCGGTGGTTATGATCATCGAGAGCGTCAAGATAAGTGACGATCTATCCAGAAAATTAGTCAGAAGCCGTCCCAATCTCTGTAACATATAGCAAAACTCACAACCCACCCTCTTGCTGAAGATGCTAGCGTTCTGAGTGAATCCGTGCAGTACAAGTACGCGTCTGGCTGTCGACATTTCCGAGTTAAGAAGCTTGGAAGAATCTAGCTGCTTCGTGATCTGATTTCTGGATACACAAAAACCTTGCGGGCAGGGAACGTTGAGGGAGAGACCTGAATTTCCTGTCAAGGGTGGTGATGGTAACGGGCAAACTTTTCACAAGCCGAAGAATTCGTCAGCGACTCAATTTTTTTGGTATTGCGGTAATTGTACAGGGCAATCCTGGATAATTTACAAACGATAGTGTTGAAGGAGTTCAATGATATTTACATAGCTAGCAATTGCGACAGGAAACAAGAAAAAAGGGATAGAAAAAAAATTACTGCCCCATGGCACTCGAAAACCTATTACATACCATCAACATTCCTTTTGCCTTTTTGAAAATTTCTTCAGCTTCGTCCATATCCTCCATACCGAAGATTTTGAGGCACTCTCCAGAGGTTGACTCATGTTCTTCCTTTCCCAAGCTTCCCAATGTTCCAGAGGTGTTGTATGCACCGTCATGCTCTGAGCACGCTGCCTGTGACTCCCTGCTCTCATTTTGACAGAGGCCCGCCTCGTTGAAACGGAGGAGTGATAACGAGAGGACGATTGAGTACGCTCCTGACTGGAACCGTCAGTCTCAAAGTCACCGAGACAAACGACAGGTACAAATGCATTCCTGGGACTGCCAACCTCGGGCTGTTCAGAACTGTGTTGCACCTGCCGACTAATCGGAGACTTGAGCAAACCTAACCCCAACAGCGACGAGCGCCTGGGTCGATGACTTGACGGATTCGGAGAAGCGAAACTGGAAACTTCGTGTTCACCACCATACACAGTGCGTCTCCGATGTCCATAGTCCGTGCCTACGCCCACGCTCACGGCTCTGCGTTTCATCTTGTTATTCCTTCCCACTGCTTCATTCAAGCCGAGGCTGACGCTTCTCCCTTTCCCAGCAGGTGTGGAATACTTCCTGCTATCTATGTTCCTAATGCTCCCAGACATGCCCAGACGCCTTTCCCTGCCAAACACACACTCTTCCAATTCCAAACTTCTATCCCTCGTGTCCATAGCGTTCAACACCTCGATAGTCAACCTCTCCTCAAGCGTCACTGGCTCAGCTAGGTCCTCTATAAACCGCCAGTTCTCATCTGCAGGAGAGGGTGAATATGGATTTGGCAATCTAGGAGACAATGGTGAGGCCAAAGGAAACGCCACAGACTCCGAGTGAACAAGACTATCTTGTCGTTGAGCTTGAGAGTAAGCAGAGACACGGACCCTCTGCCTCGGTGTACGGCACTGAACCCGACAGAGCCGGTGATCTGGGAAATCTGTAGCGTCTGGAGAAAGGGTGAGTTGCGTATCTGGTGATCCAGCAGGGCTACGGGCTTCGAAATCCGAGGTAGGGAGAATAGACGTCTGCGCTTGATATCGTGATGGTGCTCTGACACAGGCGTATTCGTCCGTTTGGAAGGATAAATTGGAGAGAAGTGGGGAAGGTGAAGCAATTGCTGTGTGCCCTGGTGACGGCAAGAAAGGGAATAGCTGTGTAACAGATGCTAAACGCCTTTGCCCTCCTTGTCCAGGTGAAAATGACAAAGAATCAGGCTTTGAGATCAGCGAGAGCCGTTTTGGTCGGGGTAAGGAGAATTTGGAGCCTGGTTGGGAAAGAGAGTGGCCAAGTTGAGAAAATGGCGCAGACAGCCTTTTCCACCGGTTTTGTTTGCTCTTCTGACTATTAGTGGAGTCCTGGAGAGGCTCAGCCTGTCTATTTCGAGGAGTGAAAGACGTCCTAAGAAGTGGGGGGGAAGATGAAACAACGGGAGGGCAACTACGGGGCAAAGCGAGCCCTGCCAGAAAGTTGTGATTTTGCGCAGATGTAAGCAGTAATGGTTCCACAGGTGGTCTGGGACTGAAGACAAAATCCCCAGCTCGAGAAAGGTGGCTCTCTGAAGAGACATGACTGTCGACGCCGATGACGTCAGCCGTTGTCCAAGATGAAACGCGCCCAGACCGTTGCCCTGACCTCAAAGACGACATGAAGACGACTTCGTCAATTTCGGAGTCATTCTCGGCAGCTCGCAGAGTCTGTTCCTTCAATTCCAGGTTGCCATGATCGCTTTCTTTCGGTGTGGGCTGCGCTACAGAGACGGTACTATCGCAAAAATGCACGCAGTGCAATGACGCAGTGGATGGAAAAGGTTGGAGTGCGCTAGCGGTGTCATCGAGAGGAGTGAGGTCGACGCTTGTATGGCCATCCTCTGGCGAGGTAGGCACATAACATCCGGCTGCGTCTACAGCGTCAAATTCGTCGTCGCATGGATCCGCCTTTGCGTACACGTCGTCAGACACGGAAGCAGTTGAAGTTTCTAACTCAGCGGTTGGCGTAGATGTAGCGCGTGCGGTCGACACCTCATCTTGATCTGAGCCAGGGTCGCTCTCTGCGAGAGAAGATAGCTCTTCCGCAAAACCAGCCATGTCAGAAGCACTGTCAGAAGTGTTGAAGACCATGCTCATACTGAGGGAGACATTCGGATCCAAAGCGACAGACGGTGGATTGGGAAGCGGAGGATGAGACAGAGCAGCGATGTCCTCCCATAGGCTATATATAGGGCCGAAGAAAGGATGGTCCTTGACATCCTCGTCACCCAAGCGATTATGCGGCTGGTCGACTAGAAGCTTCAGAACATTAAAAGAGGGTCTTAGTTTACAAAACTCCTCGCAGAGAGAATGGTATCCACTCACTGCTCGCAGAAACCCTTCGAGATGTGACCCATCTTCACCAGCATATAGATTACTGATCCTTGCAACGATCTTCTCAAGTTCTCCAAATGCCAAACTGAAGTCTCCTGCAGTGCGTCGCCACAGTCTGTCTCTGACGCTAGTGTTCGGAATAGGAAGAAACCGAAAAGGTATAGCGCCTGTCGCGAGTTCGTAGAGCATTACGCCTAAACTCCACCAATCAACCTTCTGGTCGTAAATTACATGACCGGCGGGATCTCTGTGTCTTATCTCCGGAGCGGCATATAACGGAGTCAAGGAGATGAAGGTATGGGGAGGTAGAACTATAGGGTGAAATGTCTTCTTTGCTGGAGACTCTAAGAATCGCGCCGAGAAATCATCATAGTCAAAAGAGAGAGGTAGGAGACTTGATGCTCCAAAGTCGCTAATGATGGCATGACCAGAAGATGAGACCATGATATTGGCGGGCTTGATGTCTTGGTGCACAATGCCACTTCCATGGAGGAAAGTTAAGCCGAGAACCAGCTCGGCAGCCAACAGTCGAAAAGAAGCTAGAGCGTTGCTCTGGTATTTGCCATCTTCAAGGACGAGAGGCAAAGAAACCGAAGAAAGGCGTGAGGTTACTGTAGCGGGCTGTAGACGAAGTCGAGAAGCGACCTCGGGATTTTCCAGGGACACTGGATGGTATTCCTAGAGATCGGGTCAAGACTGGACAATGGGGTAGGAGGTTGCTGCACATACCAAAATCATGAATACGAACTGATCGTTCTGAAAACTTTCTGACATTGTCTGCAAAAAATTGACTCCTCTACCGTTGGCGTCGTCCAGTCCTTTGATCCACCGCAATGTCCGTAGCTCTCTCTTTACTTCTTCGGTTTCGTTTTGTTTCATTCCAGTCTTGCGTAAAACTTTGATAGCACACAACTTTCTCGGGGTATCTGGCGTTGTGTTTTCATGAAGATGACCAAGGAGAACTTTGCCATACGCTCCACATCCAATCGTTCCGAGCAGGTCAATATCAGATAACGATCTGGTGGATGACAGTGAATGTACTGGAGATCTGAAGTGGTCTAACGGCCTCTGCGGACTTGAAAATTTGACACCAATTGGCACCTCGAAGGTTTGTTTCAATTGAGGATTTGGTGTCCGCTGATGCATAGAAGACATGGAAAGCACACGTCGCTTCGGGAAAGAAGAGAAGACAGGGGAAGAGTGGTTGGAGAAGCTGACAGAAGAGCACGGCGCACGAGTAAAGCGTGGAGAAGAAAGCCAGGGTTGGAAAGAACAATTGTCTATGTTGCCGTTAGCCAAAAGCGGGATCCTGGGAGATACGATAGGTGCTGGACATAGCGAAGAGAGTGCCAGCTGTACAGAAGTTGAGTCGCAAAAGGCCTGGATTGCTTCCTGGTCTGTCAAACGCATATGGGATGGTTTGGGGGTCAAAATTTTGTAGGAAAGAATGACTTGTTGATAGCAAAAATTTCCAGAATTTCGCCTAGAGGGCTAAAGGGAAGAGGTAGCGCGGTAGTGTAAAGGGAAGAGGAAGGTGGAAGAGGAGGTAGAGGTAGGGCGTGGGAACAAATGTCCAAACACCTCTTGTTCCAACCAACGTCCTTCTCGGAGACCTCTTTTCTTCACCGCTCCCTACGGCCTCAAAATGCCCCCTACGAGATCTTCAAAACGACAGGAGAAGGCAAAGGAGATGGCAGACGAAGAGACAGCCGTTGAGGCTACTCAAGACGAAGATGTTGTCATGACTAGTGTGGACACAAACGAATCCACTGAAGACGACCCAGCGTCGGATGGTACTGCAAAGATGACCATGGACGCAAGGAAGGCAAAAATGGAGGAACTACGGCGGAAAATGGTGCATCTCAGACTTGACTCTTATAGTACACCTGGTTGCTAACTCGTCGCTTTACAGGCTGCTTCATCCAGGGCAAACCGTGCTTCTCTCGTAGAAGAGAGCACAAAATCGAAGATCACAGCCCGGGACGCTGCACGGTTAGACAGGCAGCGCAAACTAGCCGAGACATTGCGGTTGAAGGCAGACGCCGAGGAACGAGGAGAGGATGTTGAAAGGGCGAAGAACTGGGAGTATACAATAGAGGAAAATGATGCCTGGGAGAAGAAGCAGGCGAGGAAGGCTAGGAGAGCAGACTTTGCGTTCCATGGTGAGCTTTCTCTGCTTTTCCGTCATATGCGTCTCAGCAGCTTATCTTTGCTAGATGACGCTCATGCCGCCAGGCGGCGATACAAGAAGGAGCTCGACCACATAAAACCTGACCTTGAGGCTTACAACAAGCAGAAAGAGGTTGCGATGGGCTTAGCTCCTGGTACCCTGACCCAATTCGATCCTAAAGCTGGACCGGCTGTAAGTCTCAGACTTTCTTCCATGTTTGATATGCTGATGCGTTTGATTCTGTAGTCCTCGCCCACTAGTCTTGAGCAACAACTCGCCGCAGAGAACCTGTATCGTGATGCCAACACTCTCATGTACGGCGACAGCAAACCGTCTGAAGAAGCCATTGATAGGGTCGTGTCGAAGATTAATAGAGAGTGCGCTTTTCTGGTTTCTCAATTGTACTCATTGAGCTGACCCTCCTGCCTCGCAGCATCGACAAGAAGGGCAAATTCTCTCGAAAACGTCTCAACGAAGACGAAGGCGATATCACCTACATCAACGAGCACAATCGTGTATTCAACAAGAAGGTCTGTTTAAACTCTACACCTCGCTTCCAGTGACCTTGACACTCAACATATTTTCACTTTTTACTTCTAGATTGCTCGTTACTACGACAAGTACACCGCGGAAATCCGGGCAAGTTTCGAGCGTGGCACTGCTCTTTAATGTCATCTGCAGCCCACTTTGCATGCTTCTTTCCCTATGGATGATGTCTCAGGATATATCTTATGAATGTACACTTGTAATAACATGATAATGCCAGCCGCTGTCCAACGTTGAAGTTGGCCTTCGTCATGTCTGCATACTCCTTGGAGAAAAAGCCACCTGGTCTTGACTCCATACGAATCTTCTTCAGCTTTGAAACTGATGCGATGAAGATCAAACTAGCACTGCTGGCATTCCAGGTCGTGTTCAAGAATAATCTTGATAGCGGACAAGGCAATTCTCCATTAAGCCTCGTCACCTTATTCTCTTACAGTTTCATGTTAGATCCGGCTGCAGTGGCCTCGAATTAGTGAGTCTGTCTGCCTTCTTCCGTTTACCCATAGTATCAGTCGCCTGCGGCTGTGGCGCTTCTTCATTCCGTGATCATCATGAAGACCTACCTCGCCAATCCCGAGAAGTTGATACAATCTTTGTGCTTTCATCCATGAGAGCATCAGGGGTCAGGGTCCTCAGTATGACGATCATCAAAACTTGTTCTCCGCGTTCACTCATCATCTTCTTGCCAGCGAAAACAATTGAAGATCCCCCCCGTCCAAATGGGACCAATAACCACTGGTGCAATGCCAACAAAGGCTCGTGGTGATATTGGTGATTTACGCTTTTTCAACATGTACGTCTCAGAAATGTGATGATCTTCATTCTGATCCAACGGCAGATCATTTTTCATTCCTCGCTGGACTAGAATCGTCATCTCAAGCGGGAATGACATGCATTTCTGAGTACCTATGGTTTAATACTACGTCTTGATATTCATGTCTCTTACTTATCAACCTCCCACCAGGGCTCAATTCCCCGCTTCGTATGCTGCACCAAAATCAGACCGCAGTCCCGGTAACCCCATCGCTTCTTGAGAACTTTATCCCTGATCACGAACTCTCCTCTTCTCCAACAAGGTTCTTGGTTCTTGGTTGCCTGATTGATCTTATCATCGTGACAGTTTTAAGCAAACCTTCCAGTTTTCAGGACCTTTATTACCAGTACCGGTTTCACGGTTAACTCAAAGCCGCCCGATAAAGATTGACGAATGCCACCGGCCCACTGACGATGCAAGTGGTGCATTGGACCATATATACGATTCCTCGGCTTTGGGCGCATGTCATTTTACGCCACGGTTACGCAGCGCTGTTCAGTTTACGAAGATCTCGACGCACTTTCTTGCTCAATGTCAGGCACACTGTCATATGACCCTTTGGCGAGAAAAATACTCGCAAGTTGAGTTCTGTTAAGTTTCGACGTCGAGCTTTTGAATTGCTTGGCTGAAATGAAAGCGTCGAAGCCAAAAGCGTTTCCAAGATGAAGAATTACTCCGTTGACTGACAGGATATCAGATGCTCTATGAGAACCGACTCTGGTTCGCAACCAGAGTCTTCCACATGTACACTGGTTTGCCACGACCTTAGTCGTCGCCGTCATATCTGCACACCTACGGGCTACAGGTTCAAGTTTACTACCCCCGATTGTGTGTCTACCTTTCGAGTTGGATCTCGAGATTTGTATCCTGGCGCTGATTTTCCCATAAGGCTTCTTGGGTAAGTGGGCTTGATTAATTTAAAAATTTTGAGCTCTAACCTGGAATGATTACCTTACAGCGAAGCACGGGATATACCAGCTACTTATTTGAAGGGCTGGAAAGATGGTGACCTAGTGGTTTCCAACTCCCCAACGTTGACCATTGGATCAGTCAACAAACGGACAAGTCCCGCACCGTGACTTGACTGTTGGCAACGGGCCCGTAGTGGCAGGATATGTCAAATTATCCTTACAGGCATTCTACCTACTACACCCGGGACGATGTTGAATTCATTAGTGAGTTACCGGTGAGTCTTTGCTCGAGAATTGACAGAGGCTTAAGGCGTTAACGTTGATATCGATGACACCGATAATTGTGATTCCCTTTTCCCTCCTTCCACGCTCCTAACGACGGCGGTTTCTCATCTGCATTTGCACACCTAGCCAATGAATAGCGAAGAAGATTATCTTCAGGAGATCCAGACATACACCCGTCGTAACACTCTTTCCTACCCGCCATCCCCGTCCTTTGGTCCCTTTCTCGAGAGTCCGCCACCTTCAATCGGTGGACGTATTGCAAGATTATTCGAAGTGAGTGGTTACATCGAATGTCTAGCAATAAGTAGTTAGTGACACCTTGAAATTACAATGTTTATAGAAACTTAAAAACAAGGTCCGAATCGGAATGAGAAAACTTGGGAAAGGAGATATAGGAAGTACGATGGTGCTTTTGACCTATAGTCACATTTCTATACGTAGTTGGGGAGCAATATATTGGCGAGCGCCTTTTCTTACTTCTTGGAAATGCTACATGATAGTGCTATGCATACCGGAAGCCTGAGGGTTTCGCGATGATTCTCGCAGAAAGAAGAAAACAGCCACTCTAGAGTACTCTAGTTAGGATTCGGATATTTCGGAAAATCAGCGGAAAAAGTAACGGAAATTGCCGGCCCGTCTTGTCCATCCACAATGACGTTATCCATGAGCTTGTTCTTTCTTTCTGGGTTCCTACATCTTTTCCAAACTGCTTCGAAGACTTCCGACCAATCTCTCCAGAAGCATGACTTCATCAACAGCAGCTAACAAATCTCATGAAATTGTTATCATCGGCGGTGGAATAATCGGTTGTTCTACAGCATACTACCTTTCTCGTCATCCTTCATTCTCTTCTCAGTCTACCTCATCACCAATCACGATCAAACTCATCGAAGCATCAAAACAAGGCCCTGCTCAAGGAGCCTCCGGTAAAGCGGGAGGTCTCATTGCCAAATGGGCTTATCCCAAGGAGTTGGTGAATATCTCGTTTGCAGAGCATGTGAAACTTGCAGAAGAGCATAACGGCAAAGACAGGTGGGGCTGGAGGTTTGTAGATTGTGGGAGCTGGGAAGGCAAAGGTGTACTCTCACAGGAATCTGGAACTGGTGTTGGAAAGGAGGGGAACAGGAAGAGTTTGGAGAAGACTTTGGGACTGAACGGGGATCATGAAGAACTGGAGAAGCCTCTAGACCTTGCGAAGAGAAGAAGGAAAGGTCTACCGGATGATTTACTGTGGGTAGACGAAGAATCTACCTATTCATACTCGCCTATGGCCCCAAAAGGTCACACTGCCCAAGTGCATCCTTATCTCTTCACCACCAGTATGATGTCTCTGGCACAAGAAAAAGGCGTCGAGTTTATCTCGGGGCGTGTAACTAACGTCCTTCAAGATCACACTTCCGGAAAAATTACTGGTGTAACCTATCTCGAGTCAAACCCTGACTCAGGTGCGCCTAAAGAAGTGACCATCTCTGCTACGGATGTGATCATCGCCGCAGGCGCATGGTGTCCTTCTATCGATATCGTCTCCAGTCTTCCTATATCCGCGACTCGAGCACACAGTGTCACTGTCCGTCCACAACCGTCCGTGACAATATCGCCTTATGTCTTGTTCACCGAAATCTCTCTGTCAGGGGCCAACGTCTCCCCAGAAATTTATGCTCGCCCCGATAACGAAGTTTACGCATGCGGCCCCGGAGACGACTCTGCCCTTCCCGACAATGTGGACGATGTTCTGGTGGACCAAAAAGCTTGCGAGAGCATCTATAAACATATTTCCAGTATATCTCCGCAGCTCAGCAACGGGACTGTCGAGAAGCGACAGGCGTGCTTCCTACCTATCGTCAGTACTGGGGGTGGTCCTATTGTTGGGGCTGCTTCGCATATTGCAAAAGGTCTCTACATAGCTACTGGGCATACCTGTTGGGTTCGTGAGCCAGCTACTACACAACTCGTGGTGTATCACTGATTCTGTTACTTTTGCAGGGCATTTGCAATGCACCAGGTACCGCTAAAATAATTAGCGAGTTGGTATTCGACGGAAAGATACGTTCAGGGAATCTGAAAAATCTGCATCCTTCAAGATTTGAATAGACTACGCGAGCGCTTATTTACATTTATGGTAATGAATCTGATAATGAACATTCCCAAACTGACGCGTCCAACTCTCAGATGCGTCTCTTTCCCTAATCACTCTATATGAGATGCAGTAAGCAAACGAACCAGACTGGCAGTTATCCAGCGACAGTTCAAACACCCCATCCCCTATAGCGGCCAACGAACATCCTCGGCGTTAGCTAGCTAGTTTCCCATCGTGTATGTAGCTCACAACTTGAAGGCCACGACTTCCCATTCAAACTGGACTTGTGCTCCTTGTTCGGCGTGCCGGAATGGCTGGCCATCCTATAGACTCAAGACCGACGTTGACGGTGTGTGTTTCGCTGCCTGCGGTGTCACATCAATCTCCCAGTATTCTCATGCCAGATCATGTCAAAATGGATATCTAAACTTGCCGGGATCCCGAAAACTCCACAACTTCCTTGAGGCAAGTTTCAGGAGCATGACCCTGCGTTGTCCACTTTGACGCTCACAAGTGGGCCTAATGGCGGTAAGTAGGTCCCATTTGAGATGCATATTTTGTAGGGTCCTTGTCAAACACGATGCTCTACAAATGCGTTTCAGATACACGAGTATCTTCTAAAATTGGAAATATCACGCTGAATCCTTATTCTGTTGGGCTACAGTATGCTCACGGGCACTTTCAAGTATCAACAAAAAGGTAAGCGTAAACTCCTTAGGCTCCTTAGAAGTTCCTTTGCCAAAGGGGTACTGAAATATCTTCAAGGCATATATGTAGTACCGGATTGGAGCCCCGGGCTTTCAGCCGATATAACTGACCCTGACCTCCGAGCCAGAATCGTGTCCGCTCGGTTGCAATGAAGCGGTAGGGCCTGGTAGGGCCCCTCGTTCGTCTTAGGTTCAGAAGTCTTAATTCAAGCTTTTTTCTTCATCCTGAAGCATTCGCGTCGAGTTATACAGATGATAGCGGATTTTTAGAAACATGCATCGAACGGTACCAAGTGGGCTCACTAACCAAAAAGATCATAGATGCTGTGATCCGTTGCTCCGGTACGCAGAAAAAATCATATACCCGAAGGGCTCGTGAAGAGTCGTGAAAAGGATGTTGGAAGTACCTGAAAACTTTCCGGTCCTTGTCCCTTCAAATCGTTTAAGCTGCTTCCAAAATGCAAAACTGCCTGTTTACCAGGCCGTGAAAGCTTCTCTCGACTCTATATGCCGCCAACATCCATCGACGAATTTTGAAGTCTTTCGGTTCCGTGATGCCTTGGTGATGCCGGACATTATAACCTGGTCCAAATCTAATCGAGACGTATCTAGATCTGACCGGCGGTTTATAAAACAACACGCGCTGGCTTTTACAGTCACTCCAATCTCGCCCCGAGAGAGGGCCATGTACGCTCAATACGTTCTCAACTGATTTGTCCTTCTTTCAGGATCTGCACGCTTTGATCTTGTCGTCGTCTGGCTATAAATATATTCACAGACGAAGAAGCAGAAATAGCACTTGTACGTCACTTTTTTTGCATTGATTCCTTGTTCTTCTCCTACTGAGATTGATTCCGCTCCTTCCTTTTCCTCTCTTACTTACCTAAACTTTAGTAGTTTGTTTTTTGGCCATAAAAGACACTCCGATCCTTCAGAATCCACTCCCTTCACATCACGACCTTCAACTACGCTCCAGATCTGATTTATACGAACTATTACTACCATGCAGCGACCTTCTTACCTTGTCAGTACGAATGATGACCCACGCATGTGCGTAACCACCTCTCTTTCTGCAACCAACTTACTGACTTTGACTGACTGAACAGCGCGTTGTGCAAACATTTTAACGTAGTGCCTACGAATTACACTGGGACCCAACCTCCTCCTTATTTCAGCATGCCAATCACTCGCGACGCTCATATGCCATCCCATGCACTCGCAGTGACGCAGACCAGGAACTCAGTCACACCTCTCATGCTCCCTGTCGACGTGAACATGTACAATAATGGTTTTCTGGTCTCCATCATCCCTACGCCTCACCCAGGCACCGCATCCCCAATCCCCCAACCAGGTTCTCCCGTCCCCGTGGTATCTCTCCCCGTTGTTCCGATCAGCGTACCCCATGTACCATCCCTGCCTCTCCTCCTTCTCTTTGGATTAGGCCTCGAACGACAGAGCAATGCTTTGGCCCTGCGCATGCTCCCACCAGAAGTCGTCGCCGAATTTCCCAACGCCGCTGCCATGGCTCAATCCATGGCTCTCCTTGACGAGCACCAATTCAGAAGACGCCTTGAGTTTAACCAAGGACTCTGGCAGAATGTCCTTGCGTTGGATCTTCGTGATCTTGGTCTTCTGACCCTTATTCGAACAGCTTGGAACGTCACGGCAGAGGCTCGAAATCTTCGAATGCAAGGCGTCGGTCGAAGGCGATAATCCTTATTTTCCCCACCATTAAAATATACTCGCATTGTGGATCGTGAATCCAGGAATCGTACCCAAGCGCTGCATATGATTATTCGTCTTGGCTTCTAGTTATTGAGTGTTCTCTTTTCGTTTTCGTCGCTAATGGTGCCTACCAGCTATCTACAATGACTCGCTACTATTTGACTACCTATGTACCGCAATTGTTTCTTTACGCATCATCATCGTATCCTAAATAATTTCTAGTCCCCTTCTCGCTATTATCATTATCGCCCTGTTGTCTAGTTTTCCACACATCACCTTCTCATCATAGCTAGGACTCGATGATAGCCGCAGGTTGCTGTGCTAGCCTTTTCAAGTACAAAGCACAGTATGATCATCATACATGGAACTGCGGAAGGGCCCGAACGGGCTTGCGCATCATCAGGAAGCTAGGTCATTGTCGGTTCTTGCAAGTTGAGGACTTGCCTCGATTCGAATCAAACATGGCAATGCAATCCCAGTATTGCGTACTTCTTTTGTAAACTTGAAACCACCAACCTTCTCTCAGCCCTTAACGCTCGAATGAGCACCTGGGTGACCGATGACATGGAACTGGACCATAAGTTCTATTTCAAGAAACTTGATATCACGGCGGGTCATGAAGCAGTGTGGCGTCAGGCCTTGAAGTAGCGTGGTTTATTCAGAATAATCAAAAAAAAAAGGCCAGTCTTCCGGACGCTGTTTTGAATGCCAATGGCAAATCGTATTCTCGAGGGAAAATAGTGAATAATTTCGAAAATCGGTACCGGTGGGCTCGGGAACGCCTACTGGTGTACTGGTGGCGCGTACGCGTGTTCCTACAGATGTCTGCGCAATATGATCCTACCAAATTCCACTGATGAAAAGATCAACATGAGCACAATCATTCAACGTAAGTACTTCAGCAGTTGGGAATACGTATAAGTGCTCTCAGGGACGCAGTGTTGGTTATAGGGACCGAAATGATCGATAAGACTCGCAAGCTCTGAGCGGAATATGTCAAGCGATCAGGACACGAGAAAGCACGAAACAAGCTGGCTGTCCTTGTCAGGGATTTCGTTCCTAGCCTTCCGAGGCGAACTAGATGAATTGATTAACCGTGAGCCAACTCAGACTGTACCTGATTAGCAAGGCCAAAAGGACAGGTCAATCAATACTCGGATATATTGAAGAGAGGGAATGAGACGATAGACTCGCGATGTCTGTGAGTCATTCCTCCGCCAGGACTCATGAGTGAATAGGCATTTGAGCATCTGTACAACTTCTACTCTCATTGATACGAATTCAAAGAGCCCGAACGTGTTCTTTTCCCAATTGAAGTCCATCCCTTTCGAGACTCTGAGGTCCAAGAAAGAGGCACAAGGCATTTAAAGCTCGGTTCGATAATTCTACCATAGAGTACCCCCTACTTCCCCATGTTGAACCCTGACAAAATTTCGTGGACAACCAGAGTGCAATATAAATCCGCGAAGATAGGGACTGCGCTGAGCATTCATTTACCTACCATTCACTGGTTCCGAAGTACGTACGCCTCGTTGACAATCGGTGAGAACGGCAGGGAAGATGTGTTCTCTTCCGTCGCTTCGACCCGACACGAAGCTTAATCAATTTTGCGGGGGAATGAATTCGTGGAAGACCCATAGGGGACTCGCTTGAGTTGTATTGATTCAACTGCAGGAGGGTTGCTCATCACAATCGGCATGATCATCGAATTGTAATAAGGTGATAAGTGTCCTGAGAGGTCTCTTGCGTTGTGTTGCCGTATCGAAACTATTGGCCGTAGGTGGGTGGCCCAAGGGACACAATGGGATGGTTGAAAAGATGAAAGAAATTACATAACAGTCGATCGCATGATGCGGAAAGAAGGAAATGGGAGGACTTCGGCAATTTTTATTCAGGTCTTCTCAAGGGCCCACAGCAGAAAAAACTTGAGAGCAGCTTGTGACTTGAGAGAATGGTGCACAAAATTAATGTCAGAGACATCAATTTGTGGATCAAGAAGGCTCACTGAGTGAAAATCTGATACAGATGAGATCGTAATGCAGATCATCAAATAGAGAGACCGATTCTGTCATTTAGAAGACGAACAAGAAAGGTGCTCCTTGTTCTCGGAGTTTGAAAAAGGGAAGCAATTGTCTGTACCGTGGAGAATAGCAAGAAGGTCAAGAATTGTCGGAATTGAGGCCAAGTTCGAGTTGACGAAGATCTTATGTAGTTCAGAATTCCGCCTTGTAGTCTTTTGGGGAACAAAGCTGTTGAAACAATTAGTCTGTCTTCTCGAGTTCCATCGGAGATGTGCATAGATCCATACCCAAAAGAAAAACATTTGAAGGTTCTGAAACACTTTACCGAAACCGAGGATGCCGACATGAGAAGGCGGATTGTACGAGAAGGATGGCTGCGAAACTCCCGAGACCTGGATGCCACCTGCCCTGAGCCGTAGCGAGAGACCATTTGATCTCTTTGCGAGACCGAGGACGCTGTAGGAAAGGATTTGAGGGCATCATCACCCGCCTCGGCTGTAGGAGTTTATTACAAGGCACATAGGTACGGGCAGTAGGCTCATTCCTGAAGAATTTCATCAGATAGCTTTCTCTAAATTTCCTTAGTGGAGGATGATCACATTGTAGCACCGCGTGTTCTAGTGTCTCCACATCGGTCATACAGAAGTGGCACACCCGGTGTTCTGGTGGCACTTCAAGTCTGTGATGATCAGTCCAGCACAGACCTGCGCAGACGCAATCGGAGATAATCGGAAAAAAAGACGTCTACGAAAGGCTTGAAACCACATTGAGATGCCTAGCGGTAGCATTATCGGACTGGCAGCCTGACACTAGTCGAGGTAAGTCCAATTTGAGCATTACGGGAACGTACGCTCCGCCAGGAGCTTCTGCAAGATTGAGACCGCGTAGTCGTGTCGATAACAAATAAGTTAGTCCGCAATTTCCACTGCGCTGCAGAATCTCGCCCGGTGGTCCAGGTCCGAGAAACGGAGGATAGCTGCCCTGCAGCTAAAGTAGGGGACGGAAGGCCAATCAATGTCGCCTGAGTCAGGACATGATCTCCGAGAGCTTGTAGCTAAAGGCCGTGTACGGAACTACGGTTGGCTGATGTCTTCAGTATATGCGTGATCTTTGGTCTCACTGAGTATGTGTGGACAGGTGTGAAGGTCACACTGATGCAGATGGGACAAAGATCTTCATACTGAGTGAAAGGGTTTTTACTTCTGAGTATCAAATAAGAACCTCGATGTACGCAGCTGCCCTGTGTCATTAGAAAGATTAATTATACGAGGACTAAGTCATGCGAGTTGCTCAGCAAGTTTTTTCCCATCGATTCCTTGAAGGCTGCGTACCAGAAAACTGAAGTATGTTTCTTCCTTCGTTGTATCTTCGAAGGCCAACTGAGGTCTTTGTTTAAACCCACGATTATAAGCTGGACATTGCGAGGGCCGTGAGTTAAGCTTCATGACAGAAACGGGCTGCTTATGCGTCGATTCTCAGGGTCAATGGCTGTCGACTTCATGTTGCTACTCCTCGTTGCCACCAAGAACTGAAGTGAGGCCGCTTGTGCACCTGGAGGTAAGAAATTGGGTCGTTCAAATACTTAAGACCATCATGATAGACGTTGTCGCGCACCTTCAGGGAATCGCTCGGTGCTATCAAAAGCAAAACCTCTTCTTCCTTCATAAACCATCCGAACCATGATGCGACATGCCCTGTCCAATAAAGAGGCGCCCTGTTGCTCTCCGAGGTCTTCAAGAGGTATCCTTGCAGCAGACTTCTTTTGGCAAGTTCATCGCGCAGACTCAGTGAGGGATTGGTGATAAGAATCTTGACAGTGCCATCGGTGATGAGTCGAGAGGTCGATTAGCCATGATGCATGATGATGGACAGAAGACGGAACAAGAGAGTAAAATGCGGCTCCGGGTGGCCCGAGCCTCGCTTCTTCTACTCTCTCCCCTAGGCGACTCTGGCTCGGTACCCTGCTTATGCTTCTACCTATTTACAACTTTAACTGCGACCTGCGTTACCTCCAGCAGAACATCGTGTTATGCTGCTAATTTCTGGTCTCTTCTTCCGGAATCTTGTTGCTGTTGCTTTACAGACAATATCTGGTCACCCAGACGTTCAAGCTCACAACGAGACCACATGCACACCCTTCTGACACGCATCCACTGACAAGACTTGGATAAGACCTTCAAGTTGAGCTCCTCTTCATCTGTCAGTATGGGATCTCTGTTTTCCTGGGTGCACTCGGCTTCCGTGGGTCAAGTTGAATCAACTTCTTGGGATTAGGATTTACCTACTTGGCTCATCTTGTTGCACTGGTCTCTACGGCCATATTCCCCTCTACGATTTATCCAGATTCATCCGCGCCGTATCTTGTACGCATTTTGCTACGTATGCAGTGGAAAACAAAGGATGTACACCCGATGTGAACTACTGTACGTATGTCAGTCCTCGTCACCACGTCACACTTTTTTAATCGTTGACGCCCTCACAGTACCAAGAGTTTCTACCCTAAAAATAATAGTACACGGTCAGCATCCCTTTCTGTGCATACATTTGTCGTCGTAAGGAAAAGGTACGTATGCAGTGGAAAGCAGAGGATGTGCAAAAGCCGATGTCATGAACTACGTCAGCTCTCGTCACTTTCTTTTATCGTTGACGCCTTCATAATACCATAGTACGTGGTCAGCATCCCTTTCTGTGCATCACGCGAAAATACAAAAATATCCGCTCGCAGAAAGGCGTACAGAAACACACTTTTTTACAGATATATTTATATCAGTAGTAGTGATGTGATCTATCCGTCGAGCGATATTTTTGTCTTTTCGGCGTGCATGTAGCGTCGTATAAAAGGGCTCTAATTGCGATGCAAAAGTCATCAGGTCATCTACCCACTTTAACAACCACAACTTCACCCACACTACTACTCAACACTCGTCATGTCTGACACTGGTCGTCAATCCCTCACTGACAAGGCTGCCGCTGCTCTTAAGGTGAGTATAGGCTTGTTCTCGTTGCTTTGATTCATTCAATGGTTGATTATCTTTGTTTCCTTCCGACGTACAGCCCGACTCTCAGAAGAGCACCACTGAGCACGTCGGTGACAAGCTCGGCGGCAAGGCCGACTCTGCTGCGTCCTCTGTGCAACCTCAGGTATGATTTAATTTTCTTCATCATTACTGATGAATCTAAGGTCTTCGCTACTTTGATTCTGTAGAGCGAGAAATCCACTACCCAGAAGATTGGAGACACTCTAACTGGTAGCTTGAAGACCGACACGACCAACGACACACTCTTGTAATCTAATTGGAATGGACTTTGTATAATTATTCTCGGGAACCAGTTGTGCAGGAATTGGATCTTGAGGTAAAGGAGACCATTGTACTATCATGAAGGGGAGTTTGGTGGGTTTGGGGTGTAATGTTTTTGAAGTCCAGTTGACTTTGATTAGTCTCCTCCCAGTAATATGAACATATATGATAAATGAGCTCTCGAACCATCTCGAACCGAGTTGCAGTTCGAAAGAAGCCCTAGCCTTGGTCAGAACACAACACAAAAAGCTTTTGCAGGCTATTCCTACTGAGCACGTTAAAAATGTCCTATAAGAATATAGGCGCGGGAAGCACTTGGGAAGTACATGAGCCAGCGACTCCAGTCCTTTTAGGCAAGAGGCGTCGAGGCGAACAGTACATAAAACTTGAGCGAGCTGTCCGTCTGAAAGGCTACTGGAGCCCTTCAAGTTTTTGACGACTAGGTGATTTCAATTGCAATTTGCGTCTTACTCAAAATCACACAAGAAATAATTAGTAAAAGTACAACAATTTATTTGTTCTTTGAGCTTCTACGGTAGCTGTGAATGCAAGATGTAATGTAATAGTGAAGAAGTGGACATAAGTGTCATAAAGAAAGACGGAGTACATAAGGAGCGGTTGTTGTGGATAAAGCATAGAGGCGGTGCAGGGAGAAGTCCGTAGGAGGAGAGCATAGGGAAATGATTAAGTATGCGACAATTGCGAAGAGGGTATGAGACCAATGAGGGAATACGGATACAATATACCAACACAATAGCAGAGAAAAATAAAAATACGACAGCAAGTTCGAAAGCAATGCGATAGCGAGACGATAGCAAACGATAGCGATGGAGGGTGATGCAATGAAGACGGCGAGACAATGATGATATGCAGGCAATAACCAGACGACGATAGCGGGGAAAAGACAACGAAGGAAATCTAAGCCTGAGAAGCCTCTGGCTCCTGAGGCCTCATGTCAGAGATAGAGACTGCCCTAGGGTTGCCAGTCCCGATAGCCAATGCCTGCAACAACACCTCCCAACATGCGTCAATGACAGTCCAGAGCCCATCGTCGAAGATGCCCAATGCACAGGCGTTGGTCCAAAGACCGTGTACGATGGTGGCATTCTCCAAGAGCACGTTGACGACATAAGTACGTCCGAGCTCGGTTGCGAAAGCCATGATGTTCGTGCTGTCGAGAGGGTTGTCGAGGAACTGTTCAGCAGGCATAGTAGGGAGAACAGCGCGGAGGAGGACCTCGGGGCGACCAGTGTACATGTATTGGAGCAAAGGGCTGAATGAGGCGGGATGGGGAAGGCAGACGGGACGAACAGGGATAGTGGTCTCACGAGGACCAGAGACACCCTGGGGTGGGTTGGCATCGTTGGGGGTGTTGGGAGAAGGAGGGAATGCGGGCATTCTGGAGCAGTGAGCGGCCACGACCATAGCGTGGACGGGGAAGAGCCTGAGCTGAGCTTTTTGTTTGGGTTTGGGAGGGCTGTAGACGGCCAGCATGTGGGTTGGCAGATCGGTAGCGTGGGGGTCGCTGACGGTGATGGTAGTTTCTTTGGTAAGTTTGTTGTCGACGTCTGCGGTTACACTAGCATTGGTGCGAAGCAATCTATAGAACAGAAGGCCTTCAGTTGAGATTCTCCAGGAAAATGAAAATAGAACACGTACCTAAACCCACGGTTATCTGTTCTCAGGCAGTCGCGGATCCATTCCGCGGTCTGACCCTCATAATGGCTACCAGTGGCAGCCTTGATAGCTTCAGCAGATGCTTCGCGAGGAGTAGGGCGCCCAAGGGCCCTCGGAAGGTCGAGTGGATGAGTGCTGACGGTAGGTCGGCCTTCGCTGACTGGAGCAACGGTCTGGACGATGAAGCGAATAGGTTTTTGGCGACTCCTAATCTTGGCCTTCTCGGCGTCGTATTGAGCAGACCTCATGCCATGGCGGACTTTGCGACGTGCAGAGGCTGCGGTGAGACGAGCGTGTTTGTGGGGAGGTGTGTTCTCAGAACGGTTGAAACGTTTGGAGACGTTGCGAGGAGTGAGAGGAGAGTTCATCTTGAGGAGGATTTGGATACGGGAGAGGGAGAAGGGAAGTTGGGAGACGGAGCTGTTGAGCTGATGTTGAACATGACAGCCGAACCCCCTTGGTCTATATACAAACCACCCATACCGTCAATCTTCTCTGTCGTTGAGCCCAGTTTCCTAATTAGGTTATCCAAGGAAGGCAATTTCGACTCACCACTCGCAATCCGCTTATTTGCAACTGTATGGCATCACAATGAGCTGAGAATTTCCTTCTTCGGTATTGTGTTGTCGCCCAGAAGCGGCATTCTTTCAATGCCTGGTTCGCTGCATACGGAAGAAGACAATAAAGAACCTGTTCCTCTTTTGTGTTTCCCTTCTTGTGTTTCCCTTTGTCCGTTGCGATGTTAGTGATCAGCTGGGAAACTTCTGGAACTACAACGAGCACGCCGCCAATACGAAAGTAAAGCGCAAGAATGATGGATGCAAGAAGTGCTGTCTGCCCTTGTCTGCCCACACGCAGGGAAGTCTATAGCGGGGGCTTAAAGCACTAGGAGCTGGTTCGACGGAAAGATGTACTTACAAGCAATTGCAAATTGCAAACGTCGACGATGCGTCCTGGGCTTAGGGTTTGCCGTGGGAAATTTGATGTATACCTGACCCCAGCAGCGCACGAACCACCTCTGGCCGCCCAGGTACACCATATGTACAGTACCCTCTTTTTTTAAGCCTTCAATTCCATTTTGGCATATGATATTGTCTCTGTTTAGGGCACTACGTCGGAGCTGGGAATATCGAGGAATGCCGTGCAAACTATGAGGCCGCAATTGATCTCTCGGATGATGCAACGGTCGTATAGGTATGGTTTGATGACGGGAGGTGAGTATCGCGAGTGCCTTGTCCTTGTCTAGCTTTAATGACAGTAACATAATTTCAGGCTGCAATTTGTTACTTGCGCAGTTTTTTCTGTTGATGTTTGCCTAGTCTTGCGTCCTGAAGGAGCCATTTCGTGGGCCTGATTATCCCGCTTCCGGGCTCTGCCACTGAGGCATCGGGTGGAAACGTGCGGATCAAAGTCGCTTTTGACGGATGAACGAGTACCAGCCCTGCTGGATTGCCATGGTCTAGCAACGGGTTTTCGGTCAAACTTGCGCTTCTTGAGATTTCTTCCTCAGTACAGCTCCAACTCGGTACTTGGTGTACTAGGTGTATGCGTTCTGCTGTTTCTCAGAATGTCCCATTCCGAGTCTGGAGTTTTGTTCCACATGTTCCTAGCATGCACTGTATTCTCGGTGAGTCATTCGTAGACTTCGCAATGTCAATTTGCTTTTTGTTTTTCTTGACAGATGCAAGTTGTTCAATGTCTTGACGTATAAAACATCCACCTTGCTTCAACAATTTACTTGAAGCCATTGAGACCGAAGTTCTGGTCGTCCTTTTGTTGTTCCCACACCTAACTGAATAACCAAAGCCTCTATTGATAGCTAGAGCAGTGAGTGCTCGCGTGGACATGCTGAGCTCCGACTTCGTCTGAGTTCGTATCTACAAGGGTACAAGGGTCAATGAGTATGAACGACTGTTGGGATCGGCAACTTACCTGCGAGAGTTCAGGCGTCATTCGTGTCGTTATCCAGCGATGATTGGGCGACGATTGGGGCATGAATAATGATCATGTTGAATTGAAACGAAAACTGGACCGACACTGGCTGATATCGAATGTCGGCATTGTGGGTGTTGGGCGTCGAGCTTGCTAATGTTGGGGACTAGTAACTTGTAAGTCGTTCGTTGTCTGTCAGATCGGCTGGCTAGAGGCTGGGTGGGTGGTCCAATGGTGGATGTGGCGCAGGTCACCGTACCTGTAGTATGGTGGCAGAGCGAGTCAGGAGTCAAATTTACGTCGGACGTTTGAACGGGTTGGTGGCAAAGGCAGGGCAAGGCCGGGAAAAACAGTTTAGGCCGATGTGTCTGGTTGGATGGCTTGGGTGATGGTGTGAGTGTGGGTGGTCGACGACGAGGCGTTGATGACTTGGACACTATCATTAGGAAGTCGGCGAAAGCTGGAGGCGGGGTTTGGTGTCGAAGTGAGGAATGAGGAGAAGGCGAGGGGAAGAAATAAAGGACTCACTGCCGGTTAATTGTTCAGGTTTTAAGGTGTTCTTGAGTGAGTCAACTGCACTGCATCGTGCAACTTGAAGGTACGGTGTCTGTCCAGGCGGCTGGGTGAGCACATAGGATGACAGGAAAGTACTAGTAAAGAGTAAGGAGACAAAGCCAGGCGCAGGGTGTCGGAAATGGATGGTTGAGTTAGAGTAAGAACGATATAAGGTTGAGCGTCTGGAACAAGGAGGCGTTGTGGCTGATTGATTCCGATATGACTATTCACAGCTTTTTTGGTCCAAGTGACCCACTCTCTCCCACTGACTCTTGATCCGGATCATGCTTCCAATCTCTCAGGTTGAATCCATTCGCGAGGAGACAGCATTTTGGAGACTCTACAGGCCTTTCGGCGCGTACGAAACGTACGTAGTAGCAACTGGATAATAAGTAGTAACGGAGTAGTAGGTGACTCGGACCTCAAGCATTGGTGATTTTGTTAACGAGATATTGTGATGATCTCACTTTTGTCTATGCATTTGCTATACTCGTTTGCGGCTGAGCCCCTGACGCTGAGTTTTGGGCCTCTCACCACGAGCGCTTAGTACTAGCGGCTGTGCCTTTTGATGGCACCTACTTACTTACCAAATATCTCTGCCACAGCGTTGCTACAACAAATGCGACAGTGACAATTGCAAGAATCTGAAGAACTGAGTGAACAACGCTGAGCCTCCTAAACTGCTGCTTGGTGAAAGGCAGTATTTCCACGCCTGCCCATGTGACAGACGCGTCAAACATACGCGATCACGTGCAATACCAACCTTTCAACCATTACTTCATTGTCAACAATTTCGAAAAGCACAAGCGAAACGCCGCGGAGCGAAAACGGCGACAATGTCGACGACGACTGACATTCTTTTCAACTCCCCTGCTCTCAACTCTCTCAAGCGTGACCAATTGGTCAAGCTATGCAAGATTCACTCCGTCAAGGCCTCAGGAAAAAACATCGAACTCATTGCGAGGTTGAAGCAGGTCGCAGAGACGCTTCCTAAAGATGCGCCTCTGAGTATAGCAGCGAGAAGTGAGACAGAGAATGAAGAAAGTGAAGAGGAGGAGGATGAGAAGGAGAACTTTATCGGTGGATTAGTCCGTGGACCAAGGATGGAGAGTATTGTGGAAGAAAGCTCTTCTCAAGGCTCTTTATCTTCCCATCGCTCAAGGGATTTCGGCACCGCAAGCTCTAAGAGTAAGCCCTTTCTTTCCTTTTCTTTGTTATCCAGGCTCAAGTCTACTTCACGTGCATAGCATCCGTCAGTTCCTCAATCAAAGCCTTTGCCTCTTCCTTCGGGCTCAAGCGCAGTACTTCTGCAAAATCAAACTTGAGCACGTCTACGTCTTCAGCCTCTCTCATCTCCGTGCCGCCGCTTCCTGCCAACTCCAAACAACTCATTGATGAACTCAGTCTCCACGCTAAACCCTATTCTTCCATTTCCGAAACCGACCCCAGCCTCATGCCTCAGACAGACAATTTCACATTCACACCAGACCCAAAGGTTCTCGCCAAATTCGATTTCAACAACACTACAGACACAGCACCTATTCCAGGACATATTCTCCGTCCGGGTGCTCCAGCACCTGAGAATGCGCGTCTCAGTCTCGGTCTCGGTCTGGGACAGCCACCCTCCACTCCCAATAAGAAGGCTGCAACCACGACGATCAGGCTGATCTCCAATTCCTCCATAAACAACGATCCCACCGAGGCGAATGCAACCTCGTCCCTTGCAGGACCATCCACCCCACAGCTAAAGCCATGGAACACGACTTTCGACCTTGTTCTAGGTAGTCCTTCGAACAAGGTCAGCGTTTGGCCTCCCAGGGACAACGATGGGGAAAGGTTGTATCCTCGTTTGCCATTGGATTTCGGCGTCGCTGCGTCCAAGGCTTCTTCAGCTGAATCCACAGATAAGAACAAAGACGTGGATATGCCTGATGCCTTGACTTTGTCGTCTTCCAAGGCGGAACCTGAACCAGTACCTTCCACCAGCAACGTCCTGTCTCCTAAATCCTCTGGCCCACGCAAGTCTACCAACACCGCAGACGGAAATCCTTTCGTCTTTGGCTCCCCACTTCCCCAGCATCGTGTCTCCAATACTGCTTTCCGTTCCGCTGCAGCTGACATCCTTGCTGAGATGAATAAACGTCTCGGTGCCGATGGCGTTGCGGGGGTTGACTCTGACATTCTCACTGGTCTTGTACCTGGCGCACATAAGGAGCCACTCACCATGACTCCTACGAAAGACGGCCGTGAGATCAAGCCGTTGAGGAGTGGAGTCAAGGAGAAGTTCGAGAAGGCCCATGAAGAGCAATTTCGCAATATGGAGGGCATCGACGTGTATTTGGGAAGGAAGGTTGCATCGGGTGTGATGGCTGTTCCCAAGACTGCAGATAATGATAAGGAGCCGGTGAGGGCGGGGAAGAAGAGGAAATCGAGCGTGTTGGAAGAGGACAAGAAGCCTAGGAGACCCACAGCTGGACCTGTGAGATCGGCAGGCACCAGAGTCATCAGCAATGGCAGAAGGAATAAGTTGCCCGGAGCATTCGGTGACGATGATGACGATGAAGAGGATGTCGAAGTAGAAGAAGAACGCGCTGGAAAGAAGGCAAAGGTAGAGGTTGACGAGGAATATATCAAGAAAGCCGAGAAAGAGGAAGAAGAAGAGAGGGAGAGGCTAGCGAAGGAGAGAGAAGCGATTCGCAGGAAATTGGAGATACAGAGAGCGCGAAGAAGAAGCAGTGCTGCTGCTGGCAGATTGAGCACTGGGCGGGGAAGAGTTAGTGGAGCTGGTGTCCTGCGTACGTATCTCACTCGTTTGGTCACCCTGAATTGTACTGACCTGTCTTCAAATGCAGAGAAACCACCGCCGAAGCCTGCAGCAAGGTCCAGATTTGGCTTTTTGTCAACTGCAGCCAAGTCAATTGTCAAAGGAGTCTGGGGAGGTGGAGGAACGAAGAAGCCTGCCCCGGCTCCTTCAACAGCCACCTCGTCGAATACAACTTCCAATGCGGGAGGCACGTCTTCCTCAAGGAAGTCTGTAACTACCACCACTTCTACGAAGGGTTCAATGGGTCCACCACCACCGCCTTCAGGAACTCAGAAGAGTAGACAGTCTACACTGAATGGTGCTGGACCTGCAAGGCCGTCTACGTCGTCTGCCGCGCCAACTTCTCTGCGAGTCCCCTCGAACAGGACGAAAGTTTCCATGACCGGTACTATGACATCCATAAATTCTACTGCTTCCTCCGCCAACACGTCAAGGTCGCCCATTCCGTCTTTCGGAACGGCAACCAGAAACAGTAGTGTACGCTCCTCAGTAAATGGTGTATCGACTACGGCATCTAGGAACCCCTCGCTGAGCGGTGCATCTGGAACGTCGGGTAGTAGGCTTTCCTCTACCTCAAATGCATCAGGCACTACGTCTTCACGCGTCTCTAGCCTCGGGACACGTACTTCTGCTGGTTCCAGATTGTTAGCTCCTACAGCAAGCTCTCTGGCCAAGTCTGCTAATCCTAACGTGGCAACGCAAGCCAAACTGAGGGGTCTTTCCTCTGCTCCCACTACTCGTCCTTTGAACAGCATCACCAACGACCTGAGCTCGCCTGGTGGTAATGAAGCAGGCAAGACCACTCCTGGCAAGATATTCAGCAAACCATTGGTAGTTCCTCCTGGATCAGGTATTCCTAGTCCAGTCCGAACTCAGACAGCGTCAGGCTCTATGACTGCTGCGTCAGCGGGAGTTGGAGTCATTCGGACAAAGTCGGGAAGGAAGCCTCGTATCTCCAGGTCAAAGGTCATTGCCAAGCTGGCTTCCCAACGTGCAGCTGCTTCTAGTGGTGGCGGTACCTCTGGCACATCGACTGGTACAAGCTCTGGTTCCACTCTTCGACCTTCATTGGGTGCTAATGCCCGTGTTCCCCGAAAGAGTGGCGGCGTTCGGAGTGCTGGTGGAAGAAGGAGTCATGCTGGTGATGTTGGACGAGGGAAGGAAGCGGCAGTGTTGATGAGTGCCAAAAAGAGAGCTAGGCAAAGCGAGTATGCGAGGAGGAGGAGTGGTAAACCTGTTGGGATGAGTGCTGGAGCTGCCATTTTGGGAAGAGAGGATGCGATGGATGTCGACGACTGAGTGGTTCATGACCTTTTCTTGATGATTTGCATCTCTGCTTTCGTTCTCTCGCTTTCGTCGTGTGATTTATCACTTATGTACTTGGCCCACCATTTAACGTCTAGTTCTTTTTCGACTGTTGTGTTACGTGAAATTTTCATTTACTTTGTTCGAATGTCCTTTCTCTTAATTACAATGTACATCTAGTGAGCTATCATAGAGATCCGCCTTGCCCAACTTGAAGTTGAACAAACGGCGCGAGCGGCGAGCCTCTTCCACGTGTAATTTTTCAGTCTTACTCAGTTACTGTCAGCCAACCTAGTTTTTTCCAACCTAGCTGAGGCTTACTGTCTCCCAAGGAACACGATGTTTCACCGAGTCTCAATCTCATGAAGACATTTTCATCTGCGTCCTTTTTCCTGTCGATTTCTATCGCGGCTGTGTCAAATCGAGGAAGTGAGCATGGAATCCCTAACCAAAGACCAGTCATTTTAAAGCTGACGCTCATGTAATCCAGTCTCGAGCCCAGTGTAACCAGTCTGTGTACGTACGATGTCGCCGTGATTATCTCCAACGGCCGTGCAACCTTTACACATGTCCTCGGCCGGGGTTATTGCAACACCTAACCTGCCAGTGAACTATAAAGGTTCGCAACTATCCTGTTCGACGTTTGTTTACCGTCTTTATCTACTTTCATTCCCTCCTACTAGAACCCAGCCATGGCAGAATACGCGCATCTCTCTACCCCAGATCCTGATCTTGTCCAAGCCTTGAAGGCGATGTCGCAGATGCCTCGGATGACGGATTTTGTCACAGGCCGTGCAGCTATGAAGACTGGGTTACTATCGCACGTCCAACGAAAACTCAAGCCTCAATTACCTCCTGGTGCGTAATTGTCCTATCTGCGAGTCGTGATTGTCGTGTCTGATTGTATAACAGACTCGGAGTACGAGGTGCAAGACTACATGATCGATACAGGTGATGGGTCTGGAGCTCAGGTGTTGGCGAGAAGTGTTGTACCACGAAAGAACACACCAGATGAGAAGTTTCCGTTGCTATTCTGGATTCACGGTGGAAGTGAGTGGTATACGGCTCAAGGTCATTAATATATTCATTTATCGACTTTTTACAGGTTGGTCTATGGGAAGCGCCGACATGGATGATTATCAAATGAGGATAACCAGTGTGAAGCTCAGGATTGCAGTCGTTAACTGCGAATATCGGTGAGCTTCTTTCCTGACCTTCACATTTCTGTGGGACTGACCTAATCAGGTTGGCCCCAGAACATCCCTTTCCAATTGGATTGAATGATTGCCATGCTGTCCTGAAGCACGTCAGTATAATTCTTTCGTGCCAAAGAGTGCCAGTGCTCAAGAATCCTCCAAATACCCGCTAGGTTGCAAGCAATCCAGAGAAATTTTCTGCCGAGCTCTCAAAGGGATTTATCATCGCTGGTTCTTCGGCTGGTGGTAACCTGAGTGCAGTCTTAAGCCACCGCGTGCGAGACGATACTTTCTTCAAGGAACGAGGTGTTTCTCTCACAGGGCAGGCACTACTCGTTCCAATAGTCATCCACCGAGAGGCGTATCCTGAACTTCCCGAGGAGTGCGTATCCCGAACTTTCAGGTCAATCTCAATTACTTACTCTATTGAGTTTGTCTCCAGTTATAGATCCAGACTGCTCTCTTTGGGATCAATCACTAATGCGCCAGGACTTACTAGGGAAGACGGAGATTTGGCGTTTGGTAGGCAGCGCTTCTAACTTGAGAGAAAAAGACAACTGTACTCACAATGAAAACCTGATACCTTGCTATTTGCAGCTAGCTACAAGGCCCCGCCAACTGACCCAAACATGTCACCATTGCTATTCCCGTCCCACAAGGGACTACCTCCTGCCTTTATCCAAGTATGCGGGTTGGATCCTGTGAGGGACGACGGCTTGCTCTATGAAAGGGTATTGAAGGCTGATGGGGTTGAGACCAAGTTAATAGTGTGAGCACCTTCGTCTCCGTTACCGTTGATCACACTTCTAACTCCTGCCTGGCGTCTGTAGATATCCCGGAGCGCCTCACTGGGTGGAATATTGGTTCCCTCACAAGCAAGTAGGCAAGAAATTCCGTCAGGATTTTGTTGATGGTATCAAGTGGTTGTTAGACTTTTCTTCCAAGGATAGCACGGTCTGAAGTAAAAGGACATATATAGATGATTAATGTCTATTCAAGCTATGCAGCCTGTCATGCAAAGGAGACCAGGAGTGCCACATGAGTTGTGTCGTGCCTCACGCTTCTCGCCTCTACCATTGCGGATAGTACGTGATCCTTCAGACACCTTGCTCCGGTCTCCCCAGCTCACGCCGGGATCGTCACCTTGTAAAGTGATGATACCAATTGACGCTCGTAGAAAGAAGGGATGATCATCGCCATGGTCAAGCTTACAATTGTGGTTCTCGTAGACATGATACTATTGCAAGAGTTAATCGCCGCCAACTTAAGGTTCGCCCTGGACATCTGCAAAAACTTCAGCCACTGCCAGTTCCTAGTAGTACTCAATCTTAGGGCTGATATCACGTTAGCACTAAAGTGGATGAGAATTCGTCTACATTTCTGTCGTTAACTAAGACATAGTCGCATACTTTCAAGTGAAAATAGATGTGTTCTCCCGTCAGAAATCAAAAAAGTTTGAACGGATACAGTGTCCTGGGACTTGAGTCATAAGATATTACTCAGGCCACTTGCTGAATCTCATGTGCAAGTTGATTAGTTGTGTGGCTTTCGTTCCGTCCACCCTGTAGCAGTAATTTGGAAGTCTGACGAGGACCAGAGGGCTAATGATCACGGTATACGTGAAGCAGACTCAAGCAGTGTAGCGTGGTACACGACCCTTTCTCATACTTATCTCTTGAATTGCGCGCGTTCTAGCATCCATAGAAAAGAATATGTACAGTCGGATGTTTTCACCTTTGCTTAGAAGTGAGAACTCGGCATTTGAAGGTCGGTCGGGTGCTGTTTCACCGATAACATCCAAATCCTATTTTACCCCAATGGCTCCATCAGAGGATGATGTATACTCTGAATCGGGCAGATGGACACACTGGGAAGCACGCTACGCGATTACTGAATTTAATTTTAGAGCGAAGTAAAAACAGACTGTAGTAGGTTCCGGTTTTGACAAGGTGACCATGGGCAGTTTGAGCTGGTGTAAACACGCTATGTATGAATGCAGAGGGTCCACATAGTACCCGTACTCAGGCGTGGACGCGCTCTTTCTCTTGGCTTCACAGGAGAATGTGAAGACAGGGGATTGTACGACTTACGACGGCGTTTGTGAGATCATTCTCTCGATCATGATAAAGCCAGCTGTGGATCGACAGCTATGGACAGATGCCCGGGCGTTTGTATGAAGTTCAGAATGGTTAAACGTCAAAAGAGATGTTTTAGCAACACGAACACGAGTCAATGTTATGGAGCCACCCTTAAAGCCTCAAGGAACATTTGATTCTTGAACCTAGCAGCACTGGGCGCGCATCATCTTCACTAGTGAAGTCAGAAGTTTGTCATCAGTCTAGTCGCCGGGTCCAAATCCGAAGCAAAGGTCTTGAATGAGGTCTTGCGCCACCGGTACTTATATAGATCTGCACCTTATCTGCAACAAAACGTTCGGAGCTATAAATTTGTCCCCAAGTTGGAAGCTTGCAAAGGCAGTGCTAACGAGAACGGATATTAAGAAAGAAAGTTCGGTGTTTTTGGCTGGAGGTCAGCAGATAGAAAGGTTGTGGAAGTAGATGATAAATGAGGTGAGAATGAACGGGGTTTGCCTTGAAACCATTCAGCTCCAAGTGGAGAGGAGTTGAGCGCAAGGTTCTTGGCAGGTATTCAATTAGAATTTGCATTTGCTGCATGATCGTCCAAGGGTTATCCACATCCAAGGGTTGTCCAATGGCAAGTGTCAGACAATCAGTCTTAGGCTACTCTTTGCCATTTGGGCAGGGATGATGACTGGATCAGTGGATGGGCTTCACCACAAGCCCATGAGATGATGCAGAAATCCTGGTACTTCATGTGATATGTTTTGATTGTTGCAAGCCAAATGCAAAACTTGTGCAAAACCACGTCGAATCGGGATAAATTGAGATTATGATTGCAACCCGTGTACTTGAGTCTTTACGTTAACATCCGGATTGACGACTTGAAGGTTTATAAACAGACAGAGCTGATTTTTTGCAGAGGAGACAGTCAAAGTAGTAAAAGAATGGAGCAGTAATCATGAGGGTAGTATAGAAGCGAAAGATGGAAGTGCGCGCGCATGTACGGAGGCTCGGAGTCGCTTTCTGAGGTCCGAATCGAAACTTGCCGATTACGCGAGATTTTTGATGGCAGATGTTACCCTTGGACGGGAAATGAGTTGTTTGCTTTTCAGCCCTGACTACCATCTTCTCTCCTTCTCATCGTCTCCTCGGCGAGCAGATGCCACAGGCTACGCGCAAGGACCCAGCTGTTCAGCGAGCTCAAGACAAGGAGTCCAAACGTGCTAGAGGTAAGCCCACTTCTACTTGGCGCGTTGACAAGCATCCCAAAGTGGCCCTACAGGTGCTCTTTCTTGTGCCGAATGTCGAAGGTACGTCGTTATGCGCTATTGAGCTTCAGAATTACTGATCTATGTTGCATAGACTCAAGCTGAAGTGCGACAAGACCGTTCCCTGCTCAAGGTTGGCAAACAGCGTGTCTCTCCGCACCGGTATCGACTCACTATCTTCCCCAGCTGCAAACGAAGAGGCTGCTCTGCTATCTGCCCAAATGGTAGCCTTATCACAGGACAGGGTACTCGGTATGTATCCCGTCGTCTCATCCATCTGACGCGTGTTAACGTTTGTCCATAGTTTCGTACTGGCTGACACCGAAAAACTACACGAAAAGATAGCACAAATGAGCGATCGGATTCGACAACTTGAAGACGCACTCACGATTTCTCACACTACCTCTGGCACTGGCGAGCCTCATCCACTCCTGGGCCGCGATTTGCTCAAAATTAAATCGAGTATTGAGTTACATGCTGCCATACAAGGAGACGATGCTGGCATCAAGCAGGAAGACCAGGAAGACACTGCATACTTGGATACGTTTGGGACGCTTGCTATAAGGGACGATGGGGCTGCTACGTTCTATGGCCGTTCAGCAGGGTCGGAGGTAAGCAGGCTGTAAGCACATTATGGGTTCACCTTGCTCACTTTTGATTTCTGTCTCTCGTCTGCATCGTCCTCCTTCCAGAGTCTTCTCATTGTACGTCTGTCCCACTTCACACTGGATTACGAATATACTACTAATATACTACTAACTTATTACTCAATTCCCGTTCTTCTTTACCTTCTCTTTACCACCATGCACTTTCTGATCGATAACCCCAGGGTGAGGCAAGCACCAAGTCTCCTGAACAGAACGGTAGCCATGGCAGTCCCAACCCGAATGCATCTCCCATTATTGGGCTAGATATAATCAGCTCTAGCTCGCAAAGTTGGTCCCAAAACGGTTCACACACCACTGGTCTTCCACCAGAACTCCTTGCTGTCTCACAATCATTTCCTCTCCCGATTGGTCAGGCTAATATTGACCTTGACTATATCCTCGAAAATTTCCTCCCATCCCAGGACGAGGCTCGGCGACTGTGCGATCTCTATCTGGAACAAGCCCCCTGGTTCTTTGGTGCTGTGACCAAACGTCAGTTGCATGAGGAGATAATACCACTATGGTACAAGGAGGCTCCGCAGCCTTCTACAATCGGGAATGGATCGCCCTCGGATTACGACCATCCCATGTCTCCTCCCACAGCAGTGCCTGAGTCCGGCAGCACAAGCAGCCCCGTAGTCTCATCTGACTCCTCCAATATTTTGCAAAAGACCGGAGGACCACATGATCTGGCTCTGCTATACATCATCTTTACGTTCGGTGCCCTGACTGATATGAATCTACCCGCCGCACCAGATAACACTCTAGCCAATCATTATTATGACCTCACGAAGGCGGCTCTGAACTTGGAAGGAGTGCTTGACAGGCCACCTTCAGTAGCCACGGTCCAGGTACTAGCGTTGATGGGCATCTATGAAGGTTTGAGAAATGGCGAGAACAGTATTGAGAGTACGTGGGCATTGATGGGCATGTCAACTAAGCTGGCCCAGAGTGTATGTATCTCTACCTTCAACCTCTTCAACAGTCTTTCTGACATGTTATTCGTTCTGACAGTTAGGTCTACGTGAGTTTGCGATACTTGCCCGTATATTCGTCATTGATACTCATTTTTGCTTAGATCGAGACTGCGCGAGGTGGAAACTTTCACCTAGCGAAGTTCAGAAACGTCGAGCTCTTTTCTGGGAACTTTTCATCACCGATTGCTGGCAGGTGTGTAGCATCACCAATTTCTGTTTCCTGTTTCTAGCGTCTCATATATGCGTGTCAATTGCCTCTAGAGCCTTGCTACTGGACGTCTGGCGACGTTTTCACTTCCTTTTGTTGACTGCGAACTTCCTTTTGACCCTGACCAGACGTTATCTGCTGATGGAGCGGTGCAACCGAGTTGTACGTCCACCCAATCTTCCGCACTTATCTCTGCTCACATGATTTTCGTCACTCCCCCACTCTTTCTTTGCGTGCCTGGCACTTACACTCGTCGTTTTTCGGCTTATTGACGTCTGTCCACTTGTTTGACTTCCCGATTATCCGAACGGGATGACAACCTTAAACTCTTTCCTCGATTAAATTTCTATTGGATGGGCGCCCCTTGTGCCATTTCCATTGGTATCAATCTTACTTGGACAACGCTAGTTCCTTACTGGAAAGCTCGGTTCGGGGCCGAATGTGTTGCTCCAGTGGTACAGTGCACGCTCACCTCCCGAGCACCAAAATATTCGATTATTTTGGAGTTGGACAGAAAGGTTAGGGATATGGAGCTCCCAAGATACTGTCAAGAACCTCCTCCAGAGAATGCTGGGTTGGGGGAGACGATGAGCCATTACATGCCAATGAACTACAAAGAACTAAGTGAGTCCTATCTTGGTCTCTGGGTCCCCTTTGACACTGTCATGCTAACTTGTATGCGTGTCTTTCTTAGCTCTGTTGTATATTCACCGTTGCTTCTTCACGCATGCAATCCAGAGCAATCCTGCCGATCCTATTAAAAGTCAATACGCACCATCCTTCCTGGCAGGTTATCGTAGTGCTTGTGACTTGCTTGGACTGGTCAGGAAGCAGTTCAATGCGTTCCCGGCCCAGATTGCGAGGTTCTGGGTGCTGTGGACTCATGCCTTCTCGTCTTCGGTCAGTACCACAAATTTTAATGACTTGTCTTCACTGATTAAATATGGATTCCAGGTCATGATATCCTCGGTCGTAACTCATGGCTCACGGTCTAAGGTGGCGCCAGCTGCCCTTCTCGAGCTTAAGTCTTCTTGTGACCTTTTCGAGAAGGCTGCCGCCTACGGTGGTAGAGCTGTCAAGTTCTTGGTACGTGTTCATCATCCCTACGGTCCGAATAGATCCTAACTTATTTGTTGCATGTTAATGTCATATAGCCTATCATTCGTCGTCTTTTGGCCAAGGCTCAGAAAGTCTTCTTTGACACCAGTAGTGGAGTTCCTCCTGTCGTTCCCAACGACATCTTCAAGCCCTCTGGAACAGAGGAGGACGATGAAATGTCCATATTTGGTGGTAAAACCCACGTTGTCACTACCAAAGCCGCTAGACCTGCCACTGCTCGCTCTCCAGCTTCGTCAAGCAGTGCTCGTAGTTCCCAATCGCCATCTGGATCTCCTCAGACAACTTACACAACAACGAATCCTTTGTTCGCTGGAGTACATCCCGGTCTCATAAGCGAGTATAACACCTTCGAAGGCCATATCAGCGCGCGGCTTCAGAGTGCTTACAATGCTGACTCGTCTTCATTCAACGAGACGCTAATGAGTCCTCGGCTGCATCATGCTCAGTCTGTCCAGCAGCAGGAGCAGCAACGCCAACAGCAGCACCAACAAGAGGCCGAGCAGCGACGTCAGCGAGAGATGGAGCATCAGAGAAGGCAACAAGAACTTTTGGAGGAGCAGAGGCGACAGCAGGAGGAAGAAGAGAAACAGCAGATATTGGCTCAGGAACAAGCCTATGCCGAGGCTCAACGGCAACAGCAGCTACAACAACAGCAGCAGCAGCAGCAGCAAATATCTTACGAGTCACACTATGGCGGTTCTCAAGAGCACCTTCCATCTCAAGGTCTACCTGGAGCTATGCCAGTACAAGAGCGTCCGAAACACACACTTGCACACTCTCGTTCTCGATCCAACCTCCACAGAATGGATTATCAGGAATACCATCAGGATGGTCGTTATCAATACGACCAGCAGCAAGCTTCCCATGCACATATGCATTCTCACCCTCATTCGCATCCCCATACACAATCTCCTCCTCATCGGTCCCACTCTCAATCATCTCACTCCCAGCCCCAGCACGAAATGTATGCCATACCACCCGAGTATATGCAGCATCAGCCAAGTCCTTCAAGCCCGGATGTGATCTCTCCAATCTCTCCCACCCACCCACATAGCTTCAATTCACCAGAAACGCTGCTCGATCCCCACTCGCACCCGCACGCACAGTCGTACTGGACGCACCACCAATCCCCCACAAACGGAGTCATGTACCAAGAGCAGCATCATCACAGTGTACCGGTACCTATGCAACCTCGCCATCCTCCACAACCACAACATTACACACCCGATGCTGCTATGCGGGGTATGGCAGCTGACGATCCCCGGTTACAAGAAACATGGCAGTCTTACATGTACAAGGTAATCGTCAGTTCTGTTTGCTGTCATTTCCTCTTTTCTGATAGCTCTTTCTTTGCAGGTTGGGTCTAGTCGGCTGCTAGATGATTGAGCCATCTCGTTACGGAACCTGTGTATTTTATTTTTTTTGCTTTCTTGTGTTCCTAGTGCATCTATCTCATCCATATTCTAACGTACTTACTAGTCTTTCCTTTCTTGTCTTGCTCTGTCTTGCTTTGAGCATCTTTCGTTCCCATGCTTTATCTGTCGCTTTTACATTTGCCTTGACCGACTCGTCCCCATATAATGTAAATGTAAATTATCGTACATATTACTCGGCGCAATTGTACATAACCTGCATGATACTATAAGCTGGGTTGACTATTTTTCGCGAGTACACACCACTGTCCGTGCGCGTCTTGTATTGCACTGGTGATCAGAGAATAATAAGAATTGTTACATACATTACTACGGAATAGACCTAAAACTAACTAAAACTACGTATGCATGAACTATAGTGGAGAATACCATAGATTGGATAGTACTAGTAGTCTGTCCGTGTTGCCGCATCTAGCTTCACAAAAATCCGTCAGACTCACAGCCCTTTGCACAACGTCTTTCCCCGATTTACTTGTGCTTTGCAAAGCGAAATCTCAGTCGGTACAGCCAACAATGAGGCAAACAAGATCCCAGACGAGTCTGCAAACCCCACAGATCCAATCTTGAATTCCTTCTCTTGTTTGGTACGTTCCATGTTGTGAGCAGAGTTGGGATCGGGTCGCTCCTGGTTTAGGTGATAGAATGCGTTGACGCTGTTGGAGCGGCGGGTTAGAGAAGCATGAAGAACGAAAAAGCAATGTAAAGAAAAGAGAAGTCGAAAATGACTCACTACGCAAGACCACCGCATATACCCTCCAAACTGATAAGGAAGAACACGAGCAGAATGCTTGCTCCCTCCATATCATCGTCAAAGAACCCAATACTCGATTCAGCGGCTAATAACACCAAAATGAAGCCTTGCACGATGGAAGGAAGTGGAAGAAGCTTCGTTGGCAAAACGGGGATACCCAAAGAAATAGATGATCGAGAAAAGAAAACTGTCGTTTGGTAAACGAGCTGAAGAGACGATTCGTCAGTCCATTTCTTATGAATATGCGGTACATAGGCTTAAATGCGCACCTGCCAAAGAGGATAGTAATCTCGTATGGAATGAATGACCTTGCTTAAGATAGGACTGCTTTCGGGTGAAGGAACAGGATAAAGGAGTGTTGGCGCGATGCCCTGGCGTCAAAGAAAATAGTGTCACTTCAGATAAAAGTGGACCAATAAAATCATAACAAGACACACCTGATTGATAGTATACTCAAACTACAGGGTGGCAGGGTGGGTGAATTACAAAACTCCTTGGTGAGATATAGGTTTACTCGGAGAAGATTACACGTACCAAGTAGACGCAGACTAGAGACAAAACTCAGTAAAATGAAGGCTCCACTGCAGTAAGGCAATTGACGTACACAAAGGTAGCATATATTTAACCAATAAAGGTCTGACGAGACGCAATTTATCGTTCATGGATAGAGCCACTCCGGCTTTAAGTCCAGCGGGTATGCTACCCTCTTCTTCGCCAACTTCATCCTCACCTGTGGCAAGAGGTGTGTATGGGAGGGTAGCGACAGAATCCCCATCATAATCCCGGTCGAGAGTGGCCGATGGCGAAAGAGGTGAGTAAAGGAAGAGTGTGTTCTTCGGAAGGAGGAAAAAGTAGACCAGGGGAATGATGAACGGTAGGATCTGGAATGAAAGAGTTGAAACAGCGTATTGAATTCGAGATAGACCAGAAAGCTCACAGATGATATCCCAACCCCTGTCCTCACTCCAAGACCGCGGACCTGAATAGATTTTATGAGTACACGGGAATGATTTGAGGTTTAGAAGTGTCACACCTCCCACCAAAGGAAAGCACCGACCAACCCAGCAGCACCCGTCCCGCGGCGAAATACCTATAAAGAAAGACAATGCCTGAATTTGAGCCAATAAGGTAGGGTTTGAAGTTTATACGACATACCCGATGCCATGGCCAGCAACCGAAGGTGGAGCATACGTCGTGGACAATTGAAGAAAAGTAAGTTCACCCAGGCCTATCAAATCGAACTAGAGTCAACCAAAAAGATTGCACGACAATGTATACTGCGTACCAGATGAAAGGGATGCCAAGCTAATGCCCAAGAGTCTCGCGTAAAGGGTGTCAAAGGACGCGACCACCTACCTCCAAAATTGTTATTACAAGCTTGGGTGCAAAAGCAAAGAGTATACACACGAGCATTCCAAGCACACTGAGAGCGCAACACCCGACTAAACGTTTCACGTATCTGATCCGTCCCTTCAGCACATAAGGCCAACCAACTTTGGCTACGAGCGCCGGCGCGATGTTACAGAAAGCAATTATTCCTTTGGGAGTCGACGGTGGAACTAGATCCAAGGCAGCTGATAGTATAATTACATAGAGTACTGTGTAGAAAACAAGTCAGTCTCACTCCTCCAAGTAACTTGCTGGTGTTTCACGTACCGTTATTGATTAGTCCAAACAGAAAGAATGACGCCGCGAGTCTACGTAGCAATCTCGGGTTGTCTGTAGTCATAAACATGTCAGGCTCACAAGACACGAAGAAGGAATGAAAAACAGACGACATCTCCATATTTCTCCTGGGTCAAGTCTCACCTTCGGGCCTCGAAACCAAATCGTCGTTATGAAGGAGGTCCTCCGACTCTACTGAAGACAAACGAGGGTGCATTTCGTACGAGTCGTCTAATACTGATGTGGTGGTTGTATTTGAAAAGGGTTGCATTCGCCTGGTGTAACTTGTCCCGTATACATGCAGCCTCTGAGTAGATCCGTCGTGGCCGCTCTTGGCGGATTAATTTAATAATTATGTAATTGTTCAGGTTTTTTTCTTCAAGTTCCTTGAGCACCTCAGGCAGCCCAAGATGGCTTCTGGTAGTCCAAGTACCAACAATATATTTGTTATGGTGACGCTGCCAAACGTCCTGCCAGGCTGGGCACTTTTCTACATGGAAACCACAATGTAACGACTGTAAATGCACACGATAACTGAATAATTTACAAATTGCTGGCGGGAGCCATTGAAGAGACAGTGTACACGTATGTTCTGAAGTGCGATGAGGGGGAAAAAGTCCGAATAAACATGTGCTAAAAGATCATGAAAGCAAAAGACGGGACTGAATGAGAACGGGTATAAATCTGAATCAGTCAATACGCTGGAACGGTAACGCGACGGACTGATCCAGGTTTCCTGGGCCTTGCAGCGTAACCGGGAGCGGGAGATGGATGTTGCGTTGGAGGATCAGTCGGTAGCGGAGGCAATTCACGATCCCGCTTAAACTTCAGAAGGATCTGGCTTGATCCAGAGGGTGACTGAGGGTGAGGATGTGGGTTCAATGAGGGAGAGGATGCAATAGCAGCGCCCAAAAGAGAAGAACGAGGGGAGGGATGAACACTAGTGGGCGTATCAGCGTAAGAGAGGTCAAGAGAAAATGTCCTAGTTTCTCGTCTCTCGCTGCTTGATATCGATTTGATGGTTTGCTTGGGCGATAATGCCGTTGGTACGGGAACGAAAGGAAGAGGCCGCAAAGCGGTGGCTTTCATCGCTGTTGCCATGATAGGTACTGATTCAGATGAGGTGAATGACGAGCAGGTGGATTCGCTATCGGAATCCATATCATCTTCAACTGAAGATTCGTACCCATCTGAAGTAGGCGATGACCGCTGAGTCTGATCATCTGCCAGTACATCATCAGCCAAAACCCGATTCGCAGCACCATCAACCGCCTTCTCCTTCCCTTTTTTTCCAATAGAAGACTGATCATACAGCTTTCCTGGATCAAACTCTTGTTTGTCTTCGGTGTCATGGTACATGGTCGCCTTTTTGAGCGCAGTTTCAATCCGAGCAGCTGTAGGACATTTGACTTGCAATTGTCGAAGATCGTGGGATGATGACGAATGGGTTACCGTAGGCTCTGTTTTACACCGAGCCATCCATTTCCGAAGATGACAATCTTCCTTGTGTGTGGTGCAAACGGGTTTGCGGACTCGGAAGCTCCGAATCGTACCGACGAGCTTGGAGAGTTGTTCAAAGGAAACTGCGCGTCGCCGAAGGAAGCCCGTCTGGGGAGAGAAGGAATTTGAATGTGAAGGACTCGGCCGAAGGGGATGAGATGATGAAGACGATCCAGGAAAAGGTTCCGTGTTTACTCCAGGTCGCACGGGTTGCAAAGGAGACAAGATTGGTTTTTTATCAATTTTGCGGTCAGTGGGGAGTTGAGGTAGCTCTTTGTCTTCTCAAGACAATCAGTTTCGTCTCGAAAACGGAAAATATGATGCTTACCTAGATCGAGTGTACTTCGAAAAAGGCGCAATTGAGGACTCCCTAATTCCACTGCGGTCCCAGCGTTGTTGCGGACGGGTGGGATTCTGTGTCTAAGTGTAGCATAGGACCTCTGCTTCCGTGCAATACCAGTCAGTAAACAAATTTCGTACAATGAAACAAACGACAAACGCACCCATGATTCTGGCGCGTTCCAAATCGACTCTCCCATCTCAAAGCTGCCGAAGTCTCTAGAGGAGTGCAATCAACGAGGGTGAACTGGAAGACAGATATCAACTAAAGAAGGGTTCGTGACGCGCTGTCTGGGTTTATATACAATAAATAAACCTAAGATTAGCATCGAAGGAAACTAGGGTGCAATAGTATCCTATCTGTATGATGGACACCAGACGACAGATGGGAAAGTGTCTTATGAGTATGCTGGTTCTTTCACCTCGATGAGAAAGTGACAGGCCCGTCAGATCTTGGCATCCGTGAACAACTCCCAGTATAAAGTCAGGAATAGCTGAATAGAGCGGAAGATCATCAGGAAACTGCACTGGTTCAAACAAAGCCCAAGACCAGTACTAGCGCTGTTCACCGGAGTGATAACGAAATCCATGGAAGGCGGCGCCAAAGGACCTGCCTCAGGTTGAAGTAGGAGCATTGGTCTAGGCAATTAAAGGGCATCCGTGGTCGGACCCGGGACTGGTTTTACACCCGAAATATTGATCTAGTCGCGCTGGGACCACCTGAAACAGTCAAAACGGGCGTAAGTCGGTCTGACAGATAGATATCTTTGATATACCAGACCAATCAAGTAAACAACCCATACAGTTCTTGCGGCTCCATAATGAACGATGGTACCATTACAACCTGCGAGAACACATCTGTTCCTGGATGGATGTTGACTGTTGGAGGGTATACATCAGCGAGGGTACATACACGATCAAAGGAAGAGATGGACGCTCACAATGCCAGCTCAAAGATCCCTCAAACCTCCGGTCCATCAAGCATTGAAGCCTACTTTCTTGGGCCCCTCGAGATTGTACCGATCAATAACCGTTAGGACTTGATGATCATGCATATCAATTGCAAACTTGGATTCTCGAGTTTCCACGACCCAAGGAGATTGGCTAGCGCTCGGATCCGAATCTTCTTCAGCGTCTTGTCGGCACCGCTACTTACGAGCAAGCTTGGATAGGTGTACTATGTGATAAACTTGTCAGCCGAGTGACGAGTCTAGCCCACACAAATACGATTTTGACCCAACTCACCACCGCCAATCACTGACCTCGGCTGACAAGATTGACACCGACTGCTGATATTCCTTCCATGGTGAGGTCGCCCTTCAGATGCGTTCGGCCGCGATTCTTGCAGATTTCTCATGTCAGTTATCAGCATACTATCCCGAGAAAACGAGGTCGGCTGACGCGTACATGAAAATGCACGTGGTCATGACGTGGATCCCTTGGTTTTAACGACCATCCTTGACGGCGTTGTGGATGCTTGTTGAACCTCTCCATGCTTTGCGAATGTTTTTTCCCCCAATAGAACCAGACTTTTCTCGAAGGCAACGTGTTTCAAATTGACGACTTGCAGGCGATGGTCCGCGATGTAATGTACCATAAGCGTTGTGGGCGACCTTTCTCAACGATTCGCTTCGTCTACTTATATGCGACTGGCAACTGCCTGGTGCCTATGCTGTCCTACCCTCGCCGCTACTCTCTATTCGTCATGTCCACAATCACACCCCCGAGCGAAACATACGCCCTCATGCTCTTGCCCCTCAAACAAGGTTATCCTCTCTGGATCCCTGAACCAAATGATGCACTTCCCAAAGAATACAGGAACGAAGGAGTCTGCATTGGTGATGTCGGCTTCATAACTTTAGATGGTGCCTTTTCCTTTCTTTTCAACATCTGCTTGGAGAAAGACCATCCTATCAACCAATGGCGCGGTGTACCTCAAGGATTTTGCCCTCTGCAGCTGGAAAGCAGGACTGGTACACTCACTAAACCACAAGCATAGAGTTCCTCTCTGTAGCCCAGGAGCAAAATTCCACCTTGATGCAGAAGGAAAGATGCAGATTTCATACGTCGTGACATTTTTCTTGCTAATCGAGACGTGTTTCTGACTGCTTTTCCAGTTTTCTTCACAAAGGTGCTGTACTTTTGTTTTCGGGAGCTGCTTCTCGTACCGACTACCCCAACACTATTTTCCGTGAATACGGTGCTCGGAATGCCGAGTGTTGGTACAAATATGTCAGAGACACATTGGGCATTGGGAAAAACTCCCTTTACCTTTTGACTGGCTATGATAAAACTCGCTGCTCGGAAACAGCGGCGTTCTCCGATCCATCAGGCTCCAAAGCTCAGCCTGTTTGCCTCCAACTCAGATCAGATAATGGCGCACTTACTCTGTCGGATTCCTCTCTATCCCAAAACAACGTCAGCGGGCGACGCGTCCCTCAGAACAATTCAATCAACCAGTCTGTCTTCATACGCGGCTTCAAATTATGTTGCGCAGCAGAGGTGGGTGGCCTGAACTGCTTTCTTCAGCTTTGGCTTTCAGCTTAAGAAACTTACCTGCAGATGCGACAGAAACCATGCATTCCTCTGAGGTTCGTTAGCATGTTCTCCTAGGTTTCCTCTGGTAACGTACTGATGAAGCACTTTGGTCCCAGAAATACCAGCCATCGGATGTCATCAACAAGCATATCCTGGACACAGTGAGACCACTCTCCAGGGTGGATATGCCCCTCATTCATACTTTTCCTATTCCGGAACAGCATACAGACATGAACGTGGCGCTGACTCACGATAGTCAATGGTGCTCAGTGTTGACAGAAGTGAGCCATTTTTATTGTTCATCCCTTTTTCATTTCTAAGGCTTTGATAAATTTCTTGTATAGGAAGACAGTCAGATGCCTGACAGCGACTCGCTGATTACCAGAGTCAGAGAAAGATATCATGTCCGATTCAGCGATGGTAAGACGCCACGGTCAACGAGTAGAACATTGCTAACGAAGATGTCCCGGCAGGATCTGCATACCTCCACAATACCTCAGAATTCAGCCCTGGCAGCAGAATTTGGTAACGCACAAGGAGTCGTACAGTATGGCACGGTATTAAGTTTTGACTCGTCCCTCGCGACAAGATGTTGTTCAACATTCCTGGATGACGATGGAAGGGTCTTGTGCTTGTCTGCGACCGGTATAACACGAGTAGTTGCAGATTTATAATAGTAACAATTTCCTGCGTCATGTATTGGGCCAAATTTTACCCGTCAGTTCCCCTTGCTCTGGGTGAGTCGTCGCCATTTCGCAAAAATTGAAAATACACGTGACCATATCCACCCTTGCTTTTCGTGTCCATTCGGTCCTTTGACCGCGTTCAGCCTTCACGTCGACTTCGTGGGTCCTAGAAAAGGTTTTCCGCACTCAAAGAGTCCGCCCCGCTTCAAATTAGGACCATTTCATGGGTCGGAGTTAAATCGGCAACTGGTCAGTTAACTGAGAGATAACACCACAACTTAAAAGGGCTGTGCGATCTTCAATACTATCATGGCTATCTCGAACTGCTGGTCAATGTGAGTACCAGAACTTGATTTTTTCCCCGTATCCGACATTGCCTGAGTGACGAAATTATAAGCTCCTGGCTCACTGCGCCAGATGCTGTACTCGCGAGGGCACAGTGGTCTGATGAAGAGAAACTGATGTCAAGCTTATGGTTGGAAAAGCTGTTAGAAGAAGCTGGCTCAATCATCTGAGACTTCTCATGTCCTCATCTATAGCTTTTCAACGAAGATATAAACATGCATACCCTCACTCTTCACCTGTTCATCATGGCTACAGCATCTATACGTCCAAGCGAAACATACGCCCGCATGCTCTTGCCCCTTGGACACGGCTACCCTCTTTGGATACCGGAGCCTAACAATGCTCTTCCAGAAGAGTATCAGGTCGAAGGTGTTAGAATCGGTGATGTTGGAGTGGTGAACTCACACGGAGCCTTTGTTTTCCTTTTCAACATTTGTTTGGAAAAGGAACATCCAATCAATCAATGGAACGGCGTGCCCGAAGGATTCCTTCCAGTCCAGCTCAATCCATGGCAGATACACACCGTTACCAATATGCATCGACCTAGTGTGCCTATCTGCAGTACCGGAGTAGAGCATTTCCAGCTTAGCGCTGAAGCAGCGGCCCAGATTCCGTACGTTATTTACAATGATTCAAGATGTGCTTCTCATCTGACGTTATTCTATCATACAGCGGTGTGCCATTAGGTGCAGGAGGGGGAATCGAGCTAAAATTCTCCCATTCCCGGGGAGCTGTCCTCATGCTTCCAGAAGGTGCCTCTCGAGCTGACTATCTCAACCTTGATGGTTTTCGCAAATATGCTGCGAAGAATGCCCCACTTTGGTACCAATTTGTGAATGGTACCTTGGGCTTGGAAGCTGGCTGTAGCTCCCTGTACCTTCTAACAGGTTACGACAAAAGTGCGTGCTGGGAAGCAGCAGAGTTCTCTCATCCATCCAAAGACCAGTCTTTCTCCATCCAATTCACGGCAGGCCTATCGAACAGTGGGAGACTCACCTTGTCACATTCCTCCCTTTTACGAAGTCCTGTCTCCAGTCGATGCTCTGATCCTTCAAACAACTTGAACAACCAGTCTGTGTTTATACGTGGCTTTAAAATCACGTTGCGTCAAGGTTTACGCGACAGACTGCGTGGATCCACTAGTGTCAAAGTCATGAATATCTTGGGAGAGAAACCAGATCATGTCATACGTCGGGGTCGGCTGCGAACACTCCAATCTAGGGAGTCAGGTTCAAATACGGCAACAGTCTCAGACAATCGGGTTTCCCACCTAAATTATCGCTCAGACGAGTACGATGTGTCATCCTCAGCTCACATCGGTGATATTGATGATAGCGTGGATAGAACTTCCAACGCTGGAAGTGATGGTTCTTCGGATGAGGAGAACCCCTATAATGTATGTCACTTGGCTATCCCCCTTGCGAGGTGTTTTCTTCGTCAAAACCATCTGATCAAGAGCTTGCGTAGATATATCATCCATCGAGTGTGCTCAACGATTACATGCTAGACATGGTGAGAACAAGTCGTAGCTTTTCAATTTGCTTATGGTCGCTCACGAGCCCTTTACTCGATACAGCACTCAGACATCGACGTTGCAATAACTCACGATACAGAATGGTATTCACTATTGGAGAAGGTAAGGATTGTGGTCTATATAGCCCTGCATCACTGAACGAGAATATTCCTAGCCTGGGGACACTATGATGCCCGCCGAGAACGAGCTCATGAAAAGGGCCAGAGAAAGATACCAGGTTGATAGTACAGACGGTGAGTTGAAATCAGTTTTACCGAAAGCTGTTCATGATGATTTTTCGCCTGCTTTTAACTCTCAAGGATGGTTGCGTCTCGCTCCCAAGGCATCACAGATTCCTAGCAATATGGGGCCCCATGAGTCCGTACCTTCTGAACCTCGACAGGAAGCGGTTGTGGACAAGACAAATGAAAGGACTGGCTTCAAGGGTTACTCCGAGCCAGGGAACGCACATCGGTCAGCCCGGACGACTAGTATGGTCGGTGGTATGAATAGAATCCCTCCTGGAACCAGAGTTTGGTACTGGAATGCACGAGGAGCTGTGCAACACGGGACAGTACTGAACTCACAGGTGAAGGGGGACAGGACCCAGATACTAAACATCCGGGATGACAATGGAAGCAACTTGCAATTACCTGCAGCCGCTGTAGAAAAAGTGAAAGGAGAGCAGGAGTAGTTACAGACACCGCACAGCTGTATTTCCCAACGCCGCATTCTTTCTGTAAGTACTTGTTTTTGAGGTTCTTCCTCTACTGAGAGTCTTTACTCCATGATCTTGCAGAGTCGTTGTTTAGCGGATGAAGACCAATTTTCTAGTCAACTCTTCATTCTTCAGCACCTTTTCGCTGGAGATTCTTAAGTACTAGGGACAATTAACCGATGTGCGAGCATAACCCGTCGTTCTTAGCTTTTTCTTTCACAATAAATATCATTTCAAAATCTTGTGCCTCTACTATACTGGCAGTATACATACTTGAGAGGACTTCATGCCGAAGTACACGCGGCGTCATCGAGGCAAAGCAGTCGTTACCTAATCAAAGCCTTTTGTGAGTGTCTACGATGTTGTTCTGGCTACTGTCGATAACGAGTGGGTACCTATACCCTGCCTACGCCTCCTACAAGTCCCTTTCAGTCCGCCCAGCCTCAACACCCGACATAGAACGATGGCTAATGTACTGGTCCATTCTCGGAGTCCTCACATTCCTCGAATCTACCCCACCGCTTTCAATCTTCCTTTCCCTAATCCCCTTATACTCTCTCTTCAAGCTCCTCTTCCTCCTCTACCTCGCAGCACCACAAACTCAAGGATCCACTTACCTTTTCCAAACGCATCTTAAACCTTTCCTCGACGAACACGAGGCAAAGATCGATCGGACGATGGAAGAAGTGCGAGCAAAAGTTTGGGGTTATATACAAGAATGGGGGAAGAACATATGGGATACACTCGTTCAGTCTGCATTCGGAGCTCAAGCAGCTTCTGCACAGGCACCTGTCGCCCCACCAACTCCACCTCATCCTCCACCAGCAGGTTCCGGGCCTGTCCAACTTATGTCGGGATTCTGGAGATCTTATGGTCCGACCGTGTTGACTACCGGCGCAGCACTGTGGAACCAGATGTCGCAGGCAGCAGCGAGTGGAAATCAGGTACAGAGACCTCATCCGACTACCTATTCCTCGGGATTCTCGACTGCGCCTTCCAGTTCCGCTACGAGAGGATACGACTTGGATTCGGACGATGGGACGACTGCACCTTCACCTAGACCGAGTGCGTCAAGAGCTTCTACGTTGACAACACAGTCGATCATTGAGCGGAGGAGACAGCTGGAAGCGGAATTGGCGGCATTGCAGAACATGGAGCAGGAGATTCCGTCGGGATTGCCTTCGCCGGGGGCTTCGTCTTATGCGTCTTCGACTATTCCATCTCCTGGGAGAGATATGGGCGGATATTTGCGTGAAAGGACTGGGTCTAATTCCAGTGTGTTTGAGGAGATACGTGCGGAGTCTGATGAGCAGGGACATGAATACCCGAGACCTCAGCAAGCTCAGAGAGGAAGCTGGTTCGGGTGGGGTAGTGGTGGGAGTGGGTATGACAGGGTCAAGAATGATTAAGGTTCAGGTTTGAAGACCAATCTGCTCAAGATAATGGGTTGAGGTGATGATAGAGCTGAAGGTAGAGAATTGTGAGTATGCATATATTCTGTATTTTGCACCTTGATTGACAAGGTTATCTGCAGGCTCCAAAGAGGAAGTCCTGAGTCTTTGTGTTTCTGTCCTTTTCTCTACCTACCTCCTTTTGCCTCTTGTGGACTCATTGCACTCCACTCATACTTAACATCTATAACTGCATTTACATCATTGATCATTTTGTATCGATTAAGGAATATCCAAGCTCATACCCTTAATGTCTTCATTGCTGTCACTGGTTTTTTAGGCTGTCAAGGGTCGCCTGCAATAGCAGCAATCCCGTGGCACGTCGCGTCGTCGTTTAGAAACCAATTAGGTTTCTTTCTATTGCCCATACCTTGTACTGTTTTGTGTTGTTATACGCAACACGCAGCCGCGTATGTTATCCTCTCGTGTAATGAAACCAACCCATTGTCTACACCAAGTAGTGCACGCAGCAGCAACATGACTACTCGAGACTCGCTTCTTCCTTCGGCGTTTCTCACCAGAAGATAGGGGCCGAGATGACATCATATTACTTTCGGCAAAAAGTTATACGCGTAACCCTGACCTTGACCTCCCTGGAGTTCGTCCTAGAATCCTACTCCTCCAATCAACTACAAGAGAAGAACGCGTAGAGATTGTTTGGAACCTCCTGCAACTACACTGGGCTGGACTTTCGGAGCCAGTGTCACCGTGTATCAGTCAGCTTTCGGGAACTAACGGTAAACGTGAGCTACAACTTTATTAACCCGTACAATCACCTACCACGAGTCAACACCCTTATATTGCCCCTCATCCCATCGATTTTGTTCATTCCTACCCGGTCTCCTCTCGAATTTGTTTCCTTACTTCTGCTTTCTTTCCATCCAAAGTTGGCTCAAAGGTTGACGCGGCCCGTACAGCAATTATTTAGTTGAAGATGCAAAATCCGACCTCAGAACGAGATTACATTCCGATAGGTGATCATGCACTTATTGGAAACCTGCACACTGCTGCTTTGGTTAGCATAGATGGTTCCAGTGAGCACCATTTTATGCCCTGCTCTCGGTCTGTATGGCTCATGGATGTGTCCATCATATGCAATCCTTCACTTTCCGTTCCTCCCCACTGCACATGATATATGTGTTTTCTATGCTGGTGTATACGCGCCGTACGACCATATACACAACCACAGTCGAGAGCTACTGTGTACCCGATTTCGACTCTCCTTCCATCTTTGCGAGGATCCTCGATAAGGACAAGGGAGGACATTTCTCCATCACTCCTACAGTGCCATTTAGGACGAAACAGAATTATCTTCCTAGTTCTAACGTGCGTTGTATTGCTATATGCACATTGAACAACTTTTGCTGACGACTAGCGATCAATGTTGCTATCCAGGTCCTGCAAACCAAATTTATGAACGAAAAGGGTGTCGTCAGCATCACCGGTACGTGCTGTGCTGACCTACTCTTCTCGTCGGATTCTCCTCCTCCAATGATATCATTATCGCCTACCCTGCTAAAAGTTTTCAAATTTGGCTTGCTAACGCGATTAACACCAAACGTCATTTTCGGCAGATTTCTTACCTCGTCAAGCGCGTCATTTCTACACCAGCACTAAACCGATGTTGCACTGGCTCATCAGACGCGTAGAAGTGAGTATCTACTCTTCTTGAGCCTGCTTTGGGGCCTAGAAACGTGTGCTAGCTGCACATATGCGCGTTTTACGATACCGCTATGCGCATAAAGTAGTCGCTGCTTCTCGGCTTTTCTCTGGTCCTGACTACAATCCGTATGATACCAATTTCTGAGTACTCTATATCACGACTGCAGGTCATCCGTGGCTCTATGCCCGTCCGAATGGAATGCGCGCCTGCGTTCAACTACGCTAGGGACAGTCATCAAACATCGATCATCCCAGACGACTCGGTCCCTCCTACGGAATACCTAGGACACGCAGCCAATGATCATATGAAGGCATTCTTCGAATCTAAAGGTCTGAACTTGGATTTGAGGTATACGATAGAGAGTGTTCTGGTCAGTATACATCGTCTTTCATTACTCTTGACTTCTGAAAAGTCGTTTTTGTCGTTTAGGAGAACGTCGATGCTCCTAATCCCAAACTCTCGCTACTCGACCTGTCTTCCAAAGGTCATCTAGGTCCGGGAGTCTGTTCCGAAATGACGCTCACCGAAGGCCAATGTATCACTTGGGTCCTGCGTATCGCACCTGGTACAGCAATCACCCCAGACGACGTCAGGACTCCCGTCACTGGAGTCTCAACTCCAGATCCCAACCGCGAATTAGGCGATGATTACGGAAAACTTTCCAGCGGCGCGAAAGCCTCCATTCCCGGACAAAAGATCCTAGGCAAAGTCAGACCCGGGAACGACCCTTTCCTAACTAAAGAGCTCGTCCACACGCTGTTGTTTTCTACCAATAAGTATTGGAATGATTGGATTAGGAATTCGACTTATGCGGGTAGTTGGAAGGAGGCAGTTAATAGGAGTGCTTTGGCGCTCAAGTTGTTGATTTATGAACCTACGGGAGCTGTGGTGGCTAGTCCGACATTTAGTTTGCCGGAGTATATTGGTGGAGGGAGGAATTGGTGGGTGGAAGATTGATGTCTGCCTAATGCCAATTGGCTGATTCTTGTTGGTGTACAGGGATTACCGTGCATCCTGGATTCGGGACTCATCTTTCACGTTATATGCGCTTATCCGACTTGGCTTTACGCACGAAGCTAACGGTATGGCGTCTCTTCACTTTTGTCTTTCCGAATGCTGATAGACTGTATCGCATTTCCAGCATATATGGAGTTCATCTTCGAGAGGTTGAGAGACAAAAACCCGGATGGTAGTCTGCAGATTATGTATACCATTCATGGTGTGTTTATCTTCTTCGGATGGTTTCTGAAGTTCCCTCAAATGTTGCTTTTAATCTCTAGGTGGCAAAGATTTAGAAGAAATAGAGCTAACGCATTTAGATGGCCATAAGGGATCCAAGCCCGTTAGGATTGGAAATGGTGCCGCGGATCATTTGCAGTTGGTTCGTCTTCTTTTCCTTCTAACGTGGCTCGAGTTGTTTATCTCCTCTTGTGTGTTCTTCTAGGATATCTATGGCGAACTGTAAGCAAGCCAGCTCAGCCAACGAGCAACGAACAGGCTAATAATTGTTGATGGTCTCCTTTAGCATGGATTGTATATATCTTGGGCAAAAGGTAACTTTCTTCGTCCATGTTGATTATGTGATTTGATACTGACCATTTTTATCGTTTCTGAACAGTTTGGCAAGCCTTTGGTATGTTTTTTAGTTATTCTAAAACTTCCATTTCTCTGATCAAATGCCTCTAGGCTTACGACGATTGGTGAATCTCGCTTCTGCAACGTCTGGCGTATGTGTGCTGATCACCGTTCAACAGGATCCTTGTTAGGGAACTGTAAGTTACTCAACTCAACCAGTGAGATACTCGTGCTAAGTCTGTTGGCTCTGCTAGTGTCGACTGTAAGTGTATTCAGACAGCTATTTCGTAAATTACTGATACTCACGTACTTTCTGAAGACGTTGTCCAGCATTTGAAGGAGCCCGATTTGTCGATCTGGTCAGTGCTAAAGCTCCCTCATTCTACCAAAGCTTCATATGACTACAGGGAGGTCCGAAACAAGAAGAGGCATTTTACTGTAAGTGCCATTGGCTCTTATGCTGCGAATGACTCATGACTGAAATCCTACGACAGTATTCCAAGGTGGGCTTTTATGTTGCGAAGCTCTGAATGTTTTTCTTATGACGGTCAATTGTGTCTGTTCGCTGTAGATCATGCTGTGGTGAGTTCTTCTGGCTTGCTTCTCCATTTGCGGAACTGGACTGGATATCGATATATAGGGTCGCTATCGACCGAGGTAACGATCTTTCCGTTTCTCCTGACTAGATTCCTTTGCACTGATGTGAACGCATATATAGGCCTACGACTCGCAGACAAACGTTCTCTTCCCTGCCCTCATCGAAACCAGTGGCTAGCTGCCAGAGATGAACTGTATGAAGAGATCATGACCAAAGCCTGGAACAAGGAACTGCAAGCTTTCGGCCAGAGTTACGAAGAGAACGACGTGATGGATTCGGCGGTTTTGATCATGCCCCTTGTTTTCTTTATCCAGGCGGTACGCCCAAGTAATTTCGGTACCAAGTATTGCGATGACTCTGATCACTTTTCTTGGACTCTACACATACAGTCAGACCCTAGGTTTATGAATACGCTCAAGAGGATCCTCAGGACGCCAGAGAGGGGTGGTTTGACTGCTAATGTAAGTCGTCGTTGATTCAGTAAATCCGTTCAGATTTACATGTCACTCCACAGAATCTAGTCTTCCGGTATGACGTCAACAAGGCTTCTGACGGGGTAGGCGGTGAAGAAGGGACATTCTGTCTCTGCACCTTGTGGTGTGTCGAGGCCTTGACGAGGGCTGGTGTGTTTGATAAGACTCTGGTTCCTAGAGCTGTCTCCATGTTTGAGGTAACGCGATCAGGTATTGTCAGTTGGGCGAAAGGATTGAAGATAGTTTTCTCTAGGATTTCCTGATGTACCTCAATCACGTCGGACTCTGCACCGAAGAGATTTCAGACGCGGGAGAAGGGTATGTGATTTTCTCCATCCTTGCCTAGCAGGTCTTTACTGATCATGATATTAGACTGGGTAATGCAGTTCAGGGATTTACGTGGGTGTTCTTTCATTTTCTGTCACTGCCTGCTACAGTTCTGATCGAACTAACTTTCGTCTAGGCATGTCACATTGATATCTGCTGCATACAACTTGTCGAAAACATTACAGGGAGGAGACAAAAACTAGAACTAGATGCGGGAGAAGAAAAGAAAGCGTACTACTATCTCTACATAATTTCAACATGTAAAAGAGAATGTACTATGAAATATCGACTAGGCTATTCTCAGTGTTTGACAGTGTTTTGGTGTGCAAGGCTGCTTGTGCTCGAGATTGCCAGAAGTAGGTCTCGTGCTTAGATGGCTTGACAACAAGCGGTGGTGAAAAGGAAGCCGACACTTGGAGGATGCGGAAGTTGCACGAGTACATTGATTTGGAACAGGATGAGTGACCGACAGAAAAGGTTTTTTTTGGCTGTCTCACAAGGACGGCATACAGTAAGAACATGATGCTCGCCAGACTGACTCGGATGTCGTGCTGAAGAATCTTCGGATAATCTACGAGCCACTTGTGAAGTTGAAGGATATCGAAGAAGACCTGAGCATAGTCTCTGAGTTACGTGAGGTTGGTGATGGGATTGAGATTTTGCGGTAGGAGAAGTCGCAGATTGTGCCTTTCATGGCCTGACACTGAGCCTCGTTCCGTGTTGTTGTGCGATGGTCTACCTCCCAATTGCATGCATGCATCCTCTTTACCTCGCTTTCAACCTCGTCTCCTGCCTTCCCAACCAAAAACCTCTGTCCCCGGATCACAATCCCCTAGGATGCGTTTCGTTCCACGGCCTATTATCCCATGGGACTGGATAGTGGTCCGCCTTGTACTTCATGCACTCGTTTCGTCAAAGTGCAATGTAAATCTGTGTGTAAATGCTTGCCACCAGACCCATAGTCAATCCATAGTTAGCCATGGCTGAATTTGAGATAAGTTTCGATTCGTTATAGGCATGCAGATCGCGTTCAGCATTCCTTGAACGAGGCTCGCTGGAGATTCGGAGGAAAAAATTCGGCATGAAGAGTTTTTGAAACGGAGAAACGGATGCTGGAGACGAGATACGCTGCACATGGAAGAGGAGGAGATCAACGTTGTGGTCAAACAAAAAGCGAACAATGGTCACGCTTTGACAATGACCGACTCAAATTCCTGCAACCGGTACCTTACGAAGGGAAATTAGAACGTAGTTGGATTCCATTGCGTAGATGTACATAGAAGCATGTTTAATATGTGACGTACAAAAGAAAACTGCTAATAAAAATTCTACATGATAAACTTTGCCTGTCCAAACACCTCTTTCCTCAGCGCCTTGTTCACCTGAGCGCCTCCGTCCTTGACTCTTTGTTCACCTGTATCCTCAACCATTTGAACTCCTCCACCCTCTAATCATATCCATGCTCAACAGTTTAACTGTCTCCCTTCTCCAACTCGAAATCCCTGTAGACCAGGGCACGATGATGTTCCTTGTAGTACCGTGTTAGCAAAGGTGTTCCTTTGAAACAGGACAACAGCTTTTCAAATGCCTCGTAGGTGACCATATCACCCAGCGAGTGCTCGTCAAAGGCCTCGCCAAAAGTGAGATTACCATCAGGTAAACCCGGATTATTCTTGAAGAGTTGCCGCTGAATTAGTAGGTGTTCGTCGAGTCTGGTTTGAAAAGCTGCAACAGCTTAATATCCTTTCCGAATGGGGATCTGAAGCAAGTAGACAGTTGTACGGAAATCCGAGAAGCAAGGCTGAAAAGGAGCAGGTTCCCGGTATAGGGCAGCGTGTTTGGCCATTCCGGCGTGTTCGTTGCTGGAAACAAACCAGGACAAGTAATGTTCGACATTCTTCACTCGGCGGAGACATAACCCGTCCTCGTCCTTCTCGTAGTGAGTGAAAAAGGTCACCATGACATAGTAGATACTCTCAAGGTCATGGTGATAAAGGTGCCCTTGCCGATGGACCTGTCCTTCTTTCCCTTTTCGCAATTGCGGGTTCAATAGTTCGTGGCTCATATAAGGACGTGTTCCTGTTCTAAGGAAAGAGGAATGGTCGGTCTCTAAGGGAAGCCAGGAAGCCAAATCAAGATCGTTCAGCACCCCATAGACCTTGCCATCCGACTGATCGCGATGGAACATGATATTGGCCAGGTGGATATCGCGCTGGAAGATTTTGGGATGATCGACGAGCCACCTATGAATCTGGAGGATGTCGTAGAAAACCTGAGCAATCTCCTTGGAATCTGTGAGGAAGTTAGTAATGGGTTGGAGGGGACGGAGCACCAGGATTCGAAGAGCACGCTTTTCGTAGGATTTCTCTCCTAATTCATCGTGTAGAAGCTTGGCGAAGCGATCTGCTGGAGTGTCCTTTCGGATTTTGTACTGTTCTGCCCACAAGATTCCGGGAAGATGATCCAGAGCCCATGCATGGTCACCGGTAGCAACCTCTTTGACTCGCTTCATAAACTCGTCCTCCCGTGTTCTGTTCTCGCCTGAGAAGCTGATCTTGACAACAACTTGATCCCCAACCCAGTTTCCTTTTTTGCGCTTGGCATTGAGGACGAGCGTTCCCTGGCCTAGAAGTCTATGGAAGCGATGGATAATGTCTTGGAGTTCCAACTCGGTGTCGTCGTCAAGAGATAGCGTGCAACTGTGGAAAACATCACGAGCAGAGCTCACTGTTGTCCTCGTTACCATTGCAAGGCGGGTCAATTCGAGGGATAAAGGGTGAAAGGGGTATATTAGGAGACTGAAGTTTCATGCAAGGCAGCAAGCAAGAGGTCGAGATTGTCGGACTCAACGAAATCTACTGGCTGCGAGAGAACGATCGCGGAGCGATCGAAGTATGAAAGCTGTAAGGCCGTGGTGTCGAAATGGGACCCGACAGTGTAATATCTGATGAAACTGCTGGACAACATTTCGAGTGCGTGGCTGGCGCCCTGGAGCAGTAGATCCTTCGCAGAGCGAGTATGGGTTGGAGGAGGCTTGGTCACAGGAGCGGGAACTGCTCTATCGTCGGTCCTCACTCTTTTGAAAGGTTTGCTCTCGGTACCTTGGGAAGTGGAAGCAGATTGAAGGGAAAGAAGGTTCCGTGCAATGGACGCATTGCTCGTATCATCCTCTGTGATGCGCCGATAACTTGGATCAGTAAACGAATAAAGAATGATTAAAACAAGATCGTATGCACCTTCCACTTCGTCAAGTTTCCGCTTGTTGGTCCTCAACCACGTTCGCTGGGGCCGGACATTTTTTCCCTGGAAAATTCCGGTTCTCAATCATCATGAATGAGAAGAAAGATCCTCACTTACCATTAAAGCCGACAGCTATCCCACCCTTACGGTCCAATGCTCGACCACAGAGAAATTTAGCCTCCACATAATAAAGCAACATTGGCCAGTATACTTGCATTTGACCGAAACTAGGCTTTTCGTCGAGCTGGCGATGGAGGAGCGCCACGTTATCTGGTTTCCTGTCCGCGAAAGATCCTAAGATTCTAGTAAGATTATCTTGTCGTGGGCATTGTAAAAGACGAACGGTGAGTCACCATCGTTCATAATGTCCAGGGCAATGTTTAGAACCTCCACTAGGGGCTCATAAACAATTTTCACTCCACCTCCCGCTTTGTTCGCAGCCTTGTTCTCCTCCTTGCCTCGGCCTTATCCGTGTTTGCGTTCTTCTGAGCAACGACCTCATCTTCTTTAGTCTTCTTCGCAATGTCACAGAATTCCGACTTGACCTTGTGTATCCCACCGTCCTCCTTTTTGAAGCTCTGAGAAATTTCAGCGGGGGAATGCGAATTCGAGTCTTGAGGTCTTGTTCAAGGTAGGAGTAGAAGTGTGCTCTCGTGGTCTGATGCGCCAAGTTTGAAGCTGAGGAATCAGAGGTGTAACCGTCGATAGTCCAGCCTGCTTCTGACAATGAGAGCAGACTAGCGTTGCCGCTATCCATGAATGACCCGAGGTCGGTGAAGAAAGGGAGAAATTGAAGTTGTCGTTATCCCTGAGCAAGGGGTGTCCGGGAATGCGAACCGGCACACTCCGGAGGTCGGTCGGTCGAGTGGTCGAGGCCACTAAAAAATTTTGGTGACTCAAAAATTTTCAAGGCTTTGAGGAGGAAATATGGGCAATTTTGAGTATTCTCAATGTTATAGTGATTTCTTTTGGACTTATGTCTAGTTTCCGAATACATCTCATTTAAGTACACATATCCGGTCACTTATCCGCTTGACAGATATTTTGGTATTTTTGGCGTGCAGGGACAACCACAACGTCATGCCAATGTGTCGACCCGCTTTCACTACCACCATACCTAATTATCAGCTTTTCGATAGGGCGTAGTCAAGGAACGAGGGAAGTATTAGGCCAACACGGGGAAACAGCGACGCCCCTGAATTTCCCTGGCATTGTGATCAAAACCTCGACCCCTATTCAGGCGTAACCGCACTGCGCCCTCATAGGTCTTTGCTGGGTCAGGTAAAAATCCACGCTGCGTGAGGTGTGTTGAATTTTACGTTCGGTGTATGCGAGTGAAAAGACTTTGGAGCAACAAGAAGTAAAATTCAGATAGGCAGGGAACCCGTTGCAAGCGCACGAGGTTCCCAATTCATACATAACAGTATATATCTAGCTAAATAGGGGTTTTCGCAGTCAATCGTATTTACAATTAATATATCGAACTCGTTAACGGAGGCGTCGATGCATTTCCGAGCTTCCGAGCTCATCAGCGGAAACCCAAAATCCAACAAGGTGTGGCCCCACCGCACCAACATTGTGCAAGATCTTGCAAGTCAGAGAAAACACAGATAAAATGCAATCAAGCAAGAAACAAGGGAGAGGAGGTGGGTAGCGCAAATATTGAATGGGAAAAGACTGAGAGAATGTAAGAAGACGAGTGGTGGAAGGGAAGAAAGGGTAGGCACTCGTCTTCGGAGCTGATGCTGTGGCGTGTAGCGCGCGGATCAAAATGGAGCGGATAAAACGTGAAGGGGGGAAATAAGAAACAATATAACAGAGACGTAGGCAGACGACATATGGGCGTGAAGCAAAAGAGAAAGGAGGAGTGCAGAAGAATAGACTACTAAAACCACGTACTGCGATAATTAGACTGTTGTAAAAATCAAAGACTTTAAAAAACGATTAAACCGAGCTTCCGTTGGAGTAGGGGAGTAAGGATAGGAGTCCTTTGTTTGTACATGTTTGTCATGAGCATCTAACTATATACCACATGTAGTAGATAGAGACAGATAGAACCGAACGGCGACGTGACCGAGCATTGGTATCCTCTAGGCCGTCTCCACCGTGCCATCCCTAACTTGCGGCAGCAACAACGACGGCACAACTACAGCGAGTACGCTTTTTTCAACCCCTCTCTCCATCTATAACAGCACCCTTATTCGCAGCAAGGGGCCTCGTAATTTGCCCTGCGAAGCAGTGGCCCCTTACCCCAGTCAAGAGGCGGTGGTAGTGAGTCGTGACTCGACTGCAATCTGACGTGTGGCTGCTTAGTCATGTGACCACCTTCCATATATGGCAGGAGCGCTCGGTCGGTCGAGCCTCAGAGACCGTTAAAAAATTTTTAGGCATCGTGTAATAAAATAAAATTTCTGACCCCCCTTGTCCCTGAGGGATGGGGACGTGCCAGAGGGTTATGAAGCTAGGAGGTGGGGGTGTGACTCGTTCATATATGATCAAAAGGAACTGTTCGAGCGCAGACTTACAATGGCATAACTGGCGGTTCAAATTATACCGCGTCACGTCACGTTAGGGGTGGTCCCAAAATGGCCCCTGTTGACTGAGGCCCATTGACTCATGGCTTTTGTGAGAGTCTTGGTGTCCTTTTTGGCCTATTGGAGAACAACAGCGATTTGAAGCCCTTTGCCTTCGAAATTAGCGCCTTAAAGCACGAGTCACCTCAGCCAACTAGGAGCTCAAACGTTAGCGCCACACTTTTCGATTTGGCAAGATTACCTAATCTAGAATCTCAACCACCCTGCATATGGCTCGACGGAAATCTAAATCCAAGCGTGAAGAGAATACCCCAGCGGGCGGTACTCCTTCTGATTCAGAATGGTTGACTATGCAACCCTGCGACAAGATTGCCGTGTGCACCGAGGATTCTGTCGAATACCCTTTCTGTGTAGGGGACACAGTCTCTCTCCTGTCCCCAGATGGAAAGCGGGATGAGTGGTATGCGAAAATTGAGGATATCAGACAGAGAGAAGGAGAGGATAATGATGTTTGGGTGAAAGTACGGTGGTACTATTCGCCCGAAGAAGTGGACAATGCGATTAATGGAGTGGAGGGAAAGAGTAACAGGAAGTCTTTAGGGGAGGAAACCGATATGGTCTTCGACCCGGAGTTCTGCAGTCCAACCGAAAGGATCTTGTCCGACCATTGCGATATAATTCACTCCCTATCCTTGGAAGACGTCGTCAAAATCACGTTCTTCGACGAGTCTAACTTGCTGGAGCAAAAGGACATCACTCATGGCGAACTGTTCTGTCGCTACACCCTCTCAATCCATCCCTTCGACAATCCTCCTAAACTCTCTGCACCCGTTTCACCGTGTCTATGCTCGCGCGGATACAACCTTTCTCAAAGCGACCCAGCTCAGGCGATGCGTGTGTGCGCAGAGTGCAAGAGGCCGTGGCATCACACATGTCTGGTTAGCGGAGGGTTCTCAGAGGATGTTGGACTGGAAAAGATTTTGCATGGAATACTCGGACAGCAAGATGCTGAGCAGGAGAGTAGAGTTGATCGCAGTCCCCAGAAGAAACGCAGACTAGATGCAGCGTCGCGTCAAAGTCCCTATTCATCACGACGTTTCCTAACCTTACTCGAACGAACGCCTCCTTCTCTCCTTCTCCTTGCTGCACAACCCCTCATCAGAGGATCATGTAGGAGTATACCCCTTCCAATACCACTTCCAGCTCCCTCTTTTGCCGATTCTTCGCATTTGCCGTCCTCTCCTTCTAAACGCTCTGCTAAACATGCCAAGAAGACCTCGACGAACAATAACATTGACCTGCCTATTACATCCAAATACACTACCCCTAAATCCCTGCCGATAACGGGCAATGTGCGTGCAGTCACCAGAGCGAGGAGAAAGTTGCGTTCGCTGGCCCTGGTGCTTGGGCGTGAGGTTACCGACTACGAAACCGACGAAGAGGACGAAGAGGATGAAGAGGACGCGCAGACGCAGACTCCAGCGCGACTAGGCAAGCGAAAGTTGTCTCGCATTGAAGTCTCCAAACCATCAGCGAAGTCGACATCGACGTCCAAGAGCAAGGGAAAGAACAAGAACAACGCTCCCAAAGATCGAGGTCGTACTCAGACGAAAGGCAAAGGAAAGGGCAGAGGTAGATCGTCCCGAACATCTCTCTCCAAAGCTAGGTCTATCTCAGACGTCGATACCGACGACACAGGCGCAGGGGATCTTTCTCGAGAGGAGGAATATCAAGTTCTCCAAGCGCTAGAACCTTCAGACGAGTCCAGTCCCGGTTCCCCATCTGGTTCGTTAGCACCTCTTCCACCTCCTTACACTCCACCACCTTCATCACCCGAACTTGGACCTGTCTCACTACCTTCACCAGCTACCCGGTCTAAGCGTACAGCCGCGTCTTCGTCTTTGCCGAAAAAATCAAAGGCAGCTGGGCTTCAAGGACGAGCTCAGACGGAATCTGACGCAAATTGGTTGGGAGAGTGGGAGCCAGAGCCGGGATGGGAAGGATTTATTGTCACTCCCATTCGCTTGCCTGCTTCTTTTTTCGCTTGACGGTGTATCTGGCTCTGCTCAGCCAAAGGAGGAAGAACCAGAGAAGACGGAGGAAGGGTCACCAACTCGAAGGGTTACGAGGAGATCTAGGATGAAACATGTCGACTCTACTGTTGATGTTTCTGAGAGCAAGGATGGAGGGACTACCATCACTGTGCCTCTTATTCCCAGCCCAACACGACTCACTCGGTCAGCTGCAGCTTCTGAAGCAAAGGTCCTCAGGTCGAAGTCTATCTCTCGGTCACACTTTGAAAACCATGTCGCACTTCCCATCATCGATGGTAAAGGCAAGAGAGGGAAAAATGCCGCTGTTACCAAAGATGGAGATAAAGTTGTACCTGCGAGGATGGATTCAGAGACGGATTTAGCGACAGATGGAGACGACAAGGCGAACAGTCCGGAGAAGAGAGGAAGAGGGCGTCTAAGGAATTCCTCGAAGAAACAAACGAAGGTGGAAGTGAACGGGATCGCGAGTGGAGAGGAGTCCGGTATTCTGGGTAATGGAAAGGTTCAGTCGCAGTATCTCATATACCCTCCTGCGGCCCCGTCTTCCATCTTTTCACCGGGACTCAAGACTCTCTCAAGTCGCTCTAAGAAGGCTGGTGAGGAAGACTCGGAGGCGGATTTGCAGGAAAGAAAGGTTCTGGAGATGTTTCAGATGTCCAGGGTGTGGAACGTTGATTTAAAGAAATGAGTATGTACATAGTCAAATCCAAACTTGTAGTGTATTATTAATTGGTCGAGAGTTTCACTTGTTCCACATAAAACTCGTCTAAAAACTCCATATCAATAAATGGCCAACGTGGGGATCGAACCCAAGACCTTCGCATTAATTTCTAACCAACTGAGCTAGTCGGCCATCCATAAAATATTTCAAAACACCAGCCTTTCTATAAGGACCTACGTCCTCCTACGTCGTCGTTTTTACTGCAACCTCGTACTTATCTTCGAATGCAAGTGAATGCAAGTGTTCACACCCGTTTGGGGCAATCTTCGGACGAGTGTGATACGTATATACGGACAAAGGACTTGACCATGGACCGCGAAGGCTAGGCGCCAAACAACCACTGAGTCAAAAACGAGTTTCCTCCAGTTCAACGTTGACCCTTCCGTGTATCGGTGCCCATAACAAAAACACTCTACTTCAAATCATGCCCGCTCACCGCCTACCTCGAGTACTTAATCAAATCCAGGCCTACCAGCGTGATGCGTCTCCAAGACTCACCTGCTCTTTGTCCAAGCTTGGTCTACCCTGTCAGTCTATAAGTTAACGAAAACCATCGGCCTGGTCCATCATTTAATTCTCCCTATCTGAGCCCTGAGCCAGTAGACATCCAAATCTGTAACGCAACTCATCAGCGCTTCTGACGACGATCAACGTCGCATCTTTCTCTGATCACGGAATTCGGAAAAATTCCCCGCCCATCATCCCGGGAACAATGATGTACTTAGACCTACATCGGGACGCTTCCCGGACCCCGGCGTATCAGTTTTTGGTCCCAGCCCGGGTAATAGACGACTCCTCCTCCTCCCCGCGTATGAATCACGATCTTCGCGCTTTCAAATTGAAACGTACCATAACGTTAGTTCGGAAGCAGCAAGACCAATGCACCCCTTGCTGCGCAAACACGTTTTCCTACTATGTCTCGAGACTCGAGTTGTACGGAAGCATTAGCTTCATGGTTGCAGATTTCTTCAGAGGTTGTTGACAAACTGTCGTCAATGGAGCTTCGGAAGCGGTTGCTGTGTCTGCATCAGGTCTGTATCACTTTCTGTTCATTGTCGTTGATAGCAACATGGCAGAACTTCTATCCTATTCAAAACACGTCGCCGTTCTGTCTTGCAATGTGATACAACTTACTACAGCTAGACTCTTTTAAAGCGGAGTATGACGGACGCGTTCATCAAGGTCCTTCCCCTATTGCAATCCCTTCAATTCCATGAATGATATCCCTTTACTGTACGTGTCCTAAGGACTCCTGCTTCAGGTATCTTCCTTGCTTACCTGCGTAATAGTCTGGGTCCACTGTTGATCGGTGCTTACCTCAATGCAATTCTGTTTGGGGTAGGCTCAACAAGTTTCGTTCTCAAAGTTTTATTGTTCACTTCTGAGAATCGCAGGTTTTGTTAGTTCAGGTAGTATGAACTCTTGTTTCTTGGAAATTCCTTAAAATTTACGTCGTTGGAAGATCTTCGTGTATTACCAGACGATTGCACAACGGTGAGTCTTGGACGCTTTTCATTGCTATCACAAACTCACCCAAGTCACTGAAACATCAGTGACGCGACTTGGATTCGGTATATGGTAAGTAGCCGACTGGCCCGTCCTATACAGCCCTACACTGATTGCATCTTTCCAGGTCGCTTCTCTCACTGTCCTCGAAACAATCAATACTGCTTTCGATTTCGGAACGATCTGGGAGCCATTAATTCGGAAAAACGGTCAGTAGTACGTACGTTGGATAGCCAGTTTTACTCATTCCAGCGTCCACAGGAAGCCATGACGCCCTCACTTTTGTTCCGATAAGTGGGTGTTTCCTTTCCAGAATTGAGTAGTGTAGGAATTTGACCAGGCTTCTCGTTTCGTATCTTTATTGTTTGCTTCAGTGCTCGCTTCTGGTCCGTATTTATCCCCAATCCTCACTCCCTAACAATCTGACCGATACGCACGGGCCTTGACAGATCCCATCATGACGGTAAGCAGCGTTTTGGGATGTCTACCATTATTGTAAGAACTAATGATGTTTCATTCAAGGCCACAGTTTCGTCAATAGTGCAGCTCTTCTTTACTTGGCGCGTTCATAAGCTGAACAGGTCAACTTTATTGACGAGTGTGGTCGTCTTCTTCACATTCTCCTCGTTCGGTAAGCCATTGCTTTGATTTGCCCATCTCTACTCGTTTGTGGGTTTATCAATTGTAAATTGATCATTATCCATTGCCAGCTGGAGCTGTAGCAAGCACCGTTTGCACAGTCCTCATTCCCGAATACGCAAGACTGAAAGAGTTTCGCTGGACGATACTTGCGTGGCAATGTTCCGCAGTAATGGCCGATTTTATTATTTCAAGCTACTTGGTGTATTTCCTGGTGCGTTTTTGGTGGCGTTTGTGGCCAAGTGATTTGCCTTCTTAGCACCCTCAACTAGCTCAAAAACAAGGGAAACTTCGACAAGACCGATACAGTCATCAATAAAATACTCATTTGTAATGCAAGGTCTTCCATAAAAGTGGCGCAGACGACTGATCTTCAGAACATAGTGACCATTCAGACGGGTGTTATCACCACTGTTGCTACATTGGCAGATGTCATGACGTTCATGTTCAGCTCAGTACGCAATCCTTTTCTGCGAGGTCCAACTCGATTCAGAGTACTCATTGCATCCTTTGTTTAGGAAACAACACTTCAGTTCATCTGGGATTTTTCATTGTGCAAGCTGTACTCCATCTGTCTCGTCGCAAGGCATGTGGTCTTCCTGATATCTGAGAAGTCATTTGTTGACTGGCATTGGTTCTATGTAGCTTGAATGCACGAGCTCGTTGGAAGAAGATCCTGGACGAGGCAGAAGTCCCTTCAACTGCGTCAAAAATCTCTTTTTGCAATGTAGCAAATATCAATTTGGACTCGAAAATCATAGTTATACCATGAACTCTTGTAGAGATAGATACCTTGTATTGCATTAGATAGGCCGATAGGCTGAGAAAGTAAGACGAGGCCGTATTATGTGGCGTGGATAAATATCACAGTTCGCTGGACAGAAGACTCCTTACATATTATGTATTTAGACATGCATGTTACGGTGCTTGTCATGTTGCTAGCTTCCACGACCATTGACATAACTAGTATAAAACCGAGAAAAGACCAACTTGAAGAGTAAAGAAAGAAGAGACAGATCCTTTATATTTGAAAACTATGACCCCCCGACGATGATTGATGAAGGCCTAGACCTTTGCATGATCGAAGGTTCTCAAGGACAGAAGGTCAAAGTGTAATCGGCTCTGAGGTTGGAGTTACAGGTCCAGAGAGCGGTGCCGCTGGGCTCGTCGTAAGCGTAAGCATATGCGTTTGGACAGTTGTTCTCTGCGGGCAAGTAGTCAGATCTGATAATGGCACCTCAAAAAGTTGAGATCTTACTGAAGTAGGCGTAGTTCGAGACACCTGAGTGAATTTAGGGTCAGCATTTGCATCTACGACCCAGTCAACCTCATACGCACCAGAAGGCGGGCAGGCTTGAGGCCCGGAACTGAATTGCCCAGAGCAGCAGTTAGGAGAGTTCTCTGGAGAATCGAGACTTCAACATCAATTCTTGAGCAGCCATGATTAAAACTTACGAGGGTTGGGGTCGACCAGCTATGAGAATGTGATCAGCATGACCGTCATCGTTTGAAAGCATAGAAAACTTACGCAGGCAGATTTACACCCAACGGGGAATCCAACGGAGTCGAAAGGTCCCTTCTGATTGCCAGGACCTGAGTCAATAGGCATCAGCCAAAAATCCTTAGACAAGTAGACTCTACACACAGTTGGGACCCAAGTCGACGGGGCAGTCGGCAACAGGGCAACCCTGGTTGTTGGTGATCCTGTCGACGAAGTTGGGCATGAACCTTTTGTATCAGAAGCAGAGTACACACCTCATTGGAAGATTATATCCGTCCACAAGAGAGACTGGAGAGATTACTCAAGTTGAACATTGCTCCGAGTAAAGAAAGAACTGCATCTACCATCATAGTTATCCGGAATGTTGGGATCGGTGGATAAGGTCCATTCTGCGAGAGTGGCAGGCGGAACACCCTGTAGGTCACTGGTCACCACAAGATAGGTTGGGTTGTTGATACCCAGACACATACCGTTCCGGTGCGGGAATCACACACGAGGCCTCCGTTACACCCACCGTCGAGACAAGAATTCGGGCCTGTAAAGGAAGGATGGTGTAAGCAGGAGTATGGAAGTTGGGAAACAAAACTTAAGACCTGGGTTCGACGAGAAATCACAGTTCCTTCGAGCCTGGTGTAGATGTCGGAAACTGGGTGTCAGGGAAGCGGAATAAAACGTACCCAGATACGTCCGGCTCTCCAATTGTCGGGCACGTTGAACGTGACTTTAGTGAAAGCGGGGGCTTCCCATCTACGAACCTCGATCAGCTTAGAGATATGGCGATATAAGAAACTGAGATACCCGTTGGGGTGGTTGGGGACGGCGCTTCCGACGTTCAGGTCGGTAAACATCTGCAGTAGCATCCCGTCAGTAAGCAGGCGCGAAAAATGCCTGCAAACAACTCACGGCAGGCCTGATAGACTCATCAGAAAAGACTGATTACGGTGCGAGATACCGAGGAAACTACATACCAGATGGTGAACGGGCAAGCATTGTAAACCTGTCAAGAGCATGAACATTGAAGACTGACACGAAAAGAGACGGCACATACGGTGAAAGTTCTGGCGTAAGCACTCGAAAGAGAGCTTAGGACAGCGGCGACAGCAACGGTGGTCTTCATCTTATGCAGTGGCTGGAGTCTGAAGAGCGGTTTAGCTGGTGTTTAGCTGGTGTTTGTCTTTCGAGTTTTTGCATTTTATAGTCAGGCGCGGACTCTTCAGCGCGCAAAACCAGAACCTCGATCAGGTAATGATGCTTGCTACCACAAGGTCCGTTCCTGGATAGACTAGTGGACCTTCTCTGGTCCCATCTTAGCGGACTCACATGATGATCTCGAAAGAATCTTCCTTGTGACTCTACGTCGACCGTGATTTGATCGAGCCGAGTACCGCGCTCTCGATATTCAAATTCCAAGAGTACTTTGTTGTGTACCATGCTGATTAACTGCTACAGACGGATCCAAGACGGACCTTGGTAGTCTTCGTATTCATTTGCGAGCATCATAAGCTTGGTAGTTTTAGCCTGCTGACTTGGTCTTGTTCTTGCCAGGAAGCTCAGACTGGCCCCAGAAAAAAGGGAAGAAAACTTGAATTGTAAACCTAGTGACAGTGACAACGATGAGTCGACGACATACCTCGCCCATAAGGAGTTTAACGTTTAACGTTTAACTTTTACCGGTATTGGTCTTGCTGACACGTATCTGCACACCAATATTGTTCGCACCAACTCTTGAATTTCCATCAACGAGAAAAGATCCTGCTGAGAAATAGCACATGGACTGACCTTGCATAACTCGAATGAGCGCATGCCTCGCATAAATCAACCCCATCCAGGATGACAATTGGCGGTGAGTTGAATGTTTTTTCAGTTGGGTGCCTTGTCAGCGATGAACAATCCGTCGTCAAGCCGGTAGTTTTAGACTGTCATCAAGCAAAAAGGGGGGAAAAAATGCATCCTGCAAACGTGCGAGCATGGCGGGGAGCGGACGAAAAGTTTCAGTCAACGTCATATAAAGTAAGTAAACCTGGTCCGCTATGTACTTGAAATTTCAAGAAGTATTATTACTGCCGGCCCCCGATTTGCCATCTGGCCTAGAGTTGGTATCCCAAACCCACTTGACGTCGTGCACTGTCTTGCAGAATGTTTTATGACGTTTCCAATCTTTACGCTGACACTCCTGGCCACAGTATCGTGTGACCTTGCACTGTGTGCATTGTTTGAGGTGCTTGCGGCTTGAGAGCTCCTCGTTATTGCACACGATGCAGGTCGCGGACATGGGATATACAGATCCAGGTGGTGGGCGCCTCGAGTTGCGCGTACCACCTTTAGACTGGCCTGGCATGCCAGTCAGGACTGCCATATCTTTATTGACCTGCTCTAAATAATCGGCGCAGGGACCTTCAAAGGAATTGCAGACGTTGTGCACCTGAAGAACCTCAATATGTTGGTACAATGATAAAAGAAGAATGAACGAGCCGTACATAGGCATTCTGCCTCGGAGGTTGCAGATGAAGCCAAGAGGCATTCATCCAGATGGTCTCGCGAGCATGTTCACCTGGGTTACAATGACTGTCATTGAGTTGGACTGTTTCGATATCAACTGCTATGTCAACACGTACTGCAAAATTCGCAACGCCAGTTCCGACTGTGTTTGACATCCGTACCAATACTCTTTAGGAACTGATCCATCCAGCGCGTTTTAGCTTCCATAGATGCCATCGCCTCGATAGGGATGCGAGGCCGTAGCTGTAACTCCAAGCGTCGTTGCTCGACTGCATCCTTGCTGAAACGTTCTTCAACACCACTCGGATCGCGCGAAGATGAGCCGTAAAGGATAACGGTCAGAATGACCTCGGGTCCAAGTTTACCAACTTGAGAAGACATGGGATTGGGAGTACCTGCGGAGTTTGAATAAACCGTACGCGTCGTAGACGGTGGGCTCGAGTCCTAGCCGACCCATCCGGCTTTTGGTGTCCTGACGTCTCGACAGGCAGCAAAGGGAAAATAGAACAGTGAAAGAAAGTCCAACATAGGTACCATTTCAGTGTATCTCATCGCGATGCAACAGAACAGGCTTTTTACAAGTCCAAGCAACAATTACTGGCGTATTGTGAATAAGTATTGGTATCTTTTAAGCGTACAAATAAATGTCCGTTACTGAGAAAAGAGAACTGGCAGGGACCAGGGTGGTCAAAGATATGAAGTAGATGTCCATGTGTGTATCCTATACCAGCACAAACGGGGGAAAAAAAACCATGCACGAGTCGATGATAAAATATATGAAGGAAAGAATCACATCGTAAAAAACCATGCTAATGTCCATTAAAGATTGCGGCACAAGGAACAGTCGTTGAGCGTCATCGTGGTGTGAAGTATGGCAGCTATCAAACACAGAGCAGATCAATATGATGACAGACACAGAGATGATGAAATGAACATACGGATAGCAATCAGTGCAACGAAGGCAGCGATAACGAGGACGTAAACCGTGCCGTATTTTATGATCTGCGTTGATAGGAATTAGCGACGAGCACGATGTACAGTGTTGATATCACTCACAATCCAACGACGTTGCCTCTTTTGCTTGATAGAGTACAACGGTGCACGGATCTGCTTGGAAGGCCTGAGCCAGACTAAAGAGGTATCATTAGCACTAGCACAGAGTTGGGGTGGTCAATCAGACGGTCAACTTACAAAGAATCGTGGCGTGGAAGCGATCAAAGTAGGGTACAAGGATCGGAGGGGTGAGCATGAAGAGGAGAAGGTGACCAATTATCAGATCGGAACTCCAGAGAGACAACTCGATGATCTTGACAATGAATTCACGAGCTGGCTGCGACATTGCGTGAGCACCCAAGCCACGACCGTACCATCGCCCAGTCCACCAGGCCCGGTTAGTCTCATCATGCTTGAATTCACGAGAAAGGAACACGGCGATCAAGACCTTGTGAACTGCTCGTTGGATGGAGATGACGGCGATTAGACCCAATACGGCATGAGATACGTCCCACAGTTCCAAAACCCACTACAATCAAGTTAACTGGGACCGAAATTGACTAAAGAAAGAAAAGCAAGACGTACAAAGAATTCAAAGAAGGCAATCATTCCAAGTGCACCAAGAGCATGGACAATGAAAGCCATAGAGGAACCAAATCTGGGGAAAAGAGGGTCCAGAATAGGTCCAAGGAATAAAGAGATTATAAACTGTGTCAAAAGAATGGCGGCATTCCAGACGATAGGCCCGAGTGAGATGATGGCGATACGAAGCAATGGACTAGGTGGCTGATATGTACCACCAGCGCCGTCGTCTATGGGGAATGATTTGACAAATATGTAGGCGATCACGAACAGGATAGCCATGGCGATAGGGAAGAACACCTCTGAAAAGAGGACGGCACGCCATGTTGCACGAGGAACGTCGCCAGATAGCTTTTCGGATGGGTGGCCCAGTTTCTTTTTCTTGTATCCAGTAATCATCGTCCGAGATAGACGACAGTACCCGATCCACGAATTGGTGTGAGATCTGGAGTTACCACGGGAGAGCCATCGTAAGAATTCCCTGGAATGTCTGCTTTAGCATTTGAGGGCTGGTAATCATAACTAAAACACGTACCTGTAATCAATGATGAAGTCGGAAAAGACGAATTGATGGGGGTTAAACAAGAAGGGAGCTACGCAAAGGGAAACAATTGAGACCCAGAAGTAGATGATCCAAGGAGTGAAGAGCGTCAATGTCACATAGAGAAGCATGACAAGTGTACGCATGCCCAAGTAAATACTCGGCCCAGCGAAACGCGAGAACAGGATGTTGAAGTAAATCCTACTCGTCGCGAACCCACGTCCAGTAGCAATATAACGCGCACCACCAAACGTCAAATTACTGAGAATGGAGTGTGTGTAGATCTGTGTTGAGAAGACCTCGAAGACGGGAGAAAGGGAGGCGAACTGTCTTGAAAGACGCCATATGGCTTTCCATGTTCCACGCTCAATGAGTTCTACAGACGAGACAGATGATTAACTAGATAGAGCGCGACAGATGATGGAGTATACACACCTTGCAAGAACAGTGGCAAGAATGAAATCATAAACACCAAGAAGATACTGATGATACATATCTCAATCCAACGGAAGACAGGGTGGAGGAAATAGCATCCATTCTGTCCTGCAATGACTTGTCCGCTAGGCGTGACCCTACAGATCGGAATAGACGAATTCAGGGTACCAAGGAAAACCACTAGAAGCATCAATTGGTCAGTGAAGCCATAAAAGGACAATAACACCATGACTCACTAGTAACGACGAAGACCTGCACCGACAAGATGACGAGCATGTTGTTGATATGGAATCCAGGGTGGCCGTAGTAGAACGTCAAGAACCGGTCAATAGGCAGCTGTGTTCCCAGATAATAGTACTCTCGACTCAACATCTGCTCACCCATACCCGTTCCAATCTTCGTCGTAAAGTTCAGAATCGTCCCAAAGCCAAGGTCACGACCTTTGCCACACTGGTAATACTCCGTGTGCTTGATACGACCGCCACGTCCATAGGCATTCATACCCGCGTAGATATCTTCGTTCAAGTGTAAGCCCTTCTGCGCCTTTGAAACACCACCGCGCGTATTCATATATAACGCGTTCAGGAAATCAGGGTGACCATAATGCAGTTTGCCTCCAATCCAGGCCATTGACCGTGCAGAGAGAGTACCGAAAGTCTGTTCCTTTCCAGCAGCCAAATCACCGAGGATACCAATGTTCTCCGAGAAGATGTACTCTCGAGCACCGACGATAGCGACAGGCGTCTGGTTGAAGTCCTTGGCAGCCCACTGAGCATACGGACTTTGGCTGGAAACACCGCATTCCTCGAACTCGGCGAGGACATTACGAATCTTCAAACATTCTTCGAGATAGTTGTCCTGGTTGGCATCGATAAGCTGGAGGTACTCCCCACGATAGAAGATGATGGCATGGTTCTGGTTGTCCGATTTACCGTCTCCGAGAATGGGATTACCGGGAAGCTCAATCCTGAACTTGGGCCTTCGCTTCCCAGTCTCAGGAATGAACTCGCTATGCCCGTCAATCAACGCGGAGAAAATTCTAGGGTCGCCACCCTCCTTTCTAGGAGGCTCCTCGTCGAGATAAGCAATCTGCAGATCCGGGTATGCCCGCAATAAGAACTCGGCATTCTCGTGTTCCTCCTTGTTAAACTTGGAGTAACGCTGCATGGAGACAAGGAATTTGAACTTGCGCCTCGACATACGCTCCAGTTCCCTTTCCAGCTTGTCAGTGTTACCACCGAACATCTGGACAATCTCGGGGTTCTCGACACGGTAGAGGAGTTTAATGGCTTTGGAGTAGTTCATCATACCAGAGACGGTACGGTAAAGGGTTTGTGCACGAAGGGAAGCCCAAATACGGGTACGAAGGGTGAATTCTGGTGCAGCACTCTTGAAACCAATGAAGGAGAATGGAATATCGTCGACCTTGGATTGTCCCTTCTCATCGCTGAAAGGATTGGCACCGTTGAACATGGCAGACTCCTCAGCGAGGATCTTGGTGTCCTTGACGAAGTTCTCCCACTCGATGGGGTGAAGCTGCTTGAGATACTCGAGGAGGGTGACACGAGTCATCTTATCTTCCTCACGAATAATTTCACGAAGCGACAGTAGAATCTACAGATGCCAGAATACAGTCAGTGAAGGATGACACTAAGAGGAAACTACAGACTAACCTTCTCACTGTAGTGAGGAGTGAGAACAGTGAACGTAGGCATAGCCTCAATGGGTAATGGTGCCGGCATGTTCGTCGTCAATGACTGAGCAAAGAACGAAATCCTCCTTTCAGCCTCACTTCCTTCAGGGAAGAACTCTCCCTTGAACCCAGGATCCTGCTGAGATATGAAGAAAGGCGGCGCTCGTAAGCTGCGACGACTACCGTCACCAGCATCGACCTGGTGGTACAGCAGCTTCTGGACATGGTCGATAGACAACAAATGCTCGCGGTACATCGAGATGATAATGGCGTTCCAAATCTGAGAGACCAAGACCTATATCTCGGGTAATTAGTCAATGTGCTCGAGATGTCAACACAGACATACCTTTGGTTTGTACTTCACTTCCATGTCCTGCGCAGCCAACAATTTCGCGTAAATCCTCTTCGGCAGCCTTGTATAGATGTCCTTCCATGGCGTCCAAATACTCAGACCCAAACTGAAACTCCTCGCAATGCTAAACACAGTGTTCCAAAGCGTGTACCACAAGAAGGTGTCGAGGAAGAATAGGACCAGGTTCATCATGTACATGATCGTCAGCGTGAATGCAGCATGATTTTTACAAAGGCTGTCCCCGAAGTATCTGTCTGTGCAATTCTGGATTTTCATCCCAACCATGACTTGGATAGGATCCCGGAAAGACAACGTCAAGAAGAAGTAGGATTCGGTGAATTTACAACCAAAGACCAGGGCCCAGAGTGCGAATGAGGCCAGTCGGGGACCTCGCTTTAGAGTTGGGTAGGAGGCGGTGAAGGTCTGGCTGGCTAGGTATTTCCGTGACTTCCCAGCTACACGATCTCCGAACATACGCCCCGAGGGCATGATGGCAAACAAAAGCGTGGCAGAGACGGAGATGAAAAACTGAACGATACCGAGGATGAGGGCAAGCTGGCCATCAGAGCCGTTGACCACAGCGGTAGCGATGTAGAAAGTGGGTCCACATGTAAGGCCGAGAGTGATGAGAAGGAAGACGAGTCGACGAGTAAGATGAGATGTATTATTCCAGGTGGTAGGGATGTAGGAGAATTCCATGAGGGTTGCAAGGATCATAATGATCGTGGAGACCGCACCACCCAACGCTACAACACTCCACGTCATGGCAGGATGGGAAACGTGGTCCACCTCGTAGACGGCGGGAGAGTTAAATGAGACGTAGTAAAACCAGAGTGAGATGTGAATGACCCATATACGATTGAAGTTGACGAGGAGATGGCCAAAGGAACGCTTCTCGTAATATGTTTTGAAGAAGGCGCGATTCCAGTCGATTCGATCGAATTTCATGAACCGCTGAGCAGGCGAAAGATCCACCAAACGAGTTTTGTCCGTGAGTACAATCCTCGCAATACCTTCGGGATACCAGAAGAGTTGATTAACATCATCATATCCAATGATGGCCTCATGGTCCCTCTCCCTCCTCACAAATTTTCCATCCTGAACCTCATAACCCTGATCACGGATAAACCTATACAAAGGTTTGATGACTGCCCTGAGGTATAAGCCCTCGGGTACGGGTTCCGTCCTGTTCTGGCACTCGGGTGACCGATAGTAGTCGTCTGCGCACTTGAAGATGAAACACAAGCATTCCGGTACAAAACGGACCTGGGCCGCCTCTCCCCAGCACAGCAGATAGAGGGCTATCTGTCGGAGACGGTCATACTGTGACATGTTGTTCATAGCCTGCCGCCAGCGCTCGAGAGCCGTTGATAAAGATTTCTCATGAGGTGGCCTCTTAGCAGCACGCTTGGACCTTAGCCGTTGAAGACCCGGGTTTTGGGTTTGACCAACGGCGTCATCAAGGTCCAATTGCGCCGCAAAGTACCATTTACGATAGTTGGCATTGTGACCTCCAATGTAATCGGCGTGAAGTGTGAGTAGGGCCTGATTGGGCGACATCCGGGAAGCTCGGCTGTCGAGGAGCTGCATCAAAAAATCGAACTATAATGAAAGTAAGCATGATGGTTAAAGCGAAAACGTTAGGCAAAAAGCATGGAAGGCGAAAGAGAGGCTGCCGAGAGGTTCTCCTTCGCCCAAAACTCATAGGACGCAAATACCAGAAACCATGGCTTACCATATTCCTCATCGAATCCCTTTGGAAACCAAACTTTTGAGTGAGATCCAAAAAGATATCCTCTATCTCCTCCTTCGACAGCGGTATTTGGCGTTCTGATGACCATGCTTGGTAAGAATCGCGGGCACCCGTAGAGGAGTATTCAACGAAAGTGGGAGTAGAAGAGTCCGCGTGCGCCATACGAGGCGGGTCTAATGTTTCAGCGGACGGTGTGTAACGCTGTCCGTAGACATCGCCGTCAGAATCTGTGTCGTGAGGTGCTGGTTTGAAACCACGCCGTGAGCACAGAGACAAAGAAGATCTAAACGCGGGCACATACTGTACGTATCATAGCCGTTATTGTGGTCGTAGTATCCCTGGTCATTCAAACCGAGATTGCTGCTCTCTGAAGCATAAGTATCCCGCCGACCGTAATCCGATTCACTGTCGTAATAACGATGTTGTTGGGCACCTGTTGGCGGGCTGAAAGGGTCTATGCCATGGCTTGCCGAGGTTGGCGACGAGGAAGGGTAGCCCTCCTGGCTGCCGGGGGGTCTGGCGGGCATAGATGGTGGTAGAGGTAGAGGAGGAGAAGAATTCGAGGTGGTGGTGTTATGACGAACCGTGGCAACCACCCTCACTGCTTTTCTTCGGCAGTTTCCGATCGACGCCTGGGCCTCAAATTTCCAACGATTTTCTCTTCTCAATAATGAGAGTATGCTCCTGCCAGGAACGCCAGCAGCATCAAGGACAATTATCAGATTTAAAAAAGGCATCGTCACAACCTCTGAGTCTGATCAGGTTTCTTCCATGCTTTCACCATGCTCATAAGTAGACCTTCGTAGACATATCATTTCAGGAAGCCTCCAAGCCAAGCTCGGATTTGCCACCAACCCTTTCTCGTGTGCACAGTGACGTCAAGTGCTCGCGCTGGGCGCTGATAGCAGTGCCCAGTGACCCCAGTACAGCCAACACTGTGCCTCCCGCGCAGCACGAAATTAATTTCGTATCATCCATCAAGCTCAAGCATCGACGTCATCCTTCAATTGTGTTGGTGCAGCTATGGGAGTTCCTCTGGCTGGTTGTATGTACTACTACGTATCCATGACCAAGACATGTGCAAAGTAGTGCTACTCATATATAGTTCTCATTCGCACCGAAATAACCATTAACTGATAAGAAAATGATTCATGATACTACATAGTACAACATGTTTGGTACAGTTTAAATCACAGACTCCAAAATCCAATGGTCCAGCCAGATGAATGTGCCAAAAGCGAAAAGCGAGGCCAACAATAACAGTAATAGTGAGATGAAGCAAAGCAGCAGAAAGAGGAGAGAGAGCCAGAATAGGACAGCAGTAAACGTACAAGCACGAACCTAAATATACGCGCCACCACCGTCATACACTCAATCAGTGTCCCTAACTATTCTATTGAGGGTTACCGTCCAAGACACTCAGCCCATCTGCAGCCCTTTCGACCTCTACCTCCTCGGATGGCACTCAAGACACTCAGTCCCCGAACCCACTCCACCGCACGACCACAACCCACTCATGTCAGTAATCTTCGTAGCCACCAATGTCATCACCCACATGTTTCCTTTTGGACCTCCCTTCTGAGGTCGACATCGGCATTGTGGAGAATTCGTCGGTGCCAGTCTCCTTGTTTCTCCTTCTTTCAGTTTCACGTATGTTGAGGCGAACTCCATATCGAGAGAGGTTCTACATGCACAAAAAGGCAAAAGATAAGAAAAGAGACGATATAGGAAAGGCCAGGTTAAGACAAGAAGGATGCAATGAATGTAAACCTCAAAAATAGAACACATACCTTTGTCAACTCTGTCGAAGCCTGTAACCCAGGAAACTCTTTTGTCGAATAAACTCGAAACATTCCTCCATAGCACTCTGCTTGTATTACTAGATCTTCCATATCCAGCGCGCGTGAAAACAAGTCAAACATCCTATATCTGAGGATGAAATAGCCTTCGCTTTTTACAGCCAAATCCTGTTGAATCCATATTAATGGGGTATGGAAAGAGACAAAAAATCAGAGAAGCCGCAGTCAGTGACGCGACTACAGTAAAAGCAACTCCACTCACAGAAAACACAAACAACAGGGTTTTCTTCCCCTGATACTCAATTGTGGTAGGCATAACAAACGTCGAGCCGACTAACGAGTTTGTCATCTTGGAGCTCTCCGTAATCGGTACAGATTCGACGCGATGAACGATATCGGATGGGTGTGGAGTCTCTGGCTGGACTGGCGGCGTACTAAACTGTAACGTGGTGTACAAGCCTCCGTGTGGGCTTGGTGTCGACGTTGACGACGATGCCGTCGCATTAGTTTGAGTATATCGAGATTGGGGCTGGTTTTGATTTTGGGAAAAGTTGAACGCAGCCTGGGTACTTTGGTGGTACCGGGAGTAGTGTTGCGGGGAGGGAAAGGAAACGTGGTCGCTTGATCGGATAGGAATATATGGTAGGTCGCCATGAATGGACTGAGGGTAGCTTGAGTGTGTTGGAGAGGAAGAAGTTGACTGAGGTGATGGGGATGACTGCGATGAATGTGGTGAATGGCCAGACACGGGTACAGAAGTGTGTGGTGAGTCCAAACCGACGACAGGAAAAAGGTCGACGGTGCAAAGAAGACCATGGGTTTGTATTTCACTAGACGCGTCAAAAGTTGGCAAAAACGCAGAATACCAAAGAAATAGAACGCACTCTACGTTGTTAATCTCGTACTCAGTCTCGCCGTTGTTTTCATCGTTTATCACTTCGTATAAATGCAGAGCGATGACCGGTGGAGGATCAAGAGGTCTACGGTCCACTCTCGCGTATCTGTTTTGAAGAACATAGGAGAGAGAAGAAAAAGAAGACCTATCAGCGAACAATTTCTAAAACGGAAAGAGCAAGGAAGCTAAAGAAGAGATAAAAAAAGTAACACGGAGGTGATTCGGACATAGAGATAAAGACCACGTTGGAGACACGTACTTGCGTCCCAGATCCGCCTTTTGGATTTCGACAAGTTCTGCTCGAATAGTTCGTCCCTTGAACTGTCCAGCGGTGAAGAAGATGGGACGACCGACATGTCCCATACCCGTTGGTTCCATTGCGCCAGATCCTGTACGTCCGAGCGTGGAGGATGGTGTGTGCGACATGGCCTACACAAGAACGAAAAACAGCTAGGTTGTCTAGAGAACACGATTCAGTTTCCAAGCTAGCAACGAAAAACCTGCAGCGAGACGCAGGGAAATCGAGCAGAGCGGTCCGATAAAGACTGAAGAAGACTTGTTGGACACCAACGAGTTTGGTCTGCAAGCTGGGGGCTCATCACGGAGTGAAAATGGAGGCTCTATAAATCTTGCAAGAAGGACAGAACGTACTGAAACAGACAGACTGTTTAATGATGTATGCGCACTCTCTGGCGAGGTCAAGTCCCTGGAACAAGGCCCGGTGAGCTCAATCTGGAAAGCTGGTACCACGATACTGGGTCCATCTCAAGAAAAGCCTTGGCCGAGATAGACCTGAAATCTCTCTTGCTGGTTGACGGCGAGGTTCTCAGAAGAGTCGCTAGATGCCCCAAGGTTTATAGGCAACCAAACCATTTCAAATCTTACCGTGTTCAGGCCACGATCTTCAAACGTTCTCAAGGTCAAAAAGGCATTGTAATTGGAGTCACTTTCGATGAGTATTGTGCTTGGAGAAAAGATCGGAAGTCTCAATACCCGGACTGAGGCTTCAGAGAAACGAGGCACAAGCTTTCTCGCGATTCATGCTGATCCTGATCCAATCTGAACGCGAAGACTATTTCTGGAGAGTCTGTTCAAAGATTGGTCGGCCGAGTGCGGCGACGTCTCAACCACATCGATACTCACTTAGACTGTCCTCTTCTGCAAAGTAGTAGGTTCACTTGGTTTCTGCTTTCAATTTTGCCATGACAGAGGCCAATGTTTATGTGACATCCAATGATGCAAGTGGCGTCGAAGCTTTGAACTTGGTACCGCAAACCAACTCGTCGACAACGGGTGCGTATGTAAAGCACCTCAAACTCACTTTCTAGTTGGCGATATGACGCTTGTATCCACTTATTCTACGCAGTAATTTCTCCCGCGCGCACGGCGTCCTAGACTTAAGACAACTCTCAAATCTCACATAGTACATCTCCGCCGCATAAGAATAAGCACATTCTTCAACGTGCATCGCCGGCGAAGGCCTCAAATTATCTGCTTCCTCCACCAGGGACCTGTTTCTGTCGTCAGCGATGACCTCTACATTTCAAGAAAGGAAGGACTTTCCCTGCTGTCAACCATTCAAACTCAGCGAACAGACATATGCACTTCAAAAGCGGCGAGATAATTGCCAGGATTGGTAAAGATGGACTTCGTTTCAAGAACTTCCATGGTCAATATTACCCGGATCGATGCACCAGTGGTCTGTTTTGTCTACTAGCAAGGATGTTTCCAGGACGGGGTCCGCACAAGCCTCACTGAGGATGGCAGACTCGGATGCAGAAGCGGAATAAGGTCTTTCCGACTCGTCGGAAATAGCCTTTGAAAAGTAAGTTGACTTTCCTTCCAAGTCACTGGGCCTCAGACTGTCATATCATGAATCCGATAGCGGAGCTGCATTGAAGTCGTACTCGACCTATGTTCGGACGATTCTATTAATGTGGCACGCTTCGTCTGAAGGCAATTAAGACGATAGTATCCGAGTCTTGTGAACAACATTAACTTATCTTCAGATCCTCAATGGATTGTGCAAGTCAAAACTGTAACTTACTTTTGCGAGGATAGGAAGGCATATCTGACACATTCTCTCGCCCCTTTCACTGGCAACAGTCCAACACTGGACTATTAGTGGGAAGATCGGTTCAAGTTCAAGTTCCATTCTGTCCAACAAGTGTAGTGGCGCAAACCATTACATTCCTTCGTATGACATCGATTTCTCAGGCTCTCTTTTATGGTTGGAACGATACCTGAACTAATTAGGCACATATCGTCTTGACACCCTCATTTTTTCCGAGCCCTGACATTGTTAATGTCATCACAAAACCCTGGCATATCTCTGATGTCCATTTTTCCATTGAACAGAACTTGAAACCTTTGCATCGATCAGTTCTTCTGGATCTATGACTGGGTGCTCCGAAACTGCATGCTCTAACAACTTCAAAGTTGTCCAATTCACCGAGTTTATCGACCCATCCCGCAGGTATCATGGCCACCACTTTCAATACTCCTTCGGGTGCAGTGCCGACGACCTCGAGGTACTTCAATGCTGCGAGTCGATCTGCAAATGACCAGCTTTCAGGCCAGAATCTCCGGATCCGTGGAGTCAGACGTCGACAAGTTTCCGAATCGAAGGCCTACACGCCTCGACTAATCTCAAGTCGACATCCGGGACCCTGCGCTTATTGTCACTGACAGCTCTTACTCGTAATCACTAAATGTCTTGCGTGGCACAATTTTACGCTTATACGTTTAGACCGGCCACCCAGTTCGGTAAGAAACTTGCTGACCCTGCTCTCGACGCGGGCTCCAGCTGACCCGTCCAATCTTCACCAGTACAGGGTTTCATGGGTCCTTGAGACACGCGGGTCCTTGAGACAAACGACGCGGAAGACAACTCCTTGCTCCAAATCCCCTTCGGAATTTTCTCGATTAGTTGCATAAATAGTATGCTTACAACTTTATGTGACCTCCGAAGGTCTGAGGAGATGATGGTAATGCGAATCTGAGCTGGAAAGGCCCAAAATGTGCGAGAATGGCTCCAAAATGATTATATTAAGAGGAGATGCCCTAGGTACATGAAGTATACCCCAATGCCATTGACCAACATTACTCGCAGCGCCGATTAGCTCACTGTAGGACGGACAAGAGAGCTCTGAGTCGGGAACAATGAGGACGGGCATCAAATATGCCGTCAGATTATGCGGATGGGAACCGGCTTTATGTCCAAAAACGGGAAATCAAACCGTTGTCTCAAGGACTCAAAAAAGCATGATAAGCGTTTTTTGAGACTGATTACGCTCTTTCACTCCCTTGCCCCTCCTCCTGGGTCAATAAAAGTAGATAGACTTTATTTATTAGTATATAATGTGATACCTATCTACTTTGTTTGTGGAAAAACTCAACATCCTTCTATTCCGAAGCTCATCTAAATTTCTGTGTCTCAAGGACCCATGAAACCCTGTAGTAAGTAGTCAATCTATCTGAGAATTTTCACCAAGGTTTTACAGCCAAGTGGCAAGTTTTCCAAGTCTCGCGAGTCATTACTATTGATACATTATGCTAGAGTTCTCCGAATCGACATTCGTTTACATATGGCTGACGAACATGGGGCCTTTTATATCTTCCCCTTCCTCTTCAACAGTTCCTCTTCCTCCTCCTTCAACTCCGCATCTATCTTCGCCCCTCGGGATGGTTCGTTCCCATGGGACCTCGCGGGCTCCATTGGGTCTTCAACGGTATGTGTGGGTTTGTTGCTCGTGTTATCTAGCCCATGCGAACCAGCAGAGGCAAGGCGATTTCCAATACTACGTTCATCTCTGTAATTATGATGCGCGGTCAGCATCCTCCAAGGTCGGACACAACATAAATGAAGACGCACTTGGAATCAAGGTCGTTGTGAGCATTTTCAGTACCAACTTCGAATGGTCGTTGCGAGTCGTTGATGCTACCATGGGTTCTCCTGTAGTATAAAGGATAAGGTGGTTCCGGGTTAGCACGATGAATATATATGAAAAAACAAGGAGCGCGCGCACCTCTGGTCACCATCCTCGTAGATTTGGCGGTTGCCAACGTTAGATTGCATGCTTCCGGACATGATAAATGGATTTGTAATGAGATAAGTGAGTAAAGGTAAGGGGAGTAAGTTGTTGAAAGGCTTGTTGCCAAACCCCCAGGTTATATACCTCTCCGGATAATCGACAGTCTTGGATCATTGATTCGTAGGTGACGTCCGTATGTGTCGATGACATCGTACTTGCTATCATATCGCCGACCCTTGGAGTAGAAGGGGTAATAATCGAGCCACTACAGCACGACCAACGTCATACGTCATAGGCGCCAAAGCATTCCAGACACCGTACAATGGATGCGGTATGCACAAGTCGACTAGACTGCTGACTGAATGAGGCCAATTACCAACCTTACTAGTGATAATCGATAATCCTTGCCGTGTTGCATGCATAGAAAGTCAGAAGAAGGGGGTTCCGATTTTGGTTGTAATGTACATGCGAATAGTTTGATAGTAAATTAGTGAGAAACTTCAACGAATCGCTTCTCCGCTTCTTTGAAGTTAATGACGTTCCAGATGGCGTTGAGGTACTACAGGTAAAAGCCACAGTGGAGGGAGACGGTGGTGAAAACGTCAGAGCCAGTTGCAGGGAAAACGAGGGCAGCAAGAACTTACGTCTGGCTTCACGTTCTTGTACTGGAGGTAGAAGGCCTAGATGAAATCGTCATGCCGTCATTAGCACGGTGAGCAATGACAAATGCTAAAATGTACGAACGTGTTCCCAAATGTCAACGCCAATGATAGGCGTGTGCGCTTCGTGACGTTTCAGTTCCACAGACTACAAAAGAAAGGGATCCGGCAACGTACAAATCAAAGGGTCCTGGTTGGGAGTGGTCACAACTTCAAGCTTCTTGGTAGCACTGTTGAAGCCCTAGAAGTTCCAGCAAGGAATGAGAAAGATGAGTCAACCTGCAGCAGTAATATACGCACCAACCAGCCCCAACCACTGCCTTGGATAGCAGCGGTCTTGGTGTTAAAATCCTTCTTGAAAGCATCGACGGAGCCAAAGTCGCGCTCAATAGCTGCTTTCAGAGGTCCGTCAGCCAACTTTCCACCGTCACCGCTGGCAGGTGCGAGGTTCTTCCAGAAGAGGGAGTGGTTGATGTGACCTGACGCGTTTTTCTGCTTCAGAACTTGGCAATACACGCAAAGGTTGGAAACACACCTCCTCCGTTAAACTTCAAAGCAGCTTGAAGAGCAATTTTTTCTTTGACATTTGAGGTTTTGCTGCAGGCCTCTTCGGCAGAGTTGAGACCATTGACGTAGGTCTGGTGATGCTTTTGGTGGTGAAGCTTCATGATTTCTTCCGAGATATGGGGCTCGAGAGCCTAGAATTTCTAGGTCAATACACACACAGCGATGACGTTTCGCAAAACCGAACATTGTAGGCATACGGAAGGTCTGGAAGAGTGTGGAGGGCAGCAGCAGCACCCAACACGTATTTACGAGTAAAAGGTCGTGCAATAGATCGTCCGAGAGCCAACATTGCAGAGGTTTAGAATGAAGAGTTGTCTGACAGTCTGACTGAGTAACCAGCTCCAGCCGAACTTGCTTCAACCATGTCGTCACCCCCCACATGACGAGGCGGTCGGACACTTTCGGAAAAGGCGCAATTCTCTACGGCTATTATGGTTATAGATACATATGCCCTTGACTTGACTTGCCTAGGTGCAGGCAGTAGCACTTAGACTAGGCAAGCACGATCAAGCAAGTTGACGACACTTTACCGGCCGAATAATTTATTCTTGTCCAAGGAAAATGGTACTTAATCGGACTATGTAGTACTATCCCAAGTGGCGCAGTACCAGCTCTGCTGCAGCATATGCGTGCCCGATGTGATCGCCTTGCATGCATGACTGGAGTCGCCTGTGCTGAAGTCGGCAGAAGATTGGGAGGAACAGCCCAGAATAGTCCACTGTTGAAATACACCCGTACGACTAGCCATACGTATAGATGAAAATCGGTACAGCCACCGTTGATAGACCATGTCGAGTCCTGTCCGTCCAATGTCCGTCACCATGTGCGACCTGGCTAGGAAACTGTCGAAAAAGAGAGCCCTGAAGAGCTCGAGTAGAGAAAAAGGCGGAAGTGAGGAAACCATGGCCATTAGTGAGGTGTTTCAACTTTCAAGGTCGGTGTACCAGGGTGTACCGTGTATGAGGCGGATGCATCGACATCGTTTACATCCGCAATACAACGGTGATCACGAATACATTGGGGTTCTTGACCTGGAAAAATGGACTTGCGGTTGATAGCTTTGATCCTGGAATGAATCTGGCAAGGCGTAGATAGGCCAAGAGGCCCTTTTCATCTAAAGGCTGAACACCTTTACCTTACCAACAGCATGAGGCGTCATGGGTACCTGAAAAAACACGGCGATTCGTACCCGTCTGAAGTCCGGACTTTGAACCACATCCGCTCCAGTTTTGCAGATGCAAATTCCGAAGGACGCGATCGGTCGCAAATCCAACCGACTCGAAAAGTTGTCTGCGCAAAGCCATGAGACGATGTTTGAGGAAACCAAAAGGCACTACGCGTTTTAACAATTACAGTATCACACAATTGGTATCAAAGATCCTTGTACTACTCCGAAGGGAAGCAGATCCGGGACACTAGCCCCAAACGTAGCGATACTCATTTGATTTTCTCAGTGTCCTTGTTGTGATTGCGATAAGTATATAAGAGAAGAAATTCATCGGTCTCGAAGGAACCGCCCCATTTTGCAGTCAAATCAAAGACAGCTCTGCCTCACCGTCTCCCTCCTTACATCCCTCTCCACACATCATACCATGGGCCGCTGGACACAATACACAGAGGTACGCGTTTTCTTCAAGCACGTTGTTGTCGTGAACTCGAGCCTCTTATCGTCTCCCTAATTTCTACAGGACACTTCCCGTCTCCCAGAAGGATTCAAACGCGTCGGCTATGACGCGGACACTGAACGTCATATTTACGAGGATCGTAACGGACAGACATACTACTCAGCGCCTGGGACAGAATTCGGAAAACTGACTCGGGCTCCAGACTGCACGGATCTATTCGATGAGCGTGAGTCAGACTTCTACGGCCACCAACTACGTGCTCACTTGACTTGACCCAGGTCGTCCCAGACTCAATCTTCCCAAAAGCGAGTCACCAATATCGTCTTTCCATGACATACTGCCAGCCACGCTTATTGCATCTCCTACCTCGGCGATTTCGACAAAGTCCAAAACTTCGACAAAATCTAAAACTTCTCCACCTGCAACATCAACGAAGCAGAAGCAGAAGGCTGACGTTCAGAAATACGAGACGATGAGAGAAGTAGAGGTCACGAAAAAGCCCTCGAGGAAGTTTAGTATGGCGGTCAAGAGCCTTGGTCGTTCTTTGACTTCTGCTACTACACGGAAATCCGTCAAGCCAGCTTTTGAGCTCAGTGAGAAGGAAAAGGCCAACTTGCTTCGGAGTAAGACGGTCGCAGCTCCCAGTGTAGTAGTGCAGTAAGGGGTTGTTTGGAGAGTAAATAGGTGTCATTTCTGCCCGACGTATTACTATATTTTGTATCCTATAGTACATTCCCTATGCCTGTATTCCTATGTTCGATTAGAATGTTATAATCTTATGACTAGACTTTACACTCACTGAATCTTTGGCTTCCAGTTTACGACAGAATCCGTCGTCGCCGTCGTCGCCGTCGGATTTGAGCTTCAAGCAAAATTCACACGTTGTACTCACGCGAACGATCATTACTGTTTCAACTTCAGGCAAACTTCAGGAGGACCACCATTAATGTCTCCTTGTCTTCTTCCTTAATGAAACTAACGAAGCCTAGAATGCCTGCTTCACCAGAGTCACCACGAAGAAAAACCCTGTTTTCCTCGGCCGAGTCACGAAGCAAGACTATGCTGTATGCCTTATCGGAACCCTCCTCTTCGACCAACCTCACTGCTACACCCCCAAGGCCAGCACTAGATTTTGACAGGGTTACGACCACTGCTATATCCTCGTCAACATCTACATCACTGTCGCCATCCTATATTCCCTCCATTCCTTCAAACTTCAACCCACGCTCACGGGTCGAACAATATTGGGCTGCTCGGGCACTCTCTGCAGAAACTTTGCTTACTGCCAAAACGGAACATCATATTGAAGTGAAGAACTTGACGTATGAAGGAGACTTTAGACGAGCAGTACGTTCAAAATCGAACTATTCTGTTGGCAACCTAGCTAAATGCAGTATTTTCCATGCTACTCCAGCAAGAAGTCGCTGAATTGACTAGAATGCACAATGAGAAGCTGGCTAGATTGGAGAGGCTAATTGTGAGTCGCCAATAACGTCTTGCCAGGAAGACATCATTCAACTAATGTTACTTTTGTCCAGATGATTCTCCTCGGGTTCATTGCTATCTTTTTCGGTGCTATATTTGTAGCATATGTAAACGCATCGTCATCCTCGCTCCGCGCAGCTTCAAGCCATCGGCCGTGGACCCATTTTACAATTCCTATTTTGTCTCCTTTCGCGTCTGTGGTGAGTACTAATCTAATCGTGTCAATGACAGGAGACTCAAGTATTATCACGTAGGTCGAGCAAGAAGTATCCGTCGTTGGCACAAGAACGATAACCACTGGAATCATCATCTTTGCCTGCCTTGCCTATCTCATGTTCCGCTACTGGCTTACGAAGAGCCAGCTTAGTTCACGATGACACCCCAAGCCCAGACTGCTGATTTTGGTTGTACTCGTCAACCTAGCATACGTGTGCAGAGGTTCAGGCAAGCCTCACGTCGTACCAGCAACCTCTTAGGAGTCCGCTTTCGAGCACATAGGATGACCTCACAGGCTGATTGACCAGCGGGCCAAATGCTTCTGTACAGCATTAATTCCTGCGAATCCTCTCTCGCCGACGGATAGCAGGGGTTCTCCCGGATGCATAAATTGGAGTCTCGGGTTGCGCGTATATTGGATACCCTAGAATTGATGCCATAATCAGTCTCTACGGCTCATCCACTTGCGCTTCCTGTCCTGTCGAGGACACCAGTCCCAAAATGACAAACATACACTTATACACTTCAGACACTCCGTTGGGCGGTCTTAGACGTGTCCTCTATTCATGTCGAAATCGACCGGGATACTATCAAAACATGACATGGATTATGGGTTTGCCAGTCAGGAATGTCGTCATGCTGAGGATCGGTAAGTCGATATGCTTCTAGATAAAATGACATTGACACTGAAAAGGTCTTGCAGTGTACAGGTGAATGGATACTCCCAGTCAGTCGTTTGGAGCGTGTCAGGATAGGACTGTTGCCAAGCTACATCAGCTGAAGCGCGAAGGCTGTTCGCGAACTAGAATTCCCGTCTTCAAGGATAGAGAATGTAGGAATATAAGGATAGTACCATTGGAGTTTGATTCGTTGCGACAGCCCGAAAAGTCGAAATCTTCACTGGTTCTGGTCAACACTCCTGGACGATGCGTCATGGACAATATTTTCATGAGCATTCGCTTCGAGTGTGTCTGGAGCTGGTGATGCAGCTACCACGGACACCTGGGTTTCCATCATCTCCTGACACCTTACACACAACTTGACTCGTCCTTCTTCAAACCGACTCGGAGGCTGGTAAACCCTGGATTCCTTATACCGTGTAATGGCGTCGAGTAGAATCTCTGCACATGCTTTACTTGTGACCCAATTCCACTTCCATTTCTTAGTCCCACTCAAATTGGTGTACCTGTCCACAGACTCAAACATCCCCCACACACAATCCAAAGCTACATAAAGATGATGCTCGCGTTCAGGGTCTTGAGCGATGAGAGCATCAATCAGATTTGAGACGCTGCGGGCAAAAGCGATCTGCCTTGTTTCGTCGACGTCGTTAAACGTTAGGTGACCCACTCTCGTTGTACTGAGTGATGCTGTGAATAGTTCTGGAGGGCATTGCTGGGAGAGATTAATCCATTGTACTGCAATTGCAATGATGAGCGAGCCTTTGCATGACTGCATGTAAGATGGCGGGGATCCAGTGGATGGTATATTGAGGTCGGGAAGATATTCCTGTAAGAGGGCGAGTTCGATTTGAGCACGGGAAGGTACCAATTCGCGAGGGAGATAGCTGGAATTATGGTAGTGGTCATGGAACGAGTGGTCAACCGAGGAAGTAAACCCGTGTAATATAGCCTGGTCTAGTAGATTTCGGAAATACGGATAAATATTCTTCTTTGAGCCACGGAATGTCGGTGGTGCAATGTGCAGAACTTGCCAAAGTCTGAGTGCAAAGTCGGTTTCGAACCATATGTAACGATCCGTTAAGCAATACCAGGCAGCTCTGAAGAGGAAGTCCAGGTCGACTGCATCGTCCCATAAACTTCTCATAATGCAGTTCCCAACGCGGACAAGGTCTCTCTTCTCGAGCTGAACGCCCGAGGTGTCTTCTCCTCCTCTTTGGCCAAAATACCAAATTATGAAACATCTTCCTTCACTGGCTTCCTTAGCATCTGAGAAAGCACGCCTGATGGAACAGAATAGTTTCATGTATTGCACCATGATAATATCCGTGACCTCGCTGATCATAATCTTCTTATCTTCAAGATGCCTCTTCAAGCCAAGAAGTGGTACAACATGATGGGAGGCCAGCACACCCACATCGTCCGAATCGATAATGAGTTCGTTATCAGGGTAAATGGCCTCGCACATCTCCTTGAACGCGTGAGGAAGCGTTCCCGATAAGACTAGATCCTGAGATATGAGGAGATATTCCAGGAAGACATGGGCTCTCATGAGCTGCCATGCTGTATCTCCTTTGAGTGAGACGATCACTTCCTCAAGCAGTGGAGTCAGGTCGTAGCCCGGTGAATACGCTCGGCACCTCGCAATGACTTGAGTGAGCTGTCTGTGAGGGGTAGGATACCTGCCCACGGAGGTATACCCAGACGCATGCAGTTTTCCGGCGATGTTTTGGGGTTGCCCGGAGACCAAGGCAAATTGGCGCTCGACATTCGCTGCGACGGCCATCCCAGGCCTTAAAAGAATCTCCTCCACCATGTCAACGGAGTTGCGAAGACTGAATACCCAACTGAGGCGGATTACAGAAAATGTTGAATACTTGTACAAGGGAGAATTAAGTTGAGGAATTTTCCGGAACGCCATCTGGATGACGTGCCGATAGTGAGGGATGTATTCGTTGTGAAGGCGAAGCCTCTGAGTTCGGCGGTTCAGTAACATGTAGGCCAATGACCAAAGAGCTCGAGAACATGCCACAGAACCTCTTTCACGAAGAGAGGATTCCGGCCCATAATCGGACTTTTCGAGGAAGTGGGAAATGCGGGATATGATGTTGAGTTTTGGATCAAGGGTCTCGAGAAGAGGGAGGAGTAGCGTCGTGTTTTTCTGCCGTATACGGGGAAAACCTTTTCCAATGTCACATAGGGCATCCGAGATGCCTTCGATGAAAGGTAATAGTTCCCTTTCATCAGTCAATGACTTCATGGTATAAATGAGGGAACTCCAATCGCGCTCTGCAGTGGTGTGCAGCGAGTTTTCCAAGGTAGCGTTGATGAGGGTTTTATTCCGACGGACTAAACCGTGTCTGCGAATAAGAAAACTACTCATGGCATTGCCAACTTGCCAAAGAGTAGCGGAGAGTGGGGTACGATACGGTGCATTGAGATAGAGGAGGGGTATGCATGTGAGGATGACATAAATGGCGAGGAAGATGGCTAGCACACAAGCCATGATGTACGTCAGAGGTCGATTCACTGGCAGAAGGAAACAGACGAGGCCAGTGAAAAAGAAGAAGAGGGATAGATGGAGTAGAAAGGGGATGGCATCTACGAGACTATGCATGCCAAAGTCCCGTACTCCAGCGTATAGGAAAGAAAGCGCTCTGGATTGACGTATGGGTGACGGCCTCATGTTTGTTTTGTGTATGAAGTCTCTGGTCCACTGTTGAACGAGAGTAGCCAGCAGCGAGCACATCAGTGCGAGTGCTAGGCTCAGGAACCATAAGATGTTGCAAATGACGGCTGATGCAGGAGGTATAAATGCTGGGATAGGCTGGAATGGTGGAATCGTTCCATTAGACACGGCTGCAAGTTGTTGGGAGATTTGTGCGAGTAGATCGACAGTGTTTTGAGCAGGGTCGGCTTGGAGAGTCTTGTAGCTCTCAATTAGAAATGCAGTCAAGCTTGCTGAATAGAGAGCCGACTGGAGTAGGTTAAGTACGGTATTTCGGTTGGGTGTTGAAAGCGACATACGAAGAGAAGCATTCCTTCCATGTCTTGCTTCCAACCTTTCAATAATTCCTCATCGTACCGTTGAGCTTCGTCAATATATACGCTCCATAGCTTCGCGCAAGCCTCATCGTCCGCCGTCGGTTTGAATGGTTCTGGAATATGCGTCAAAATATGGGAGCAGAAGGTTCACAGCGCACACACTATTCTTACGAAATTGCGACCCACTGACCGTCTTCGATGGTCTACTCGACTCCAAATCTTGTGGTGGCCTGAGGTTCGCAAGAAAAAAAACTTGGGCTCTGTCAGGGATGGGTTTTTACCGCACTGGCAGTGTACGCACTTCTCTTGAAAACTCGCCGGAAAGCTGAGAAATCGACAACCATTTTTCCAGATACTTCCTCCTGCTGGCAACGAAGTAAAGAAGGAGTCGTCTTCAGCCTGCGTCGTTAGTAGCCGTGCTAGTCGCGTTTGACGTCGCGTGAAACTGCAGATCAGTGATCCAGGCTTGATCCACATCGACCTGGTCATTCTGCCCTGCTTCTTCTTAGCCTATCACTTGGATCCATATGCTGTTCGCGCAGTTTTCTGAGGTGCAAGAGTGCTGTGGTCACTGAAGAAGAATTTCCGATGGATAGCGTAATCATGCTTCTTTGTTCTTTCTCTTCCATTTGTTCTGTTCCAGAGGTGCTTCCCTGATACCTTTTTACATCGGAAGCTATACACCCCAAATGTACCGAGGCCATTGATTTAGTCTGGGACGTTGAGAATGGACATCTGCCTGATGATTCTTGGTCAAATGCAAAGGCCGGCGGGTCAACCATACTCTATCACAATCGAGGAAATAGCTCGTCTCGGGCCTCGGCCTATAGATACGACTGATATCTTGCACGTACCGGCTCGGATCAGTGCGTAGTTTGTCTCGGTATTTTTCCGGCCTCAACTGGCTTCCAGTTGTCATACGAGCATCAAGGGCGAGTTTTCACTGCGACAAGCGTCCGGCTCGTTGAGACAATATTGTGTCTTCCAATATTCCAAGTGTCAAGCTGATATACCGAATAGATTCTCCAGACGTTCAATGGTGCAAATGATTTGTTTTCCAGGTGCTCTGGGAAGAATATATAAACGAAGCCATAGGAAAATCTCTTTCCTCAGAGTCAACGCAACATGCTCTTCAACAAGCTCACCTTTGCAGTGCGTGCATCATCTGCTGTACAGACTCTACCAGACTCACATTCGCTTTATACAGATCCTTCCTCTCTTTCTCGCCGGAAACCAGGCCCAGCATGTCACCAATGCAGCTCGCGCCGCAGACTTCTTCCCAGTAAGCGCTGTAGGTGCTGCTACTGGCCTTGTCAACGGGAACGGCGACACTCGTATCTATTATCAGTCGTTGGACGGTGGCATTACTCAGCTCTGCGTTAGTAACGCTTTCGCTACTGGTGGGGTTACAGAATGTAACAGCACGGTCGTACCCGCTGAAGAAGTTTTGTATGGTACACCCATCGCTGGGACTGTTGTCACGGCTCCTAATGGAGCATTTAATGAGGTGAGAGTCAAGAATGGCAATTTTTTTTTCTGTTCTCGTCACTGACCACCAACGTTGTCGCTTTCCATCAAATATAGCTTCACGTATTTTACTTGTCGCCTGATCACATCCTCAGCGAATGGCGCTGGTCGAGTACTGTGGGTGCTAGATTCGGAGATGCTTGCCCTGGCTGTGTTACGCATAGTGGATTCCAGGCTGTTCCTGGTAGTCAGCTTTTGTACGCCATTGAGCCTACCGACCCGGCAAGCAGACTTCGAGTTGGCTTCTTTAGTGCGGGATCGCCAAACACTATCAGTGAGGCTACGTTGAATCAGAATTCGGGGACCTGGTCTGTCGCTGTCGCTCCGAACATGGCGTGATATTCAATTTCTAGTGTACGATAGCACGACTTAGTAGACTTTTAATCGATCTGCTGGATTGAAATATAGTCGCACTGTTGTTTTTTCCTCAGATTGAAAGAGATTGTCACTCTGAAAGGTCTTTAGGCATTGAGCCTTCTCTAGCCCAAATTCGCAATTCCCACGTGCCAGGTTGTGTTTTTCGATCGTTTTTCATTTTTCCTCTGCCTCTTAGCCTCCATCCTTGACTTTTCTCCAACTTTTTTCGACCAATTTTCGACTCTACTCATGGATTGCATTCGTATCTCGCATGTAGCAGGCTTGAACCATTCGATACGAGCACCGGCTTTATCCAGAGTCCAGACTGACGATACATCTTGACACTCTTCGTGTGATGTACTATGTACATCGGCTTTAGCTTTTCTCTCAGTGTTTTACCGGGCTCAATTGGCAACCGCTCGCTGCACAACTTGACAAGCGTCCTGCTTGTGGAGAACATAAAGCCGTATGTCTTGGATTCATCTCTTGCATGTAGCAGGCTCGAACCATTCGATGCGCGCATTGGCTCTAGCTTTTCTCTCGGTGTTTTACCGGGGTCAATTGGCATCCACTCGCTGTACAACTTGACAAGCGTCCTGCTCGTGGAGAACATAACACCGTATGTCTTTCATTAAAGCTATCAAGCTATTAGTTTTGGAAAGTGAACTACTCTCGGTTTATTACTATCCGAGTCGAGCATTGGATGTCGTATATAGTAAAGGGTCAAAGGACTTCAGCTTTTCTCAGACTAGCAACATGTTCTTCAACAAGCTCATCTTTCCAGTGCGTACATCATCTACAGTACAGGCTGTCTGCTAGACTCACATCTGCTTCATACAGATCCTTCCTCTCTTCCTCGCCGGAAGCCCTAGTAGCCCAGAATGTCACTAATGCAGCTCGGGCCTCAAACTTCTTCCCAGTCAACATCGTTGGCGATGCTGCTGCCGTAGCAAATGAGAACCGCGGTACTCGGAACTATTACCAGCCACCCGGTGGAGGTATCAACCAAATTTGCACCAACGAGGCTTAGGAAATCGTACCTGCTAAATTTGTCTTGTTTGGCACACCCATCGCTGCATGCACTGCCCTAACTAATGACGGTACTTTCAACGAGGTGAATATCGTATTGTGAGGATTTTCGACTTTTCAACTGACATTGGACGGCTTTAGATTCACGTTTTCTTCTGGTCGCCAGACCGCGCCCTTAGTGAATGGCGCTGGACCAAGACCGGCGACCGTACTGGACCTAGATTCGGCGACGATTGCACCAACTGTATCACCCATAGTGGGTTTAAAGGAGATCTTGTACGCCATTCAGAGTACTAGCAAGCCGGCAACCAAAATGCGAGTTGGTTTCGTCAGTTCTCAGTCCCTTGCTGTTCTTCCCGATCTGTGATGCCTGTAGATGAAGTCTCTAAGATGGTCCTTACCCAAGTTTCCTAGTAGAATTCGTGTCTGATATCATGTATGTATCCAGTTGTTACATATGGACTGTTTTCTATTGAGATTGAGGAGTTGACTTTCCTAAGAGATCATGTATGTGGGTCAAAGCTCTCTGAGCTCTCCACATCTGCTCTAGATTGGCTCTAGCCTCTAGACACTGAATTGCTCAGCCCGATTTGGCACGAGGTCACCCTCAGGCTTCTGACGGCTTTCAACTTCGCAGCTTAACGAATGCTAACTCACTTCACCTCCTGGATTGCAGATCCGACGGTCGTCTCTAGTGACTGAAAGACAGACATAATGCACGAAAATCAGTTCTCAAAGTCTTGAAGCTCGGCAATCCGGTGATCACGGCTCCGAAACCTATGAGCAAGCTGCCAGTCTTAGCTGTTGTCTATCTACTTTGGGTGCGTTTTTCTTCAAGCCATGTACGTTGGCGTACCTACTCCTTACTACCTTCTTTATCCTGCCAGGCATTTCCCATGTCGGTCTCGCAAATGTATACAGTATACTCCCTCCTAACGCCCAGGCTCCGTCACCACTGCCGGCAAGTATGCGTTAAGAGAGAGGACTTTGGTGGGTTTCGTCTCACAAAAAAAAATGCATGCGTTAAGAAGGAGTATACTGTATCGGGATTCAGCGACTAGGAAAGTAGAATCACGCTACTGACAGCTCCTGCTTGTTTGACCATTGAACTAAGCTCGTTATATGCTTACCCTCGTCCAAACTTCGACAACCGACACCCAATTCTATTACCAATCCCAGGATGATGAAGAGCGTGAAGTCTAATAAGAGTGGGTCCAGGAGCGGGTATGGCGGCGGATCAGCCAGACCTCCAGCAGATAAGGGTCCACAACGAGATCGAGGCCAAGCTGTCCGGGAAAACAGCTGAAAACAGTCTCAGTCCTTTCAAATTGTTGCGTGGCATTCCAGATACAGAGACAGTCATCTTCACCGCTCGCAACCAAATTTACGCAACTTGCCACTCACGAAGCTTGTGGATCCATAGACGACTACGCCTCCGAAATAGTATAATGGATATGTCTCACGAAGCCTCCTTCTCATTTCCCGTATGCAACTCAGCCCGCTACGTCGACAAGCTTGTGAAATCAGATCATCATGCATGTGTTCAAACATCTGAATGAAGGTAGCAAAGGTCAACTTGTGACGGTTTGCTTGCTCCGGTTACGGGACTAGGATAGATTTCTTCAGCGATGTTGAGTTCTGGAATACTCAGTAGAGGTGAGTACATTCATCTTCGGTGAAATCTTTATACTGACGGTTATCTCAGACGCATGCGACACTCTGAGACCCTAAGCAAGCTTTCTGTCATCTCTGGCAAAAAATGCTTCGGTGGACCGAGCTCTTGATATGCGTCTTTACATTTTGCCAGGCCCAGCATCTTACATGTCAAAGTAACCTTCCCAAGTTTTTCTAATCGCCTTAGTGCCTGGAGAGCTGGATCAGGCATTGCGCTCTGGATGACAGCATGAGGCACCTTTCATTGCACCTTTCATTCGCCATTCGCAGTCGGAAGCTATCTGTGACGGACTATATTCTACAGGCAGATCTCCGAGGAACTTGAGTGGAGGAGGAAGTGCTGGAGGTGCATATAAAGAACAGTTCCATCGTTTACTTTCCACAGAGTCAACGCACAGCTCAGCATGAAGTTTCTCCTAACCGTAAGGCGCTCATAGATGTGCTCTGGACTTTACTGACGTTTACGTGCATCTTCCTCAGGCCCTTCCTTTCGTCTTCATCGGCGGACAAGCCCAAGCCAACTTAGCTCGTTCCGCCAGTTTGACTCCCGTTGATCCTGTTGGTGACGTTGTCGCCATTCAGGCCCCCAACAAAGACACCCGCATATTCTACCAACCTCGTTCGGGTGGTGGTATAGCCCATCTCTGTGTCGATAGCTCTTTTAAAGATGGTCTGCTCACCTGTGACGCGACGATTGTACCACCCACAGAGGTCAGGGATGGTACTCCCATTGCTGCTGTTACTCTGAACGCTGACAACAACGGCTTCACCGAGGTATGTCTGTTAGCCTTAGTGTGACCGGCAGACTCAAATAGTCGTTGGTTTTCCCATTTGCACAGAATCGAGTCTTCTTCGTCTCTCCGGATAATATCCTCAGCGAATACCTGTTCACTACGGCAGACCATGGACGAAGCGGACCTAATTGTCCTAAATGCATCACGCATAATGGATTTCCTGTGGTCAATGGTAGTCAGGTCTTATACGCTATGGCTAACCCCAGCGCGCCAGGCGTTAGAGTAAGGGTAGGTTTCGTCAGTACTGCATCTCCCGATACCATCACGGAGGCTTCCTTGAACGCCAATGGGCAGTGGACGCTCGCTGTTATGCCCTAGGGCCATGACAACGGTGCTTTCCCAACATCGTGTATCTAAACTATATTCAGAACAAAATGATTATGGGTCTTTGTTTCTTTTTTTTAAGACTCTTAATGCCTTATAAAGGAAGAAGCTATTCACTCCGACTTGGCACAAGATTCTCTTTGGTCTCTTTATCCTTCTGGCCCGATTCCTCTAACCCAGCGGCGCCCTCTATGACTTCTCGACATCTAGCAAGGAGGTTTTCTTGTCCTTCTTCGGAAGGGAACCGATACGCTGGCGATTCTTTGTACCGTCCAATAGCATCGGCGATAATAGTCGCGCATTCTACGCTGGTGATCCAGCCCCAATTCCAAGTCCTCTCAGTCTTTCTATCTAGTGTAAAGTCACCGTCCCAGGACTCAAAGTTTGTCCAGATAGAATCCAGAGCTGCGTAGCAACGAAAAGGAACGGGGTACGAGTCTCCATCAACGAGATCTTTGACCACGTTGGAGATGCTCTGTCCAAAAGCTATCTGTCTTTTCTCGTCCACCTCTCCAAAAGCCATTGTTCCCCATCTTGTAATATCGGATGATGCTTTGAGCAGTCCAGAAGAATCGCAATTTCGAGACAAATCGATCCAACAAGATGCCATTGCAATGATGAAGGAGCTTTCACGGGGTTTTGCGTGACTGGGGAAGGATGCAAGAGGGAGATAATCGGGAAGATATTCCTGTAAGAGGACGGGTTCAATGTCCTCGCGACGTTGTCCAGAGACATGGTTTCCGAAGATTCAGAGGAAGATTCGTCCTCATTATTTTGACCATGTTGTGATGTGAAGTGATGCAAGATAGCCTGATGTAGTATACCCTTCATGAATGAATAATTGTTCTCTTTTGAGTCTTTAGAGAACCCAGAGACATTGCGCAAAGCATCCCATAGCCTCGGAACAAAATCCGTATTGAGCCGCAGATTGTGATTTGTTAAGCAACACCAAGCAGCCTTGGAAAGCAGATCGAGCTGAACAGCTTCATGTAGAAAGCTTTTGATGATACAATCCCCAATGCGAGCAAAATCGTCATCGTCATACTCTGACTCAACGCATATATCATCACCCCTTTGAGCCAGGTACCAGATGACGAAGTTTCGTGCTTCCGCTGCCTCGCTGGTTTCCGACCAAGCATGCTTGATGGTGAAGAAAAGTCGAGAGTATTGAACCATAATTGTATCGGTCAGGTCGCTGACGACTAACTGCGTTTCTGCGAGCTGCCTTTTCAAGCCCAGGAGAGGAGCAGCGTGATGGGAAGCCAGGGCCCCAACGTCATCCAAGTCAATGACGGATTTGTTATTAGGATATATGTCCTCGCACATGTCCTCAAATGCATGAGGAAGTGTTCCCGACAGCACCAGATCTTGAGATATGAGGAGATACTCCAGCAAAACATGGGCCCTCATCAGCTTCCACGTTGTATCTTCTCTGAGAGGGGCAATGACATCCTCCAGTTCAGTCAGCTCTTCCAATGGATTTGACGAGTTCGTCCCATTCCCGATGACTTCGATCAGCTGTGCGTATGGACAGGGATAATTTCCTGCAATACGCCGAACTCCATCTGCATATAGTCGGCTGAAAACCAGTTCATCCTGTGATACAACAGAACGAAAATGTTTGACATCTTCGCTAACGAGGGCAAATCGGCGGCGTATACGTTCACTATTCGTGATTCTTATCTCCGGGTTTAGCAAAAATTTCTCGATATTGTCTATAGAGTTGCGAAGACTGCATAGCCAACCAAAGCGCATCGCTGAGAAAGCCGAGTACTTGTATAGAGGACAGTCAACTCGAGAGAACTCCCACATCGCCATGTGAACGAACTCCCTATACGCTGGTATATAGTTGGAATTGAGGCGAAGTCTCTGTGCTCCTCGGCTGGCAAGCATGTAGGACAGGGACCAAAGGGCCCGAGAGCATGCCAGGTAACCTCCTTCTGGCGCACTACCTGATTTCTCCAGGAACTGGGAAATGCGGGATAAAATGTTGACCTCTGGGTTACACGTCTCCAGAAGAGGCATGATTAAAGGTACATTATGCCACCGTATTGTCGAGTAACGACGAGTGTCACATAATGCGTCTGAAATGGCCTCGATGAAAGGCAAGAGCTCCCGCTCATCGTTTGACGCTCGGATGGTGTAAATGAGGGCGCTGCGATCACGTTCGGTGACGTCCTGAAGCGACTTTTCCAAAATAGCTTCTGTCAAAGTTTCGCCCTCATGAACGAGACCATGCCTGTTGACAAGGTAGCTAGTCGTAGTATTTCCAATACGCCAAAGTGCTCTGGATAGTGGGGTATGGTATGGCGCGTCGAGATACAACAACGGAATGCAGGTGAGAATGGCATAAATGACAAGGAAGATCGCAAGAATAATGGCCATGATGTACACTAGAGGTCGGTTGACTGGCAAAAGAAAGCTGACTAGGCCAGCAAAGAAGAAGAACAAGGATGTATGGAGAAGGATAGGAATGAGGTCTACAAGGTTATGCATCCCAAAATCCGTAATCCGGCGTATAGGAAGGAGAGCACTCTGGCTTGACGAATGGGTGACGGTCTCATCGTCGTTTTGTGTAGGAAGTCCCGGGTCCACTGCTGCACGAAAGTAGCCAGCAGCGAGCACGTTAGCGCGAGCGCTAAGCTAAGGAACCATAAAACGTTGCAGACGACGGCTGATGCAGAAGGTACAAATGCTGGGATAGGCTGGAATGGTGGAATGGTTCCGTTGGACACGGCTGCAAGCTGCTGAGAGATCTGTATGAGTAGATTGACGGTGTTTTGGGCAGGGTCGTCTTGAAGAGTCTGGTAGCTCTCAATGAGAAATGCCGTCAAACTTGCTGAATAGAGAGCCGACTAGCGTAGGTTGAGTAGGACATTTTAACTGGGTGCAGAAAGCAACGTACGAAGAGAAGTGTTCCTTCCATGTCTTGCTTCCAACCTTTCAATAATTCCTCATCATATCGTTGAGCTTCGCCAATATATACGCTCCAAAGCTTCGCACAAGCCTCATCGTCCGCCGTCGGTTTGAATGGTGCTAAAAGTGGCGATGAGTCGTATGAAAGCAGAGTTTTCCATAATATACATACTGTTCTGGCGATCCTCAGTCTTTTCTGGTGCATACGGTGCAGTGAAAGGGAGATTCTCAAAAGTCTTGAAAGCTTTACTCGACTCCAACGACTCACAGTCTTCCAGTTCACTCGCAGCTTGCAGAAAGAAGACTTGGACTCTGTCAGGTACGTGTTTTGAGGCAATTGTCAGCATCCACACCTTTCTTGAACGTTTGCTGCAGTCCTGAAAAGTCAAACACCATCCTCGGAACGACAGACGTGGAGGCTGCTGTACTAGCCAGGTAAGTATACAGTAGCTGCGAAAATTGATGTCCCTTCCTTTTTTGGAATTTAGCTCCGGGCTGATTTCTGGCTTACCTCTTGCTTCGGGATGGGTCCCGATATATGAGAGTAGACTCATGCACCACTTTTCTAGCAACGCACAGGCTGCGTTGAAGGAGAGTGAAGCAAAAGATTGTGACCTGGCAGCCCGGCAGCCCGGCACCCTGCATCAAATTTCGCAGCTACTGTAAGCCAAAAATGGCAATTTACACTGACTCAGAGTTGGTGATGTAACTTGGCCGATCCGGCAGCGACGAAACACTTTGTCTTCCCCCTCCATCATCTCGCCTAGGCATGCTCTACGATGGACGTGACAAGAACAGATCTTATTCGACCACCTGACGCCTTTTCGCTAGAAAGCTCTGCCAATGAAGTTCGAGAGCAAACTTTTACTCGGTCAACAGAACTCTGGTTTGATGACGGAACACTCATAATCGAAGCCAATGGAGTATACTTTCGTGTTTACAAGGGAATTCTATCTGCAAACTCTCCGGTATTTGAAGATATGCTCAGCATTCCTCAACCTGTCGAAGATGACACTGTCGTTTACGAGGGTTGTCCAGTCGTAAAGTTATATGATTCCTCGACGGACATGATGCATTTTTTGAAGGCTTTACACTTTTCAAGGTGCGTTGTGCCACTCGTAGTTGAATTCTTTGCGTTCTGATTTCATACAGCTACTACGATGCAACGAAACTGACTCCATTCGCTGTGGTATCTGCCGTGCTCCGCCTAAGCACTAAATATCAGGTTGACTTCCTCCGTCAACGTGCCTTCAAACAACTATCTGCCATCTATCCTACAACCCTCTCAGAATGGGATAAACGCGAAAGTGTCAGTGCCGCCATCGAAACCTTTGAAGCACGTCCTTTCGCCGTATTTCTCCTGGCTAGAGAGACCAACACTCTTACACTCCTACCTACTGCCCTCTACCTCTGTGCAGACTCCCAAGAGATCGATTACATCCTCGACGGGCTCAACTCCTTCGATGGGGCACATATCGAGCTTGAATGGCCAGACAAACGCGCTTGTCTTCGAGCACGAGAATCTCTGGCCCTGGATTTGCGTTCCAGGGTGTTTGCGTTCCTCACTGGCCAGTTGCCCTTGCCTGGATGTAGAAATACGACAGTCTGCAATAATATGCGGCTGAGGTGGTTGCAGAGTGTCGAGTCATCACTGGGAAGTGGGATTTTCTCGGTACAATTTCCTTGGGGACAGTTTAGGTCGGGTGTCTGCGAATATTGCTATGCGGCGTCGCAGGCACATTACAAGAGCGAGAGGACGAAGCTGTGGGATGAGTTACCGGGGAAGTTTGGATTACCGTCTTGGGATAATTTGAAGAGGACGGTTTCGGATTTGGTATAATGAAGTAGCTTCACGGAGTCTCGTTGAACGCTTGAGAGTGAAAAGGGACGTTTTCTCTTATTATTATATACCACATCTGTAGTATAATGCACTTAGGATCTGGACTGTAGCAATAGTAAACTCTGTCTAGAATGCGCCTCAAACCTTCAGTCCACGGCTTTTCCATCCTTCTTCAATCTTCTCAAAGCTGTCAACCGCATCCAAAACTGTCTCCTTCCAAGTCTTAAACTCATCCTTCTTCAGCCCTAGAACTTCTTCCAATCGACCAAAATCAATCCCTTTCAGCCGGTGTTCTTCGAAAACCGGGACCTTTTTGGGACTGATCAGCCTATCCTTCAGATGAGGTCGTTCTTCCGCAATGTACTTCAAAGCTTCCCTCCAATCGTTTTCAATGGGAGACACTATGGCCAGGCGTTTCAGTTTCCCGTCAGATACAGCTGATTGAGGGATAGAGTTGAGGGCAAGGATATGTGCACGAACTACGTCGCGGATATCGACGTATCCAGGAACAGGAGGAAGTTGACCTTTGTCCCCTTCAAGTAGACCATAGACGTGAGCGTTTGAGGAAAGGGTCACAGAGTTGAGTTCTTGTAAGAGTTCTTGAAATCCTGGAGGGACAGGTCCGTAGACGAATGGAGGACAGACTGAATAGAATTGCAGTCAGTAAGCGTACTACTTGGGAGAACACTGCTACTTACTCATAGTGACATCCAAATGAGGCCGTGTTTTGAGAAAGTCTATCACTGCCAAATCGGCATATTTCTTCTGAGCGAAGTAAACGTGTACGGGATCCCCAGATTCGAAAGCTTGTTCCTTGGTGATTGGATTCCAGTCTGCAAAGAAAGCATAAGTGTCGGAACGTCTCACAGTGGACTTATTTACCATCGGCTGCATATGGGCCTACAGGGAGATTGAAAGAGACAATCGAGCTGGTAGTCACAATCTTAGTGATTCCAGCCTTTTCTGCTTCTCTCAAGACGTGTATGGATCCATCAATTGCACTCTAAATGTAGCGTAGCAGTCAATACCTAGGTGTAGAAACCTCAAATTGAAGACATACCCGGAAAGCCGTTTCTTTATCAGCGCGTCCAATGACAGGAGCGGCAGTGTGGATGATAGCACCAACACCTAAAGGTCGGAAGATAGACGATGAGCACTGAGAAGATTATGTTGTGAAGGGAGCGCCTACCTTTGAAAATTTCGCTATAATCTCCAGAGGCAATATCAGCAATTTCAACAGCCTCGAATTGCGGATAATTCGACAGGGCTCTCTTGAGAGATTCCACTTTCTTTCCTCGAGCAGAGCTGCGATAACAAAAATGTTTCAGTCCATAGAAAGACTCAAAAAATCGAGGCACGTACCCTCTGACTGGATAACCAGCTTGCAGAAGGTGATAGACGATGGCATAGCCCAAAAGGCCGGAGGCGCCTGTAACCTGTCATCGTTGACCAAGAACGCAAAGTTAGAGATGAAATATGTCTCAGAAACGAGAGACTCACGAAGACGAGGGGTTTCTGAGTAGAAGACATTTGCAGTGAAATCGCTGTTGTGTTGGTCTCCACTCTCATTCTGCCTGCCTTATATACGAGTGGGGCATCGTTATAAGCATGTGCTTAGAGTTCCAGCAACTGTCGATTGGAAAGCATTTGATCAGTCGAAATTCGGCCAGCGGCCAAGCAACCCAGCTGGAAGGGTTGCTAATGTCCTACACACATCCTGCGACCAGAAGACCGAGGCCGAAATTGCTTTGGCACTGACCTATGGGGAGATGATGCTTAGTGAATTTAGAGAGCGGCCACTTCGGGGCACGTTGCTGGACACTTACAAAGCTATGTAGCAATCATGTTCGGGGTTGCAAAGAGCCCTAGCGATTGTACATCGTGCTGACAGGCGCTAAAAATGAGATGTTTTTAATGTCCAAGCCGATAGATCACTACTGCAAAGAATGGGAAAAACTGGCAGCAGGAACACGCAGAGACCAACTTGAAGATGACGGTTGCTAGTAGTAAGAGCACAGCCACCTTGCTTCCCGGCCAATAGAAATTGGCGGATATGTCAGACTCAAACTGGCTACCCCTCGCTCTCCTGGCTAGGGTTGTTGGCTGGAGTAGCAGCAGTATTCCTTTTTTAAAAATTGATTCATGAAACCAGTCGGACTACATATACTCATGCGTGTTCACCATTATACAAACGTTGTACTAACTGACGCTGGACTTCAGCTTGGTTTTTCAGCAATACGGTTACCCTCATGCAGTGTTGTGATGCACTCAAACCTTCAACCCGCGGCTTTTCCATCCCTCTTCAATTCTGACAAAGCTGTCAACTGCATCCAAGACCGTCTCCTTCCAAGTCCTGAAGTCATTCTTCTTCATGCCTAGCACTTCTTCCAATCGGCCATGATCAATTCCCTTCAGGCTGAGCTCCTCCAAAACTGGAACTTTCTCAAGACCAGCGAGCCTGTCCTTCATTTGAGGTCTCTCTTCCGCGATATATTTCACGGCTTCCCTCCAATCGTTTTCGTATGGGGATGCTATAGCCAGCCTTTTCAGCTTCCCGTCAGAGACACCTGATTGGGGAATAGAAGTGAGGGCAAGGATGTGTGCACGGGCTACGTCACGGATGTCTGCGTATCCAACGGATGTAGGGATCTGGCATTTATCTCCTTGAAGGAGATTATAGATATGAGCGTCAGTGGAAAGGGCCTCAGAGCCTGGTTCTGGTATGAATTGTTCGAATCCTGGGGGAACAGGTCCGTAGATATATGGAGGAGAAACTGAGACGTGAAAAAACGAGTCAGTACGGGGTTCACCTAGTACTAGTACCTGAAGAGATGGTGCGAAAGCTGCTACTTACTCATCGTGACATCGATGTGAGGACGTGTTTTGATGAAGTCGATAACCGCGAGATCGGCGTACTTCTTCTGTGCCCGGTAGACTAGTGAGGGACTGCCGGATTCGAAAGCTTGTTCCTTGGTGATTGGGTTCCAATCTTGTGGAAGGAGCATCAGGGGTTGAAGTCTTGCCATGAGGCTGCTTGAGAGAAGGACTTACCATCGGGTGCAAATGGACCTACAGGGAAATTGAAAGAAGTAATGGAGCTAGTGGTCACGATCTGGGTAATTCCAACCTTTTCTGCTTCATTCAAGACGTGAAGGGAGCCCTCTATCGCACTCTGAAAGTAGCTTAGTCAATGCACATCGCTGCAGAAACGTTGTATTTACGACATACTCGGAAAGCCGTTTCTTTATCAGTCCGTCCAATAACAGGAGAAGCAGTATGGATGATAGCACCTACACCTAAGGATCAGTTGATAGAGTTAGCACTGAAAACATTGAGGTGCAAAGGTCGAGCCTGCCTTTGAAAATCTGACCATAATCGCCTGTGGCGATATCGGTGATTTCCACAGCCTCGAACTGCGGATAATCCGAGAGAGCTTTTTTGAGGGATTCTACTTTCTTTCCTCGTGCGGAACTTTGCGAACACTTAGTCGGCGTCGATCATTGGAAGGTCGTGATACACACCCTCTGACAGGATAGCCAGCTTGCAGGAGGTGATAAACGATGGCATAGCCAACAAGTCCGGAAGCTCCTGTGACCTGTCATGGTAGACCAAGACCGCAAAGTCAGAGGTGCATTTCCGTCTCAGAAACGAAAGACTCACGAAGATGAGGGGTTTCTGAGTGGAGGCCATTTACAGGAAATCGTCGTTGTGTGAACCTTTGCCCTCGTTCTATCTCCCTTATATGCGAGTCCCATCGCAAGCACAGAGCACATGTCCAGCAACTGTCAGTTGAAGCCACTCAAGAACCGGGAAACGAAGTACCCAGAGAAGCCAGGAATCATTCCACATCGGCTTGTTGTTAACGTTATTGCGAAGACCAGAATAGGATAAACCAGGAATCCAGGATACACCAAGGGACCAGTCACCATTGAAATGACCGTGACGTTGAAGAAAAGAGCACAGCCACTTTCTGAACTCAAACATCCCTTCCAGGTCAAACAGCCGACTAGAGAGCTCGAATTCTGCTCAAAGAAGACCACGGCTTCATGCTCGGTACCTCTGCTTATTCTTCTCTCCCAAGTGGAAGAAGTTTTATCCCGGGTTACTTGAAGATATGGGGGCCTAGCCGCATGACAGAATCCGATAGACAAACACAGACGAATGTCTCGTGCATCCCAAAAGGTGTATTAGTTGTAGACGATAATGAAAGGTGTGTTGATTGTGATAGAAGCTTTCTTTCTACTCAAAATAGGGCTGTAGCTGTGGAGAACATTCATTCATAGCAAATTCATAACGCCCATGGCATTCCCAGTTAGTTATATCTTTGCATCAAGGTCTAGTGTCCATCAGTACTAGCACCGCTTGTCATAAATCCTTCAATTGCGTAGGGGAGCCCCCGAAGACCTCAATATGGCGCTTCTCAATTCTTGAAACTTTTCAACTCAATCAATGATGTCGTCCCTTTCCTTGCCCCAGTCAAAGCTATCGTTAACACCACGATTCAAGCTCTAAAGGACAACACTCACCAGTGCTGCTATCTCTTGCAATGCTGTATCTCTTATGCGTCAATCGTCAACAAATCGTCAATGCGTAGAAGGGACCATAAAAGAAAATGAACACGGCGAGCATTTTAATAATCTAAAGAGGTGTTACAGCTCTTAGACGTTTTCAGCCTTACACTGAGCTTACTTCACCAGAACTCTTAACAAGATTCGCTCCTCTGTAGAACAAACCTCACGTAAAGGCCCCTTCCATCGGTTTCTCCAGAGGTATGAGATAGCGGATAGTATTCGGGATACGCATCATGCGTTGGACGGATGTCTAGACGCTTTCATGTGCGTCTTTTCCCTCAGAGGTGAGTTTGGTTTCCTGCGATGTCCGTTGGTCATATTGACCATTTGTCTTGTCGAGGCGAGCAAGTTGCGCAAGCCTACTCATCGCTTTTCTTTGAGTGCAGTTCGAAATCTGGAGCTGGTGTTAGCGAATTAATGGCCGTCTCAGCTAAAGTGACCGAGAAGTCATAAGAGTAGCGCCAGCGGTGGCCCTTTTCCGAATGAGATACCGGCGTCATACAGACCATGTTTCTATGTATTCTTCGTCCGTTAATATACTGCTGTCTCTCGTACTAACAGAGTCGACACCCTGAGCTTGGCCTATAGAGATCTATGCCTTAGCAATGCCCACCAGTCGCACACCAATACACCTCAAAATTCCAGCCCGCGACTCCTCCATCCCTCCTCAATTTTGAGAAAGCTGTCAACCGACTCCAGAACCGTCTCCTTCCACGTCTTAAACTCGCTCCTTTTAAAACCCAAAACCTCTTCCAACCTCTCAAATTCAACTCCCTTCACGTAGTGCTCCTCCAAAACCGGAACTTTGTCGGGACTGGTGAGCCTGTCCTTCAATTTGGGTCTCTCTTCCGCAATGTACTTCAAAGCCTCCCTCCAGCTGCTTGGGTTTGGAGACGCAAAAGCCAGACGTTTAATCTTCCGGTCCGAGACAGCTGACTGATGAATAGAGTGAAGGGCGAGCATATGTGCGCGAGCTACGTCACCGAGGTCGGCGTATCCGGGAAATGCAGGAATCTCGCAGTTTTTCCCTCCGATAAGAGCATAGATATGAGTATTCGAACCAAGGGGCGCAGGGTCGGGTTCTGACATGAATTCCTCATAACCTGGAGGGGAAGGACCGTAGATGAATGGAGGACAGACTGAAGGGAAATGTCAGTATGTGTACTACTTGTCGATTTCTGAAAGGAGAGTTGCTACTCACTCATAGTGATGTCGAAATGAGGATGCGTTTTGACAAAGTCTAGGATAGCGAGGTCGGCGTATTTCTTCTCTGCGAAATAGACGTCGTAGGGATCACCAGTTTCACGAGCCTTCTCTAGGGTAATTGGGTTCCAGTCTTGTCAAAGGAGCATAAGTGTTTGAAACTCAAATGTTTGAACTGGACTACTTACCATTGGGTCCATATGGACCTACAGTGTAATGGAAAGAGACGATTGAGCTAGTCATCACAAATCTGGAGATTCCGGCCTTCTCTGCTTCTTCGAGGACGTGTTTGGTTCCTTCTATCGCAGTCTGGAACGTGGCCAGTCAATGTATGCAGGTGAATCTTGATTTGAGGACATACTCGGAAAGCCAGTTCTTTATCGGCCATTCCAATGACAGGAGCGGCAGTGTGGATGATGGCACCTACGCCTGAAGGCGGAAATTTTTCGGTAAGGATAGAAGTCCATCAATATGTGAAGGCATTACCTCTGAAGATCTGACTATAATCGCCAAAAGCAACATCGGCGATCTCGACAGCCTCGAATTGCGGGTGGTTTGATAGGGCTTTCTTGAGGTACTCTAGTTTCTTTCCTCGAGCAGAGCTGTGAAAGTATCTTAGTCGATAAAGATTAGAATGGTCAGATGACGTACCCCCTGACGGGATAACCAGCTTGTAGGAGCTGATAGACGATGGCATAGCCAACAAGGCTGGAAGCAGCAGTAACCTGTCATCGTAAGGTTAGAAGTGCAATTCCATCCAGAAACTAAATGGACTGACGAAGATGAGAGGTTTCTGAATCGAGGACATTTTGCAGGAACTCCGCTGATTTCCTGGTTCTATCTTCTTTATATACGATCGCGAGTGCCGCAACATTGCAAGCATGTGCCTGGAAGGATCAGGGAAGGGTCAGTAGGAAACCGCTTGATGAATTCAAGAACGGGAACATGAGCTGCGCCGAATAATCAGGTTCCCAGGAATAATGGAAAACGTGTTGAGGGTTGCTCCTATTTTAAACCGAGGGGGTCCAAGTTGCTTCATATTGCAAAACCATGGGGAGATGAATGGCGATTTCAGATACGAAAACGGCCCTGACTCCGATTCATTCGGGAGTCATTTTGACTAGAGACTGGCTAGAAACGTTCATTGCACTGAGATTGCGCCGAGAGGCCTTGAGAAAAAGAGAGATTTTGCAAAAACCCGGCTGATTCTGTGGACAATGTGATGATCCTCGTCTTTTATGATCATGAGGTGAGCGTGCAAGAGCAGAAAAAGACACAGCCACTCTTCCAAGTCCCAGCCCTCCTCCGACGTACTAGTAGAACATATGCATCCTCCGTGATTTCTTCTAGTCTCTTCCCGACATTGCTCCCAGAACTCAACAGCTCTATTATTGCCCCGTGTAGAGGATATTCTTGGAATTACATTGACTTTCAATAAGGCCGAAATCCCAGCAGCAGCATCCGAGTCTGTGGACAATATATCCTTCAAGGTCTGCTGATCGTTGTTACAGCAGTTTTTTTCATCTATTGAACTTATGACTATAGATGTAGAGAACATAGACGCTCTATTCAGCGATCACTATCCGTCTATCATCATCGACGTGACAGTTCGCATTAATGCGTGGCGAACACCGCCTGCATTGCCTTCTTCAATTCCCTTAAATCTTCCATGATGTAGCTTAACGACAAACGCTCTGGAACAGCCAAGATGGCGCCTCTCAAACCAACCGAAATCTTGGAAATTTTTAACTCCATCAATGATGTCGTACCTTTCCTCGCTCCGGTCAAAGCTATCGTCGACCTCATGCTTCAAGCTCTGGAAGATGTAGAGGACAATACTCACCAATGCTGCTATCTACTGCAGCGATGCGTCAACCTACTCGCCTGCGTCAACCGGAAATGTAAAGAAGGGACGATTAGAGAGGTCGAACACGGAGAGCATCTGAATAATCTTAAAAGGTGGATCGCTTGAACGACTGCTGCTCGACATTACATTGAAGGGTTCTTTTCTCAGGACCCTGAACAGAATTCGCTCGTCTGTGGAACAAATATCCCGCAAAGGTCCCTTCCATCGGTTCTTCAGCGACATGAGATTGCAGATAGCATTCGGGATGCGCATTGTGCTTTGGACGGGTGTCTGGAACAATTTCATGTTAGCCGTTGCCTTTTTCATATCTCTCTGCCTTTAATCTTTCCTTCGTTGCACAGCTTGAATCTGTAATATCGCTCGCATTCGCCATTGAAGACCATGAATACGCCCGCAGGCAAGATCAAGATAGGCTAGACCACACACTGGTCATGCTGCAGAATAATGACCAGGACATCTTGAAGCGTCTAGATGTGACGAGGGAGGAGATTAAAGAAGCTACGCGAGGTCTGCAGGATGTGCGTTCTCTCTCTCTTTTGATTGTCATCTATTTCTTACATGCAATTACTCGTACTTTCCCTCTAGACCCTGAGCCGAAGGATTAGCCTTGTGCAGAAGAATTTTGCTGCCAATACTCTCAGGCTTCTTGCAGGAAGGGAAACAGCCAGCTCTCCGACACAAAAGTATGAATGGGCAATATCTTCATTGGAGATTCTCATTGAAGACGATGTACTCGGAGCTGGAGCATTTGGCAAAGTGTATAGTGGCCGGTGGAATGGGACAAAAGTTGCTGTGAAGAGGTTAGTCGACGGTACGCATAGGGAGGTGCGTTGGTGACTTTGGGAACTATATCATGCTTTTGCTTAACTCACCTCGCCCACTATACAGATCCTGGTCAATGAGATTGAGATATGGAGACGAAAGCAACATCCGCATATTGCTTCGTTTTTCCGTGCGTGTATAGATTCTCATCCTCCATTACTCGTTTCGGAATACTACAAATTCGGGAACGTGCTGGTGTATGTCTCTAATCACCCTGACTGTAATCGATTGAGACTAGTGCGTATCGAACTTAATCTCAATACCATGTTGTACAAACTCTAACACTGACGGTCACCAGTGTTATCAAATCGCTCTCGGAATGCAGTTTCTTCATAACGAGAGGGTCATTCACGGTGACCTCAAACCGGCCAGTAGTCAACGTTTGAAAGGCATATCGACGGCTGACCTCTGCTTATAGGCCAACGTCCTCGTCGATGATGCGCACCGCGCCAGGATAACAGATTTTGGCTTATCTAGGATCAAGACCTCACTGACGACCCAAACGCTGAGTGATGCAAATGGCTTGGTTCTGCCCAAAACTCCAGGCACCAAGGTGTACATGGCACCTGAGCGTCTCCGACAAGGAACGAACACGTTTTCAACAGACGTGTATGCTTGGGGTATGAGCGCATATCAGGTGAGCATATATTTTGCGGCTTTTATATGTCTAAAATAACCCACTGTTCCATTCAGATCCTCTCTGACGAGGCACCCTTCCAATACCTTCCAGAAGAACATCTCTATGAGTGTGTCGTTGATCGCAAAATTCGGCCTGAGCGACCTGAAGGAGATAGTCTCGTGAAACGAGGGCTCACCGACGAGGTTTGGGAGCTGATTGGACGCAGTTGGGCAGATGAGCGTAGTCGTCGTCCTCAGTTCAAGGATATCACCGTCGTGATGGCACCATGGGTTGCCAGAGGTGACATCGCTGTCTATTCCGAGGCAGGATACCCAGCAGGATATGGATCAGTCACAGACAACTACGCCTGCTCCCGAAGATGTGAGGTTGAAAGAGCTTCTAGGTGCGTGTATACTTGACGCATATACCAATATAACGATTCTAAACTAAACGAATGTCGGCAGAAAACATGGGCCTGGGCAATACTCAAACTCCATCCACTCCATCTCAATCTGGATACAGCACATTGTCTTCGGGGTCTACGCCGACTGCCAGCGAAGATGGAATTTTCGCAATCTACTCTCCACCGAGTCCACGAAGTCCACGTCAAGATCCTAGTGGTTCCAGCTCGACACTGGATACTTCCTCGACATACACTAGCCCTATTCGCGGCAATGCCTCCACTCAACGTCTCTACCCAAGTCAGCACGAAAATTCTTCCTCCTCTGAGAAAGTATCGCCAAGACCTTTAAAGAAGAGTCGTTTCCCATCTGGTCAGTGCTTTTCTTCCCTCAGACGTCGAATGTCTACTGATAGGTTTGCTGTAAACAGGGTCTGCAATAAAAAAGGCTGCGTCATCATCCTTTTTTTCTGGCTCGTTCCGTCTTTTGAGCTTTACCAAAAAGAAAAAGCATGAAATTATAGAGCCCATTCTATCGCCGCGGTCATCTTGCAGGTCACTGTCATAGGAGCTGGAGGTGTCGGAAAGGTTCATTGTCATTTTGTTCCTTACAGATTGTCTTCATCTTAATCTTTGAATCATTTACAGTCCACTCTACTAACACGGTTCTCTCTAGCGCGGTTTGAAGAGGTGAGTAACCTTCATTAGACACACCTCGATATCGTTATTCACATCATGAAGACTTATGATCCCACCATTGAGGAACATTATCGAATGGTCATTTCTATAGCAGGAAGTCAGTTGGAGTTGAACCTGACAGATACCGCTGGACAGGAAGAATATGCCCTCTGTTCGGCCACTTACTACCGGCATACTGAGGTTGCTCTGCTCTGTTACTCCCTTACGTCAAGATCAAGTTTTGAGACGCTCGGGAGGGTACGTTCTTTCTGTTCATTCGGCTGTTCAATTCTGAGCTACATGTCTCTGCCTTTCCAGTTAATTTCCGAGTTTCGAAGGGTAAATGCCATTGCTCCAATGGTGTTTGCCGGGCTCAAGCTAGATCTTGAAAGGGAAGTGAGTAGGACAGAGGTGAGTCTGGCTGCATTGCGAAATCTTTAGGTTATACTAATCATTGTCTTGTCAGGGCGAGCACGTTGCGAAAACCCACTCGTCTCCTTTCTTCGAGTGCAGTTCAAAATCTGGATACGGTGTCAACGAACTACTCATGGCCGTCGCGTCTAAAGCAATAGAGAAGTAATAGAGTGACAGTGGTCCTCTTGCAATTGTAATATGAGCTAGTATATAGGATCAATGAAGAGACAGTACTATCTGTCACTTCAATCCTCTCAACAAGAGCGGGCGCATCAGATATCACTGAAAGCAGGAATAACAATAACAAGAGCCAGCAACCAACAGCAACTTGGGTCAGAAGCAAACCCAAACCGGTTTTGACTTTAGTTCTCTACCATAACCAATTGTCTCAGACTTTCGTAAACCAGACCTCTGCTCTCTCCTTCGCGCTTTCGCCAACGGGACTCTCCACTCCAGGACCAGCACCCCAGAATCCACCCGTGAGCCCAAAGCCTAACTCGCCGTTTTCATCAGAACTGAACTCGGCTGTGATGATTGGCTCTGTTTCTGTATGCGTCCAGTAGGGTTCAGATGGGTCATGGGTTGGCTGCACAATGCGGAAATATCAAAAAAAAAAAAAAAGGAACACACATAATCAGTCAACCTCAAAGAGAACGAGAAGAGGCAAGAGCCAAAATCACATACCCGACTATCCAACGTAGATGCGTTAAACAAATTCCCACTGAAATGTTCCAATCTCACATGTGTTGATATGGCTTTGTTCCAATGGGCGATGAGAGTTGGTACACCCTTCTTTAGAGCACCAGGGAGAATGAGAGGTTGTTCCTTGATCAGTTTCTTGCAGTGATCAGTTTGTTGGTGGTGTTCATCGTGTTGAGGGCCAATGAACTCGTCAGAGTCTGTCGACGTCATGAAGCACAGCTCCATTGGTCCGTATCCGGGGTTGTCATATACACCACTCAGTGAAGCGAAGGAAGGTGATGGTGGGGTGGGATTAGACGGTCTTGGAAGGGCACGAGTTTGATATTGTTGGAAAGCAGTCTTAACGAATTCCTTTTGGTTGCATTACAAGGTTAGGAGGATCAACACAACCACAGATGTAGCGAAAAAGTAACGCACCGTCTATCCCGGTCAATAGGTTCTAAACCCAACACCTCATCAGCCAATCTCCACTTGATGATCTTCTGCAAATTCCATCCGTACATGTCATCGTTTGAGAAGACTGCGATACCAAGCTTGGCCGAAGGAAAACGCATTATGGAGGTGTGGTAACCTTTACATAGAAGACCAGTGAATCAGGGCTTCGAATGGGACATGATGATAGTAGACTCACCGTTTGTAGCCCCGTCATGCTATCCACAGAACAAAAATTATTAGCGTTGATTTGAAGATGATATAGTGAGATATTCCTACAGCGATGTACTCTGCGGGGCGGTGTCAGTTTCTGCCCACCACATGTAGGAAGCAAAGACTCATACCATGCCCTCTATACGTCCCTCTCGCCTGTCCACCTCCATAGACTATTAGTGAAAGTTCTGGGTAATCTCTAGAAGGTACAATGAGCAGAGTTGTCCAATGAAAAAGGTCGTTTTCACTTACGCCTTGGATGTCATGACCGTTATCCCGGAGGAGACTTTCTGCAAAACCTCTGCAGGAATGACTTGTTCACCGGTATCAGGGTTTCTACCATCGAGTAAAAGAACCTGAAGCCATCGAGCAGCATCTTTGGCGTCCATAATGACGCCTCCTGCTCCGGAAACATCTGTTCGACCATCCGGTTAGAAACACACACAGAAAAATATAGAAGCTGCGAATCTTGCAATTTCCATCTTCACTACCGTCTGACCACCAGCTAGAGTACGGCGCTAATCTTACTTTGCCCGTTCCAAAGATATCTTCGGTCTTATTGACACCATCACGACAGAAGCCATCAGCGAATCTGCCAGAGTTGCGAGCGACGTCCACGGAGTATGTGGTTGAAGTCAAGTTAAGGGGAACAAATATGTTATCCTTGACATAGCGAGCCAAGGGCCTGGTGAGGAGAACAGCTGGCAGATGCGCAAGAAGAGTGTACAAGTTGTTGTTGTACTGCCAAGTGGAGCGGAATGCGGCAGAAGGGCGAAGGTCGCGCAGACGCTGGATCTATGGACCATCGTTGGGTTTGAAGCAAAAGGGAATGAGAAAAGAGTCAAGACTTACGTTGGAAGACGTATTATCTGTCCTCAAGTACATGAGGTCATGACGAGGAAGGCCAGTACGATGGCTCATTGCATCGACAATTGTTGTCTCAGCTGAAGCAATAGAATCTGCGAGACCCCATTCTGGTACGACATCCACGATTTTTGTCTCCTAGGTGAGCGGTAAACTCTCGTTCGAGACCAATAAGCCTGCTCCTAGAGCCGTGAAGAGCTTTGAAAACGATGGATTTTGTAGCTGTATCCAACATGAACGAAATTGACGCGTACCTTTGAATTCGAAGCGATACAGACCAATGAATTCTCTGACATCTTCCCATCAAATCCGGCCAATCCATATCCTTTTGTCTCGATCTTCCATTCTCCGTCACCCCTCTGTCTGACTACAGCGACACTAATGCCTCCAGGCGAATTCCATGAACGGAGCAGGCCTTCAATGAACGAGTCAATGACTGTCGTCAAGACAGGCTTCAAGCTGCCCCCAAGTTGATTGTCTTGAGCCGGCGAACTAATGGGTTGCTGGACATCTTGGCTTTGGGTACCGAAAGAGAAGACAAGGGAAAGGATAAGCGCTTGGACTACTCGGGGCAATAACATGGATGTTGCGATCCGGCAATGGTTTGTCAGGCAGATGAGCGCCTCAGGGTCGAGACAGGCGAAGATGCCACCATGGGACTAGGGAGGATATACGGAAGGGTTTGATTGAAATCATAGTCGATGTTACACGTCGATGAGTCTTGGTAAAGGGAATAGTAGTAGTAGTGGTATCGACACGGGCACATGACAAAGTCACGGTGGCACAAACTTCATACACGAGTAACACGACAAGTTATATCGCAAGTCACACTCAAGTTGCAACATTTAACGGTGCGTGACACTGCGTGCTTTCCAGTGTGCTATTGTCTTCGTCTTCGTCTTCACTCATGGCTGCCCCAGGTCCCGGTGCAGTTTTTCTTCCTGTCCCGCCAATCATACAAGGCATGCCCGCCTACCCTGCTCCTGCAAACCCGCCTAATAACACCGACATAGGGAGAGCGGGACTCTGGAGGGTAACGATGGCCCTCAATAGTAAGGATCCCTTTTCTAGAAAGGCTGGTGCATCTGCTTACATCTTGAAACCTCTTAGCTCCCAACGTCGCCGACCTGGGAAGAGTCGTGACCTACGCTCAACAACTAAGCAATCCCCAGCTTAACGTTCAAAACCAGCTCGATCAGATAATGACTCAACTCACGAACATGGAAAGAAGCATCAATACTGTGTCAAATCGCTTGGATAACATGACAGATAGCTTAGACGATTTACTGCAAACCGCCAACGCGGTATGTGTAGCACTCCTCAGCAATGACGATGAAGTTGAAGCCCAGTGAAAAGTCGGTTTCCCTAGAGCGAACCAGAGCGAATGTGCACCCGCAAATGATCGGGGAAAAAAGAGTCAGAAAGAGTCCGAGCGAACTAGGTTATACATATGCTAGGTATTGCACTAGATAACTACTAGATAACTGCTAAAGTATGGCTAATTCTCCTTACTTTGTTGTCAAAGCAACTAGTTCCTATGAAGTTAGGCTAAGTTAGCCAGGTAACTTCACTCTACTTGTCCAACTTATCATTATGTATCCTACGTACTGCGTAGTACAATGTTATCTACACTGTACAAAGGCATAGCTTCATTTCGTCAACGACTTCGGCAGGTCCCGAGCATCTTAGAAACACTCGACGTCATTCAAGGACTTCGCGCCTTTCTCTTCCTTCTACCATCACCATTGCCAGTTGACTTCTTCTCTTTCATGTTCGACGCGCAATCCGCCTGGCCAATGCCGTTACCTTCAAAGCCTTACACGTCTCTGATGTGAACGATGGATGGAATTGGTTGTACAAGTGGGTTTTGTTGTCCGGTGAGTCCTCCGTTGGTCGCGCTACCATCTTTCTCTAACCCGCCTTTTCCATCAGGTGTGTGCTAGTGGGTATTTGTATTCTGGGTACGTCTCGGACACATTCCTGTATGCTGCCCGCTAACTCCCTGGCCAACGTCGTCGTGATCTGCAAAGGCGTTTTCTCATCGTTCAGTGAGTCTTCTGTGTCGCGTTATCTTCTTTCTCTAACCCGCCTTTTGCATTAGGCGAATTTGTATGGATATCTGGGCTCCCGGTGCGTCTTGTATGCGCCACCATATCGTTGCAGTACTGATGGACTTCTTGTGCAGCTATTTTCCACTTTGCAATTGTCCACGTCGAATTTTTAGGTACCTCTTCGTGGACTTGTACTGAATCCTACTTTCCTCTTCAGGCATTTCCAAGTCATTGTGAGTTCCCTGCAAATGTCCTTCACTTCGTTCACTAACTGGTGCCGTTTCTAAGTCTAGATTTTGTATGCAAGTTCAATTTTTCATTTTACAACCACAAGGAGTGTATAGAGAAAGCAGGGAACGAGAACGAACGAGAACGAATGAGAGCCATTATACAATGTAATATTAAGTAGAATCAGAGTGAATCAGAACGAACGTGTACATTAATTGGATCAGAACCAGAGTGAGCCAGAGAGAACCAGAGCGAGCACATCAATTAGTGCACCCTATTCAAACCAAACGGACGAGAGCGAATGAGAGCGAATATACTCAAAATCTTCCAAAAAATGCTCGCTCGGACTCAGTTTGACTCAATACAGATAATGAGCGGTGCACAATTTTGTAATGAGAGCGAACACAGGCGAATCAGACTGAGCGTCTTTTGAACATTCGCTGGGGTTCGCTCTGGGCCCATTGACTTTTCACTGGGGTTGAAGTCTAAACATTCCTTTCCTCTTATGATAGTCCCACAACGTCACAAAATTCCCCGATGGCCCATCCAAGGAAGTGCCCGTAGACACTACCTTCAGGTTACCCAACGGCGTACGAAAGCCTTGGGGTCAGACATCTGTGAGTGTTCCTTGGCGATCCCAGATGTTACCGATACCTTATTAAATCCCAGGAGGACTTCCCTCGCCATAACTCAATTGTATTCCCTATCCTCGACAGTCGACAAAGTATCGAAGGACTCACCGCCAATCAATCCTGGCACTATTTCCGTATCTATGGTGGCACTATGGTTCCTCTGCCAACACATGCACAAAGAGTCCAGTTTATAAAACGGAAAGTGGGATGTCACCTGTTGTAGGTAGAGTTATGGATTTGTGAGTCTGATATTACACTTTGTTACTTGTCATTGAGCTGAACATTCTTTCTCAAAGGCCGGCATTCTCTTGGACCCTACCTTATGATAGATTCTGTAGAGTGTAACTATAGTTTTTTTATTATTATTAGTTTTGTATACTTTGTACTGTCATCTTGAACACTGTGCATTTAGAGACATTTAGAGACATTTGGTAATTGACGCTCTGATCAGATACATATGGGAGTTAGTCTCGTACCCAGACGTTACTGAGGGGAAAATTGAGGAACAAATAATGAAACAAACAAAAGGTCCAGTTTGTTCGTTATTTGTTCACTATTTGTTCCTCAAATTTCCCCGCGTCGTGTTAACATCTGGGTACGAGATTATATGGGAGTGCTGGAAAACAGACACATCTGCCGTTAACCATTACACGTCAAATTGGCAATGTACTCCTAGGTTCTTACTGTCTCTTTAATGCATATGTACAAGCTTACGCGGATATTGTCTGGAGAGGAATCAGAGTCGCACGCAGTATCCGCCAACATGCATAACAAACCTAGTGAGGTAATAGCGAAGATTCTCTCTGAGTCCTTTGACTCCAATCATTCATCGTAGTTTCAGGCCCCTCCGAGTCCTTGGGCAGAGCCAAAGAAGCAGTGGATCAACCGCGGCTTTACATTGGTATTAAGTCAACTACAGTGCCACTGTCCAGCAACAATCAAATCGACCTACGTCAACCTTGATTCAAAAAGAGAGTCTAGACTCTATCTCTTGATACGGCCGTAGTATTACTATTCGTCTCTGTTCCACCTATTGCAATGCGCTCCAACTGTTAACGTTTACCAATGGTGGAGCCTCCCCTTACCTGCTATCAGCGCAAAGTATTTGCAGTATCCGAGAAGTCCGATTGAGATGAGATAGCTTTCGCTCCTTGGTATATCGAACTTGAAGGGACAAGATGAAGAGTAGGACCGCTGGGCTGTATGTGGTTTTGTAATGATAGACATTGACTGGGATGTCCAACACCGGCGCAAAACGTCGGGCTAGGAACTAAAAATATAATATTTGACGTCGACCACTCTCTTGGTCACCAATCAGAAGGATACTGCGTAGTCTCTGTTCCGTTGCAGCATCGGGGTTGAAGAAGATAGCATCGAATTCCGCAGTAGATCAGCGAGATCCCAGCTGAGAAAGTTGAGGATATAAGAGTAATTCCATTTCTATTCAACAGTGACGAGGTATTATTGTCCAAAAGAGTACCGTTTATCTTGTACCACTGGGCCAATTCTCCTCCCTTGCTCGGCCTTGAAATTGAGGAGCCCCTGTATCTTGCTTGCCATAGTGGATCGACGGCGCCTTTCACACCGTGAACAGCATCAAGAAGAGCCACCACATTTGTTTCTGTGATGGAGTCATATGCCTCTGTTGATGCCCGTATCGTTTATAACCTCAATGCGCTGCTGGGACGCCACGAGAAAGACACCGAAGACATGCCAATGCCCAAATGAGAATTTCCCCATAAAAACGTCGATCTGCAAGGCGATTGAATCGCCGACTACAGACAGATTGTTATACAACCGCCCGTAGGAAGCCCGAGCCAGAGCTAGGTGACGACGAACGCATGGCCATGGTATGAATTGAGTCAACAAGGAGTGGTACAATTGCCAGATGCCGTATCAATGATGTTAAAGGTGATGGTTTCAAGGCTCCTTGGCAAGCTGAATACAAATGTGGTACACGCTCGAAATGGCTCTGATTCGCGGAACGCTGACAGCAGACTGAGCTGGGGCGCATCATGAGAGTGAACCGTAAGTCTGGGTGTTCTTTTTGCAGTTTTTGAAGAACTTACCCGCATTGGAGTTTATACGGCCGTGGTGTTTGTCTCGGATAGTAGCAAAAGCTCATTGAACTGAACCAGAGTCCGAATTCTCCCAACAAAGAAAGTAAATTTGTTGCCAGCTTCTGCGTACGGTCTGTCCGCAGCAAATACGAGGCTGGAGGCTGGATACTGGCGCCAGTCTAGTGATGGTCATCAGCAAGGCGATTGGTGGAGGGAAAAGAACTGTACTATACCTATCCACTACATTTATTTATCAAAACAATACGTTTGCGTTTGAATAGGCAAGCAACTGCAGTTATCTGAGCTCAGATAGACGAGTGGACGCGCTCTAGGGACCTACCCTTGCTAAAGCACATAAGCACACTGCTGCATGTCAACTGCTTGCGGTCCCTGAGCCAAAGAACCAAAAAATACCGGTAGAAGAAACCTATGGTTCTAAACTTGAGCGGTGACATCTCGTTGCGAAGCACGGGAAGATGTGTGCCCTGACAGGTATGATTGCACGGCACTTTGTAGAGATCCTGCCTTCATACATAAGACACAATGTGTAAATGGAAGCAATTCCCTTCTGCTTGCCTTCTTTTTATTCTCGTCCGTCTTTGTTACTAGGAATCGAATCCCGAGCTCACGGGTTGAGCCAGGGCAGGGCAGGAGTTTGAACTCCTAGGGTGTTCCTATCTCTCTAACTGATCTTCGTTCACTGAGTGAGTAAGGAGTCGTAGAGAGGGATGGTGTATAAAGGATCACAGGAAAAGGTTGCAGTGGTACGTGGTCAAGCCAAAATCCGCTTATTTCCGAGCTAATCTCTTTTTCATACCACCATGGTCAGAACTCGCGCAATCTCTTCAAGATCTTGTGCTCGAAATTGTTGTTAATATTCGCTCTGGTCAACTTTGCAATCCAGCTTCCCTTGCTGATCCAGGTCTCCCTCATCAATCATGACCTCGCCAACTCACCATTAAGTTCGCCTTCAGCGCTGGTAGGATCCTGCGGCTTCAGTTTGAGTGTTTTCAACCGAATCGATACGGAGGGTTTCGCGACGAGTATCAATGAAAAGTAAATTCCTATCTCCCCGTTCGTTTTCTTGTCTGATGTTTCGTAGGCTCAATCAAGACAACGATGCAATTGTAACAATGGTGTATTCCCAATTCGCAACGTTATTGGTGGTTATCGTGTCTTCGTTCAGCGATTCGTTTTCGCCTTACTTCTCCATATGTTCCTTCATTCTTATCCAAATCATGTGGACTTCCGTACAAATCGGTGAAACCGTTAGTCTTCGGAACAGATTGTCCGTTGTGCTTAGTTGTCCTCAATTATTGGACTCGAGGAGATTAGCGATGGAAATTGCCAGACTAGCGCTTCTTATTCTTTTCTTGGTGTTGGTGATCGTATTCTGCTGGAAAATACCAAAAGTAAGGTCTTCCTTAGTATGGGTCTCCAAGTCTGACCTTCTATTATTTTTGACGATAGTTGCTAGCCGATGCAAGAACGCTGACTCGCCATCGGGCGCGTACATTGACGAAGGGAGCGGAAAATTTATTTCACATCTCTGCCTACCTGTGGATTGGTGTTTCCTTGTTGTTTGCAGCGGGTGTTGATGTGACTTCCATGAGTGTTTCGATGGTTCTTGTGGTGGTGTCGGTAAGTTTAAGTCCATTCTCATCAAGCGAAGAAGCTGAAGTATCTTTGATCAGCTCTCCGTCACATGGTTCAGACTGGTGAGTTGCGCAGCTCCGTACAAATTGTCGAAAAGTATCTCACTATTGTTTAGGGATGGCTCTCAATACACCAGCGAAGTCGGTCTGATCCACTGTTATTCTTCCTCGTCGGCATCACTATAATCCTTGTCTTCGCCACGTCCCGATCGATTATACAGGACTTCTCGTCATGGCCCTTTTACATTGCGTCGTTGGCCTTGTCGATAGTTCTTGCCATTCTTTCGCACGTCGTGGCGGTATTGGCGATGTGGTACTCAAGGACGAATGGTGACCACCTTGAACGTAAGTCTAAGTGCAGTTTTCTCTCTTTCTGTCAGTGACTCACTCTAAGCTGCAGTTCCCGAGCGACCCAATGAAACCTCCTTTCTGCCAGTCACGCGACCTTTCTCTAGCAATGCCTTTGCTACACCTCCTAGCAATACTGAAATCCCAGTGGTGTCGCCTCCGTTTTCACCGCCACCTATTGTACCGCCTTCCATGACGAGACCTGGTTGTGTGCAGTCTCAGGTCATGAACCAGGCCAACCTTAGTGCTAGTGAAGTCTTACCGCAATCTACCATCTCTGAAGCACTGCGAAACACAGTCAGAATTGAGAGTCAGCTCTCTTCGCCGCCGCCGCCGTCAATAAATCCTTCAACTCGCCCTAGCACATTTGCTACGCGGCCAAACGGCTTGGCACAGACTTCTGTGATGCGTCGTCCCAGTGGAAGACGTGAACAGGACTCTTCAATTGATCAGACGGGATCTGTCAGCGCCAGTCAAGCTGTACCTTCTACCCCTCCTTTGCCCTTTTCACTTCCGTCTCTATCACCACCCACACCTTTAACTCTGCTTCCAGTTCCTCCACCCCCGCCTCTTATCATCCTGCCTCTCATTGTCCCTCCACCCCCATCTCTGCCTCAACCAGATTCGCCAACAAACTCTGACGCAAGCTCACAGCGACCAGCCGTTCCTTCACAAACCATATTTAACCCACCATCACGTCCTCAGACGCCACCATCTCAGGCCAACACCACCATACCTCCTTCTTCCTTCCGATACTTTGGCTCATCATCATCATCATCATCATCATCGAGACGAACCAGTCGTGCACCCCCTGACGTGCCCGTCTCTCCTACCCGACGTGATACCCTCGCAAGTGATGTCAGCTTCGAGACATTACCCTCCTACCGTTCTCGTTCCAACACACCGGTCACATCAGTCCCGCCACAATTACCTTTTTCCTTCAATGTTCCACCTTTACCTCCACTTCCACCCAATTACCCTTCCCTACCGTCCACACCTGCCCAGTTCCTCACTAGGAGACCGACGAACTCAAGTGTGAGGACGTTTGCTACGCTGCCTAGCTATCGGTCCATGACGACGCCAACGGGGTCGGATTCTGGTTCAGAGACAGGTGATTTTACGGAATCGAGCGATGACAGGGAGCTGCTGAGTAGGGAGGAGGAACAGTTACCCATAAGCAATGGGAGAAGATCGTCGCAGAGGTCGATCATGTCTGTCCCGAGATCCACAAGGTCCAGAAGATGATTGGTTTTGGATTTGACACCCTTCATGCGTGATGTTGAAAAAAAGTTTCGGTGAGACGATATGTATCGAGACTGCTTGTATGTCTATGTATGTCTATGGGCCAATGCTACTAGGGCAGTATTTAGGTACTCAGATCCATAGCACCCCGGCCTGTTTGTTACGACTGTTCATGATTTTGTGTGCTACTAGTATCTATGCTATTGTATTTATACGCTGTACTTCTGTCGTTGTTCAACGTATCTAGTTACCATGGTTTCATACCTCAATTTTAATTTAAGATCTCAAGAGGCTTGTAAGTTGTAACCGAAGGTTTGAAGATTCTCTACGAACAGTCTGCCCACATATACTCAGATCATATTAGCTACGACCTCTTCCATTCAGGGCTTCAAGTTGAAGTTCTCATTCGCGATGAATAGTCTTTCTCTAGGGTCTGCTATCTTGCCTGCCAAACAGGTTGGATTACTATCTGATACGGCTCTCAGTCACCTTCTGACTCGGCGAAGCACCATGCTTTTTTCTGTAGGATTCTTCATGAGTCGAGATTATGACTCGGTATTTTCTCGAGGCCTGACTCGATACCGTGTTTTCCATCAAGCTTTCCGTTGCTTCCCTGCACTTGAAGACCAAGTAAAAAGTTACCGAAAGCTCCGAAAAGCCGGGAAAAGTGGGGAAAAGTCGATTTGCCGTTTTATTGATGTGGGGTTTTGAATGACTTCGATTTGGCTATCAAGCTCCCCATTACTGGTGTTCCTTCTTCTTTTCTGCGCACAGGAACTAAGCCATTCCTCAGCAAAGACCTTCTCGATCCGAAGTGGAACCAGGGTCACTTCTATAGGCATGACCTTGAGTCATTGTTCTAGTAAGTATGTCATGCTGATCCTGTGCTCGCAGTATGAGTTGAAAGACTCGACAGCACAAAGGATGAAACAGGAACGGCGGAAATATGACTCCTGGTTCTCTGCAGTATGGACTTCGCAAAGAGGCGGTCGAAAAGGCAAATGAGCCTTTCGACGAGCCTGATCCAAAGTCGCAGTTTGATTGGCATACTTTGAACGGTAACGTCACTTACGAGAAGTTTGAAAAAGTTCTCAGTACCTTTGGACCTCGAAACAAGCGGGTGAAGTTGCAGCAGCGATACCTCAACCAGCATGTTCCTAACCTCAATGATGCTGACTTCGAGCCACCCAAAAAATAAGTTAGATAAATCATGACTACAAGTACTTTCTTCTATTTCCTACAATTACACTTATACATCTGTATAGTTTCCATACACAACTATTTCAATTTCACAGTCCGTCCTACGCTAGCCTAGTTACACCTTAAGTAGTCGTGTTGTATGTAGGTTTAAATGATGACGCAATCAGAATGAACATAACAGCGAGCTCCCAGCATCCTTCAAAGTTAGTCGTCACCAAAACAATTGGCTCAACAGTACAGGCAAGCATATATATATATACACCTGCTTACTCACACGACGTGCAGCAGTAGTTTCTTAGTCTTCAACATCCTCATCCATAATCTATAGTTGTGCAAACTAACGTGTCCTTTTTCGCCTTTGTCTTCGCCTGGTCTTCGTCCCTGATTTCTGTGATCTGATATGGTGACTAGTCACTAGGGATAGGATGGCAAGGGTGTTGGGATGACTTCACTGGAGGACTTCGGTGTAATGATCGGCTGTAGGGACCTATGGGGACCAAAGGCAGTGACGACGACGAATGTTGACGGTAGACCAGGGTAGACCTCGCAGGCGACCGCCGACGAGTGAAGGTGAAACCAAGTCGAAGGGATCAACGGCGACGGGATAGAGCTGGGTAGAGACGGCAGAGACACAGGGAAGGGTGAAGGAGGGAAGGTTGCCGTTGCTGTTGTCATTTTCAAGTTCGTCGTCGTCCTCATCATTCAGTTTCCCACTCTGGCCGTGTCCCTGGCTCCGAGTCAAATCCTCCTCATGAGGTCCATTCGTCACATCCTATGGTCCTCGCTTTGGCCGCCGATGATTCTCTATTCAAGTTTCGTTTGCTGTCTGTAGGTTCTGGAGGTCTCCCTCTCTAGTTCCCTCATTTTGTTGCCGTATCGTTCCGGTACTTGTCTCGTGCGTTCTCGCGAACAGTTCTAATACGGTCTTGTCCTTGGTCCTCGTTACACCCAATCACCCCTTCCCGCATTTGTTTCTAGGTTCATGGATGCTTTGCTCTTTGTCCTTCGTCCTCACCCCTTCTTCTCAATTCTGAATGCCATACGCGAAAATACTCGCTCGCCTCAGCTTTGTAACTTATTCTTTGCTTGTCGTCCTTTCTCTTGGAATGTACATATGCTCGCATTGGTTTTCTTTCTACGTTGACCGCATTCGTGTCCATGTTGAGGATACTGTTTCTCACTGTCTACGTCCACGTCCAGTTCCATGCCATTCTCTATTTCCTCTCGGAATAGAGCAAATCAATCCTTCTTTCCGAACAACACTTCACACAACCGTCAATTTCTAGGGCATACCGTGGAGACACTGGTACCCAAGACACTCTCACAGAATTCAGACTGCTTGAAGACGACCTCTAAACTTAAAGTGGCCGCGCCTTCTCGGAGCATGGCAGTAGAGAGGCCCTATTTTCAGGATGACACCAGATGTCATTTTTAGTGGAGGGTTTGACACATGACTACTCTGGAAAGCTTAAGACATCGATCGATATGACCAGCGAACCGAGTAAGGCGCCGTTCATCCAGGCTTCTGGATATGATATATACTGGAAGCTTTCTTGATTCTGAACATAGGCCACCTTTCCCCCAACTCTGCTTGTGTCCTTGTCAGAGAGATGATTGACTACTTTTTTCCCGATAGATTCCCTCCGACGTCGACAGTAGGAATGGCGAGTTCGATACTTGGCATGTCAATAATCATCCTGTTGTAAGTACGCAAGCCCCTTTGACATCCATATCCTCTGCCTTACTCGACTGCCCTCATTCCAAATTACAGTCTTCATTATATTAGTCGAGATAGCTATCCTTATCCCCCTGGCCCACAAGGCTACTGGTATATCGGCCTTCCCAACTCCAAGGTCCCATCGAAGAAGTTCTGGTTGACATACATAGAATGGGGCAAGAAGTACGGTGGGTCTGGTATTGAATTGACAAGAGTACTCATCCCTATACGCGCCATTTTGGACTCAGGCGACCTCATCCACTTTACTCGCTTTGGCAAACATTACCTCGTCCTTAACTCCCTCCAAGCCGCCAGAGACATCCTTGATAAACAGACTAGAATCACTTCCGATAGGGCAAATGCACAATTGGATCGCATGTGAGTAGACTCGTTCCGTGCATAGTATAATTTTAGTACATTAATGCTTCAACGCTGGCAGATCCTACTTCGAGGAATTCATCAGTAAAGCCTTCAACAGCATTATTATCATAATATTTTGTTCAATATGATACATTTTCTGCAGCCTTCCAGCCTTACTCGGATAAGTGGAGAAAGTCCCGCCGACTTTTCCATCAGATCTTCCGCGCAGATGCGACCAGTCAATTTCGACCGATACAAACTCGACAAATTTATGATTTTGTTGAAAGTTTGCGCTCCTCGAAGTACACACTAAAAGATCAAATAGCTACGTAAGTCTTCTTATGTCCTTGACAACTTGACTTTCATTGCTTATTTTCACTCATCCTGGTATCTCATTACAATTATTCTGATTGTTGGTCACAGTGTCTCTCAGAAGATCATGTTTGAAGCAATATATGGCCTAGAAATTTCAAGTAACAGGGAAGAAATGCCTGCCAACAACCGAGAGCTCATAGACATTGATGTCGGCAGTGATAGTATCTTCACTCCTGGCTGGGATGGCTTCAAATATATACCATTCATTCAATATCTCCCATCATGGTTTCCAAATGGTCAACTTATTGCTGCTCATCATGTGCTTGGAAAAATGACTCAAGATGGGGTAAATAAACCTTGGGATGCTGTCCAGGAGAAGATAGTCAGTTTCTCCATATTTTCATTCCCTTGAATTCACTTATTTAATATCTGACTACTTATCTACTGAAGGCGCACGGAGACCATTCATCTCTCATTGCAAATTTGCTGTCCGGGATAGATCCAGAAAATCGTGAGGAAATACATACAATTAAATGGTTTGGATTTACCTGTGTTGTTGGTGAGGTTCTCATTTGTTCTTCATCTGCCATCTCCACTAACTGCCTTTTGTATCACCAGTTGCTGCAGATACAGTGGGTTTTTCACATTCACTGTGAGATTTCAATGTTGACACCTTTCTCCCCCCCTTTTTCTTGACCTTACCTAGACGATGTCTGCCATATCCACCTTTTTCCTTGCAATGAGCCTTTATCCACATGTGCAATCCAAGGGTCAAGAGGAACTGAACACTGTACTCGGAAAGGGAAGAATGCCTACTTTTGATGACCGTCCTTCTCTGCCTTTTATTGAGGCTATATTCAGAGAAGTGATGCGCTGGCATCCCGCACTTCCCATGGGTGAGTCGATTCCTAGTTTTCTTGACCAACAAAAAACAAAAGTACTTTCCTTTGAACTTTAGGTGTGGCTCATGATTCTTTGGAGGATATCATCTACGAAGGATATTATATACCCAAAGGTCAGCTCATAATTATTGCATTGAACATTATTACTGTAGAAAACTAAAATTTCTCAGGAACATCAATCTATGCCAATATTTGGTGAGTATTACAAGAGCTGTCCTCAGGCTGTCCCCTGAATTCCATGCAAATTGCCTTCTCATTTAGGGCAATGACACATGATGCTTCTGTTTACAAGGATCCAGATCAGTTTATCCCAGAGAGGCATTTGCGCAATGATGGTCATTTTGACAACATAAATTCCATTTTAGCATATGGATTTGGGCGAAGGTAAGAGTGATCTTTGAGCTTCTTTCCCATCTACTCTCTTATCGTGATTCAGGGTATGCGTCGGAAGATACATGGCCAATGACACAATCTGGTTGGCGATCGCAGCGACACTCGCAGCTGTCGAGATATCCAGTTTGCCCAATGAAAATGTAGAGGACTATTTTACTGATGGATCACTGTGGTAAGTGCACAAAGTCTCTTTCACGATTGCGAATACGCCTGAAGTATTGATCAAATTTTACCTAGCTCACCAGAAAGTAATACCTTGAATTGTAAGATTTCGTCCCGGTTCTGAACAAGTGCTATTGCGTTCAGACTCTTACCTTTTTACTATTATGATCAAGTATTCTTACTATGTTCTCGCTGCTCATGTATTTGCTTTACCTTCTATTCTTACTTATATACATACTCGGAGAAAGACAGAGTCGTCACGGAGTGCTGCACTGCTAGATTTCTAACGCACGGTTGACAGATACACCAGAGCTTCCCCTTGACCAACATCACGTTTCGGCGTAGAGGCGAGTCTGTCCATAGCGTCTTGCACGATTTTGATTTGACTTCACCGGGAAAAAAATACGGATGTTGACACCTGAAGACTCGGATAGATCTCTTCCTTGGGTTCCAACGCACCCTGGACCCTCGTAGATCTTCACCGGCTCTTCTATAGAGACCGTAATACCCTCAATTGTCATATTATGGAAGAGGAGGACTACCAGCAGCGTAAAATGAAAGCCGAAGCACGGGGTGAAGCTTTCAACAAGTCGGAGCCGCGGTTTGACCTACATTAATATCACGTATGAAAAGTTCGAGGCTATTTTACGTGTATTTACTAGACAGGAGGACTGCAGCAGCGACTAGTGCACTCTGAGCTCTATTACTTTATCGTTTACATGGTTGGCATGATTCCTCGCTAGTACTAATTTAGTAGTTTTCTAACCTTCTAACCTGGCATGCATATTCCTTTCCTCTTATTACGACTATGATTTGGCTGTCAACTTGAAGCTTCGACTGGTACTTCTTGAACATTCCTCTACTGACACTCTTCAGGCTCATCGATACATGCCCACTAGAACATACAAGTTTACATCCAATGACATTTGCGATCAGAATGGTGGTTGGTTACAAAATTCGTCATGTAAATGTCCATAAGTAAAATAGGGGCTCAATCGCGGGCACGTGCTCTTCGATAGCTCTGACGTCTTGGACGAATGGACGTGTCCTGAGAGTCTCTGACGCGGATTCGAGGCTTGACGGTCAGTAATGCATGCCCATGAGTCCGTGTAGCACTGAAATTTGAGGGATTTCCATCCTAGGACCCCTTAATGCACTCCTTTGGCACTTCTTCGCCATTTTGGATTCTCAATTTCCTAAGCAGCACTTTGAAAACGACATCACTCTGAAGTAAGATGGTGTGCTACTACTGGGACTGTATCCATAAATGCAATAAAATTGTTGTCGAGGGATTAGTGTCATGATAGATTGCCACCTTTGTGCATCAGATCTTCTGACATGGCATTGGGAACAGGATTGTTTCCGACCTTATGTATCCATGTCTCCTGTCGAGTTGTCAAGGGACGAGTGTCTTTTTGCAGTACGTACAGGACTGGGCGCAATCTTCCAAGTACATATCATGAACCTATATGTACTGAGGTTCCATTTGGGACGCGGTTCAGTCGGGTTTGGATGAAATTTCATTTTGAGGTGTTATTATTTGATCGACGGTGGATCGACGACGCTGGTCCTCGGGGCCTACAAGCCCTGCTCGGGCAATTTTTTATCTTTGATTTCCCGGTGCAGCTTTACCTTGCGAGACGTCAGTCTTGTTCAAAGGTCCGGAGAAAAAGTAGTGTCATTGTAAAAATGGAGGTAAAAGACGTGGAGTTAGTTAGGAGTATACCTAGACAAAGTACCTCTTGCCCCATGATCAGGGGTTTACTAGTTGTACCAGGGTGGGATGAAGGAATTCGCCGGATGAATGCTGTTATCATAACCAAATGATAAACCTGGTATACTTCTACGATGCCTTCCGAAGTCTCGGAAGTGCAAACAACGAGTGGGGAAGCCGAAATCAAACGAGGACGATGGCTGGCGGAGTCGGTGACAGGCAAGCGAGCGAGCCGGCGGTAGGGATTCGAAATTTAAATAAATGGGCAAAATAATCCCCTCTGTGTCAACTCGAATCACCCCCCTCTCTTCTCCTCCTCATCCTCAGGAAGGGCGGCCTCCTTCTTTCCTTCCTTCCACCATGCTCATCCGGCTCCTCCCTGTCCCCAGCCAACCCACTGTCCTTTTCAAGCTCACCTTCGAGAACCTTCCACATCATCTCGTCTATCCTTCGTCGTGGGCAAACCAACTCGCCGCTCTTTCTTGTGACGACCTCGAAGTTCCAGAGCTTGTGCATGCCTTGGACAAGGCTGTCGGCACACAAAGCATTTTGGAAGAGGTCACCTTTGACCTCGTCCACAGCAAAATCAAGTGCGTCTTTGTCGACGGGGAGGTGGAGGAGTGGGCTTTTGGGACGTGTTTGGATAGGTCGAGAGGTCCAGCGGATTCCTTTCATGTTCCCAAAGAGTATGACAGTGACTCTGACGCTGTTGCGGCCAAGCTGGACGTCACACGCCGACTCGAGAGCGTCCTGGCCGACGTGAACGAGAGTGCCGCCGAGATGGATAGGGAGAAGAAGAGAGAGGAAGAGAGGCTGAGGTTGAAAAAGGAGGAGGAGGAAAAGCAACGCACACAACAGCAGAAAGAGGAGAACGGCGTGGTCAGTGCTGTCGCTCCTACAGATGCCAGTGGAAAGAAGAAACACAAGAAGAACAAGTCTATGTTGCTCAACTTGGTCTCGTATGTATCCTTTTAAAGTTTTCTTTCAATTTCGCTGAAAGTTATCGACAGCGCGATACTACCTATGTCGTTGAACTCTCCCGCCGACCCAAAGTCGCCCAGGCTCATGAGATCTCCAAAAGCTTCTTCCCTTCCATCTTCACCAGTCCATTCCCGGTCTCCATCACCCTCTCGAAGTCCTCGTATCTCCTCTGTTCAGTCAGAGTCAGCCAAATCTGATGCAGGGTGCTCATCAGCACCTGCTTCGCTTTCCCGAGCCAGCAGTCTTTCTGCCATGATTGAATACAGTCGAGGAGATATCAAAGCGTTTGCTGGATGGAACCGCAGAAGACGAGGACGACGACCTTTTTCTACATCCTTTGCGGATTTGCCTGTGGACATTGCTGCCGAAGAGACGCAGAGCGATGGTGCTTTAACCGCCAATGTATCAGCAGCACACACCCCTGAAGCCTCAGAACATTCCACAAACGTAGAAGACTCGATCCCAAATTCCGAGAATCCTTCAACAAGTCCGAAGGAGACTGAACCTCCAATTGTCGTCGTTGCACCTCCACCAGCACCTCCATTAACACCACGAGCTTTGCGTAGGCGAGCCCGATCAACGTTGGTGGACACGTTCAGGATGTATATCATTCCTGAGCTAACGAGACGAGTGAGATGCGGACAGTACTTTTCTACTGCTCTACCGACGTCTCCGTCAATATCCATGGTCAACTCTGCGACGCAATCTACTTTGGGAAGTAGTACTGGACTTACGATCGCTACGTCTGCATCCTCTACCAACGTCATCTCTACGGGTTCATCCAACTCTGACTCGGTATATACCAACCCTGCCTCTGGCCTTTCAGCTCCAGTACCCACCATTCCTCTCTACCACCCTAACAACGTTGGCGGAGACTCTATTCTGTACTACGTCTGGGTAGTTGGAAGTATGATGAAGCGGGTAGAAGCCCGTATTGGCGAGGTTGTCAGGGAAGCTAGAGAGGAGATGGAGAGGTTGGAGATGGGTGGTGTTTCGCTCCGAGGGTCTTTCTCGAGTGTTTCTTCGTTGGACTCGCTCTATCATACTGCTGTGACCACTATTTCTGCGTCTTCATCGGCTGCACAGAGCCCGACTACTGCTACTCCACCCATATACCATGAGGGTGTCGTTGGTGTTGCTTCTGCTGTAGCTTCACCTTTTGGTGCAGGTAATTCTTCATCTGAAGGATCATCAAAAGAGTCTCTCACGTCGACCTCGGAGGCGACAGGCTCAGGGTCTACTGAGTATGAGTCCGACACGGATACAGATGGCAGCTCGCTACATACCCCTACTGGAGTAGTGTTCCAGGATCCCTTCGTTGCCAGCGACTCTTTGCAGATGTCGGCCTTTGGTACAGAAGACATGGAGGGTTATAAACCCCACAACTCGAAAAGTTCACCATCTAGTGATCCTCCAGCGTATTCACCCTCTGATTCAACTAGCTCTGCTTCCCTCAACTCTCCCACCCTCAATCACCAAAACGTCAACCAGTTTACCTTTGATGACCCTTCCCAAGAAACTCCAACCCCTGCTCCACCTCCAGTCCCTACTCAACCTCTATCACCGCAATTGACTTCACTTCTAAGCCAACACACCCAACTGACTGCTCTCCACACTCATCTTCATCACCTCCTCATCCTCGCACATGCTAGAGTCTCTTCAGCTTCTGCAGATGCAGGTCAGAGAGAAGTGATGCTCGAAGTCCGAGGTCGTAGACGGGCATGGCTTAACGGCTCTTACCGTCTCCACAACCGAATCCAAGGTACCCTCGTCAGCGGTACACCAACGTCCCCAACGTCTCTCACCAACACCACCGTCCTCTCTCGAGCTGGAATCGCCATGGCCACAACGTCCCATACATCACCTTTAGGTCGATACTCGTGGTCTTCAGACGAATGGGACTGTGATCCATTTGCGTATTTGGAACTGTCCCTTCTTCCTTATAGACGAAGAAGTTCGAGTGATAAGAGTACTCCTGTAAGCCCTATTGGTTCAGGACCGACTTCACCGTTTTTGGAGTGTTATCCTAATCCATTTGAGAGTGAAGGTGAAGGGTTAGATGGGGGTGCGTCGTACGGTGTTGGTGCGAATGCGCATAGGAAAAAGAGCAGTATTAGTGAGACGACACTGTTACCTGTCGAAGAGGATGATGAAAGTGAGGGTGAGGGTGATGGAGAAGAGTCTGGGTTAGGTTCCAGTTCAGGGCCTATATCGGGCTCCGAATTCCATCATCAAACTCATAGAGTGAAGCTCAACTTTGGAGTTTCGTTGTATAGGCATATACAGTTTGATGTTGATGATGCATCTTCAGATGAGGATGAGGACAGCGAGAGGGATTCGGGAGAAGGTGGAACTGGAGTTGATGAAGATGACGAAGATCTCTTGCGTGATATAGACGCGCTGGTGGATGTAGAATTGGATGTTCCCGAGGATAGAGATGAGATGCCCTTTGAGCAGGGGGGTGTTCATAAGCATCCTAGCGGTGTTTCTGAGCCGGTGCTCACGATACAAAAGTCCTTGACGAAAGGGAAGGAACAAGAGGAGAGTTCGGCTTCATCGATTTCGGTTTCTCCAACGTCGTCGACAAAGTCTGTAGGTCCGAATCTGGGTCCAAACTTGCTTGTGCCGGGTCATGACTTTACATTGGCTATGGATGCGGTGGATATTGACGTTGCGGATAATATCGACAATGTCATTGATCCCCTTGACGGTTTACCTCCCCGGAGGAAAAGTATTGCGATGATGGCGGCGGCGAATAGTATGAAGATGTCGCAGAATGAGGTGATCAATGCTCTTGCGATGTAATCCAGAGTGAGTTACTTTGTTATGTATTTGAGATTCTTTTTCTGACACTCTTATTTTCAGAGTCTTAGTACTATGTGCTGGTTATTTCATGCCGTTCCTTGCATTCTGATGCGTATGCTCATCTCCAAGCACTCTTTATTTGTTGTCTCGTCTCTCTCTTCCTCCTCTCTCCTCTCTTGTCTCGGTGCTGTCGTCGCAAAACGGATTGTCCCAGTTTTTCTGTCACACGGTATACCATCCTCTCAATCTCAATGTACTCATTACCATCCCTGACGCTTGTCACGTCGCATACCTCGATACCGATACACCTCTTTGCTTCCAGTTCACCTCATAGAAAATTACTTTATGTTTATATCCTATTCATGAGCATACGTTATATCTATGACTCACTTCGTTTCTTGGTCACATATTCTTTTTTATCTTATTCCAATCAAGATTCAATCGTCGCATCGCACTACATAATCATTCTTTTGCCTCGTTATGTCCCTCGTCCTTACCGGTACCCCTCCATACATCTAAGTAGTCATCCTTACCGGTACCTCCAATCTATTATAATTGTACGTACATACAACAAGCATATACCATACAGCTCGCATTTATACTCTTTACGCATTGTCATGGTCCACCGTTCTTACGGATATATATTACATTAAATACTTACACTCCTTCTGTGCAATACATAACTCAAGTATTGCAAGTTGAGAATTCTTCCATGCTTCACGTACATATCACGAAATGTCTATACCTGATGATTATGAGCTAGCCTGGGGACGAGCCGCTTAGCTGCGTCGTCCATGTCTAACGTCTATTACTGAGTAGTGGTTACTCGGGTTCCATAACAAGCGATTGGGCTAGATTTCCTTACGCGTAAAGCTAGAAAACTCCAGCCTGGTCGACACGCTAATTGAAGAGAACCCTGAGCCTGAACACCATCTTCATGTTGCTGTGGATTGTGTGTGGGGAATATTTGAGTGTGTGGAGCTCTTAGTGTTAACTGGCACGACGAAATGGGATTGTATCACCAGTATAGCGTGCGCAGAAATTCTCTATGGCGCGATTAAACGGTACAAGCAAGGTTTATTGGTCTCGGAGTCCATTTGATGAAGGCAAGGAGAAATTGTTTACGAGGTGCCAAGCCGTGATGAACAATGCCATGTTCCTTGCGTCACCGGATACAGACTCAGTTGAGGAGAAAATATCTAAAGTTAGCAGTGCAAATTCCATTTATTATGGACGAAATCCTTGGGACCTGGTGGACTACAAGTCAGGTTCATTTCCTAGCTGGAGAGACCTGTCTTTTCTATCATACTTTCGGAGATAGGGATCTGCCAGCAACCTCTGCATCACGTCTGTCCTCAAATGCAAACTGACAACGACCCCATTCTGATACCACGGTATAAAGGTGGCAGGCTGAGACCTTGCATTTGGAATACCGCTCTCCATCACCTGTACGCTGCAGAGGTTTCCCGACGTCAATGAATATCCAGGCTGGCAAAGACAAGTCGACTTACCATCCATCACAATCCGGCATCATCGATTCTACCATTCTGGGCTTTCCAAACCCATAATCCACGTCATATGCGCCGAGCCCTGGCCTCGACTCCAACCAGCTCGTCGCTATTGTATGTCTTTCGCCCAGAAAGGTGTTCCATATTCTGGAAGGATCTACTTCATGCGCCATCTCATGCAACAAAACACCGAGAGTCGAAGCGTCATATCTTCCCATGCTCTGTCTGACCGCTGCTGCTGCACCTGGACCCACCTCGGAGGCAGGTAGGGTCACTGGGATATTCATAATCGGTGACCCAAGGAAATCAGCAGGAAGAGCCGGCGATAGACGTGGACGCAGGCCAATTGTGGTGTCAAGATGTACAGGGAAGTCTTCGTTGTCTATTCCACGTGCTTTCACAATGAGAGTCCACATATGCGCAAAGAGAGCGTCCAGTTTGCTGATTTTTGGAGCAGGAGAAGCTTTTTGGCTGATGGCAGCGACAGAGGCATCCCACATCGCTAGGACCTCGTCTCGGCTGAAATGGATGAGGTAGTGTGAGACGGGTGCGAGCATATCCCATTGAGACCAAGGAAGAGGCTTTCCAAGCGTCAAGGAAGGAACGCTATTTCGGAAGGCTTCCGGTATCTCAGTCGATTTGAGCATAAAAGGAGGACAATCTTCTGTGGAAGACGCCCACCAATCGTGCCTGTGCAAAGGAATCGACCTGGCTTTAGCAATGACAGCCCCATCTGGTGTCGCAGCATCTATGTCACCCTCTGCAGCGGCATCCACCAGTTCGGGTTGAAAAGGCCGCTTGATGACCTTTACATCCTCCACCTTCATTCCTTCAAGTAACCGACGGTTCTGGGTTGCCCAGTCATGCACAAACGTCAGCAGTGTCTGAGCATCGGCTAGGACATGTGCCAGTTTGACTGTGATGGCCAAACCACCGCAGGCGAACGTGGTTACCTGAATAATCATGCATGGTAGACCCTCATGCGAGACTCTGTCATATAACGCCAGGTTGGGAGTCTGGGGAAAGATGCCTAGCAAAGGTATGACATTGCCATCCCATATCCGGTGGGCCGTTGCCCTTTCCTCACAGCTAGGAATAAGCTTAGCGAGCTTGTGGGGTGATTCCGCCTTAATGAATTCGACTCCTAGGTCGGCAGGTGTTCCCCAGGTCACAAGGGGTCTATTGAAACGCTCGGCATGAGAAGCCGCGGCCGAAGGACTGTCGTTGTTCCTGGGCATGTGGAGAGATCCGCACCATTGTGGATAGCTGTCCAGGGTTTTACTGAGGGAAAGAAAGAGGGTGTCGAGGGAATATGAATGGGTTGGGTCGAAAATCCAGGTAGCGCATGTAGGAGTGTAACGTAGAACGGTAGCGTCGACGATGGACAGTGATCTGGTAAATGGACCCTCCTTGATGATAGCTTCGCTAGAATAGGGTAAGACTCGTTGGCGGTAGTTCTCGGTAGCAGGCTGGATGTTCTGTGGAGATATTTTAGCTGAAAATTCCGAAGCAATGTTAGGGCTCACTGACGCTCATGGATATTTTCAAAGGCGCTTGCCTTGCTCAATCGAAGGAGAATCGTTCTTATGTATAGCACTCATGAGTCGATCTCGCGGTACCGTCGGCTAGAGAGATAAGAATAAATCTCTTGGCGTTGAAATAATCTCTTTCACCGACCTCAACGGCTTCCGTCGAAAGTTAGACCTTCCGAACCAAACCTCTGCTTTCTCTTTTACACTATTGCCCACAGGACCAGCAACATTAACGCCTGCACCCCAAAATCCTCCAGTGATCCCAAACCCGACTTCGCCATCAAACGTAAACTCTGCAGTGACAATCTCTAGGTCATGAAAGTTGTATGTCCAATATGGATCTGATTCATTCAAAGTGGGCTATAATTGTAGATATACTCAGCGCAGACCATCGAGAAGATGTAACATACATAGACGTACCCTGCTGTCTAACGCCGTCAGATTGAACAGCTCTCCATCAAAATGCTCCAGTCGCAAATGCGAGGACCACGATTTGTTCCAATGGGCGATGAGAGTCGGTATTCCTTCTCCAACGGCCCCGGGGAGGATAATAGACTGCTCTTCTATCAAAGAATTGCAAGAATCGCTCTGGTGAAAACTTTCGCCCGACCCTTCGAAGTCGAAGAGACATAGCTCCATATCACCGTAACCTGTATTGTGGTACACGCCAGCCAAGGAGGTGAATGGCCTGGATGGTAGTGCGGGCTTGGAAGGTCTTGGAAGGGCGCTAGTTTCGTATGTGGCGTAGGCTTCTCTGACTGCAGATTTCTGGCTGTGAAAAGAAGACAGCTTCAGGGCAATGCCATGTCATAGAAGTATAGAGGAACGCACCGACTATCCCAGTCTATAGGTTCTAATTCTAGAGCCTCATCTACAAGCCTCCATTTGATGATCTCGTGGAAAACACTTCCGTACGTATCATCATTGGAGAAGACCGCTACACCAAGTTTGGCCCAAGGAAAACGCGTTATTTGTGTTCTGTATCCTGTGAGTAGAGAATGAAAGGCGGATCCTGGTGAAGATGAAGTAAATGGCGCATACCAGTTGTAGAGCCACCATGCTGCGATGAGTGTGGGTGAGCTTGGCCGATTCAGAACATGGTAAAAATGACATACCTCGATATATTCTAAGAGGTCAGATAGTGAGTATGCTACGAATCTGAGTTGAGAGAAAAAACGCACCGTGTCCTCTGTATGTTCCTCTCGATTGTCCTCCTCCGTATACGATCGGTGAAAGTTCTGGGTAAGCTCTAGTGAAGAACGAGTCAGCCAATAAAGAAGAGGACTTCAAGCAGAAAACTTTACGCTTGGGGTACTGAGACAGTTATACCGGCAGCAAGTCTCTGGATAACCTGGGCAGGAATGACTTGCTCTCCTGTATCTGGGTTCTTCCCTTCGAGTAGAAGAACTTGCAACCATTTCGCAGCGTCCTTTGCATTCATGATGACTCCTCCAGCTCCTGATTTATCTAGAACAGAACAAATTGACATTCAAGATCGTAATCACACTTCTCAGTGACACTCACAGTTCCCGTCTTCACTGCTGTCTAACCACCAGTTGGGATATAAAGCTGCCCTGGCCTTGCCCATACCGAAAACGTCATCGCTTCTGTTGACTCCATCACGACAGATTGGATCTGCAAGGTGTCCAGACGCGCGAGCAACGTCTAAAGAGTAAGTCGTTGAACTCAGGTTCAGTGGAACGAATATGTTGTCCTTGATATAACGAGCGAATGGTTTGTCGACAAGCAAAGTAGGGAGATAGGAGAGAAGAGTGTACATGTTATTGCAGTACTGCCATATGGTGCGGAACGGGGCTGAAGTGCGTAAATACCGTAGACGTTGAAGCTTTAGATGGTGGTCAGCGAGACCAGGATATAAAATGCGAAAGAAAGAGACTCTCACAATTGAAGACGTATTGTCCGTCCTCGAGTACATAAGGTCATGACGAGGAAGTCCAGTACGGTGACTCATTGCATCGACGATTGTTGTCTCAGCTGAAGCTATAGAATCTGCCAGACCCCATTCTGGTACAACATCCGCGATTTTTGTGTTCCAGCTTAACGACAGACTCTCATTTGATATCAACAAGCCTGTTCCAAGAGCGGTGAAGAGCTTTGAACATCACATAGAACAGATTAGAACAAAAACGGGTCCAAGCCAGCGACTAGACGCACCTTGGAGTTCGACGCGATGCCAACCAACGAATGCTCAGACATCTTCTTCCCATCAACTCTGGCAAATCCGTATCCTTTCACCTCGACATCCCATTCTCCGTCATCACTCTGTCTGACTACAGCGACACTAATGCCTCCGGGCGAATTCCATGAACGAAGCAGGCCCTCAATGAAAGCATCTACATCCGAGTTCAAGATATCCTTGGTCCTCGAAGCCTGTCGTTGGTTGGAAATATGTAGCTCAAATGGTTTCTGGACGAACTGCGCATGAACGGACGTGTAGAATAGGCCAGCTGAAAGGCCCACAAGAAGCAAGTCTAGAACAAACATGGAGGAAAGCGATAAGGTGTCATTTGCAGCGTAGGCTTGGCGCTGACTGCCTCATCCAACCCTCATCCTCTACTATCTCTGCACTTCAATATCTACTACAAGTTTGTTCCGGTATGAGAATCCTACCAACTTGACTTCGACCCAACTCCGATCTCCGACCTCGTCTTGTACAAGCAACACCTTCCATTTACCCTGTCCATCCTCGACAAACAGCATTAACTACATATCATGCCCCAATCTTACTTCTCCCGTTTTTCTCATGTTAGCATGCACCAGTCTGACCTGTAAACCTATAAAACCTGTCCGCCCGAGGCGACAGTCCTGCCAGTGGGTGACCGTTGTGGGGTGGGAGGAAAGGACAAGCAATGCTCGTCGAGGTATTGATTTTCATAGGGCCCTCCGAGCACTTGAATGTACCAACAGCCGTATTGGGTTACTGCTAAAGGTGCGATGGTCGAAGTCATCTGGCATTGTTCTTGATTCGTTCTTGATTCGTGAAGACATTCCAGCTGTCAAATTTGAGCCTTTGAGGTACGTCCTGTGAGCCCATGATCCAGTAATGGAGAAATGAAAACGAAGCCAGGGTCTTACTTTCGTCATCATTTCACACCAAAAACGCCAACTATCCGCGCGACGGTACTAGCAGGTGTACAGATACCCAACAGATACTTTGCAAGAACAGTCACGAAACTATCACGTGACGTGGCCGTAATACAATTCGTTACTACCTGTACACCTATCTGCGATGGTATTTTTGGTGTCTACCTGTCCGGGAGGCAACTCGAATTTCAGGATAATTCGCTTTTTGTATCTGCGCGACTAGTGCGTGGCATCAGGCTTCGTGTATGGAGATATCACACGACTAGTGGCCACCGTATGTTCGAAGGTGAGTTGAAGTCGTTATGTCGTTCTTTAGCCTGATATGGATTCCCAGCCATTAATTTCAACCTCACAGGGTGCTGGTTCCATGTCACCAGATATTCTTCCAAAGATTGGAACCGGTGTCAGAAGAATGCATTCAACGGCGTCTTCAACAAGTTCTTATATTAACCTCGAAAGTTCCAACCTATCCTTCCCCCCAATGGCGACTATTACACCTATCAGCGCTTTTACTCTCGGTGCGGATACGGTTTATCTCAAAGGGCGGCCTTTGCCTACCGCTCCAGATGGTCAGTATGATGCCAAAGTCTCCTCAGAGGCCAGTGGTCCAGGTGCAACGCAAGAACACTCTCCCTTGACAAATGTTATCAACGACGTGCGTCGAGACCTCCTTCCATGAACAGACTCGAATATTTGTTCATTACTTTTTACTTTAGGTGCAAGCACAGATCGCGAAGGGGCCCATCACCCCCGATCCCCTTGTCGTAGTAAGTATACCTTCTTAAAGTTCTTTCCGTGAGATAATGTTCCGGTGACTTATACCGTACCAGGCTGCCTTCCTCGATACGGTAATCAATCCGGATTCCGTTGATGACCGCAAAGGAGCAGTACGTGGGTTCCACATGTGTTCTCGCTTTAAATCGTTAACAATGTCATTTGCAGCTCGGCGATGGCTTAACAGTGCTGTCGCGGTTACCTCCAGACAGTGATGTTGCTAAGAACATGTCCAATTCAGCTATCGAGATGTTGTACGACACCATTCCTCACGTATGCGTTCCCTCAAAATCAACTTCAAGAGTCCTTAGTTGACCTGTTTTTCTGCTTTCCAGCCAATCGAAACTTTTCTCACACCTGTCTACTCTTTCCGTCAAGCCGACGGAGGGAATAACAACCTCATGAACCCAGATATAGGACGTGCAGGAATGCCTTATGCGAGGAGTGTTCAAGGGAAATGGTGCTATGCCCCTACCGCACTCCCGGATCCCGAACTCGTCTTTGAAACGTTGCTCAAGCGTCGCCAGGCATGTATTTCGCGCGCTTCTCGAATTCGCTAAATCTTATGCTGCTTGGCGTCTAGGTCACTCCACACCCGAACGGGAACTCCAGTCTTACATTCGCCTTCGCTACTCTTGTCACTCACAGTCTGTTCCGATCCGATATGAAAGATTGGAATATCAACGCAACCAGTTCGTACCTGGACCTTAGTCCTCTGTATGGAATCAGTTGCGTATAATCGTTATGAATCTTCCTTTCTCTGTTCACTCAAACGTAAAACTACAGATCAAGCAACACAAGACCTAGTACGAAACAAAGCTCTTGGTCGGGGTCTTTTATATCCCGATACCTTCTCCGAAGAGCGTCTTCTTTTCCTTCCGCCCGCATCAAGCGCTCTGCTCGTCATTCTTTCGAGGAATCACAACGTGAGTTAGCACCCATGTTAACAGTTTACAATCACACTGATAGCTGGTTCTTGGTGATCGTTATAGTACATCGCCGACAAACTGCTGAAGATCAACGAACGGGGACGTTGGATGGATCCGCCACCTGAGGATCCCACTGCTTGCGCCAAGCAGGATGAAGAAATCTTCCAGACTGCCCGTTTGATCAAGTGAGTTGAGCCTTTGTCTCACCTGATCAATAACTAATGAATTGTGTAAACAGCGGTGGACACTTTATAAGTTTGATTATGGGGGATTACGTCGCGGGTTTCTTGGGGCTTTCGGAAGGAAACGCGTGGAACATGGATGCTTTCGATGTGAGTAGTATTGTAGGAATCAGATCGCGCTCTTAGTTGCTAACCTCTGTCTTTCCGACTGGTAGCCCTTTAAGGATAAGAACGGCTACCCAGTCAAACGAGGAGAAGGCAACCACTGTAGCGTTGAGTTTAATGTTTTGTATAGGGTGAGGCGATTATCTTTTCACGATTAAGATTCGGCTCACAACCAAAAATGAAATAAGTGGCACCCAACAATCTCGCAAGCAGACGAACAGTGGATCAATGATTTCTTCGTCCAAACATTCAACAAACCTGCCGACACTTTGACGATAACCGATTTTGGGCAGGGGTTCCTTGGCACTATAGCGAGTATCCCCACAGACCCTAGTAAACGTGAATTTGCGTGGTGCGTTCACTATTTATTTTGCTCCCTCGAGTCGTAAAAGGTTCTCAATACCGAGCCTTCATTCATTCTAGGCTGAAACGGGGCCCGGATGGAAAATTCTCGGATGACGATCTCGCCAAGGTCCTTCAAGATGCAACTGAGAGTGTTGCATGCAGCTACGGAGCTCAAGGAACACCCGATGCTCTAAAAGTTATTGAGATCATGGGCATCCAGCAAGCTAGACAATGGGGATGTTGTACTATGAACGAGTTTAGGCAATGGCTTGGGCTTAAACGTAAGGAGTTTGCGGGATACTCCGTCATGATGTTGACCGGATGTTCTTTAGAATTTGACACCTTTGAAGAGTGGAACCCGAATCCGGCCATTGCAGTGAGTATTTTGTTTAACAATTGCTTACTTCTCTCGCACCGACTAAATCGAAATTACAGGGAACCGCTCGTCAACTCTATAAGCACATTGATAACCTTGAGCTTTATGTAGGACAACTCCCTCATCAAGATGAAGTTCTGTTCGCTTATCTTCCCAAAATCTTTAGACCGGCCTTCAATGTGAGGCGCTTATGCCTCTTTCGGGAGGACTTCGATTCGCCGCCGGATACACGGTACATTCCTGTTTCCCTTCATCTCGCTCAACTGCTCGATTTAACTATCTCGTTTTCACTGTGGCCAGATGACGAGAGCCGTGCTCAGCGATGCGATTGCCCTCATCCGTGGAGATAGGTTCTACACAACAGCTTTCACTCGTAAGTTATTCGCCATTACTTCCGCTGCTAGCTCTTATTCACTGTTTCTTCAGCCGCTAATTTGACAACGTGGGGATACCAGGACTGTATTAGGGACCCAAACAATGGTGGACTCGGGGGCGAGAGTAAGTATTGAATCTCTGGAAACTCGTACGAATAAATCAAACTGATAACCCTACCCTCTCGCAGTGCCTAAACTCCTGATGCGCCACTTACCTCGTCATTATCCCTACGTACGTTCCCTTCCATCCAAGTGTTCATTATTCGTCCCTGCTAATGATGTTCTCGATGTTTAGAACTCCGTCTACGGCTGTTTCCCATTCTTCACTCCGACCAAGATGAAAGACTCCCTCACTCGTCAAGGGAAAGCTGATCAATATACCTTCACCCGACCCGTACCTGCTGTTCCGGTGAAAGTGTTGAACACGTTCACGGGAATCAACTATGTCTTCAACAATCCTACGCAGTTCCCAACTGTATACGATATGAAGGGACTCGGAAACGGATATGGATTCATGTTGACATTTGATCAGGCTGCCAAGTAGGAGTTCCATCGTCGATTCTTTTTTCGCATTGCTGACTCTACTTGTTTAGACACGATACGGATAAGGCTCTCGTGAGTGTCCCAACTATTCAACTCGGCGACAGTGTTTGAATATTTCCTTTAATTTAGGTTCTTAAAGCATTGTTCCCGGACAGCACTTCGATCGACACATACACCAAGTGGTACAAAGATGGTGTCACAAAGAGGATTGCCAACAGTTCTTTCACGTACGATGGTGTTCCGGGGAAGTATATCGATATTGTCAATGACGTTATTAACGACGCTGCTATTCACTGGGCTGCTGATCTCCTCGTACGTTCTCCGAGTATCATTCCAGTCTCAGGCAAAATGTCGAGCTGACCTTTCACTGATTATATCCTTAGTGTGGGCTCGACATGAAGACAAAAGACAAACCAACAGGAATGTACACTGAAGAGGAGATTTACGACATGTTTACGTGCATGGTAAATTTTAATGATCATCTGTATCTCTATTTCTCTGATTTTTCCAACTTGCTTTCTCTAGTTCCAGTAAGTTCGGAAGTTCAATCGGTCGACACAGAGAGACAGGAACTCATTTGTTATGCTTCAGGCTTATCTTCCTGGCGATTGGCGACAACGAACATGGTTTCTCGCTACGTCAAAAAGTCTTCCAAGCTGGTGGGGTCATCCAAGCCATGGTGGCCCAATCCATTATTAATTCTGCACCAAAAAGTGCTGCAGGTACTGTAAGTACATATTATTCTATTGATCCGATTGCCCCCGTTGAATAATTTTGTCTGTTTACCAATGCATAGAACATTCTCCTCGGAGCCGTATCCGCCGTTACAAGCACAGTTGCTGGCATTTTCAGCAATCAACCATATGCTCCATTTTTGCAGAGGCTTGCCTCGACTGGTCGCCCGATTAATGAGCTTGTAGCAAACGTCGTGGGATTAGCGGTTGGTTCGTCCGTCAATTACGCTCAAGGTGGGTCATATTTCACATTATCGCGTGTATTGAAAACTGAAAGTTTTATTCGATTCCTAGCTGCGGTCCATGTTATCGACTTTTACTTCGACGACGCACGGGCTGCGGAGCGGGCAAAGATCATTGCCTTGGCTCAGGCTACCGATTCCGCGAGCACAGAGACTCTTCGTGGATATGTTCGCGAAGGAATGCGTAAGTCCCCACTTCCTCAAAGACGAATACTGAAGCATTAATGACCCTTTCCTTCTCTTAGGATTGAATCCTCAGGTCACTGGTCTCTATCGGGACGTTCTGGCAGACGCTTCTATCCCTCAAGGAAACAGCCTTCCGAACCTTGACGTCAAGAAGGGAGACAGGTTATTCGGAAGTCTGAAGAACGCTCATTTGAATGTACGTTTTACAACCGCCCAACTCGCTACCATCGTGGAATTCTGACCACTTACCTTTTAAATAGCCTACCGACTTCCCTAACCCGACGACAATCGATCCAACTCGCCCAGCGTCGTCTTATTCTTACAACGGTGTAGGATTCCACAAGTGCCTTGGTATCGCGTTTGCCGAACAGACGATCACGGCGATTGTCGGCGTTGTTTTTAGTTTGAAGAACGTCCGCAGGGCACCTGGTAATGATGGGAAATTGGTCGGATTTACCGAATTGCAGAATGCGACACCTACGAAGGTGTATGTTACGGATTATGGGACGACTACGCCATGGCCAGGAGCGATGCATTTGGTGGTAAGTTCTAACTGCAATCCTTCCGTCGGTTTGTACGAGAATCTGATTCCTTTTTTTTCTTAGTACGATGCTTGAAACGTATCAGAGAGTCCATGTCTTCTATTCTTACTTTGAATTTGAATGTACTATTATCGAGAATCGAGTGTTTATCCGTCGTTGATCGATTCAGAACATGGTGAAAATGGCATATCTCGATATATTCTAAGAGGTCAGATAGTGAGTATATGCTACGAATCTGAGTTGAGAGAAAAATGCACCGTGTCCTCTGTATGTTCCTTGTTGGCTGACTCGGTCTCCTTTAGAGCTTACCCAGAACTTTTACCGACCGTTTACGGAGGAGGACACTCGAGAGGAAGACAACTTCAAGCAGAAAACTTTACGCTTGGGTATCGAGACAGTTATACCGACAGCAATTAGTCTCTGGATAACTTAACCTGAGCAGGAATGACTTGCTCTCCTGTATCTGGGTTCTTCCCTTCGAATAGAAAAATTTGCAACCATCTCGCAGCGTCCTTTGCATTCATGATGACACCTCCAGCTCCTGACTCGGATTTATCTAGAACAGAACAAAGAATCATTTAAGATCGTAATCACACTCACAGTTCCCGTCTTTTCTGCTGTCTAACCACCAGTTGGGATATAAATTTACCCTGGCCTTACCCCCGTCCGTTGACTCCATCACGAAAGATTGGATCTGCAAGGTGTCCAAACACGCGAGCAACGTCTAAAGAGTAAGTCGTCGAGCTCAGGTTCAGTGGAACGAATATGTTGTCCTTGATGTAACGAGCGAATGGTTTGTCGACAAGCAAAGTAGGGAGATGAGAGAGAAGAGTGTACATGTTGCAGTACTGTCATGTGGTGCGGAACGGGGTTGAAGTGCGTAAATACCGTAGACGTTGAAGGTTTAGATGGCGGTCAAAACATCAATATTAACATGGCCTGGAAAGCTCGATGCTGACGTCCCATGCATGCAGTTCCAAAATACAGATACCTGACGCGAGAGATAATTACTCAACAATGAAACACTTCAAGACCAAGGTAAGTCCCGAAAAGCGTTCGTGGAGGATTGAAGTACTGATCTATCAAATACAGTCGCTGGGAGACGAAGATATTTGAATCAGAAGAAGTAGGAGATAGAGGGAGACGAGAGACTTTCTCGGGAAAGAGTTGAATGGGGCTGAGTGGAGTTGGCAGTAGGAGTTGAGCTGAATACTGTGAAGTTCAGTGAATATGACTTTTATTTTGGGTATGACTACGAGATACTTATACTAAAAGCTATATGTAGATTATTGAAATATCAAGTACGATTCAGAGACGGAAATCGAGACAGAAACTCGTAAAAGAAACGTGAAACTTGTGAGGAATAGACGTGCAACTCGTAAGGTAAGTAAAACTTAATAAAATGTGGTGAAAACGTGTAAGAAAAAGAAATTAGTAGGAAAGAGACATGATAAAGACATTCAAGAGAAATGGGGATCTTCGGATCTTACTGAAGGTACCTGGATAGATAAGAATTAGGAGAAACGAGATGAAAGTCCAAGAAATGAAGTAAGAGGTGAAGAAGAAAGAATTTTAATAACGGACGCGAATAGGGGAAGTGACCTTATCAAGTACTTAGTGCTAATACACGATTTAGCACTACAATACCTAATGAAACCTGTCCGCCAGAAAGAATACAACCGTTTAGATCCTTGCCGCTTCAAGACAATTCCCAGATGCCAAAGGGTGTTCTGGACGCGTCTTTTTCGGTCTCCATTCAACAACGGTATGTTCAAGCGGTTTCGGGTGGACGTTCATGAACAGGAGCGGGGATGTCAGGTAGCTGTGAAAGTCTCGAAACTGCAAAAATATGGGTGCGCTACTGGGGCTCCCTGATATATCATTTTTTGTGTCCTAGGACAGCCTGAGAACCAGCGCTTACAGATTCTATCTAAAGAACACAGAGAGGTCAGCTGCAATCCTCGAAGGGGATCCCGGATATGGTTGAACGTACGGCATACAATTCTCATCTGGAGCAGAAAAGGGCAAAACAGTTTTTACGTTTCTCAAGCCGCTGCGAATTGATATCTGGAATGGATGGAATTCATGTGCGTATCGCTCGCCTAGACTTGTCGACAATCGTGCCCAGATTGTACCCTCGTGGTCGCCGACACCCTGTTGGAAGTAATGCCGCCGTGGACCGAAGATTGAGAGGTATCCATCGTTTTTTATTAGGGGGGAAATCGACTCGCTTATGACAGAACACTGACGATGAGGATTAGGAGACCAGACAGGAACAGCTGCAGAACAGCATTAAAATGCTATAACCGTGAAGCTCGCGGCTTGCTCCAGTCCTCTGGTACACCCATCAGACATCGAGGGAGGCTTCGGACAATCGACATCAACCACTGACGGAAAGCGTTTTTCTGTACATTTTTCACAGCGTCTACATAGCTGCAACTTGTGGAGCTCCCCAAACTCTCATCAAGAAAGCACCCTAATTTTCCTTCAATACGATGTCGGTTGAAGAAATGATCGGTGAAGGATAATCAAAGGATAATCATAATGGAATGGAGTTCGAGCTTACCAAGTCCGTTTGATAGCCTTGAAAGTGAATCATACGACATATGTATGAGGTATGTCCGGCAGCGAAACACTGATACAATGTGGGATCCGAGGGCATCCGGCGAAATGAAGTAGTGGAATCGAAACAATCACGGCAATCATGATGCGAAGATCGATTGAAGGCAGATATGAAAAGTACCGCCGGTTGACGTTGAGGAGGCCGACGACGCCATCCAGGCGCTCGAAGCAGACCCGCTGACAGTCACAACGACAAGTGACATTCCAAAAAAAGGGCTTTTCATTGGTACGATAAAACACAAAAGAAGAAATCTGTTGTAGGAAACTTACATAGAGTTCCGTAGTCCTCGTTGGAAACTTCGGAGAGCTGTGCAGCACCCAGAAAACATCATTTTGGCAGTTGGCCTAGCAAGCAAACTCACTCAACGACGAGACAATCGAGCGACAAGTGCTGGGGCATTTTATTTGTATAGCAGGCACTGGCTGAAGCAGCTTTGTCAGATTGCACCCGTTCCCTCCTTTCCTCCTTCTGCGGTAATCGGACCTGCAGCCTGCAGAGCTGCAGAGGAGCAGTATATCGTGGACAGCGTATGATATGACGAAGGAAAGAGCCTTGTGACTTTGATGTACCTTGTACTCGAAAGCATGTACTCGACATGAGATCAAAATTCGATGAATATATTGGAGACTATGATCATGCCCAGTGAGTTTCTCGCGCAAGCGATTGAAGGAAAAGGATACTGAGGAAAAGCTGGCTGGAAATGCTCCCAAAGGACAGACAAAGCAGCTGGGGATCCAAAGAGAACCAGTTACATATATGCATCAATCGTTGTACCCACGTCAATATACGCATAGAATTCAGTGCCGCGGGATTGAATGGTAAGAGGGTCCTGAGCTGAAAGTTCCTCAATTATTATGTAGATGGGCGTGTATTTGAGGACCGTTACACCCCTCATTCAAAGAAATCGTGGCAGACTGGGAGTCTATGTATAGGAGTACGATTCTTTTGTGTAGATGATGTTCCGGTACTACCGTTGAATTGAACTCGATAGACGCCTAGTCTGCTCGAAGTTCGCGGAGTTCGAATGAGGTTCGCGGGGACTCCGGGGAGTAACTTCTTGCAAGAACTCAGTCAATTACGATTCACAAAGCTGATTCTTCTCTTGAAAGGGCTTTGGATTTTTTCTCGACGCAATTTTGCCACCACAAACCACCGATTCTTTCTCACTTCTCCTTGCCTTTCATCCCAAAAAGTTCAAGGCGGAACCGAAATAGGAACAAGGTCAACCCCTTGAGGTTGCCTTGAGGCGATCATTTCCCATGATGCATACCAGCGCGTTGGTGCCTCGAGGCCTTGCCGCCTTCTGCTCAGTTCGTCGACTATTGAAAAACAATTGAAGTAACCGGGTGCTGTAAGCGCTGTTCGCTGACGGTGTTATTGTTGTAATCTAGATTCTTTTATCTTTGAGGTTGCCTTTTTCAGGTCTTGACGCAATGAAGATTAACTTCCGTTATTTTTTCCGGTCTCTGCAATAAGAATGGTGTCATAGAGGATAGTGGAGAGTCTTGTTTTCATCGAAATGCATTTTTTGGTGCTGAAGTTTTGCGGTTCGTTGCCTTAACGAAGCTTTGAGCCTGAATACCGAAACACTAAAGCCATCCGTCATGTCGCCGGAATATTGCTTTTCCATTCAGTTTCTGTTCAATACCATGTGAATCTCGTGTGAATCAGCTCGGAGCTGATTGCCATAAACGTTAATTTTCGGTTTGGTCTTTCGGTTTGGATGTATGGGGCCCTCGAGGTGTTAAGTTTGTGCTTCCCTACCCCAACTCACATCCAAACCTACTTCATCCTCTTGCCTTTCCAAGGCCAATCAACAGCACTACCATTCAATGCTGTTCACTACACGCCCTATGGAGTCTCAAACTTCCATTCACGTCTCTCCTCCCGTCGACGGCGCGTTGCGCCACAAAATGTCCGACATCTCGTCAGACGCGTCCTACACACCCGTGAAGATTGAATACTCTCCCTATGGCTCACTACTGTCATATGAGGATTCATCATATGAACTGGGACCCAGTGAGAGCTTGCCTTCACAAACTATCGAGTACGCCACATACTTCGACGGTCCGTCTTACATCTCGCCTGTATTCAACGAATCTGGGCTCGACCCCCTACCCACCTATAACACTTCTTTTGATGGAACGTTGGATCCAAGAGCTTTTGATTATGGGCCAGAGGTATGACATCGACTCCTCGAATAAAGCGCGTCATTAACTAGTTTACTCCTCAAAGACCTATTACACAGAACCCACTCACACTTCAACTGACGGCAACTGCTACTGCCCGAAATGCGCCACAACATTGGGATTTCCCACTTATTCAGGTTGTTTCTACTGTGCAACTCATCCTCAGTGCACCTCGTCCTTTCCTGAACAAGATGTCAAGCCTACTTGGGATGTCACTCCAACCTACCCAGTTCCTCCTACCATCCTTCCTGTAACATCTCCGAGTCAAGAGCTCTCTCCTCTTGTCTCTCCCAACCTATACCCCGTCGATTCCGTTGATTCCGTGCCTCCCACTCAGTCATCATCGCCTGATATTTGGGACTATATACACGACCCTTCCGACTCTAATGATGATGCGACGTGGAACTTGTGTTCCGGAGTCGGAGAACAATTGCGCGAGATGTTCCGCATTCCCGCTGGCATCCCTTTGGATCTCAGGGCCCTCCCCGACTCTCCTATACCTGGTGAAAAACCTCCAGTGAACTACGAGGCTATTGTAGCGATGGCTATATACGGAAGTCCTAACAAGAGGCTCCATCTGCAAGCCATTTACAAGGCTATTACGGAGAGATACGCGTACTTTAGAGATTGTCCTGAGAAATCATGGAAGGTACGTTCGACTAATTGATATATTCATATTCGAGTTTTTTCATTGATATGTTGTTATCCTAGAACTCGATTCGCCATCTTCTCAGCCTCTACGGGATGTTTGTCGCAAGACCAAAAGGAGAGGGTGACGACCCAAGGGCCAAGGGAGGTGTCTGGACCCTTGATCCTTGCTGCATGCCCAAGTACACCCGAGACAGAAAGCGTCGCAAACAGAATGGCAAGAGATCGAAAAAATCTTCTTTGAACTCAAGTTCCTCTTCCAGCGACGGTTACTCGCCGTCCTTGTCCAATTCGAGTTCGCCATCTGATTATTGGAGCCCTGATTCTGACGGGTACTCCGCTCTGTCTCCTCATTCAGCCACAGGCGGATCACCTACTTCTTCAGCTGTCGCTGGTCGTCGATCCAAGAGGAACAGCAAACGTGGTCCTTACAACCCCGCCGAGAAGAAACCTCGCACTACTCGGCAGATTTGCAGAGCTTGAGCGTTAGTAGGGCGATGATGCAGTGTAAATCTGCATCACATTCAACCATGATCATCCTGGGTATTTCATATCATACCCGGTCGTTGCACGAACGGTCTACAAAATTTCTGATACTCTTTTCTTTCTGATATTTTCATCTCGCTGTTCTGTCTTGCTATCCGTTCTTCTGTATAGTACTTGTATTCACATTTCACAGTCCTATCTACTTGTTTTGCTTGGCTTTGCCCGCTATGTATGTATATCGTTACGAATCGTTACTCTCTGGACTCGGCACTGGATCTAATTTTGTATTTCTTACTATCGTCTCGGTGTTTTGCGATCATCTTTATTGTGTTTTCTGGTTCTGAATCCATTTATTTTCTTTTGTCTCGTCCCTTCTGAGCTTCTCACGTCGGTAGTCTAATCCTTAAATCCCCTTGAGTTTCTGATCAGGAAGATGGAAACACATCAGGATGACCTTTCCTGATTGCTTCTGGGCGATGTTAGGTCGGGAATGAATTCCCCAGCGTGCGCCGGCACATTTATGGCGGTGTGAGACTTGCTTCTTTTTCCCAGTCGTGGAGAGCTGGTCAATCGAAAAGGGAAAAAAAAGTGCTTCCGGTGCCATCGCGGCATTGGAGTTTTCTACATTATGTGTGCATGGCTCGGGTTCGGGCTAGTATCTCGATTTGCATCATCTTTGAAGGGCGTCGGCCATCATGCCTTCGTAAGAACGAGCTTGTCGGAGTTGCGGAAACTTCAAACTCTCCGCCCTTTCCGCCACCGATGTATTGTGTTCATCTAATCCTTGCCACTGTGTTACTGGCAGACACACCCAGCAACCAATATTCCGTGGCCGAAAGTTAGTTCAAAAAGGTCAACTTTTCAATCCAGCGACGAGGAAACTCACAAAATTTTCGTGCTTTGATAAAATTTTCGGAAGCGAGCCGAGCCAATCAGGTCGCTTGCCGAGGCTTTGGGGGAGTCTATTACCGGCTTTGGACCAAGAGATGATTTGGAGGCTTACAGTTTTCGAATCCGTTTCCGAGCACCAAGGGTTTGATGTTTCCTGAAACTAACTTCTGGCCACAGAATTTTGGTTGCTGCTGGGTGTGAGAGGCTTCTCGAAACGATGAAATCGTGGATAGGCGATTGATGTCGGAGAAGCTGCAGTTTCATCAGCACATGAGTGTTACGATCTGCAAACTCAGCGAACATGCAAACTCCGCGAACCTGCAAACTCCGCGACACTGCAGAGTATTTCTGCGGGTAGGCAATCAGTAGTGTGCAGGAAGGTTTGCGACTGATGATCATGATTGCTGGCAATTGTTCTCCTCAGTTTCGTCACTGGGATAGCCACAGGCTACAGCGCGCGCGCGGCCCGCCCTGCGTTCTTCACAGGTCTATAGAGATTACAATTAGCTACTTACACCGAGATGTCCAGATGACCTTTGCCTTCTCTGTTTTGGAAAAAAAGGGATGGCGCGAATTCCGGTGCAGGGACAGTTCACGAGATAGTACCGCTGCTAAGCGGCGCAAAAATAGCATTCCAAAACGAGATCAAGGGCCAAGGTTTGTAGTATACATACCACCAGTGCCACTGGGAAAGCAAACGGGTAACACTCCTGATCAGGGAAGGACTTGGCCGGTATGAAACTTGAAAGACAGGAGCGAGTCCGGATAATCAGAATAGATGGAAACGAAATTGAGATGGAGAGCCCAGAGTCCTCTCGGACTCCATGATGGTGTCAATCAGGCCGTCTGAAATAACATGAACGTCGGTTATGAAGCTCTGGATTTCTCGAGACCATTCACTCAAAAGCGAATACAGGTTTTTCCTTCAAGCGGAGTAAATTTTCAGGTAGACGCGGTTTGCTTAGTGGGGATGATAGTAGTATGCGCATATATACCGATAGCAAGACATCTTTCTCCAACTTCGTCCAAAAGGTGCATTCTAGTCTAAGTCTGACCAGCGGTCTCATTAATAATAACAAGGTGTCTGCAAACCCAGGAGCGAACGTCCACGGCATTTTTTCGTTCTAGGAGTGTCGCAATTCGAAATTTCGACTGAGAATACGCTTAGAGGAGTAGGAAGCGTAACGTGTTTGCCAAGTTGGTCTGTTCAGAAGCAAATGTATGCGGGCTTGTACGAGTTCTTTCTGTCTCCCTTGGATCATGAGCGATGGATGGCTCTCAAATATTGAGGGAACGAGGGCTGGGAAGATTCGGGATAAAGTGCACTCTCGGATTTGGAGGAGGGATAGCAGTACAGGAACCCCAAGCTAAGAATCGTAGGGCATGGCATGCAAGAACGCTATACTTGACTGGCATATTCACCAAGGGCGATGGGACAGTGCAGCATGGCGGGTTCCAGTCATATTTACCAGCACCGTGACGGAGAAGCAGAATTTTGCCGCAGAAGAAGAGTCCAACCAGGTGTACTTTGATGCGGGCCAGCCCTTGGTTTGCTGGTCCAATACTCGGATGGCGGCGAGCATAGTGCAACTATAGCAGACATACAAGTGGTCTTCGAAGGTGGTCCTTGATGTATTGCAATTGGCAAGTCTGCATGTATCATATATGCAGATGGCTTGAATAAGTACCCCGAGTACGCTGCTGTGGAGATGTACCATTGGCACCAGTCGACGTCAACATGGAGTCTCGTGCCACCCGAGCTGTCTGGAGTATTTAGAGTCAACCTGGTCGGTTGAACCTGGGTCTGAGGTCATATAAGTATGTGGTGGTTCTGAGAGACCGAGGTGTACCAATCTCTTGCGAGTCCATCAACTTCCCTTCTGCAAGCTCATCTTCGGGAGCGTCCTTGTGTCCAGCCGTTGCTAGATCAGAAACCGCATCAGTCGTCCATGCGACAACCATGCACTGGACATACAGAAGCAGGTCTGCTGACCTGTCGGGTTAAATAAACGCACCTAGAGAGCATCCGTCTCTCCTCGCTACTACCACATCCTATCCTACTCACTGGCAGCAAGTTGCGGCCAGCAGTTTTGTGTACATCACTTCCGAGCGTCGCTTGTTGACGTTCCGTTTCCTGACAAACCACTTGTAAACATCGGTTGAACTCGTCCTCACCTTTCTTCCCGGTTCCCGGTTCACGGTTCAAATTTTCTGCCCCACCGTATCTCAAGATTCCCGTCCGTATCTTTGAAATCACGCCGTTGGTTTGAGTACTTAAAGAGGACAGCAGACGACATGATGCGAACTACTACCACACGACTTGGCCTTTTGTCCGGCCATTTGCGTAGTCCAGCTCTTGCTTCTTCCTCTGCTGCAACAAGAGCTTTCAGTAGCTCGCTGAAGATGCGTAAGTCTCTGTTCTCATTTTTGTTTCCATTGTGTCTGGTTTGATGACGTCCTGTCTCTCCTGCTACGTTTATGCAGAGAGCAACTTCAAGAAGATTGTTGTGGCCAACCCTGTGGTCGAACTGGATGGAGATGAAATGACGAGGATTATCTGGAAGAAAATTCGGGAGGAGGTGCGTGTTTTTTTCGCATGTTTTCTCTTCTGCTTTTTGACATCCTTTTCTCCTTCTAGCTCATACTTCCCTACCTCCAACTTGACATCAAGTACTTCGATCTTGGTTTGGAATACCGTGACGAGGTGCGCATGCTCTCTATATTGCCCAATGCAATCTTGACACGTTTTTCTTTCCCATGAAATTATAGACCAACGACGAAGTTACTGTCGAATCGGCCCGGGCCATTCAGAAGTATGGCGTTGGAATCAAATGCGCTACCATTACGCCAGACGAGGCTCGTGTAAAGGAGTTCAACTTGAAGCAGATGTGGAAGAGTCCTAACGGAACTGTTTGTCTTTGCATCCTTTTTTGATTGAGGATTGTACAAACTCGTTTTCTGTCTTTCTAGATTCGTAACCTAATTGGTGGAACCGTCTTCCGTGAACCCATCATCCTCAGGAGTATTCCCAAGCCCATACCAGGATGGGTCAAGCCTATTGTCATTGGGCGTCATGCTTTCGGTGACCAGGTGCGTGTCTTCCTATGCAAAGATTTACGTGGTGCTAATCTATCTGCTCGTTTTTGACAATCTTCTGGCTCTCATTTACCTAAAATAGTATCGCTCAACGGACTTTGTCGCCCCCGGTCCTGGAAAGCTTCAGTTGGTGTATACCCCTGAAGGCGGTTCTGAACCTACCACGCTAGACGTGTATGACTTCAAAGGACCTGGTGTTGCTATGAGTATGTACAACACGGACGAGGTGGGTGTAGAATCTACTTCTATGACTTTCCAACACTGACGGTTTTCTGCGCATATATGCAGTCTATCATCGGCTTCGCACACTCTTCCTTTAAGATGGCCTTAGCCAAGAAGATGAACTTGTTCATGTCCACCAAGAACACTATCATGAAGAAATATGATGGAAGGTTCAAGGATATCTTCCAGGAGATCTACGAAAAGTGTGTTATTCTCTCTGTCTTCTCTTCAAGTCTCCTCACCTTTGTCGATTACAGGGAATACAAATCTGCCTTTGAGAAGATCGGTACCTATTACGAACACCGTCTCATCGATGACATGGTTGCCCAGGCCATCAAATCCTCAGGAGGCTTCGTCTGGGCTTGCAAGAACTACGATGGAGACGTCCAATCCGACATCCTCGCTCAAGGCTTCGGTTCCCTAGGAATGATGACTTCCGAACTCATCACCCCCGATGGCCTCACTCTCGAATCCGAAGCTGCTCATGGAACAGTCACTCGTCATTACAGAGAATACCAAAAGGGCAACGAAACCTCGACTAATCCAGTCGCCTCTATCTTTGCTTGGACAAGAGGTCTATTGCACAGGGCCAAGTTGGATGGAAATGAAAAGTTGAAGGAATTTTGTGATGATTTGGAGAGGGCTTGTGTGGAGGTTATTGATGAGGATGGGATTATGACGAAGGATTTGGCGTTGGCGATTCATGGATCGGAGATGCTGAGGCATCAGTGGGTTATTACGGATGTGTATATGGACGCTGTGAACGTGCGTTTTTCCCCCCTTCCCTTCCTTGATTTACATTTGGGCTGCTACTGATGCTTCTCCTGCAGGCTAAACTCCAGAAGAAATTGAAGTCCAAGTCGATCATCTAATGGGTTGTGAAGATATATGTTGTATATTATGACCCACACCAACTATCTCATGTCGTATGCAGCCGCTAGCTGCTATGTACTTCCTTCACAACTTCTACTATCTTTATACAATTAGGTGGATTCTAGGCTCATCATACGGTCAGCTACAGTAAAAGACGTAGATATGTAGAATGTCATTTGAGCGGTTATTCGAGTGTATCTGTAATCAAAGTGAGAGAAAGCAGGAGACTCAGATGCTGTCATCAGTCCTGGGGATGTCTGCACGCACGTGAGCGTCGCGTCGCGTTCCTCCTCCTCGACATCGTCATCGGTCCACTTCTTGAACTGTACCGCCACCATGTCAAGTCCATCGCCTCCGAGTCACAAACTCCGAGCTCTTCCTCTTTCTCTCCTCTTACTCGTCCACCTCCAACTCCTCCAATATCCCGGAGTCAACGAACCTCATTTCGATATTAACATTCTTGAATCACGCGTACGAGGACTAAAAGAGCGGACCCAGAGTATGGAAGATATCTGCTACTTTTTGGTGGAAAAGCTGGAAGGAGGGAGAGCAGGTGCTAAAAAGGTGCGTAGGACGCGTCCAAGATCTCTTCATCCTTTTGGGCCTTTGAACTGATTTGAAAAGAATTTGTACGTGTACTCGTATATAGGTCCTCCCAACGTATCCTTGCTCCAAACCGTCTGATAGCATGGGCTTTCGTACTTCACTTGCAAAGTACATCGATTCTGTTAGAATGCAAGCGTTGCAACCGTCAGGGTCTAGCTCAAGCTCAGCAGCAGTGGTATCGGGTTCTTCAAATGCAAATGCGAAGACCAGTGGAAGCGGAAAACCAGGCATAGCTCGTGAGAGTCGACGGGGAGTTTCTGCTAGCGTAACCAGCAACGCTACCTCTGCAGCTTCTGCGTCTGTTGCAGCGTATTGGTGGAAAGATGTCATAGTCCGCAAATCGTTACTGGATGAGTGTACGGGTGAAAGGTGGGTTGTGTGCCCTTTTCGCATACAGTCGTGTGTCCTGACGTTTCATTTACAGGTTTCTGAAGATGATTCTAGCTTTGTCTACTCATGCCGTGTCGAAGAAGTCAAGACGTATAGACGTAGCAAATATTACGGTGTGTGGTCATTTTGTCTTCTTTCAGGATCCCAGTTAGCTCACTCTGTCATCTTAGGGGAGAGCAGAATCTCAACCAGTTTTGTACGAGACTCGATTATCGTCGGCGCAATCTGCGCGAAGTCGGTGGACTTCTGCAGCGAAGGCGTTAGTACTGAAGGAGGAGCGGTTGAGATCACTAAAGGTATGTACAATTCGTCAATCTAGCTGATGTTCGGCCTTCACATCAATTGTTTACTCTTCTGTTCAGGTTCAAATGTCAACGTCAAGCCAGCCGTCCAAATTTGCTTCTACATCTACGAAACGTCTCCTTGCATTCCGGGATTCACGGCTCGTAGACATTACGCCATATTGGAAAGGGAAGGATGGTCAAATAGCTCTTCAAATGTTGCTCGGATTAGCGGGGTTCGATGCACAAGAATTTTCTTCTGCTTCATCCCATGGCTTAAACGACATTTCAAAGCTGGACGGTGACAAAACCGAGGAAACACCATCCAAACCACCACCTTCGTTACTTGTCGCTGCGGCCCATCATCCTGCCCATTTGAAGAGATTATCTCGTTCAGTGTTCGCAGAAAAGAAAGCAAAGCCCAGGTCGAAGGCCACAAATTCCGAACCGACCCCATCACTGGCAGCTTCCACATCTCCTACGTCCGCGCATAGTACTGCAGAGATGGCTCTATCCTCCCATCTACGAGTAGAACAGAGAATGCAAGTCTCTCCTCGGGACTGTTTAACCCGTTTGGAAATCGCCTATGGCAGATTGGAGAGGAAGATTTCTTCTTTGGGGGAAAGGAAAGCGAGGGAAAAGAAATTAGCGACCCAGGAGTCAAAGGCAGAGTTGTCCTTGAAGCTGAAACTATGGGAAGTGGGTGCGGGAGAAATCTTCAGGATTAATTTCAAAGTATGTCCGACGGATTGACTTTACTTGTCCATGGTACTAGGGTCAATGTTGATCTTCTCTTACTTTAGCCACAGGTCCCTTTGGATTTCTCGAAATCGTCGAAACTCAGCTGCTGCCTCACCGATGTATCGCAGTCTGATAGTAGCTAGGACGACTGGCTTTCCTTCTCCTTGCATCATTTCGATTCTCCACTGATATTAGTATGCGCAGAATATATCATGTCCTTTGTTGATGGCACATCTCTCGGCTTCAGGCCAATCCTACAGCACCCCCGAATCGATCATGAAAAGAGAGTTTATTTGGCTGTGCAGACGCGCAGTACATCAGATCATTGTGTCTCTCAAATACAAGGCTTCAATGATAGATCTGCCAGACAGACAGCTTCTTTGCGAATCAGCTGGAAGTAGTTGTGATGTCATCACGGTCGCGAAGTTTTCAGGATCATGGCTGCAGAGTCTCCAGAGCTCTAGCGCTCAGAGTAACGGACAAGAGACAGAAGGTTGATTGTCGACGTCGAACAACATTCATGTCAAAGGGAGTCCGACGCTGAATTCCTAGCGCAGTTGTTCGAAGATCTCCCTGGTGACTTCAAACAACAAAAAAAATTTCGCTGAAGATGGATTCCAATGTAACTATATATACCCACTTCTTCTGAACAGTTTCGACAGCTCACCTTCTCTTCGTGATGTCCTCGACGATCCAAAAGTCCGGACCTCTTCTGGATACTGATCTTTTTTCTTTGCGAGAATGGGTCGCTGAAAGGGCAATCAGTTCTCTACTCTATGGCATTTATGCTACACTTTCTTTGACAACAGTCTATCTGCTGCTGTGAGAATCGTGCATTACCCAAATTTGCGTCCTTAACCATAACTCTCATTACAGTGCCAAAGGTCTCAACTCGAAGGGTCGAGTGGGCCTGATGTGGCTGACGACATTCATGTTCCTCACCTCGACCTTATCTGTGATACTCGGACTCGAATTCATCCTACTGCAACTCCCGTTGGATAGTTTCAATCCTCCAGATCCCGATGCAATCATTCAGTTGACGACGAATATCGAAATCGCTTTGGGTTTCATTGTGAGGTCAATGTGCGTGTATTTATCTTTGTACTGCATGAAGATTGATTTTCAACGACGGGATTCGTAACTAGTTCGTCATCAGTGACGCAATTGTGGTCTGGAGAGCCTGGATCATGTTTCCTCGTAATCTCTTAGTGAAGTTTGTACTGACGATGTGCATGCTTGGATCTTGTGGTATGTTTTTCAAATATTGCCTCCGAGTCTGCTAGGATTGACGTCAAATCATGTTTTTCTCTAGCTGGAGCCTTTACAGATGAAGGGTTCATTATCGCAGAATTTCTGAAAGACCCTGACAGCAATGGTGCTGGGGGGAAAGATGGTGTTTCAGTAATGACAGCTCCTCTGCTTTTCACAAATCTGGTTGCAACTCTGTTCATTGGATACAAGACATGGTGAGGAATCCCAGATTACTATAATCAAATGGCTGGCTGAACATCGAGATCATCTAACTAGGTCTCATTATCAAGCTGTTAAAGTAAACCTCGGTTCGAGCAAAGGCTCATCTACCAAAGTCTTAAAAATCATGTTTTTACTGGTCGAGTCTGGATTGTTTTATTGTGCCCTCTGGGTAAGTTTATATTGACCATCCTTCCTGCTCCAGAATGCCATACTGAGGTTCCAGTATTCTTCATAGATAAGCTACATAGTGATATCTCAACTCGGAGATGGACACACTCTGTCCTATGATGTTTATTCATTCTGCCATCCCGATCCTATCCGTTAGTATTCATCCTGAGTTCCCGCTTTTGTCTTTTCTGCCTGTGCTAATTCAGTTTCAACCCCTACAGGCCATCTACCCGATTCTGATCATCCTGATTGCATCCCTTGAACACTCGAGAGGACACTGAAAATAACCTGTCTTTATCCCAGTCTCTGAGATTCGCAGGTTCATCGAGGTCAAATGGAGATCATGATTCAAATATCTCGCATGCTGAATCACAAGCCTAGAGCTGATGTACGCAAAAGGGATTTACACAGGAGAATATCTGAGCATGCACAGTTGAAGACGGCGCCGAATTCAAAGCGGGGCATAATAATAGAGATTATACTTTTCTATTTTGTAGCAATCATCAACAGCTAGCCGCTGTATAAACACGATCACCCTGATAAAGGTTCTAGCGGTCTAGGAATTATCATTTGATCAGTACTCAGTGGCAGACAAGTGGCAGACTCGGAAAGTACTGTTGGACATCCGAGTCGAACGTCCACGTACGTCAAAGCCAGTTCTCATCGCTCCATCGTGTTGATAGATGTCCCTATTCCATCCAAACTTAGTACTCGAAATTTTCTCAAGATGGCCGCTTCAAATACACTATATATACTTAACATCTCCTGCCAGCGGTCTTCACAGTCAATCCTCTGTGCACTGATGTCCTTGGCATCTCAACCCTCCGGACCTCTTGTGGATGCTGATATTTTCGCTATACAAGAATGGGTAGCTGAGAGGGCGATCAGTTCCTTACTCTATGGAATTTATGCAGCTCTCTCTCTGACGACCATCTTCCTACTGCTGTAAGTGACTCTCGCTCTCAAATGTTATAGGCTACCCGTGCTCTTCCTGATCATCATGGATCATTCTTATTACAGCGCCAAAGGCCTCAACTCGAAAGCACGAATAGGCCTGACGTCTCTGACGACATTGATGTTCCTGACTTCGACGTTGTCTGTGATCTTCAGCTTAGAGTTCATTTTACTGCAGATTCCACTGGGTGGTTTCAATCCTCCAGATCCGGATGCAATCATCCAGTTGACCACGAATATCCAGATTGCATCGGAGTTTATGGAGAAAGTGAATGTGGGTCCAGTATAACTTCTTCTCGCCCACTTTTGTGCTGTATTTTAACGACGGGACGTACAGTTCGTTTTAAGTGACGGAATTGTCGTCTGGCGAGCATGGATCATATTCCCTCGTAACCTCCTGGTAAAATTTGTATTGACTCTGTGCATGCTTGGATCTTGTGGTAAGTCAATGATATTTATACTATTCAATGTCAATGTGTACTTGTACTAACTGCCTTTCATCTCTAGCTGGAACTTTCACTGTTGAAGGTTCTCTTGTCGCAGAGTTTGTGAGAAATCCTGACAGCAGTAATGCGGGACGGAGAGGTACCATTTCGATAATGGCAGGTCCTCTGCTTTTCACGAATATGGTCGCCACTCTTCTCATTGGATATAAGACATGGTGGGGATTCCGTCAATGATTCAATGGGTATAGTTAAACATCGAGATATAGGTCTCATTATCGATATCTCAAAGTAAACCTCGACTCAAATAAAAGCTCAACCAGCAAGGTTATGAAAATAATGCTTCTTCTGGTTGAGTCCGGACTGTTTTATAGTGCTCTCTGGGTGAGTATATATCCTGACTTGCCCCATATATAAGAAGTTGAACGTAGGGCTGACACTGCCTTTCCAACCCTTCAGATAAGCTACATAGTAACATCTGTACTTGGCGATGGGCACACCATGTCCTATGATCTTTATTCAGCTGCCATACCAATCCTCGCCGTCAGTTTTCGTCCTGAATTCGTTGTTTTCTAGATTTGCTGATTTGGTCGGTTTTCTACAGGCCATCTACCCAATCCTCATCGTCTTGATTGCATCCCTTGAAAACTCCAGAGAAAACCCTGAACTTAACGACCTATCGTTATCTCAATCCTTGAGATTTGCGGATCCATCAGGGTCGACGTCGCATGAAGATCGTGATTCAGGAAATGCTTCGCGCATCGGATCGCAAACCTATTAACGCAGAGATTAGAGCCTGAGTAAAATTCTTGGAAATTGTTTCGAGAGGCATTCCATACTTACAGGGTTGAGACTCGCGAGTGCTACTTCAGTTGTCAAAAGAAGAGATCTGCGGTGAAATTGGACTTACAACGAAGGCTCGGAGTAATGATAGTAGTAGTAGATTCTGTGTATATTCTTAATTATTGATTTTTTGGGGAACTTCAGTCTGTGGAGGTTGTCTAACATCAACCCGCTCGGCTGCTCGTTGGTAGAAAAAAAGGGGCGTGGGAACTTGTAATCTGCTTCAGCTTGCACTTGCAGGTTTGCCAACGGCAACGCAACGGTGGACGGAAGACCTTTCCCTTCTCTGTCAGGCTCTGCAGTTGTCCCGGTTTGCGCCTCGACTCACAGAGCTCACCATCAGAAATGGCTCAAAAAGTTTTAGAGTTGTATAGAAACGTAATAGGAATCATTACAGCACTTTTCATAAAGCTTGACACTCGCGCGAGGAAATTTTGTAATCAAAATTTCAAAATTTCAAATTTGGATTGTAAGCGTCGGTGGAATTGAGGTCGTAAGGAGTCTAAGGACACATCTTTCTTCATGACTTCGATAGGGCCGACCTAGGGTAGGACCCCTGCGAATACACTGGACTGACTGATCCCAGTTCGGACAAATTTGAGGCCCAAATCCACGGAATGTCTCCAAGAAAGTTCTGACAAAAATGGCGCCCCAGATCATGACTCTAGTAGGCGCCACCCTGACTAAGTTCGAACAAGAAGCTCCAGAACCTGACTCTAGTAAGCTTGTGAGCCGTTAAGTCAGCCTACCGGAAGACTAGACCTAGGTGCGCGGAAATTTTTTTAAGGTGAGATGACACAAGCCTAGGGCGGCTCGCTCCAACGGACATGGGCCGGGATATAGGTTTAGGCTCTTAACCATATAGACACTACTGCTACAGTCTGCTACAGACGATGTCGAGGAAGTCAAGAGCTTTGAGCCTCAACAATGGATTGGACTAAAACCTCTCAGCACCTCAGTAGACGTTCGGAATACGATGATCCGGCTGCTGAGACGCGTCGTGAAGCAAATGTGGGCTGTAAATTTGGGCCAGGCCTTGAGATCGCCTTTTACAGAGATTCGGACAAAAATTTCGGACAAAAATTTCTGGGGTCAAAGGTCAAAAATCTGTTTGGTTCGGCGCCGCCCAGATAAGACATTTGTGTATTAGCAGGGGTCCTCCGAGGGCATAACCTCGTCGAGTCTTGATGCAGCTGAGGGTATTCTGACGTCGTCAGAGGCCGTTAGCCTCAACTACTTTAAAATTTTTCAAAATTTGATTACAAATTATTTTTTTCTCGCGCGAGTGTCAAGCTTTATGAAAACAGCTGTAATTTCTCCTTTGACGGCGGCTTTCGAAGTTGCCGTCTTAGCGCCGCGGGAGCTCTTCAACAGCATGGACCGCAGGGCTCAACATAACTCAGTAGTCAACCCTCCGAGTTCCTGTCAGACACTGGAAGAAGACGAAACCACCCGGTGTTCACAACGAGCAACTCATGCCAGTGGTCAACCCCCAAATCGTCGTTGCGCTTTGCACCATGAGCAGTATTGCAAAATGACCAAAGCCTACAAGGACGCATCCGAAATTGTCAATGAACTAGGTGATATACCTGAGGACGCAGAAATTCCTGGATACACGGACCATTGTACTTGTTTAGAGAAGGCATATTGGCTACGGCGCTACATTGAAGCTATTAGGACAGGGAGGACTCGTCGGGAGATTCATCATAGGCGGTTTTTCTTGAAAAGTGTGTATACAAATTGCTTTGACCACCTCGTTTGAGCTAATATGAGATTCCAGTCGACGATGGCCATCGCATGCGATTGAAAATTCTCGAGGAAAAAATGATCAGCCTCACAGAGCAGCTTAGAGCGATCCAATGCCTTGGTTTCCATTTATACGTCTCAGAGAACCCCGACTTCGAATGGGTTATAGAACAGCAGTTCTTTATGTCGAAGCCAGTGGAAGCAGAGAGTAACAAAGGTCCTAGGGATGACTTGTGGGCGCAACTTGCTGCAGAGGATTCAGTGCACTGCTCGGCTAGACGACGGTGAGTCGCTGTTTCTATTCGGTTTTCTTTTCCGCTAACCGTTGAATGCGCAGTGGCATGATGACGACGCAGGACAGTACCGCAAAGACGGCACATGCAGACGACTTGGAGGATCTGATAGCACGGAAACACCGATTGTATGTATGCTCCTCCACCTCTCAGACCGACCCTCACGATTCTCCGATAGGGATAAGGAAAAAATGTTCCGGCTTCTTGAGCCCTGGTTGGAAGCCGTTCAAGTTGACCCTTCGGAGTGGACGACGATGTCCAAATCAAAGCGGATAGCATTGATCCGACAGAAAGTCCTTGAACAATATGGACGCCGAATCATCTTCTATGATCCCACTCTATCCTTTAAAGCCATTGGGAAAGTTTCCTTCAAAGATTACTTTCTGCACCCTGATTTTTCCTTGGACGATCTCGAAAGATTCTTGCACTACTATTACAACCGCGTTGGATTTGGGCTATTATGGTACAAGAATGCCGTCATGGAGGCTCTTGCGTCGTTACCTTCTCAAGATAAAAGCAAGAATTTGGCAAACCTGGGGAAGATTGGTGAGCTCTGCTTTGGTCTGGTATTTTGAACCAATTCTCATACTTGAGTGGTTGGCAGATTCTCGGTTCCCGGTACTCGGAGGATGGGTGTACAATATTCGACAACAAGGTCCAATGTCAAACGAAGGCTGGTGGGTGGGTGTCAGAAATTTCGATATCCTTCCTCTTTGCTCATAAGCCCAATTGTAGTACCTCATCGAGACCTTGCGACCACCACCCAGGGTCGAAAATCGATTTATGAGAGTCTGCAATAGCTTCGACGATTTGCACGCATTCCTTTCCTTCAGTGCGCTGGGGATGATCCCTCCTGCACCTAATGATCCGCCAGAGCATCATGTCTACCGGAGGGTTTTATCGTTATCTGGCGTTGTGGTGTCCGATATGGTCCCTACCCTACCCCCACTCAGCAATGGTGGGCCCTATCCCACTCAAATACCGGCCAAAAAGCGAGGATGCATCACCTGGTTAGAAATGGAAAGTCGTGCATACTTGATTGGCGCGCTGCGGAATGAAGCCGACGACTTCACAGAAGCTTTCTTAGCAGAGCTTCGCTCTCGTCCAGATATGTTCTGCGTCGTAACCAGGTCTGAAACCGATCCAGGGCAGTATGTGGAGACATTTGGTGGACTCGAGTCAGAGCCTCTTCCTCAAGTGCGTACTCGTCACTTCGAGGCACCACCTGCTCGCTTTGGAAATGCACCGCCCGGAGAAGGCAATTGGACGGTTATTCGAAGTGCGAAGGATATACTTTTTGGGACGAGTAAAGACCTGCCGGAACGGTTCAGAGGTATTCTCACTGCAACGATGATGAACAGCCGCGGATCATATTATCGTTTCAAAACATTTCCAGTCAAGTACTTTGCTATCCTTGATGCTACACCTGGGAGATCTTATGTCGAGCTATTACGAGAAGTTCCTTGGGCAGCTCTTCGTGCTCAAGGCTTAGTAGAAGGAGGGTTCACAAAACAAAAATATGCAAAGGCAGCAGATTTACTGGTTCAGAAGCATCGTTTGGAACGCCTGTCGTGGATGCCTCCTCAATGGAAGACTGCGGACCATCCTTGGAGCCCAACTCTCCTCAGGCTGGCAGGTACAGCAATATTGGCCACTTTGTCGGCATTGATCTATCACTTGTTGCAAGCGGAGCCTGCGACGCGAGCTACTCGGGTTCCTGTGAGGCCCCTTCCATCCATGTTTGTTCGACTTTTCCGTCCATGTTTAGGTTTGTTCGGCTTTTCACGCGCGTGCGAGGATCTTGCTTAGAGTCAATTTGATCATTTTTCATTTTTGTAGAAACTTCCAAAAGTGTATATTTTAAATTATTACATCTACGCTTCCAGTCCTGTAGTCTTCAGTGGGAAAAAAATGTAGCATTTTGAGTTTGAAATTTTCGATGTTTGAAACTTCTGACGCGTCTTCACTTGCAACCACGACTTCGTCTAGGTTTTCATTCATCCATTGTCGCCAACTTTGCTCAGCTTCCACCTGTTAAGAAGCGGTCACTTTTTCCCTCTCCACAACAAAAAGAAACACCTAGAACAGCTCAGTCGAGACGGTCACACCCTTTCAAATCGTTCAATTTTGCGAAGTCTACGTCTTCAGTCATGAAGTGTCAACAGGGAAATGATCCGCTTCAAGTACAGTTCAGGCGGCTATTAAGGAATGTGTCCACCGGCGGACTCCAGCTTTCTGACTGGGAGTTGTTTCAAACACGTTACAAGCCTAACCTCTCGAACAACAATGACTTTTCTGATGCTGTCTATCTTTTCACCACAACCGAAGTCGTCGATTACGCCAACATTCCTCAGTTTGCCGCTTTAGATCAACCCTGGCTCGGATGGCCTGCAAGAACGATGGCCGAGGTGCTCACAAAGTGTCTGCAAAAGACTAGTCTTGAACTGGAACTTGTCCTGGTGAAAGGGCAAAAGCTGAAATCTATGGCTGCTGACAGACTCCTAAGGGTCACTATAGTGACTTTCTGTACTCACGTTTTGAAGTCGTTTTCTATGGCTCACTGTTTTATTTTCTACAGGTCTTGTGAACGGCGCTGTTGGGACCGTCGACGACATTGTCTGGGGGGTTGTGCCCGATTGGCAGCTCTTTCCTCGTCGTGATGATCCACAGGACTTACTCTCTGGCGATCCGAGCACTTTATTAGATTACAATTTATTTCCTTGAATCGATCTCGTTTGAAAACCTCTACTACTTTAATTGAAGAGTGAACTCCCGCTGCTCGGATTGTGAAGCGAGCAACCCCATCGTACGACGGTGTATTGTGCTGCAATAAATCGCAGTTCTTGCCCTTTCTTACGAAAAATACGCACTAGCAGAGTTTGCGAACTGTTCTTTGGCGCTCCGGGCCATGTGGAAGACTTTTCGGTGACCTCGTCTGTGAGGTCAAAGCTGCTACATACCAGCCGAAAGGTCATCCAATCCCAACATTATGGATTCCTACTATATATGTAATCAGCAATTCAAGAGCATTGCCGTAGTTCCCGGTCCCAGGTGAAATTGCGAACATACAGCGCCATCAGTGTCTGAGATTTCGATTAGTCCTCATCTGATTATTATGCTGCTCCAGGAGGGGATACTTCATCAGAGACGAGTATGTTATCGGGGTCCAGGTGCGGTTGGATTATCTTTATTTACCTGGGTAACTATGATATAGGAGCTCCGCAACGGCTAGCTGAGCTTTCTTGAGGACAGGGAAGTTGTACCGACCAGAAAATCCGATTACGTGCAAGCAGTGGAGTAGAAACTCCTCAGAACACGTTCCAAACGCGTTGTACGCGTTTAGAACGTCTGGAACCGCACGTTTTGAGACTCGTATGTTTTTGCGGGCAAAGATATCGATGTGATGTTACGTAAGATGCTGTCCCGATATAATGGCATAGACACGATCGATTTACCCTAGCTCTCTCTTTCCTCCTTCCCCTCATCTTCCCGTTTTTTTTCTGCCCATTATGGTTGCCTCTGCTGTTCTTGGTTTCCCTCGTATCGGTCAGTCTTCTCAGATCTTCGCTTGGGATCAGATACTGACTGTCAATTTCAGGTGCAAACCGAGAAATCAAAAAAGTCGTCGAGGGTTACTGGGCTGGCAAGACCTCTGCGGACGAGGTCAACAAAGTCTCTGCCACCGTGAAGAAGACTAACTGGACCGAGCTCAAGCAGCGCGGTGTCGATTACATCCCCAGGTACGATCTCTACTAACTAGAATTGTAACCAAATTGCTGATTTGTTTCATTTAGTGGAGACTTTTCCCTTTACGATCATGTTCTTGACCACTCTGCTGCTTTCAACGCTATTCCCAAGAGGTACCATGGTCTTGGTCTCTCTCATCTCGACACCTACTTTGCCATGGCTCGTGGTCGCCAGGCTGATGGCGTCGACGTCCCTGCTTCCGAGATGAAGAAGTGGTATGTATCGATTTGGCTTTTCCTAGTCAACGTTCCACTAATCTATTGTACAGGTTTGACTCCAACTACCACTTCGTCGTCCCTGAGCTCGACAACAGCACCGACTTCAAGCTCAACTACAACAAGGCCCTCGATGAGTTCAAGGAGGCCAAGGAAGCTGGTATCACCACCCGCCCTGTTGTCCTTGGTCCCATCACCTACCTCGCTCTCAGCAAGGCTACCAAGGATGCCGAAGCCGGTTTCGAGCCCATTTCTCTCCTCCCCAAATTACTCCCCGTTTACAAGCAGCTCTTGACTGAGCTCAAGTCGGCAGGCGCAGAGTGGGTCCAGGTGGACGAGCCTATCCTTGTCCAAGATAAGGGTGCCGACTTTGAGGACAAATTTGCCTTAGCTTATGCTGAGCTGTCTCCTGTCGCCCCCAAGATAGTTCTCACCACTTACTACGGCCGTCTCGAGTCCAACTTGAACTTTGTCGCCAAGCTCCCTGTCGCTGGTATCCACGTTGACCTTGACCGTGCTCCTCAGCAGCTGGAGTCTACTATCAAGGCTGTCTCGTCCGGCTCTTACGTGCTTTCCCTTGGCGTCGTCTCCGGACGAAGCATCTGGAAGACCGACTTCACAGTTGCCATCAAGGCTGCTGAGCAAGCCGTCTCCGCCCTTGGCCAGGACCGTGTCATCGTCGCCACTTCCTCCACCCTCCTCCACATCCCCGTTACCCTCGCCTCCGAGGACAAGCTCACCGCTGAGCAAAAGGATTGGTTCTCGTTCGCCTATGAGAAGGCCTCTGAGGTTGCTACCATCGCCGCTGTCGCCTCTGGCTCCCAGGATGCCAAGGTTTCTTCCGCTTTGGAGGCCAACCGTACCTCCATTACCAAGCGACGTGACTTTGAAAAGAACTCTGACGACACCGTTCGCAAGCGTGTTGCTGCTATCACTCCCGACCAGTACGAACGCAAGAACCCCTTCGCTACCCGCCGCGAGGCCCAGAAGAAGCTCAACCTCCCCAAGTTCCCTACCACCACCATCGGTTCCTTCCCTCAGACTAAGGAGATCCGTCAAGCCCGTGCCAAGCTCGGCAAGGGCGAGATCACCGAAGAGGAGTATGAGAAATTCATCGAAAAGGAGATTGAAAGCGCTGTCCGCTTCCAAGAGAGGATCGGTCTTGACCTCCTGGTCCACGGTGAGCCCGAGCGTAACGATATGGTTCAATACTTCGGTGAACGTCTCGAGGGCTTTGTCTTTACCCAGAACGGTTGGGTCCAGAGTTACGGTTCTCGTTACGTCCGACCTCCCATCCTCGTCTCTGATGTCAGCCGCAAGGGCGCCATTACCGTCCGCTGGAGCAAGTACGCTCAGAGCTTGACCAGCAAGCCCATGAAGGGTATGTTGACTGGACCCGTCACCATTCTCAACTGGTCCTTCCCTCGTGCCGACATTTCTCGTGCCCTCCAAGCACAGCAGCTCGCCCTCGCTCTCCGTGACGAAGTCGGCGACCTCGAAGCCGCTGGTATCGCTGCTATCCAAGTCGACGAGCCCGCCGTTCGTGAGGGTCTTCCTCTCCGTCGTGCTGACTGGGAAGAATATCTCAAGTGGGCCACCAGCACCTTCAAGCTCGCTACCGCCGGTGTCCGTGACGACACCCAGACCCACTCTCACTTCTGCTACTCCGACTTTGACGACATCTTCCCCAGCATCCAGAGCCTCGACGCTGATGTCATCTCTATTGAGGCTTCGAAGAGTGACTTGAAGTTGTTGAACACCTTCAAGAGATACGGATACTCCAACTCCATTGGTCCTGGTGTCTACGACGTCCACTCTCCTCGTGTTCCTCCTCAGCCTGAGATCAGCGACAGGATCAAGAACATCTTGGCTAGTCTCGACCCGACTTTGTTGTTCGTTAACCCTGTGTGTATTTTTCTGTTCGCCGGCTCTGTTACATTGTACTGACCGCTGTCTTCTTTCATAGGACTGTGGTTTGAAGACTCGTGGCTGGAAGGAGACCGAGGCTTCGCTCGTCAACCTTGTTGAAGCTGCCAAGGCCGCTCGTCAACAATACGCTTAAATGCCCTTTAACATCGCAACGTGAACGATGTCTCCCGCGCTTCAACAGCGGCGGTAAAGACTGACTTGACGTTGTTTCTTGTTACTGTGATCGTGGTCGCGTCTTCCGTTGTTAAAAGTACCTCCGCAGAGTCGTCGTACTCTGCTTGCATCTTTCCATCATCTTCATCTTTCTGCATACTTTGCTTTGCGTCGTTTTTTATGTCGGTTTAGTGATCAAACGTTTCAACCGTTTGACGAAGGAAGAGAAAGAAAAAAGTAATTGTAATTCCTATCTCGTTTTCTCTTGTGCCAGTGTTGTGTATCCAGAAGATTCCACTCTCGTTTTCCCCCCTTGCATTTGGGATTTCAACAATCCGTGTAGCATTTTTAGTTGTAGCATCAGACATTCAATCCATCCATCCCTCCGCATTCGTACAAATACAGACATACCGATACAAACGTACATACAAACCTGCATTAGTTGCTTCATGAATGATCATTACGATTGACACGAGTTCTGCTCTGTTCTAATTGAGACTTGGGAGGAGGAGGGGTTTTGGTGAAACAGGGTCTAGTTGATTATGTCCCTTTCTTGTTCTACCACTTGGCATTTCATGACTCTCTCAAGACTTGCACTGCTACAAAACTTGCTTTCCTCATCGACTTCATCATGAAACGAGGTTTCCTCAAGACAACCAAAGGCAAAGAAGCCATATCAGCTTCTGCAACTGCCACTGGCAGCGTCCCCCCTACTACCTCTGTCAATGTTCATGCTCAGATAGTCTCAGACCCATGGGAGAATCCATGCAACAACCGGACGCGTCCAGGTGAGTCTAGTTTTTGCGATACGCGCGCATGCTGAGTGACATTGGTCCCTATCTCACAGGCCTACCTCAACTCTACGCACCAAATATCACTATTCGTCGAGCAACATATCCCCTGTACGACCAGCTCAGAAATGTCATAACTACTCTTCGACCTCCCAAACTTGGCAACAATAACGCTCAGTACCCCGATGCCCAGTCACAATGTCTCGTTTCTGACCGTGCAAGACGATTATTGACTGGTACACCAGGATTCCCTAAGCCACTTCGTCCATATGACCCTGACTGCTATCGAATTGCACCTTTACCTGGCAAGGGACTAGGCGTGTTTGCCAATCGCGATATCAAGCCTGAAGAAGTTATCTTAGCGGAACGTCCGCTCAGCTCATTGTCTTACCTGCTTCAATAGTCTTTCCGTGGAGAGTCGTAGGTGGTGAAGAGGGTTTTAGTCGAGAGCAGATACAGCTAGCACTGAATTTGGAGTAGGAGAATGTTTTGGAGAGGATGCTCGACGGTGAGAGGCCCGGCGGGACGGAGGAGGGGAGGAAGACATTGATGGAGTTGGTGAATAATCGGCCCGGGTTGGGAAAGATCTTTGGGATTGTTCAGAGTAATGGTGAACAATGATGGTTGATTCCTCGATGGCCATGACGTTGCTGACGCTACGTACATGCAACGTTTGATATCCTCACTGACGAAAAGTATGGACTGTGTCTAGATCCAAAGCATTCATCGATATCCGGTCATGGGCCAAAGCCAACCCTTACTCGTAATTACTCACATCCACATCTGAGTTCATTCGCACCACCCTTGGTTCCCATCGCTATGCGTTTCTAGCCGTCTATCCGAACTATACTAGTAGCTCGCGCAGAATCTGGGTGTCACTTCCAGATGTTCAGTTACACTGTAGCGCTGTAGCAGCCATCGGCGACCTCCCACCGAGAAGGAAGCCAGATCCATTCACAAAGAAACACAGTAACAATAATACATTTGCCCGTCCAATCCTACCGACCACTCCAACCTAGCCTACAGTCCACCCCCACCGTATACGTTACATATGAAGGACCTACGGGCCTACGTGTCGGAAGACGGTGCCTACCGAATGTATTTTAAAATCAACGATCCTGGAAGATTTACCACTGCTAAAATATCGTATCTCCCGGCTTTCTTACTTATGGTCTTTACAGAAAGAGAAAGTTGGAAAAGCCCGGAAGGCATTGAAGAGCCTATATGGTTGTAGATTCGAGTATTTCACAATACATCTCACAAAATAAATCCGTACAAAACCTGACTTGAGTTTCAAGATGACGAACCCCACGGGAACCATTGACACGGAACGACCTTCACTGCTTTCTCGCCAGTTGATATTCAATCAAACAAGTTTCCGCTAGTGGCCATATTTTCACGAGTGTCAGACCAGAACGTTCCCTATTACGATTGATAAACTTAGTGAAAGGGTATATCAGTAGCAGGACAATAAAAACCTCCTCACCCGAGCAAAATAAAGGTCTCTCTCGTCCTTTCACCATTGTTGAACGTTCCGTTCCGAGCATGAGCTAAGGGATGATATGGAATTTGAGCATCATCTTCGAGGGATGGAAATTGAGATTTGGAGACGCAACGCACGATGTTATAATTGTAGGGTCGAACGTTCCCAGAACCGTAGTTTGGGAGGAGTGGTGGATTCGCCTATTCAGTTTCGAGTTGGTTCAATTATAAGCTTTAGGCGGGCTGCTCGAAGGTAGTATTTGCAAGGCTCATACCTTTTCATTAGATCCAAGACCTTCCTCATCGGGTTCACCTTGAACATGTTCAAGAACTACTTCGTCTATAGGGTTTGGGGAAGATCGGAGAGATTAATTAAGAGTTATCGTTAACGTTTGAAAGGAAGGACACCGAAAGGAAGGAAAGGGCGACGTACGGAGGATGGCCCGACTTGTATCGGACATTGCTTTCGCAACATTTGTGAGGATAGTCACTGCATCCGAATCCGGCCAGTCGTGAACGATGTGGCTCAACTAAGTGTTCCGAGTTGGAAATTTTGATTTTTATTCGATCGGGAGTAAACCCACGAAATAGAAATCCTGTCCAGCAACAGGGGATTCCTTCAAAAAGTCCATAGGGACAAAAGCAACATCGGCTTTCGGATATTCGACTGACCACACCTACGAAAACCATCGTCATGATCGGCAGAGATGCGCAATTAGACTCGAGCACGGCATACCGTTTTTGCTTGTTCAAGCGGCTCAGAAAGATCTTGAAGAGTGACTCTGAACTTGTCCGTGTAAAATTTGGAGAGAGATAGTGCAACCGCACCGGGCCCCGAGCCAACGTCGCAAAATGTTAGAAAGTCCTTTCTGGAAGACAGCGCCGAGTCCCAGGGATACACTGAAGATTCAATATTCAATGATCGATATTGTACTATCACGAAGTATAAACCTTAGTACAGTCACAGACCTTGTAAAACAGCCTCCGAAGAACCAGAGATTTGACTGAAGCCCACCATGGATCGTTGAAAGCGCTAACGACGTGTAAGTAAGCGGAAGAGCAAAAAATAACTTAAGCACCTTTCCTACATGTGGCTGTAAACAATTTCAACGGTTTGTTATCATGAGGTAAGAATCATGCTGAGGAAATTACTAGTCTCGATAACCAGACTGACAATACACTATGTGTATGTAGGAAATTACGCACATTCGCGTTAATCCAATCAAAATATGAAGCGTTTGGCATCTCGTTTCTCAATAGATACGAGTAGCCAGTTCGGTTCCCTGCCCTGCTGAACGCATATTCAGGGTGTACCATGGCTTCATGAAGCATGGTAACTCCTTGAAGAAGTTCTCCCGAAAGAAGGGCGATGGTCGAAGATATCGGATTGGTCGATAACAATGAAAGTGAGATCCGATTGTTCGCGTAGACGTCTTTCGACACTTCACAGAAGAAATCAGGTTCAGCCCACACGGAGACCAAAGGAACGAGGAGTTTGAACTTTTATACCTTCCCTAAAACACCCTCGAGTCGATAGGAGAAGCATCACTTGACCGACTTTGTCAGACGCGAATTTGTTCTGTGTGCTAGTTGCGATATCGTCGATGTGCATCCCTTTCACCCCATTGGGAGAGGCCTCCAGGATATCAGCAATCCGTTCCTCAGCAACAAACTTGAGACAGGGTGCTTCGTACGGCATAGCTCGCTAGTATCAGTAGATATTTGGGCGTACATCATTTGGATCGATGGCAGAATAAAGAGTCAGAAATGCTTACTGACATTAACTAGCGTATGCATCGGCTGAGCGAGGGTCGTACATAACTGTTCGCAAGCGGCTTCGAGAGTCCGAATGGCCTTTCTCAATGCAAGGGCGCCAGGTTTGTTGTCCAGAGGATGGGATACAGTGGAGTCTGAGGTAGGAATTCCATGCCCGGTTTTCTCGTATTCTGACATGGCTTCCTCCGTTGAGGAATGTATGAACTGGAGGAGGGCCTCTATTTCCGTGCGTGTACTAGTATTCGAGGCCATGGTCTATGGATTTCTGTCTTGAAATGCAATGGTATAGGTTTAGGTTGCGGCGAGAGGGGGGTCCCAGTGGTGGCAGGGCTAATGCATGTTATATATATATATATATATATATATGTATATCGAATGGTGCTCTGTATTCATGGTCGCCTTGAAAACGGGCACAACTGTCCTAGTCATGTTGCACTGTGGGGGAGAGGTGGCATTGGTAGCAGGTGGTGGCGGTGGCGGTGGCGGCTGCGCCGGGATAATTCGTATCCTCGAGGGAGTCCACGGACAGTCGGACGCGAAAGGGAATAGACTGGCGGAAAAGAAAAGTAGAGTCGAGGATTGTTAAGGCGTACATGACAGTATTTCTTCCTTTCATCATTCTGTGTGGGGGAGCCCTCGCAAGTTGCTCGGAAGACTAGTTGGGAGTGAGAGGGAAAAAATTCCATTCTTCTTCGAGTTCCGTTCCAGATGCTTTTTCGTTTTCGTACTCCGACAATGAGTCCCAGGAGCTATATGACCAAGAAAGAATGATGATGAGCGATGAGCTTCCGTTGTCAACCTGAGAGGGGTTTAGAGAGAAGTACACGTACCTTCTGATATACATTAACCTAAACCTGGATCTCCCCGGGTCGCCAGTAGAGGAGGAAAAGGATTCTTTGAAATTAATGGTCCTCATCTCTTCCATAGTACCATGTATGGCCGCCTTCCATAATAAAGTCCCTTGCTTCCCGAGGGCGATGCGAGAGAAAAGAGCAGTGAAGCTAGGCAGAATGGGCGATTATTAACCCCTCAGGTGGGTAAGTGAAAGGACTGAGCATACCGAGTTGAACTTGTTGGTCAAATCGCCATGCGCAACGATTGATATAGAGGTAGATGAAATAGCGTTCGTATCCATAGTGCTGGGGTAAAATGTCGAAAAGTTCGAGATGGGTTTGTTCTACGTATACGTACTCTCGTACTCTGCAGAAAGGGCTGTAAAGATGGAAAAAGTCGACCTTGCGGTCAACATTCGAGAGCTGCGTACCTGAATGCACCTGTAACGTCACCGTGTCCCCATGTTCCTAAACCTCGTTAATTCGAGGTTTGTCAGCTACGAATGTCGCTACGTTTTGATATCCACCTAGCCAGTGACGATAGCTATTAGGAGAATATGGTATCGGAGGTTGAATCGGTGGAACTTTCTCCAGAGGAATGTCCATACGTTGGTCGATGATGGTCGTATACGTAGCGGCGGCACTTCTCCCTGGTCTTCCTCTTTCTTTTTCGATTCCTTTTTTTTTTTTTTTTTTTTTTTTGTTTCCGGGCTGTATTTTCGATAGCAAAAATGCGTCTCGACAATAGCATTGAATATACGTTTGGAAGAAGTAACGTACCTGCGGCATCTCCTGCTGTAACCCCGCAAAACCTAACCTCTCCCCTCATCCAGCCTACACCTGTCCACGCCGCCCATGGAGGAAGAGATTTTGAATATGTGAATCTCTCCTCTTACGTTGTACCAACCATGTTTATCGCAAATCGCAGTTTAAGTCTTTGAGTCTTCGAACGGTGGAACCAAAACTTGCAGTTACCACCCTTGAGCTCTGGGTGTAACATTTCCTAAACCTGTCGTTCTTACGTATATTACGACTACATCGATGTCTCTCTCTTCACCCATGGGTTTCTCCTTTCGGTCCTCAGTCCTTCACAATAGCGAGGGAGTCGAGGGAGTTACTTGACTAAATGTGCCATGAATTGATGTGGGCGTCTAGAAAGTTACAAGACGTCGGCGCTATAGCCAAGTGGTTACGGCGACAGATTTGAATTTCAAATTTATCTGTTCCTCTTTGAGGGCGCAGGTTCGAACCCTGCTGGCGTCGTCGCTTCATCTTCGGTATTCTTTTTTCTCCGTACTAAGACGTCAAGATATTCTATCAGCGACAGTGGCTGACAACTGCTCGCACTTCGTATTTATAACAAGTCGGTCCTTGAGAGCAGCATCAGCACTGAGTACTGAGCGCTGAGCAGTTAGTATAAAGAAAACAGAATGGACCTATGGGGATGAAGAAACTTTTATGACAGACTGAGACAACCACCGCGGAGGGCGATGCATATTTGGAGCTTGGAAAAATCTTAAACTTAAATGACGGATTTTGCTCGGCCCCGGGCATACTCCATATGGGACCGATTTGAGGCCGTGTTTTTCAATGCCCCAAATATGGTTCGCCGCCCGCGGTGAATGTGACAGTCAGCATTGTAACAAGCGCGTACCAGCGTCATCATTCGCCTTTTGTATCACATCACTCCCAACTTCCACCTTCATAGCCCTGCTTTACAGCCGCCTCTGAGGTTGGCCTCTGAGCTGACCATGCCGGTTGTAGCGGAGCTTCCAGAAAATCCAACCTTCAAAGACTTTCATACCTCTGACGGTAACAAGAACTGGCCGACCAACAACAACCGAGTCGTCGACGAGAACGGTAATTTTGATTACCACGAAGCTGTGGAATTGGATGATCCAGAGAACCTTCGATGGAGAGTGCAACTAGGAAAGCAGTTGCAAAAGGCTTTGTCGTGGCCGGGTGAGTGGATGTCCATGATGACGACGATGTTCGCTATGAGACTGACGTTTCTGACGTGTCTTTCTTACTTTAGACGGTGCAAACTATGTATTAAGAGACTTTCCAGAAGGTTACAAGCTGTTCAGGCATCACAAGGGTACAGCAAAATCTCATAGAAGCGACAGGTACTTGTTTGGTGTGTCTCGAATCCATCTCTTATTCTCGGTATACGTACGGTTCTGACATGAAAACGACGCTACTATATTTTTTAGGTTCCAAATACAGCCCTAGGTTTCGTTCCTTACCCGAGTTTGTTCCTCATGCAATCTGGCTCTTCAAACAATTACCATCTCACTCGTCCTCCTCTTCCGAGGCTTCTTCCTCTGCCACTATCCTAGATCATATCGAGTGGGATCATACAACTTGCGAATGCAAATATGCAACGAAACAGCATGTCGCGAAGAAAGCATCACCTAGGAAAGCCAAGGCCAAGGACCGGGTTTCTGGGACTCAGGATAACGCGAAAATGAAAGTGCCTGACGACATTGGGGCTTTAGCTGTTGGGGTCAAGAGAAAAGGAACGAAGACAGGCGAGATGGCGGACGTAGATGTGGGTATGGATGGCAAGGCCGAAGGAACCCCTGATGTCGCTGCAGTCCCTGTACCCGTATCCGAAAACCCATCCGCTAAACCTGTAACAACCGAAGGAGACACTCATCGTTCTAACGACATCGACACACGGGAAGCGGTGTCATTGCCGTCCATAGCCATAAATGCTGACGGCGACACCACGAAGGAGAATGGTCATCATGTTGGGAACGACATCGAGATGAAGGATGCTTCTCAATTAGACATCAACAACGTCGAGGAGAAAGATCGGGAGGACGTGTCTTCAGTTGAGGGTATCTGGGAAGGAGAGAACACCATCAATCCTCAGAAAGGCAAATTCATCTACTGTCGTTCTACCTTCTACTCCTCTCTGCACCTCCTCCTCCATTCCTATTGCCAGCCATAGTCTGAACAATTCCACGTACGTCAATGCCAATGCAAACCCTTCCATCGTTCCTGAAGGTTTCGCTGACAAGGTTGAAGCCGATGAAGATACAGAACCTCAATCTCATCCTTCTCATCCACCTCCACCGACCACGACAATCTCACCTTCTCAACGCGATAAAATCTTCTTACCCACAACAAAAGAGATACTCTTCCCCATCTCTGATGGCAGCTCGTCGAAATGGCCGGTGTATTCTGTTACTACCACTATTCCTGCTACGACTTCGACTCCCATATCCGTCCCTGCTATTCTCGCTTCGACTTCCATCTCCGCATCTACACCCACTCGGAAAACTCCAGTTACACTTACAGTACCCACTAGTAGCACCAGTGCTGGTCCTGTTCCTTCTACAAGTATTAATACTACTGGTAATGCACAACAGGCTGTATCAGGTCCCGATCCCACATCTACACCTGTACAGTCTGTATCGGCGTCCATGTCTACGTCCACACCTACACCTGCCCCAGCATCTCTACTTGCTACACCTTCCGCCTCCGTCGACACGCCCTCAAATTCTTTGCGTTACATCTACGATTCATCAGCGTCTAAAACATTTCTTGAAAACGTAGGAAACGGGATTGTTAAACAGCTAGGGGAGAAGTTTGGTTTCGATGGTACGTGTTGTATCGTTATTTTCGCGTTATTTTGACGGGATGCTGACTGTCTATTTTTTCTCCCTTTCTTGTCACTATATACACACAGCCAACGCAAAGTACATCTTGAAAGACTTGCCTGAAGGCTACAGGTTGTTTGAAGCTTCGAAGGTCGGGCAGAAAAGGAAGGATAAATATTTAATTGGTGAGTTTTTCTTTCTTTTGTTCTCGTTTGGCTTGACTGACCAAGTATTTTCATGTATACATATAGGCTCGAAATTCGGCAAATTTCGCTCTGCTAACGAGTTCATCCCACATGCAATTTGGCTTTTGGAATCTTTTATTTCTTTGGAGACTCCTCCTGAGTCGTCTTCCGCATCTTCTTCCCAATCTCAGCTTCATGATCAGAACCAGAGCGATCCATTCTCCATAATCTTACCCCCCTCGTCTTCGATGCTACCAAAACCAACACCGTCTTCTTCAGATCCTAGCCCTCAGAAGATATTAGACTCAAACCTGACGCTGTGGGATCATTCAAAATGTCATTGTCAGTACAGTCAAGGAAGGAAGGGCAAAACAACAATCGTGAACACACCGACGAAGACGCCGAAGACGCTGAAGAGACAAAGTTCAAAGATGGACAAGGTGGACGGACTTGGGAGCATACGTGTTATACTTGGTGTAGAGGAGATGAAGAAGTCAGTTGGGACTGGGAAGGGGGCTGGGTCTGAGACAGGTGATGGTGTCGGTACTCAGGGTGAAGACGAAGACCTGGAAGTTATTGAAGTTGCGACGACGGCGGAAGAGGGTTCGGGTTCTTCTGTCCAACGAGATGTTGGTGCTGCAAGCCTCAAGAGAAAGGGCAAACAACGTGCTTGTTCTCCGGCGCCGAGCTCTTCTGCGAGGAAAAAGGCTAGAACCGAGAGTAGTGGTGCTGGAGCTGGAGCTGAAGACGGAGAAGTGTATCAGTCCAATGAGCCGGAATTACTCAGCCTTGCCTCGGCGATCAATAGTGCACTGGGGACTCGTCAAAGTGCTCGAAAACGACGTGCTCCTGCTCGTTTCGAAGAGAATGTGAGCCCGGCAACGAAGAAAGCTAGGAAGGCGCATTCTTCAAATGCAAATGCAGCGGAAAGCGTGAATGGGATATCCTTGAATGGGGCGGGCAATGGTCATCAAGTCTCGGGGCAGATAACAGTGGATCATCAGTATCCGCATGCTAGGAATCGTCTAGGTCCGACGCCGAAAGGAACGAAAAACGGTGCTGCGAAACCGAAGACGACCGGTTCAGATCATTCCACTCCCGCCACCACACCATCCCAGGGATCTTCAATCTTTGGACCTATCACCTTCACCCAAATGACAAAGCTGGCCATGTACAGTCGAGCGGACTTTATCACTTCGGAGGAGATTAACAACATCGTCGCTGAATTGCCTGTGGAAAATCCCATGGAGACATACTTCCGGCCAGGCGAATTGGTGTTTTACTCTCTTCGCCAACCCATCGCAGGACCCTCCCAGCAGATACAGTTTTGGCCAGCGGTCGTCAGGGAATTTGGGAAAGATTACATGTACAATATCCAGCTTCTTGGTCTTCCAATCAAGGGACTTCTTTATCCCGTCCATCCGACTTATATTTTACCCTACCTGGCTACCCAGGTGTCCCCGGAATTGCTGCAGAGCATCTTGGCCAAAGACGTTTGGAACCCATCTTCTCAGTTTCGCTCGTCCAAACCAGCAGAGTACCTCAAAGCACCGTTCCACGAGTTGGCACACTACTATGGTGCAGCCTTATGGCAAGCTCGTAAAATCTTCCAATCATGGGGATTCGGAATCTTATGCGCTGCTTCATCCTCTTTACCCAAATCAGCAGTACAAGTCCAGATGTCAGGCCCAAGCCCCGTCTATTATCGTGCAATACAGCCTACTCCTTCTCACAAGAGGTTTCCTTACCTATGGTGGGGTCCCGAACGTCTCGTCATCGGCGATTTCATCAGATTGAAACAATCACGAAAAGCGTTCCAGGAAAGCACTATACCAAACTTTAATCAAGTTTTACCACCTTCAGGACCTGGAGAAGCGGTGGCAGCCTGTGAACTCGCTTTGGAGGGGTGTACTTCGAGTGGGGCGAGTGGGGCGAGTCTGAGAGGTGTCGTGATGCGAGTACGCGAGTTTTTCGTGGATGAGGTTAATTTGCGGTCTGACAAACAGGCATGGGTTATACGTGCCTGCGGGATGTTGTATGAGCTTGCAGATATCGATTGGACACCGTCTGAGCCATCTAGCGAGGAAAACGGGCCTCTACCGGATCCTCCGAAAGGGTACAAATTCCGAGCGATATTGCCTTCTACCTCGGAAGCGGTGGTCACGATGGAGCTCGTTGCAGGAAGATATTATCCTGGAATTCTTTCTCATCACATATTGGAAACGGCTATCTTGAGTAATGCTCTGAACGCCGGTCTCAAGGGATTGGAGTCTCTTTGGGCGTTGGAGGGGATAGTACCCGGAGAAGGAAATACTATGTTTAGCCGTTTGGAGGATAGCTCGGCAAGTGCTTCGACAAAAATTTATCAATCTGCTGTATGGTTTGGACAGGAGCGGAAGAGGATGAAGGAGATGCAGTCTGAGAGTGATATTGATTGGGAGAAAGTGAAGGAGGACTTGACAAGGCTGAAGAATGACATAGAATCTCCTGACTACTCGAAGGGTTCCTCATCATCGATGCCCCGTTTGCACGCAGTCTAGTTTGATTGAGGTAGAGAGCACAACCATTCAGTGTATTTTGTTGCTACTGTATCTTGACGCTATTAACACTGTTCATACAAGAAGGCAAGAGGAGAACCGAAGATTTTCTGATTACATGGACACAACACATGAGAAAACCAGCATGTGAATCATGGCCTCGACGATATTGCTGCTTCTACATCCCACTTCAGCTTATCCCAACTATCCTTGGTGGCCATTGAGATCCTGGTGTTACTGTCCTCGTGAACCAGAAAATTCGGCGAGAGCACGGGTGCTGGCAAAGTAGTTTTCAAAAGTTCCTCTTGCTCCCTCAAAAATGTGTCACCATCGTGATATCTGCACAGTAACAGATCCAATGCTACGACTGCTTCGAATCCATTGACCAGAATTTGTCGGAAATAATACCCCTGGGGGGCTGCGGGTGCAGTGTGCGTAGTACCTCTAAATAGCGACATTCTCCGCGAACTAATTTCCATCACCAACCTCAGGAGTAATATCGGTACCCGACTGCTCCAGTCATCACGCAAACGGTTGAGAGACTTAGACTCGGATCAGCAAACGAGTAGTCAAAGTGGAAGTCAAACACAAACCACTTCATCCTCGCCCTCGAATGAGCCTTCTGCTAGTGCTAGTGATTCCTCTGCACATTTGCATCAATATGGTCATCTCCAGGATAGCTATGACTTTCAAAACCATTCTCAACGTCCACAAGACGATTCGGAGAGTACTCCTACCATTCAATCTCGGTTTTTGCTTCCCCACTCTGGTAGTCAAACCCATGGTGCAGAATCGATGATGTTTAATCTTCCGATGCACAGTGCCGAACTTGGAAGTTTACCTCTCCACGAGTCGTTTGATCTATTCCAGGATCAGGGGCAGGGTGACCCTGGCCCTAGCTCATTACTAATAGCGATTTTCATCCTGGTATTGGTCAGGCTCTTTTCCCTCAGCCAGATGCCCGTGGTGATCACGGTGCAAATGCCGAGACATGGACGAATATGCCTATGGATACCATGGACATGAATATAGACGCTATGTTGATGGGCATGGGCATGGACTCTTACACCGACTCGTGTACGATGATTTTTAGTTGGCCTGGGTCCGAGGAGATGGGCGATGTAGCAGATGCTACAGATCATGATCCGCATGCGTCGATGCTTTTAGGAGGAGGATCAGGCTCGTCTTTCGCTACAGGTGTTGGTGCCAGCGCTCAGGGTTCCCAACCTCGAGCAGAGGGTTACACTGGGTGCAAACACTTGTAAATCCTCTGCTTTACTGAGGTTTTACAAGAGTATTACACCAAGCCAATCAATATGTAAGACTCCTTGTCATACATTAGTATTACAAGAGACAGAAAAAATTAGAACAACCTTGGATGACCATTGTAAGTCACAAAGAAATACCATGGACTTTCAGTGTGACTTGCTGTCACTGTATACCCTTGGTTGATATACTGTGGAATTACACAGGAATTTCAGAGTGACTTTTTGTCACAATATGTCATGTAGTAAGACACATAGGAAATACTGGAGTATTTCAGTGTGACAGATAATCACAGTATGACAAACAGTAAGGCAAGAGAGATTTACAAAGGACTTACAAGGAAGCAAAATCTGCAGAAAATTTACAAAGTGACAATCAAGTCACAGTAATACACTTGTAAGACTAGCTGTATTATGAAGGAATTATAAGAAACAGTTGCTACAAACACTGGTAAATCTTCAGCCTTACTGGAGTATTACAAGAGTATTATGGGGAACCAATCAATATGTAAATTGGCTTGACTTACAAGTGTATTACAAAATAGACAAAAAATGAGGACTATTCTGAAAGACCATTGTAAGCTGCAAGGACATACCATGGACTTTCAGTGTGAGGCTTTGTCACAGTATAGCATTGAAGAGCATACAGTGGAATTACAAGGTGACTTTTTTGTCACAGTATGTCTTCTTGTAAAACAGAACTGAAATACCAGGGTATTTCAGTGTGAGATAATGTCACAGTAAGACAATTTGTAAACCAAGTAAAATTTACAGAGGACTTACCAGAGGGTAGAACTTGAAAGTCTTGGGTAAGACTGCTCATATTTACACTGAATTTAGGGAGGGACAGCTGTGTCACAGTAATACCCTAGAAAGACTTGTGATTTTACAAGGGAATTACAAGATGCAGGTTTTAAAAGTCTATCTCGCAAGTCTCTGGAAAAAACCTGCATGCTAAATGGAGAATATACAGTGTGACAGACTGGTCACAGTAAGACACTTGTAAGTCACAAGACATTACAATGACTTTACTGAAAAGTGACTATTTTATAAGTCATCATGTATATCCAATGGACTTACAAGAGACTTGTTGGATGGATTTGCAGTGCATGTCAATTCAGTAATACAGAAGGGCTTACTGAAAATTTACAGGATGTAATACAATGAATTCATTCAACCAGGTTAATTAAATTTTACTAAATATAAATAGACAGCTCAGGCTGGACAGGAAAAGGGCAGACTACTGTGTCTGCCTTGTCATCTGCTTCATCTGCTCAGTCTGTTACATCTGCCCCATCTGCCCCATCTGCCTTGTCTGCCCCGTCTGCTCCGTCTGCCCCGTCTGCTCCGTCTGCCCTGTCTGCTCTGTCTGCCTCGTCTGCCTCATCTGCCCTGTCTGCCTCGTCTGTCCTGTCTGCCCAGTCTGCCCCATCTGCCCAGTCTGCCCCGTCTGCCTCATCTGCCCCGTCTCCCTCGTCTCCCTCATCTGCCCCATCTGCCTTGTCTGCCTTGTCTGCCCTGTCTGCCTTGTCTGTCCTATCTGCCCAGTCTGCCCCGTCTGCCTCGTCTGCCTCGTCTGTCCTGTCTGCCCAGTCTGCCCCATCTGCCTGTCTGCCCTGTCTGCCCCATCTGCCTTGTCTGCTCTGTCAATCAGCATGTCAATCTGCAGCCGTGTCAACTGCTGCCACGTCAAATCGTCTTGTTCACTCTGCCAGCCTCTGTGTCTGCTTGTACATACCTATCTGGCCTTAGTTAACGTCAACCCCAGAGTCCTCAAATCCTCAATTTCCTCAAGTTCTACCCTCAATATACCTGCAAGTCCCTACTGTGTCAAGTCCATGCGAATACCCAATGCTAGGAAACATCAAGGACCCAGATGGAAGTCTTGAGTGGATTGGATGGAGATTCCAAGTGGATCCAGATAGGAAAGAGCTTATAAAGATAAATAGGGATTTCAGTCGGAAAGACTGGGAAGCTCTAGGGAACCATCGAGGAAGGATAGGAGACCAGCTTTGTCGATTTTGCACTTAAGCTATCTACTACAAACTTGCTAGCTTAAGTACTACTTCAGAGAGCATAGGAATTAGATAGGAAAGGATCGGAAATGAAGGGAAATATAACTATAGCAGGAAAGGTGAAGGGGAACACCTTATAAGGAAAGTGGAGCTATGAGATATGGATTGGAGATGAGTCGGATATGAATCGTAAATGAAGGTGTGAATAAGGAAAAGGGAAAAGATCGGAAAGCGATAGGAAAGTAATGGAAACTAAGACTGTACTGGAAAGTCATAGGAAAGTACTGGAAAGTAAGACTGTACTGGAAAGTCATAGGAAAGTACAGGAAAGTAAAAGGGTACTGGAAAGCCATAGGAAAGTACAGGAAAGTGCATAGATCTTACATACTGTCAAGATACTTTTGTCTTTGCCTCAAGAATACACGTTCCTGGGCCCAGGTCTTGTCATTCTCTGGGTCATTTCTAGCCCTCGCAGCTCATTGGGAAATACAAGCTGCTCTATCAGCACGCGTGAGTGAGGAAATGGTTGTACAGCCCAGGTATGTTGTGTACAACCTTACATGCATACTCTACTGATGACTTTCTTTTTTTTTTTTTAGCATCGTTTCACTCTGAGCATGTTCAGTCATGAGGGCTGCTGGAAGGATCGGTGCAAGAAGTGGGTGATGGACTAATGGAAAGGGTTTTCAGGATACATATATGTATTTGCCTATGTCGTTGTCGCAATGTGTATATACACATTGTGTTGTATATATTTAGGCCCTCATCTATATAACTTCTTTCATTTACTGCTTGAACTTCCAATTGCAGGACCAGAAAAGTACCAAACCCAAATAGACAGTATATGTGGAAAACCCTACGTTGGCAGACGGAGCAGACAGGGCAGACAGAGTAGACAAGGCAGACAAAGCAGACGGGGCAGATGAGGCAGATGAGGCAGACAGGGCAGACAAGGCAGACGGGGCAGACAAGGCAGACGGGGCAGATGGGGCAGACAAGGCAGACAAGGCAGACAAGGCAGACAGAGCAGACAAGGCAGACAGAGCAGACAAGGCAGACAAGGCAGATGGAGTGGATGAGGCAGACGGAGCGGATGAGGCAGATGGAGCAGATGAGGCAGATGGAGTGGATGAGGCAGATGGAGTGGATGAGGCAGATGGAGTGGATGAGGCAGATGGAGTGGATGAGGCAGACAAGGCAGACGGAGCAGACAAGGCAGACGGGGCAGACAAGGCAGACAGGGCAGACAAGGCAGACAAGGCAGACAGAGCAGACAAGGCAGACAAGGCAGACAGGGCAGACAAGGCAGACAAGGCAGACGGGGCAGACAAGGCAGATGGGGCAGATGGGGCAGATGTAACAGACTGAGCAGATGAAGCAGATGACAAGGCAGACACAGTAGTCTGCCCTTTTCCTGTCCAGCCTGAGCTGTCTATTTATATTTAGTAAAATTTAATTAACCTGGTTGAATGAATTCATTGTATTACATCCTGTAAATTTTCAGTAAGCCCTTCTGTATTACTTAATTGACATGCACTGCAAATCCATCCAACAAGTCTCTTGTAAGTCCATTGGGTATACATGATGACTTACAAAATAGTCACTTTTCAGTAAAGTCATTGTAATGTCTTGTGACTTACATGTGTCTTACTGTGACCAGTCTGTCACACTGTATATTCTCCATTTAGCATGCAGGTTTTTTCCAGAGCCTTACGAGATAGACTTCTAAAACCTGCATCTTGTAATTCCCTTGTAAAATCACAAGTCTTTCTAGGGTATTACTGTGACACAGCTGTCCCTCCCTAAATTCAGTGTAAATATGAGCAGTCTTACTCAAGACTTTCAAGTTCTACCCTCTGGTAAGTCCTCTGTAAATTTTACTTGGTTTACAAATTGTCTTACTGTGACATTATCTCACACTGAAATACCCTGGTATTTCAGTTCTGTTTTACAAGAAGACATACTGTGACAAAGCCTCACACTGAAAGTCCATGGTATGTCCTTGCAGCTTACAATGGTCTTTCAGAATAGTCCTCATTTTTTGTCTATTTTGTAATACACTTGTAAGTCAAGCCAACTTACATATTGATTGGTTCCCCATAATACTCTTGTAATACTCCAGTAAGGCTGAGGATTTACCAGTGTTTGTAGCAAATGTTTCTTGTAATTCCTTCATAATACAGCTAGTCTTACAAGTGTATTACTGTGACTTGATTGTCACTTTGTAAATTTTCTGCAGATTTTGCTTCCTTGTAAGTCCTTTGTAAATCTCTCTTGCCTTACTGTTTGTCATACTGTGATTATCTGTCACACTGAAATACTCCAGTATTTCCTATGTGTCTTACTACATGACATATTGTGACAAAAAGTCACTCTGAAATTCCTGTGTAATTCCACAGTATATCAACCAAGGGTATACAGTGACAGCAAGTCACACTGAAAGTCCATGGTATTTCTTTGTGACTTACAATGGTCATACAAGGTTGTTCTAATTTTTTCTGTCTCTTGTAATACTAATGTATGACAAGGAGTCTTACATATTGATTGGCTTGGTGTAATACTCTTGTAAAACCTCAGTAAAGCAGAGGATTTACAAGTGTTTTCACCCAGTACAGGGTGTAGCTTTCTGTCTTTTTTTTTGACAAAAAAGAAGGGACTTGCCATAGGAGACTTCGACAGTCTTATGTATTCCTTCTCTAACTTCTCATCAATGTAGTTGTCAAGTTCTTTTTGTTCATTAGGAGATAAGGGATAGGTTTTGCAAGGGCGAGGTTCAAAATCTGGTTTCAGGTCGATGGCATGATCCCATTCACCACGTCTTGGTAGTCGTTCTGAAGTTTGTTTATCAAAAACTGGTAAAAACTGATGATATTGGGGTGGAATCTTATCTGTGAGTGGTATGTCCTCTTTCATCTTTTGGGCTGATTCTGCCAGTTCCTGAGCTTTCGTAAATCCTGCATGAATAGGTATTTCCATATCTGATATTGGGTACTCCTCTTCTTTTTCAAACAGACTCTCTAACACCTCCTTTCCCACTGTCTCAGAACATCCTCTTGATCAAAGTCTTCTTCAGTAAAAATAGCTGTAGATTCTGAGGAACAGTGAAAGGATCAAATTGGAATTTGATGGCGTCGACCTGCCACTTTTGGCTGTGCAATCAGTTCGACCTGTCCAATTGGTTCTGACCATTTCACTTGGTAATCCTTGTGATTGGTTTGTGGATTGATAATAGTAGGTTTGCATAGGTTAAGGATGGGGGGTTGTTCCAAAATACATGCTTTGGGACATCTAACCATATCCACCTTAGAAAATGACCAATCTACCTCTGGATTGTGCTCTTCAAACCAATTGGTACCAAGAATTACATCATGAGCTCCAATGTCTGTAACATAGAATTCAGCTGTCTCTTCGTGATATGATCTTTTGTCCTGAGAGTAGATACATAGTTTTTGAATAGTATAATGGCATACCCATCCCATGGTGTTTTCAGAACTGTCAACATTGCATACAGAGAAAGGGTTTTTGATAGGAAGGAGGGTTAAATGATTCTCTTGTGCGAAACAGCTGTTGATAATAATGCCTTCTGCACCACTGTCTATTAGAGCTTCTGCATCTATTTTTCTACCAGTGGTTTTGTACCTGTCGGTTACGAGTGACTGCTGACATTCTCAATTCTGAAGGAAAGGTATGCTCACGAAAGGGTTTCAAAACATGATATTGATTGTTCTTATATTGTCTGGTATACTGTACAGCTCCTCCTGACGACGTAGCAGGGGAGTATTTCAAAAATCCATCATCTTCGCCATGACATCCTTCAAATATACACTAGCTTGTTCCTTTTCTTCTCCTTCCAAACCCTTGACCTTGTTCATCATATCTGAAATATCTTTGATTACATTACAAGAGGAAGACGACAATGTTTGAGCCACTGTTACTGGTGGCGAACTGGATGACGACGATGGAGTTAAAGTTTTGGCTGCCCTAACAGCACGAGGAGGGAAGTTTCAAGAGGTATTTTGAGATGTTGAAGACCTCGGAGTATTGTTCATGAATGTCAGGCATTTGTTGCTCATGTGTCCAGGTTGCCTACATGCAAAGCATGCTTCTAGTTTCCAGGCATCAGTTTAGGTAGAGGAGTAAAGGTCAAGTTAGCACCTGATCCCATATTAATAAGCACATTCACACTTGCTACCGTCTGTCCTTGAGAAGGACCTGAGTTTGTCCTTGGCATAGAGAATGGTCTCGATCGTCCTTCTTTCTCTCTCTTGTTTATCCATTCCAAATGGAGATCCATCGCTCTCTCTCTATACTCATTGAAGTCCTTCCACTTTGGCCACGTTCCTGCCACTGACTTCCAAAGATCCATCAGAAGACCTGCTTTATAGAAATCTAGAAGAGCGGTTTCTCCATAATCTGACTCTTCTCCATATGTATCAAAGATACTATTATAGCTACTGATGTCTATTCCCTTCATCCTAGCATTCTTGATCTTATTCTTCGCAACCTCATCAGCAGCAAGAGCTTTGAAATCCCTTTTGAACCTATCCTTTATCTCCTTTAATGTAGTCCATCGCCTTTCTTCTGGTTTGAGTTTCGTATCTTCCTCATCTTCTTCTCGTTCTGTGATTCATTGGGTTCCCCAGTCTCCTCCTTTTTCTCCTGTGAAGAACAAGAGGAACAAGGACACCTTGGAGTCCTCAGTCAAGTATCTGGCTTTGTTCTGACATAGGTAGTTGTTGAACGAGGCTAGCTACCGCTTCACCTCATCATGTTCTCCATTAAAGGCATCAGGCTTCCTCCCTTGTTTGGAAGTACTGTTAGAGTTGTTAGGTGCAACATCAGACATGGCTGGTACATCTGGATCTGATGGATCTGGCAATGGAGAAGGATTTGGACAACATGGGGCTCCAGATGGTCCTTTGTTAGACAGAATTGTGGGAGAAGAAGGGTTGTCTGGCTCTGATGGATCAGGAGAAGGATCTTGGGGAGGGGTTGATGGGTTATTAGAAGGTGGATCTAGTAACGGATCTGATGCACAAGACAGATCAGGTGGTACGAGAGAAGAGGGTTCTGGATTCAGTTGAGTGTTTGTAGGGGTGGATGTTCCTTGTTCTGGTTCAGTTTTGGAGTTGATAATGGGATGAGCTTTTTGAATAGTAAGTTCTTGGTTGTGCATTACACTTGATAGGAAGGGTTTTGAAGTGTCTGTGTGTTGTACCTGTTAATACAGGGCTGGTTTTCACAGAATATGTAAGGTTTCGAATTCTCTGAGTTATAATTACAGTCGAGAGCCCTTGGTCTGAAGAAGACATGTGGACGATCTGCACAGGGAAGACTTGGATCTGCAGATGTGGACTGTCGACTCGTCATATACTCTTTCTACAATCTCTTAGGGTCTTCTTTTCTACCCTTTAAATCACCATGAGGATTCAAAGATAAAGGAGGTAGGTGTGCCGTAGTCTGTAAGGGACAGTGTAGGTATATTGTACTCTCTGAGGAATAAAGGTCCTGTAATCCTAACAACAGTTTCCTCGGTATTGAGGTTGAGGGTGACTCAGATGTATGAATAGACAGACAGGATCAAGTCACCTGGTCCCAGTTTCCAAACCCAACAATGTGTACAGATGAAGTTTGGATCGTAACTCCACGGATCCGCCTGAATGCCTACTGCATGGCTGCACCAGTACTTGGTGTGTGGTAGATAGAGTGGAAGAGGAAGAGGAGGTTGTTCGTAATCAGGTGGGTTCTTGGGGGGTTCGAAGCGAATCCAAGAGAATGGGGAAGACAGGATGGAAGGAATATGACACTTGTGATAGAGATTGGTGATGAAGGAGTCAAGAATGAATGGTTACAGCCCAATTGACACCAAGTAAACACAAAAGACACCTAGTCATTAACCAATGGATAGGAAAGGAAAACAGCACTTGCAGTATGGTATGGATGAGATAGAGACGAAAATGAAAAGAATTTAGAATTGGGATAGGCAGAATAAGAGATGAAGGGACTCAAGTAGTGAGGTGGGTGTATGGGAGTTCGTTCAAGTGTCAAGGTCATTGATACACTCAATGACAAACCACCCAAGTCACACAAAGATGAGATAGATAGAGAGCAAGAGTAAGCTGACTATACTCTACACTGCGTAGTACTAGTACAGAGCGGAGACGAAGTGAACAAATTAAAGGACTAACTAGAATCTCAAGTGGTTTATATAGAAAAACAATGAATAAGTGATAGGAACAAGATAGGAGAAACAGGAGAAACATAGGAGAAAATGGAGAAACATAGGGAAAAGATAGGAAAAAGATAAGATTGATTGAATGGAAGATTGATTGATAGTTATTATAAAGTTTGACAGGTTTTATGAGGTTCAAAGTCAGTAACATAAGGTTTATAAAGTTTAAAGGGGTTTATCAAGGAAATGCAATAGACAAGTGATCAGAAAATGGGTTCGATAATGAAGTAGAAGAAGGAGGACAAAGAACTGTAGCAGTTCATGACATTGGGTGTCTCTGTTTTGCTTACTGAGCTATATCTGACTTGTGTGGATGTGTAGAGGGGTGAGTCTGAATAACGGACAGAAAGCTCGGTGAGTGAATATTGTTGTTGGTTTGGTAAAGATGGCTGATTGATGGTTGTAGTATCGCTCTTGCCCATGCTGTGTATGTGCTCAGACCAAGTATGTCTTACTGGACAACCCTCTCAGCACTGTTGTAAGCCATTTCAACTTTCATTCCTATCATGTCACTGAAGAGTTGTACAAGACAGTCACACTGCTTGCTATCTCTATGACAAGCTCCTTCTTGGACCCTCACTCGCAAATAGAGCTGACTCATCCTCTACCTCATTTCAAATCCCAATTCCACACTGTCATCTCCTGATGAACCACCAGAGGAACCTGGACCTCGGTTATCAGAGGATATTTGGAAGCATCTCTGGATGCAGGTTTGAAAGGCCGAGAGAGAGGAAGGAATGCCCAGTGCTTTACTCAGGTTGGGTATAGACATGAACACACAATCAACTCCACCACCATCATAAGCTGGGAGCAACATCAGTCAGCTACACTCATTCCTATCCTGTGGAAATGACTCAACTCCATCAGTTCCCTATCCTTCTCCTTCCTTGCCTACTCAGTGCTCAGTGTCTGTTTCCCGGTCCAATTCAAAATCAACAGTGTCAAGGTCTATTGATACTCCCAGAAAACCACCTGTCATGCTGAAGCTACAAGCACAGACAGCTAGTCCTGTCTCGTTGCTTTCATCCTCTGCAGACTCAACACATCCTGCTGACAAATTAAATGCAGAATATGCTCGGTTGCAGGATGAACAAGTGTCCGAGGAAAGTGAAGAGGTAGAAGCCGAAGATGAAGACGAAGAAGGTGAAGAAGTAGAAGTAGAAAACAAAGAAGGGTCAAATGATGACAATGATGATGAGACTGCTTGGGTGGCTTCAACAGGCAAGGATCCATTGGTAGGCATCTTTGGGAGCAGTGCTGGCACTTGGACAGATATGTGCAAAATTTCAGGTGCCAAACGGATATCTAAAGATCCAAATGTGGTTGCTTTAACTGGTGGAGATTTGGCGAATTTGGAAGAGTCTGAAGACAATGAGGGCAAGATGCCAGAAGGTGATGATGCAGAAGAGATTAAAGGGATAATGGAGTGGATGTCTCAAGAGTCAAGCTCTGGAAAAAATCACCGTCCACATGTTCCTTCACCTCTGAGTCTTCATGCACCCAGTCCAACAGGTACAGAACTTGTCATACCTAGTTCTGGCTCAGGCTCACGTGTCAGCACCTACCTACCGTACTTGGACAAATCTCCCACAGAAGATGAAGATGACCCAAAAGCTCTCTGCAGTCCTACAGAGTCTGAGAAGAGAGTTGCAGGGGTATTTGATGTTCTTGGTTTGGAACCTAGTCTTAGTGAAGACATAGACTTGGACATGAGTGAATGCCTGTCTGTGTCTTTCAATGTGTCCTCTCAACTGCGATCTACGTCATTTCATTTAGTTTGATGATTTCGGGATACCTAACAACCATTGCAAGAGTCAGTATATTCTCAAGGCACAGCTTGATGAGATTGAGAGGGTAGGTCACTTCATCTCGCCAGTTTCATTTTTGGGTTCATGCTGATCACTTGATGAATCGTTTTTTGGAAATCAGAACCTCAATCAACTCTCTCCTTGAGCATTGAAAATCGACATTACAGATGAACATGAGAACATTGTTTCTTGTCCCTTCCTTGTGCCTGCAAAAACGAATGCTGATGTGTTCCCTCCAACTCTGCAGAATGCTTCATTTGATATTCCTTCAAAAGTTGGATTTTTCCTTCATGTAAAGTCATTCCATGTAACTGATTCAGCTTTGCAAAGGGATGGCCACCCAGACAGTGACCTGCAGTACTGTAGTCTCAATTGAACAAAGCAGTCATGCCAGATTCTGCCTCAACATCTTCTGTACCATCTCCTCCCCGTCTGGCTGTCAATGGAGTGACCACATCAGCTCTGAAAGCATTTGTCGCAAATATCAATGATGACATTTCTCCAGAAACTCAGCAACAGAGAAAAGCCTTGGAAGATGAACTTCATCTATATCCGACCGTTGGATTAAAATGTGGAGAAACCACAGACTTGCCAATTATTCCACTGTCTCCTGACCCATTTGGCCACCACCCCTCTACACCCGAACCTAGCACTAGAAGCACTTCGAGACACTCAGAGCCTGCAGGCCCTTGTGAACCCTATGCATCATCTGTAAAAGGCGCCAATTCAAAAGGCGGTCGATTCTCAGCATTGCAGGTAGGTTGCATATCTTGCCAGTTCAATGTTCTCTACCTGACCAACATTTTCAGAAATACCTTTGTGGTCAACTTCTCCATAATAATGAAGATCTCGATGATATGCCTCCACCAATGCCTAAACTGCTGTTCTTCAGCCAGTCTTCTGAGATGCAGTTCAGTCTAGGGAGGTGATGCCCAGGCAGAGGACAAAGCTCAACTGGAGTAGAAAATCTCATCTGAATTTTGGTTTGAATGTGAATGCAGTGGGTGCGTCACAGTTGCATGGACAGTTGGAGGTCTCTGATTGAAACTGGTCAGCAGATTGCACATGGTATAGATGGACCTCAGGAAGCGAAGAGAACACCCCGAAACATGCCCTCGTCTTTGGAGACAATAAAGGAGTGGTTGATGAACGATAGTGGAATTACAGCTTTTGCAACTTCCACGTCAACAACTGTTTCCACAGAATCAATTGTTTCCTTGCTGAGAAAGGTGAATATTCCACTGTGCATTGCTCGTGCAACTACTAGTACATACATGTTATTTATCAGAAAAACCCCAAGCACAAGTCCAGGTCCATTGCACATGTCCCAACTATTGCACACTTCAAGGATTTGCAATGACATCCGATTCAAGGCCCACTAGCTCAAGACCCACCTTGAGCATAGACACACCAAGCTGATGACTCTGCTCAAGGGTCAACCATGAATTATGCTCCCTCTTTCATCTCCAATCCTCCAACTTCATCCCCATAATCATATCCCCTTCACCTCTCAACTTTCCTAACTCCTCTAAAGTCCCAGACACAGCAGATGAGCCTGAGACAGACATCCAAACCCAAGTTTCCATTCATAACCCAACTTGCTTCATACTCCCAATCAGTCCATTCTATTGAACAGACAGCCTGATATTCTCGAAGTTCGTCAACCTGACTAGAGTCTGCCAAAGCATAACTACTTGAAGAAATCGAAGGGATTGACTAAGGCCACAAAGACAAATGTGTATTGATCTTTCTCCACAAAGACAAACGTGTATTGATCTTTCTCCACACCAAACTGCTCATAAGCTTCACTTTCCTAAGCTGCAGGCAAAACAACCTCCAAGCAGCAATATATCCATGTTGATGATGAAGGAAAGGATCACAATCATCTATGGTGCAGTCTTCCCCTTCTGAACCACTGTTATCCCATGAAGAAGATGTAGACATAGCTGAGGAACAGGGTGAAGAACTTTGTGAACAGCTACAAGTGTAACCATCACATTTAATCATGGCAGGGGAGTTGGGATTCTGTAATAAAGAGTAGTAATCTTCTGAAAGACTGGCCATATTAAGCAGCTTTGGCCTATATAGATGGACGACTTTCAGGTGAGGGAAACAAGAGAGAACTCAAGCACCCAGGGAGAAGAGATTATCCTGATAAAATACTAATCAACAATGGGAAGGAAGAAAGAATAAACAGATAGACACCCGCATCTGAAATCCCATCCCCCGCAATCCATCTAATCTTCAACTCTTCCAAACTATTATCCTTCCCAATCTTCCCACTCCTAGCAATCAATGAAATCAATCCCACAATCTCCAACAAATCTGACATTGTCCCTTTCCAAAGACCAGAAAACATCAAACTCAACTCTTCAAACTCAGGAATTCCAATCCTTTGTCACAGAATGAGGAAAGGAAGCCATTGATTTTGCTCCAAGATTGTGGGTGGATTTGATGTGGGGCTCCATCTTCTGTGGGATCATTGTAGAAGGGAGAACTGATGCGACCAGTTCCATAGCTGATAGAGCTCAAAGCATATCAACTCTAGCGCTTGGATAGAGCTGGTACTACCAGCGGGAAGAGGCAGAAATGCTGCAGGTCCCAAATACGAGAGGAGGTGAGACCAGGAAGAATAGGGAATGGTGCTGAAGGGGAAGGAGGTTGTTGGACAGGGACAGTGTTGATATTGAGGAGAAGAAGCAATCTGATAGAGGTCATTCAGATTAGTCACACCAGGTCTGTTGATGTCCAAAAGGTCCAATTGTCCAGAAAATCGTGAGGCTCCCTGTAATGTAGGGACTTGTACAGTAGCTGATGACCAATATTCCAGAATTGTTTAGATGCCAAAATGATGCAGAGAAGATCAGACCGTTTCTCGATACGTTTGAAGACTTCCTCCTGAATCTTGTCTGTCGACCATGGTGAATACAGGAAGTTTGGGGCGATGCAGTCTACATTCCAGCATAATGGGAGACATGCTGGCCTTCATTGTGATGGAGGAAGACAGAGCTTGCAGTTGGAGGATATGTGGTGACTGTACATATATGGAAGTCGCAACAAACAGCTGCAACAAACAACCAATTTAAATACCTGACCACTCACGCCAATCTCCCAACATTGTAGGCTCCAACCCGCTCTCATGGTATGTGTGCGCTTCTGGAATATAACCTCTCTTTTTCAATGTTTTCAAGTTTTCTGTCTTCCCTGTCTACTCACCAAGTTCCTGTTCTTTGAGGGCATCTATGTCGATGTCTTCAGTAGCTGTGTCTGCATCAATGTCTTCTGTGGTGTACGTCTTCACCTTGAATGAGGATAGTGGAAAACTTGAGTACAAAATTGGGTCAACAGGCTGCACGCCCGAGACCAGACTCAGGGAATGGAGGAGGGGACACCAGTCAAAAGGGTTTAAGCTGGTGTATTTGGTGAAGGTGATCAATAGGAATACAGCATATGCCATCAGTGCGTTGTGTGGGGTTTCCCAATTTGTACACTACTTATTTTCATCACAGAACACGAGGCCCATCGACAGATACTGCAATACACGACCAAGATCCACAGGTCATGCCCAGATTGCCTTGTGGTGCACCAGGAAGATTTTGGATTGGAGCTGGATTTTGGATTGGAGGATGTTCATGATGCCATCGATATGGTGAAGCAACTTGTAGAAACTAGGAGAGCTTACAGCATAAAACAGCAGAATCATTCTAGGAGAATTGTCTGATTTTGCCAGAGAATCTCAAGAAAATCTCAGGAATTGTAGAATGGACAGAAAATAAACCGAAAATTTTTTATACAATTAGAATGAGGTTTTTCTGAGAGTATCTGGACAATTTCTGGGTCAACCTGACTCAGAGCCCCGGACTTAGAAGATTTTCACAAGGTGTGGTGAGCATGTGATTGCCTCCCCTCTCTGATGCGCTCGTTGGTCGTGTACTCTTCCTTTGGCTCTCTGCTTCTTGCCTGGCATGGATGAAACCGAATCCCCCTGTGCAAGGTGTGCATGTCTACCAGCTGTATCTCATCAAGAAGGCCATGTCCTGGAAACACGTGGAGTGATATGGGCTTACTGTGGGTCCAAGTCAAGAGCAATCCAAGAAGAAGAAGAAGAGGAGGAGACGCGATGAAGGAGAAAGAGAGATTCTCACTGACCAGAATGGGCCAGTTGCTAGGCCCAGCAATGCTGGACAAGATGTGAGGCATGAAGCGGATGGCCAGTATGATGAAGAATTAGAAGACACTGGTGTTGGCGTCGAGATGGACTATGTGACTACAAAGATCCATATCCACCACCTCCACCACCTCCTATGCTTCTTCTGCCTCCTGTGGTGCCTTCTCCCATTCGTATTCCAGACTTCGTCCCTCCAGACACAATATATACACCAATACATATACCTGGCACATTATATCCTGCTCTTGATGACAACGACAATGACAACGACAGATCCACATTACCTCCATCATTCTGAGATGGAGACCCTTCATTTGTTCGCATGGGATATCTCTCAGCTCTCGATAACAATGTCTACTCAAACCTTTCTGTCAAGCATACAGAAGACAACCTTTCAATGTATATGAATGGTCTGGAGGCCGCCAACACTATCCTTCCAGAAAATCCTATCCCTGTTCATACTCTTGCCAGCGCAAAGCAGCATGATCTAAGACTTGACCCCAACAACCATATCATCCAATATGCTATCTGCCCTATGTGCTGGAAGCATTTCACCATGGACAACTTGCGAGAACTGGACTCTCCTTTCTGCCCCACTCCCAGCTGTTCATGATCAGGTATCATTTATTCCGAGAAACGAGACGCTCGAGGCGGTCTAAAGCGAAGTGCAGTCAAGATCATACCTCAAGTTTCCCTCATTCAAACCCTCAGGCATATGGTCTGATGTAAAGGTTTTCGTCGTTTGGTATTGGAGTTGCATATCTCCCGTTAGCATTGGAATGCTGCACTGGATTAGGGTCAAGAACGTTAGACATGTCGACGTCCATTAGGTAGAAGAGGAGAGGGAGAAATGAATGGAGTTGGGCTGATTTTACTTGTCTGTCTTCAGGCATTTTTGACTTTTTCATGAGTCCTCTGTGATATCTCTTCTACCTCACTTATTGGTGCATACTTTACTACTCTAGATTTCGTACACAATTCAGAATTCTTTTCATTTCACAACTGGGAGGACAAGGAGGGTAGTACAGGCAGAGAAGCATGCACACAGAACGAGAGCGGACCACACAGTGAACGTGTATTTGTATTTCTGGATAGAACCACATGTACAGTGAACCAGAATGAATGTTAATGAACATTTATGTAAAATTTATCTGAACGAAAGCAAACGGTAGAGAACCAGGACAATTGCACAGTATGTGCAACCCATTCAATGGAAAGCAAACGTGAGCGAACAAGACTGAAATTAAACTGCGTTAAATCTAGCTAAAATGTTCGCCTGTGCACAACTTTGCGAGTACTAGTCAGACCAACAGTCTTTCGGACATGCACTGGGGTTTGCTCTGGGTCCATTGACTTTTCACTGGGTATAAAGTGACGATCCAAGCATTAAATACTTACAGAGTTCATTAATTTTGAGTTAATAACTCCGCATGGACTGCGCGTGGCCTGCGGGATTGCCAGGATTCCTTTAGGATTACTCTCACTTTTCTCAATCTTATCTCATACTTTTCTCAATGCTCAAATTCTGAGTTAATTCAAACTTTTCTCATTATTTTCTCAGGCTTTTCTCATTGATAATAGGTACGTTTGCCCGCAGTGATTGAGTAACATTGTGGAAAAAATCATTGGGATTGATGGTATCTTACTTTTTGGTGTCCTGCGCAAAGCGCAGAAGAAAAATAGAATTTTAGTAAAAAAAATCAGTCGGTAAAACATATATCAAAGTGTATAGAGCTACCGTCAATGACGTTTTGATTCTAATGGATTGGCTAGGGCTAGCAGAGAAAGATGAAGCCAGACAGAGGAGCAAAATGAAAAGAACACAACTGAGGTTTGAACTTGGGGGCTCACGGTGGGAAAAATGATAGCATAACCACTTCGCCAAATAGCAATAGTTTGAATGCACTTATGACAGGACATATGCCACTTGATTAATCTTGATTGACGTCCAGACATGAGCCGAATTCTTGACGCCCACCGGCGTTACCATAGTATTCGCAGTTTTGTCGGATGTTTTCGTTGGTGACACTGTGGATTGTCGATGGATGGGTAAAGTAGGTCATACAATACGAGAGAGCCTAGCGCGTAAGACGTGTTGAAGGTTGAAGGCTGAAGGTTGACAATAGACAATTGTAAGGGGAAAAGTAGACGTGGGTTGGGTTAGCCAGAGCAACATGGCATGCAGATATTGATGTGGATATAGACATGTAATACGACAAAAACGACTGAAGGAGCTGACACATGGGGAACAAGGGCAAGGAACAGGGGGAAAAACTCACCATTCGGAATCTGGTTTCTGGGTGATAAATAGTAGTGCATACGTGAGGGCACTGGATAAGGATGAGCAGGAGCCGGAGGAGTCAGTGAGGAGCAGATGGTGATGGTTGCGGAGAAGATGACAGTGATGACATGGTTGTCGACGTCAACGATCCCAGTCCAGACCGAGTCTAGATATTTCGGTTTTAATTTTAATAGGGGTGGGAGTTTGAAGCTGTGGTAAAATTTCGAGGTCGACCTAAATTAACTCGGCCCAAAAGGGCCTCGTAACTATCCACTTCCACTATGGGTCATCTCACTCTGGTGTACCATACTACAGAATAGAGACCATGTCTGCAGACCATGGCATCAGGGCCGCAGGTGGAACGAAAAGCAGCTGGCCAGCAAAAAACACCCTCGCCGTCAGGTCGAAGCTTGCATTGCTGAAACTCTTCTTCATACTAGACATCCATCATGGGACTGAGGTCCCAGAACTCCTGGTACGGCTTCTTGGGACTGAAAGGGCCAACACCTCTCTCATGGATCTTATGTTGAAAGACATTCAGTCTGGGATTCATCATCTCCGGTCAAAACCCCCCTGGCATCAAATCGAACTTCTTTTCTCAGTCTTAAGCTTCATTCCGTGCTGTTCTACGGGTTTGTGCACCGGTAAGTACTATTTGACTACTGTAGCATTTGAGTTTCAAGCATGTATGCATGCGCAAATTCTCTTGAAATCTCTCTTTTTCTTTTTTTTTCTTACTCTGCGCTGGACTTTTAGGCCGGGATACCCAAGAGAATGGCGCAAAAACCGTTCTACGTCTCACATGTCGTACCCCGAGTTCATTCCACGGTTCCTTGGTCCCATGTGCGACTCGTGTCCATTTGAATCAAAGCACGCTGTCTGCTAGTAACATGATGCCTCATGAACTATTCTTGTGATAGATACCACCGTCTAACCTTCCTTTGTTCCTGTTCACCGAGCCCAATCCCTGTTCAACTGGTGTCTCGTTTTATATACAACTCAGTCACAAACCGGTAGACGAAACATTGGCTTCGCCGAAATTATCCGTAGTGTGTATCAGTAATTTTCGTTTTTGGGGTCTTTGGCGCCAAGCCTCAACAGTTTTGCCATTCTAATCGCTGTCCTCGGACGTACTGGTTTCTTTGATCCAAATTTATCTTACCACCCTGTTCGAACCATCAAGTGGTCATCCCAGGTGTCCATCTATCTTCACCGTAGGTTGACAGCTCCAAGGCAGCTTCGGATTGCCCATTGATTCCGAACCAATCCGTAGTACTCGCGATGAATCATGGAAACGGCATAACCACGAAGCTATTGATAGGCCCATCGATACGCCGCTGTCGAACACTTGTGACTTGTCCCGATTCCATTAGACAATTGCATGTTGGATTCGAGTCTCACTTCAATCATCCACTCAAACAACCATGGCCACCATTCCCCCCGGGCTACCTTCGAAAGTAGAAGAAACTCTCGCTGTGTGTCCACAGTCGGTATTACTCGGATTTATCCTCTGATTTATCTAAACTCACTACATCAGATTTCGAATCTAGTTGGCAATGTCGGATTTTCTCTGTATCTCTGAATTTGGACTCATTTACACCTAGGCTGGCGTCTGAAAGTCTTCTCTTGTTAGTAACATATTCAACATTGGTCTCAAAGTGCGTTTATATCTGCCGAACTATGGGATGATTTGTGACAAAGAGAACAGGACGTCAATATTGCGCATGGCCGCGTCGGGAAAGCGGACATTAATCACGGATACACTTCTCCTGAGAACCCGCGATTCATCCTACACGATAGTAAAGGCTTTGAACCGGGTTTAGAAAACACTTGGTCCACTGTAGAAGGATTCATTCGGGACAGATGCAGCATGGAGCGACCACTGAAGGATCGGGTGCATACCATCTAGTAAAACCTTGCTTATCTGTACCCATTGTAGTTGACATCCGTATATCCATAGGCTTTGCATAGAGACTCCCCGCACTGGATCTCGTCTGATGGAATGGAGACCGGAGACCAGCAGCTCACTAAACTCGCCAACCAGTGTAAGACGAAGTATGCATTTCCTCAATCTGTCAGAACTGATTTTGTCAAAGCTCAGGTTCCCGTCATTGTTGTTTTCACCAAATACGACCTACTCTGCAATGAAAAGTCCAAGAAACGACGTAAGGATTTTCCATCCGAAGCGTCCGAAATTCGAAAAAGAAATGCCGACGATGAGGCGGCAGCTGATCTCAAGAAGCGTGCTAATGATTATGCCGACTTCGACTAGTTTGCCAGAATACTGGATGGATTTGGGAAAAAGCACGATCTTTGAGGGACAAGTTCTGTGGGATTGCGTTTCCCGCATTCATCGTGATGAAATTTCATGACCCAAACCAGGTTCACTTGTCTGTCTTAATCCGCCAACTCGTTCTCATGCATACTTTTCAGCTACTTTCAGGGCACGAATTTTGTACCGCCATGGTCAAGCTCATTGAGCCGTTATCGATCCACTCCGAGTCTCAGCCGTGAGTCGCATAAAAACACCTTTTTTGAAAGCGAAGCTTGACCTGATCTAGCAGTGATATACAGTATACTGTCACAGACCTCTAATCTGTCTCAATGTCAAATTCCTTTATGGAAGGTATCAAAAAAGGTGAGTTAGTGATTTTTTTTTTTAGTTCTAAAAGCCTCATGGATCGTTATGTCTAGCTCTTTAACTGCACTATGCCTCGGGGCATATATCGTGAATCTCACCTTGATACTACACAATCTCTTCATTGATATGTTGACCCAGGAGCCCCCACGACCAGTCACAAGAGAGCTCATTGACGATACGTTACAAAGATACAAAGCGTCGGATATCAGGAGAGTTCATGGATTGATTCGGGCTATAGTTGATCAAATGTTGACCTTACATCCCGAGGAAAAGATTGCGGATCTGATCAGGGGGGAGTTGGGGATGGAGACTGTAAAATGAATCAGGAATGATAATTTGTAACACACATGGTAGCCTATAAATTCATATTCGGAGAACAAACGGATAACTCATTATCAGCTTTCGCCCCCTCCTAAGTTCTGCAACATTCTATGCCTGCTGGCGTTGCATATTTTCTGAGCCTCCCTTAGACGAATCTCGAGTCTAAAGTTCTCCTTTTCCATCCTTCTATTTCACCTCCAATCGCCTCGCAACTGGTGACTATTTATTTGTGCCAAGACTCTTTCACCGGTTTTTCTTTGGTTTTTCTCTATTTCACTGCGACCCCCTTTTCAACTTCCCACAACCCACTCTTCGCGTCCGTGTTCATCACGACCTTTCTTCCCTGTCCGTACCTGTATTGTCATCTTTTTGACCCATAGTTCTTCCATTTCCCTCTTACGACCATAATGATTCCAGACATCGGCACGTGTGAATATGTTTTCACAGAAGTTCACTGTCGAAGATCGGTTGAGGTTGCGCACATTGCGGCTGCCGCACTGTGAGGGTTTTCAGATTGGTATGTACGGACCGAGTCTTCTTCTGAACTCGATCTCGGTTATTCATGTTCGGGTTAGGAACATGGTCACCAGTGCTCTTCGGAAAACAAAATCGGATTCGTGTGTTCGTCGCGCTATAAGCCCACATACTTCTATGATGATGTCGCAAGAAGCTGATGGTGGCGTCAAGATTTAGTACACGAAGCATGGTTCATGTGGTTTCGAACATGGAACGTTCCATTATCCATTATGATATATGGTGACTGATTGACAGGTACTATTATAATCCTAGGCCACAGCGAATATATAAGCCCTGTACCCCGGCTCGCTCGATATATACAAGCATTGACATGGACAGCAACGTCTCAGCAGCGTCCGAGCTTCGACAGAAATATCGGCATTTTCGTATACTCGTCATTGGTCGTGCTAATGCTGGCAAAACGACGCTCTTGAAGCGAGTCTGTAATACCACAGAAGAGCCTTGCATTTATGATGAAGAGAAAAGAAACTTGGTGTGTTCCCGTCGTCTGAACATAGAAATTATAAACTGACCTTCAGGCACATCTTACAGCTAGAGCCTACTGCAGACGTAAATTATTGGAATCCTCCTAATATCTTTACCTGCTGAATCCATTAATCAGCGTGGAATTCACGACATCTACCGGCCATTTGCGTTTTCCAGTAATCCGCAGTTCATCTTCCATGATTCACCTGGCTTTGAGAAGGGTGGTGTGAAAGAGCTGGAGGATGTCCAACAGTTTATTAAGAACTGCGCAGAGGCAACGAATGTGGAGGACCAACTTCATGCAGTTTGGTATGTTTCTGATCAGTTTGGTTTCATTATTAGTATTGACTGCTATTGTAGGTTTTGCCTGGTAACTGACGCAGCAAGACCTTTGTTGGAACTGGAAGAAAGATTTTTCAAGGAGAAGCGCTTTGGAAATGGTTTGTTTTTTTCATTCATCATTTGTGTCAATTTCCAACCGTCGTCTAGTTCCAGTGATTGCTATATTTACCAAGTTTGATGACCTGGTTACGCAACACTATGATGAAGATAGGGAAGACATTGAAATCCGTAACAATGCAACAGCATTTGTGGAAAATAAATTTCGAAAACCACTAGCAGAGTGTGATTACCCACCCAGCGCATATTTATGCTTGGAAGGTATGGTCTTGAATTTGTCTCTGAAGTACTACCATTCATTGTGTGGGCAGATATGCAAGAAGACAATGGTAATCACCAGCAACAGGTAACAGAACTAATAGAGAAAACTGCAGATTCACTTGGTGATCCTGCCCTTGAGTTACTATTTGTTTCCATCCAGCAAAACAATTTGGAACTTTGCATCAAATATGCAGTCAAATAGTAGGTGTTTCCTATATGTGATTTTCTCTCAGTCTAAGTTCTGTTTACGCAGCGCAAACCTTGCAAATTTTACCTTGGAAAGAGATGCTTTGCATTGCCTGGAATGGTTCTGTCATGCCTATGTGAGCTCAGTTGCAATACATATTATGCCTTTAATCCTTGAGATTGCAGGTTAAGGTGGGTGCAATAATTTGAGGAAACAGTTGAGGTACGTAACATGTAAACGTATCATTTATCCTCTCTTTAACATTACAAGTATAGGGCAGTGAACAAAGAATGTGGATAAACAGAGTTATGTAAGTAATAAACCATTTTAAAACAGTGATTTCAACACTAATAGAATAAGTAGGATGTGAGTAATGAACAGTATGCAAGGATGTATAACTGACAGAATCATGTCAGTATGTATGTCAAATTTTATTGAAATGTAGGAAAGAGATAAATAGTTGCATAGGGGAAGACAGTAAGTTTCTAATTTACTGAGAAAAAGAAACATACTGACTTCACATGCATTGTGGTAGGAGGTGAGAGAGAGAGTCAAAGGTTGATTTTCAAGACTAGAATACTGAGAATTTCACTGGGAAATTATTTAGGAGGCAGTGAGTGTCCCTGCCTGTTCAGGGAGCAGCACCTGCTGACCAGCCCTGCTGAAAATGTGTCTAGAAAGTGAGTGTGTCACCGCTTGTGTTGGGAGCAGCATCTGCTGACCAGGCCCCCTGAAAATGTTTCCAGCTTGTGAGTGTGTCTCTGCCTGTGCTGGGAGGAGCATCTGCTGACCAGGCCCCACTGAAAATGTGTCCAGATTGTGAGTGTGTCTCTGCCTATGCTGGGGGCAGCATCTGCTGACCAGGTCCCCCTGAAAATGTGTCCAGTATGTGAGTGTGTCTCTGCCTGTCGTGGGAGCAGCATCTGCTGACCAGGGCCCCCTGAAAATGTGTGCAGGGAGTGAGTGTGTCTCTGCCTGTCCTGGGAGCAGCATCTACTGGCCAGACCCCCCTGAAAATGTGTCCAGGAAGTGAGTGTGTCTCTGCCTGTGCTGGGACCAGCATCTGCTGACCAGGCCCTGCTGAAAATGTGTCCAGGATGTGAGTGTGTCTCTGCCTGTGCTGGGAGCAGCATCTGCTGACCAGGCCCCCCTGAAAATGTGTCCAGTATGTGAGTGTGTCTCTGCCTGCGCTGGGAGCAGCATCTGCTGACCAGGCCCCCCCTGAAAATTTGTGCAGGGAGTGAGTGTGTCTCTGCCTGTGCTGGGAGCAGCATCTGCTGACCAGGTCCCCCTGAAAATGTGTCCAGTATGTGAGTGTGTCTCTGCCTGTGCTGGTAGCAGCATCTGCTGACCAGGCCCCACTGAAAATGTGTTTAGATTGTGAGTGTGTCTCTGCCTGTGCTGGGAGCAGCATCTGCTGACCAGGCCCCCCTGAAAATATGTCCAGAATGTGAGTCTCTGCCTGTGCTGGGAGCAGCATCTGCTGACCAGGTCCCCCTGAAAATGTGTCCAGTATGTGAGTCTGTCTCTGCCTGTGCTGGGAGCAGCATCTGCTGACCAGACCCCCCTGAAAATGTGTCCAGGATGTGAGTGTGTCTCTGCCTGTGCTGGGAGCAGCATCTGCTGACCAGGCCCCCCCTGAAAATTTGTGCAGGGAGTGAGTGTGTCTCTGCCTGTGCTGGGAGCAGCATCTGCTGACCAGGTCCCCCTGAAAATGTGTCCAGTATGTGAGTGTGTCTCTGCCTGTGCTGGGAGCAGCATCTGCTGACCAGGCCCCCCTGAAAATGTGTCCAGTATGTGAGTGTGCCTCTGCCTGTGCTGGGAGCAGCATCTGCTGACCAGGCCCCCTGAAAATGTGTCCAGCAAGTGAGTGTGTCTCTGCCTGTGCTGGGAGCAGCATCTGCTGACCAGGCCCCCCTGAAAATGTGTGCAGGGAGTGAGTGTGTCTCTGCCTGTGCTGGGAGCAGCATCCACTGACAAGGCCGCCCTGAAAATGTGTGCAGAGAGTGAGTGTGTCTCTGCCTGTGCTGGGAGCAGCATCCACTGACCAGGCCCCCCTGAAAATGTGCCCAGAATGTGAGTGTGTCTCTGCCTGTCCTGGGCGCAGCATCTGCTGACCAGGCCTCCCTGAAAATGTCTCCAGTATGTGAGTGTGTCTCCTGTGCTGGGAGCAGGATCTGCTGACCAGGCCCCACCTAAAATGTGTCCAGTATGTGAGTGTGTCTCTGCCTGTGCTGGGAGCAGCATCTGCTAACCAGGCCCCCCTGAAAATGTGTCCAGATGGTGAGTATGTCTCTGCCAGTCCTGGGAGCAGCATCTGCTGACCAGGCCCCCCTGAAAATGTGTCCAGTATGTGAGTGTGTCTCTGCCTGTGCTGGGAGCAGCATCTGCTGACCAGGCCCCCCTGAAAATGTGTGCAGGGAGTGAGTGTGTCTCTGCCTGTGCTGGGAGCAGCATCTGCTGACCAGGCCCCCCTGAAAATGTGTGCAGGGAGTGAGTGTCTCTCTGCCTGTGCTGGGAGCAGCATCTGCTGACCAGGCCCCCCTGAAAATGTGTCCAGCGAGTGAGTGTGTCTCTACCTGTGCTGGGAGCAGCATCTGCTGACCAGGCCTCCCTGAAAATGTGTCCAGAGTGTGAGTGTGTCCCTGCTTGTGCTGGGAGCAGCATCTGTTGACCAGGCCTCCCTGAAAATGTGTCCAGGATGTGAGTGTGTCTCTGCCTGTGCTGGGAGCAGCATCTGCTGACCAGGCCCCCCTGAAAATGTGTCCAGCTTGTGAGTGTGTCTCTGCCTGTGCTGGGAGCAGCATCTGCTGACCAGGCCCCCCTGAAAATGTGTCCAGCTTGTGAGTGTGTCTCTGCCTGTGCTGGGAGCAGCATCTGCTGACCAGGCCCCCCTGAAAATGTGTCCAGCTTGTGAGTGTGTCCCTGCCTGTGCTGGGAGCCACATCTGCTGACCAGGCCTCCCTTAAAATGTGTCCAGCAAGTGAGTGTGTCCCTGATTCTGCTGGGAGCAGCATCTGCTGACCAGGCCCCCCTGAAAATGTGTCCAGTATGTAAGTGTGTCTCTCCTGTGCTGGGAGCAGCATCTGCTGACCAGGCCCCCCTGAAAATGTGTCCAGTATGTGAGTGTGTCTCTGCCTGTGCTGGGAGCAGCATCTGTTGACCAGACCCTCCTGAAAATGTGTCCAGGGTGTGAGTGTGTCTCTGCCTGTGCCACCATCCACTGACTAGGCCCTGTGAAAATCTGTTCAGCAAGTAAGTGTGTTCATCTAGCCCTGAATGGTTTACTCTAAATATTATACCACTGCTTTAGTTGGTCAACACATTTCATTGTACATGACTCTTTCAAGTAATTCTAATGCCTCATATAGAATGAAAACACAAAGACAGTACAGCAAATCATGAATGACACTTTTTTCCCAGTATATTCTTTGTTTGTTCCTTCATTTATGCTGTACTAACTGCATATAACAGCAATCATTGGAATCATTTGCAGGTCTGTTTAATTTTGCCCTCTGATTCAAACAAATTTTCATATGAGATCCTGTGCCTGATAGCACTACTTATATGTGCTGAACAGTCTTTCTGGATCATGTCTCAACCTGGATCCCTTTACTTTGAAGCAGCATTTCGTGATGCTTGGAAAATGTGGAAGGAAGATCATGCAAAGGCAGCACATCTCCACACTGCCCTAGGCAGACTTTCCACTCGTGATGAGCAGAGCAATGCATTTGCACTGAATGAATGGAAAAAGGAATTGATCAAGATTATATTGGAAAATCGCCTCAGTATGTTATTTCTGAACACTAATGTCTATATTGTTCCTTTCAATAATTGTTCTTCAGCACATGCAAATAGGCAGTAATTGTCATCTTAATATCCTGCCATTCCATGACTATGATTCAACTCCTAGTCAAATCAATCTCCATCCTCAGAATTACTAGTTGGATGAATCAGATTTGCTTTCATTTCTATGCATCTACTTTTCTATTTGACCATTAAAAAATTGATTTGGTATGTGGGCTTTGGTAAATGGAATCAAATATTGTGTATTAGTGTTTTGTATTTGTTAAAAATTTAAACTTGCAGGGGTGTCATGAACTCTAACTGGTAGTCCAGACCCAGGGCAAACCTCCCTGAACTCTCTGCATGGTGAGGCTGCGAGAAAGAGTTTATGAAAATAGAACAATGGCCATATAATGTATCAAAGATGAGAAGTATAGATCAAATATGGATATATGTAGGTACCAAGCTATAGAAGTTTGATTGACAGATATTATAGGGTTCACTAAGTCTGAATCTGAGTATAAATCAATGAGGAAAAGCGATAGAAGAATGATGAAAGAAGAAAAGGTAGAAGGAGAGCAAAGAACTGTAGCAGTTCATGACACTTTGTAGTAGATAGTTTAAATGCAAAATCAACTAAGCTGGTCTCACATCTCTTATGATGCACTCTCCTCTCCTTTCGTGCTCGAACCATCTTCCTGATTCAAAGGGGCAAAGAGAAGGCCCTAAGAGATTGTAGAGATAGTATATGACAAGTCGACGGTCCGCATCTGCAGATCCAAATCTTCCCTGTGCAAATCATCTGCATGCTTATTGGCCCAGATCAAAACAAGATGCTTATTATATTGCAGACAACGAAGAAAATCTGTGGAAGTTCTGCAGCGATCTACCATGTCTTAATAGATACAACGGACAGAGACTCCCTCCCAATGTTTTCCTTAGTCCACCATTTGAAGTTATAACTGATAATCAGGAACAGGAGATTCGAAAGGCACATCCCGTCATCAATTCTGAAACTGAACCAGATCAGGGAACATCTACCCCTACAAACACTCAACTGAATCCAGATCCTCTTCCTTTTGTACCACCAGATCCCCTACCAGATCCATCTTCTAATAACCTGCTGACTCCTCCCAAAAATCCTTCTCCTGATCCATCAGAACCAAATGACCCTTCTTCTCCCACGATTCCATCTACCAAAGGACCATCTGTAGCCCCTTGTCATCTGCCCCCTTCTCCTTCTCTAGATCCATCAGATCCAGATGATTCAGCTATGTCTGATGTAGCGCCTAATGACTCTAATAGTACTTCCAAACGAGGAAGGAAACCTGACACCTTTAATGTAGAATGTGATGAGGCAAAGCAGTGGTTAGCTTTGTTTAACAACTACCTACATCAGAACAAGGCCAAATACTTGACTGAGGAGTCCAAGGTGTCCTTATTCCTCTCGTTCTTCACAGGAGAAAAGGAGGAGATTGGGCAACTCAACAAATCACAGAACAAGAAGATGGTGAGGAAGATGAGAAAGTTAAACCAGAAGGCAGGTGATGGACAACATTAAAGGAGATAAAGGACAGATTTAAGAAGGACTTCAAAGCCCTTGCTGCTGATGAGGTTGCACAATCTAAAATCAAGAATGCTAGGATGAAGAGAACAGACATTAGTAGCTACAATGGTATCTTCAATACATACAGGGAAGAGTCGGACTACAGAGAAACGGCTCAGGTCTTCCAAAGGATCTTTGGAAGTTGGTGGGGCAAACGTGGCCGAAGTGGAAGGACCGGGGCAGACGGGGCAGACGGGGCAGACGAGACAGATGAGGCAGACAAGGCAGACGGGGCAGACAGGGCAGACAAGGCAGACAAGGCAGACGGGGCAGACGGAGCAGATGAGGCAGACGGAGCAGACAAGGCAGATGGGGCAGACAAGGCAGACGGGGCAGACAAGGTAGACAAGGCAGATGGGGCAGATATAACAGACTGAGCAGACGAAGCAGATGACAAGGCAGACACAGTAGTCTGCCCTTCTCCTGTCCAGCCTGAGTTGTCTATTTATATTTAGTAAAATTTAATTAACCTGGTTGAATGAATTCATTGTATTACATCCTGTAAATTTTCAGTAAGCCCTTCTGTATTACTTAATTGACATGCACTGCAAATCCATCCAACAAGTCTCTTGTAAGTCCATTGGATATACATGATGACTTACAAAATAGTCACTTTTCAGTAAAGTCATTGTAATGTCTTGTGACTTACAAGTGTCTTACTGTGACCAGTCTGTCACACTGTATATTCTCCATTTAGCATGCAGGTTTTTTCCAGAGACTTACGAGATAGACTTTTAAAACCTGCATCTTGTAATTCCCTTGTAAAATCACAAGTCTTTCTAGGGTATTACTGTGACACAGCTGTCCCTCCGTAAATTCAGTGTAAATATGAGCAGTCTTACCCAAGACTTTCAAGTTCTACCTTCTGGTAAGTCCTCTGTAAATTTTACTTGGTTTACAAATTGTCTTACTGTGACATTATCTCACACTGAAATACCCTGGTATTTCAGTTCTGTTTTACAAGAAGACATACTGTGACAAAAAAGTCACCTTGTAATTCCACTGTATGCTCTTCAATGCTATACTGTGACAAAGCCTCACACTGAAAGTCCATGGTATGTCCTTGCAGCTTACAATGGTCTTTCAGAATAGTCCTCATTTTTTGTCTATTTTGTAATACACTTGTAAGTCAAGCCAATTTACATATTGATTGGTTCCCCATAATACTCTTGTAATACTCCAGTAAGGCTGAGGATTTACCAGTGTTTGTAGCAAATCTTTCTTGTAATTCCTTCATAATACAGCTAGTCTTACAAGTGTATTACTGTGACTTGATTGTCACTTTGTAAATTTCCTGCAGATTTTGCTTCCTTGTAAGTCCTTTGTAAATCTCTCTTGCCTTACTGTTTGTCATACTGTGATTATCTGTCACACTGAAATACTCCAGTATTTCCTATGTGTCTTACTACATGACATATTGTGACAAAAAGTCACCCTGAAATTCCTGTGTAATTCCACAGTATATCCACCAAGGGTATACAGTGACAGCAAGTCACACTGAAAGTCCATGGTATTTCTTTATGACTTACAATGGTCATACAAGGTTGTTCTAATTTTTTCTGTCTCTTGTAATACTAATGTATGACAAGGAGTCTTACATATTGATTGGCTTGGTGTAATACTCTTGTAAAACCTCAGTAAAGCAGAGGATTTACAAGTGTTTGCACCCAGTGTTATGAGTCTTCTACTACAGCTCATGGGCATGGGCTTTGGATGCCAGCTATCGGTCACGCAGGGGCTGGCGCTGAATTTTCAGGCGGAGTATCCGGGTCGTATGTCGGGGCCGACAGCGAGGGAGCCAGTGGCCATGAAGAGCAGCTGCAGGGATCGATGTACTCGAGGCATATCATGGCAGACCGGTCATCTAGTACGATAGGAATGGGAAGTTCTGGTGAGCAACAAATCTCCTCTTACGATTTGGCTTCGGTATCTATGCATCATGTACCTTGTCTGATGCCTTTTCAGATACAGAAAATGCTAGTACGAATAGTTCACAAATCTCTGGATCTACTGCATTTACTAACAAGTCAGTGGTTTTTTTTTTTGTACTAGGATAACGGAAGCTCACACCTCTCAATTTTTCTATATCATCTTAGCGCAAACTGGCAAGATTGGAGTCGGTATATGTCCGGTATAGATGACTTGATGCAGGCGACGAATCCAAATGTAATACCTGATGATATGCGGTGAATTGTAGTCGTACAGACATTCTTATTTATCAACTTTATTCAAATTATCCAACCGGCCGCCTACCACCGACTGACTTTCCCTCAGACTTCCTCTCGATGTTGATGGATGTGATCGAGGTCCTCGAAGGTGCAAGAAGTAGATTATCTGTCACTATTTACGCGCGAATAGGGGCTCGCCACTCAATTTGACGCGGAGATTGAAAACGGTAAATCCCTTTTGAAAGTTGGAACTGGGAACGCGTCTGTTTCTTCATCTCCATCTCGCTGGTTCGAGGCTCAGGATCTGCTCTGGAAGCTGCCCATCTTACTACTACATCCATTTTCATCCTATCCTACCAAATGGGTTTCTCTCTATACAGCGCTCACCACCCATTATCTCACTATCCCCGCCAATATGTGGTCCAACATGCTCTGGTCGTTCCTCAGGCTCCAATTGTCTTTGAAGTTGAAAGTGAAGATGTAGGACAGAGCGGAGATGGGAATGACAATCAAGTCGTTTATGAGCAAGCTCAGCAGCAGCGGATCGAGCAGACTACTTCGTCCGAATCAACTGCTCAGAGCGGTCAACCAAATTCCACGCAGAGTAGTCTGGACGCGTCAAGCACAGTTCCGCCTTCGACGTCTTCGGACTCTCATCCTACAGAATCCGTCTCCTCGGCTGATGTCACGGAAACACCTTCCACGGTTGTGGAGACGTCTTCGAGTGCAAGTATTCCAGCTTCAACGACCCACTCCTCATCGAGTCCTTCTTCAACGACTCATCACACATCAAGACCCTCTGCCAGCAGCAGCTCTGATGCTTTAACAGTCGCTCAAACAGCCGGTGTACCTACAGAGCTATTATCCCTACTCTCAGCCTTTCCTTCTCTTCACACCCAAATCTCTGTGAGCCAACCACCCAAGGCGTTCACCACTACCGTCGCTATATCTTCTTTTGCATCTTCCCCTTCTACGTCCTCCTCTTCCAATTCCTCCACTCAAAACAGCAACAGCACCTACAGCCGCTCATCCTTCACTCACAGCTCTCCTTTCTACGTCGGAATCGTCCTCGCCGTTGTTGCCTTCATAGCCTGTGTAACTGCGTTCGTCTCCTGGTGGCTCGGCCTAAGACGTGCAAGGCGGAAGCGAAAGCTGAGGGATGTCGATGTACCTTGGGTGACAGATTCACATGTATCTGACGTCACGGATGAGAAAGAGAGTGCGTTTGACGGGGATAGCGTAGAAAAGGGAGAAGGTGGAGGTTTGGGTTCTGGCTTGGTTTTGAGTTCAGAATCACATCATTGGGAGCCTAGAGGAGATAGAGATGTCGGAGAACCGAAGAGGACGAAGAGTTTCATTGAGAAGGCTTGCTCGCCTGTCAAGAGACGGCCTTTGCCTATCTTGACGGTTCCTTCGCCTCCTCCGTTTGCCGCTGGTGCTGGGGTTGGGTTTGGTAATGCCATGCCTCATGTATGTCTGTTTTTTCTTCTTCGACAACTTATTGTAGCTGACTAGATCAAATTTTTTAAATACTTTTCTTCATACAGCCTCCGTACCCTCCATCATCTGCTTCTGCCTCTGCAAACGAATTTGACACCAGCTATGGTCAACTTTCGTCCTTTTGGTCAACTCCGGTCAATCTCAGCCATATGGCTGGAATAACACCCTATCATGTCTATCCTCGACCTCCTCGACCTTCCTATTCCCATTCTTTCTCCTATTCGTCCTCCAAGATATCGTTGAATGGGTACTCTTCGGACAGGGAAGGGTATACCTATTTCAACCTCCCAGCGTCAACTTCTGCCTCTGCCTCTCCTTCAAAGACATCCGCTAATGGATATTATTCTCAATCTCATCCCCACGTTTATCCCCATGTCCATCTCATGGAAAGCCAAGCCTATCCTCTGCCTCTCCCTATATTGGATGCACGAGTCCATATGCACCCTGGTCCGGGACACGTTTTTGGTAGACCTCTTCCTCCAGTACCGCTTCCTGAGCCTCAATGGGTTCAATCAGGAGGAGTAACTGAAGGACGAAGAGGTATACCGTCGTCATATACCTACTCAGGCTCCCTTGGAACAGCCTTGAGGATGAGAGCGGGTTCGGTACCCGTATTGCCAGCACTAGCAAAAGCTCAGCAACATGGACAGACGGGAGACGTCTTTGGAACACCTAGGGAGAAGAAGATACGACCGAGGTATATGAGTCTGGATCCTCAGCAGCCTAGTCAAAGCCGTGGCCGCCTAGAGGATACGGGTACTCTGGACACTGACAGGTTACCCACTCCGCGTTTTACAATGCCGGCTGCCAGTGCGGTATCAATTTCGGGCTCGGTTCCGGGTTCTACTGGTACAGAGGCAGAGGATAATTTGACCAGGTTACCCGAAAGGGCTAGGACGAGGACTAGTGCTACGACTAGGGAGAGGAGAGATAGTTTGAGGCGGGGGTGGGACTTGAAGGATTTGGGACCTCAGCCTATTGAAGGAGGTAAGGATGTGTAGTAAGAGTTGAGGGACACATCAGTAAAAGGGCAAATCTCCTTTTGTAGCCTTTTATGATCTTTTTTAGGACTTTTATCTGTATCCCCGAACTTTTAAAAGCCAGGTCCGGTTTCTTTTAAAAGTCCAATTTACTTTTCAAAGGACGGAAAAGCCTACGTTCAAGTTCAAATCAAAGTACATTAAAAGTATCAGTAAAGTATCGGAATTCGACCAATAAATGACCATTAGCGCCGCTGCTTCTACCATGTTGGCCCTTCTCAACGCTACTCAACGCTAGCCGTGCCCACTACAAAAGAAAACACATTAACACCTGAAGTTTCAGAAAGAAAGCAGACCCGAGTCATACCTTCCTCTTCCATTTCCTCATCGTCCTCGCTGCTAGTGGAGTCCGCATCATTGACGCCGTCATCAACAACCTCGGACTCGGAAACGTCATCTGCATCCTCATCCTCACCCACTGCGCTGGCGGCCGCAGCCGTTTTCGTCGTCTCGGAAACGTCATTGCCTGCACTCTCATCCTTGTCCACTGCACTGGCGGCTGTGACAGTTTTCGTCGTCTCTTCGCCAATATCCTTCGTTTCAGTTTCCTGGGGTCCACCACCTTTGCCGTCGCGATTGGTGTGCTCTCTAAAAAAGTCGGGGTCTTCATCTGGCATCGTCCAGTCTTCGTCAGAGTCGATTGGTTCCTCGGTAGGTGACGTTGTAGCTGGTTTTGACACATTCTTGACCGTTGTACAAGCTTGTGCAGCTTCGATTATTTGGTCCCATTGAGCGGAGCTGACTCGAGCAGTATTTGTCGATGGATTCTCGCCGAAAATCCAGTGGAGCTGCGAAGTAGTCTTCTGGTGGACCTTCTTACCATCCAGATTGACAAATCGGTCACCCCAGACCTGCTGCGAGAAGTATCTGTCTTGGCCATGGGGAATGATCCTGACACCAGATTCGTTGAAAGTGAGTGCACGTTGGACCTGTAAATGTAATATGAGCTACAAAAAACAACCAGATAGCAATCACCAACTGCCTGAATTGAGAGGACAATGGCGCCAACGGGCCTCATGTCAAGACGGTCTTCTTTGGCGATGGTTTTGATGCTCTTGAGATGCTCGGATAGCGTTTTTGCAATTAGGTAAGACTGGAATGGGCCCTGGTAAGAACGTTGTTAGCAGACAGAGAACAGTGGTACAAAAAAGGACGCACTCCGTAGTATGTTTTACCATCCTTCTTCATAACGTTAAGGTAATAGAATGACCGACACTTGTAATTGCCTTCGAGCTGATGGGCGATGTAAGCCTTGCGCTCATCGGGTGATTCGAGATGTTGCCTCTTGAAGACTTCTTCGAGTGCGGCAAGAGCAGTCTTGGCAAATGTGTTGCGCCAGCTGCTTAACTGTTGGTCAACCTGTAAGATAAGTAATCAGCAATACCCAATACTCATAGAGAGAAATGCGTGATATACCAGAGTTTTGATAGTCTGGTCCTTGTTGAGCTCTGCAAATTGATGGAGCAGGGTCTCCGACATGACACTAGCCCATAGCTCTGCCAAATCATCCACATTTGGTCCAGTCCAGGCCGTGATACAGCCAGTGTATTCGATAATGACGGGCATGAAGGTTTTTGAGAATGCAGTTTTGACAGGTCCTGGAAGATCAGCCAAGCGAACTTGTTTGCGCTTTCGAGCAGGGGTAACGAGGCCTTGTACTGATGTAGTAGGTTCAATCTTGACGATGGTGGACTGCTATAATGGCATGTAAGTTAGAGAACCCTAAAGAGAAGTGATGTAGCACACCGGGACAACAGCTGAAACTGTTTTCATTTTCAATGGCTTGGAACCAGATTTAACGGTGGTCTCCCGCTCATCATGCCCTTCAATCTCATCACCAAATCCTCCCGACACGTATTCCGCACCATCTGGTTGTGTAATTGTAGTCGCAGCCTGATTAGATATGTCTCCGCCGAAGATGCTACTAGTAGTGATGTTGTTCAGGGTGTCATTGGACACTGTGTTCGTGCTAGATTTGAAACCTTGGAGGATGAGCTTCTTCTTCTTTTTGGGAGGCTCGGTTACAGTGCTAAGATGGTAGACGTTGAAAGGTAGTAGAGACAAAATGAAGTCACAAGACAGCCTTCCAAATACAGTAAGTCAAACGTACACGCTTGCTTCAGACGCCGTTGAGACGCGTTTTTGACCAACTTCTGCTCGCAGCTCTCCTTTCTTCTTCTTTTTGACAGGTTTGGCCTCGTATCCAGAGTCGTCCAAGCCCTCTGCAGCTTGCTCATCATCTTCAAGGTCCTCAATGTCACACTGCGATGGCGACTTGTTTGGAGTGGTAGAGGTGGTGGTGGGACTCGAAAGACTCGCAGATGTCCTAGCAGTTGATGTAGCTATGGAAGGTATGTAACATGTCAGACTATAGCAGTGCCATGATAAGTACTCACCAGGTGCAGTCCGTTTTCGTTTAGTTTGGGGGGTTTGTGCTGTGGTAGATGTATTCTTGGCCTTCGAGTCTCTGTCACCAGCCAGTTGTTCTGCAATAACAGATCTTTCAAAATTCTGTCTCGAAAACAGCAAGTGCTTACCTGACTCTTCAGCTGCCTGTTCTGTGTCCTTGGGGTCTGCTAACATGCCCAGTCAGTCTCAGTCAAGAAGAGCTCCAGGCAATGACGAGTACCTTTCTTTTTTTGGCGAGGTTTTTTTGTTTTCGTGGTGGTCGGTGGATTGTGACCAGTCTCTTTGGCTTGCTGCTCTGACATTCGAAGACGATCTTCAACCTCAGCAGCTTTATTGACAGCGGATTGACGAGCAGCTGCTTTGGCCAATCTGGCTTGCTCCTTGGCCCTTTTCTCTGCCTGCACCTCTTCAGTTGATCGTTTTGGGGCTGACATGTCTGGTGCTGCTGGGTGCGAGTCACGTTTGCCGCGTAGATTCATTCCATTGCCAGCTTGAAGTGGTGGTAATGCTGATTCTGATGGTTTAGAAATTGATTCAGGCTCAGCATCGGATATGGAGAGGCCGTCGCGCCTGGCTCGACGAGTGGGAGGTTTGACGACTGACATGAGGGGAAGGATGAACCAGGGTTTCGTCACAAGGTGACCCTGATTTTTAGGTGTCGATTTACCACTTGTTTATTACCGAATTTTTCGGTAACCAGGCTTGCATATGGTAAGTGTATTTTCTTGTTTCACGCCACATGACACAACTCAGCTCATGGTGCTAGGCAACTACGTCTGTGATGTCTGCTCTAGAAAGATGAAGAGTATTTGGGGGCTGAGGCAGCACAAGGAAGCCAAGCATCCAGCTCCAATACCACTGCCACCAAGGACACCTCCTTTACGCTTTCCATCACCCACTTCTTTTCGGACACCATCACCACCTCCAAACCCGTCTTCTCCTTTCTCTTCTCGACGTTCACCTAGACGGCGAAAAAATGGATCACCAGTCCGGCTTTCATGGTCTGCAGCCCCAGTTGATCTACGAAAATACGGAACACAGGTTTTCACCCATCCTATCATGGACGGTTCGTTATCTTTCTTTTCTGCATCCAAGTTGGTGCTGACAGCAGCTGTAGGCACTCCCTGTGATATTGCTGGTGACGATTTACCAGAGGGCTCTCCTCCGTCAGCCCGGGAATCACTCGAACCGGACAATTACAGTCCTTTCAACAGCGCTGTAGAGTTTGAGCTGGGAGAGTTTCTGTATCAAAAGGTTGAAATGTCTGGAGGTGACATTGATACTCTTGCAGGTATATTGTCTGGATTGCTAGGCCCTGACCGTGATTTGCCGTTCACAAGCCATGAGGAATTGTACGCAACTATTGATGATATCAAACAGGGAGATGTACCATGGGAGTCTTTTTCAGTCAGATACAACGGAGATTTACCCGACGACATCTCAACTGTCCCTGCCTGGAAAACCCAGTCCTATGAAGTCTGGTTTAGAGACCCTCTCTCCGTGCTGGAGAACATGCTAGCCAATCCTAGCTTCGCCAATGAGTTTGACGTTACTCCTCGGAGGATCACCCAGAATGGAAAACGGCTATATAGAGATCTCATGAGTGGCAATTGGGCCTGGTTTCAGTGTGTATGTTATCCTCACTTTTTCCATCTACTTGAGTCTGATTCATTTTCTTTGCTACACAGGACAAGATTGCAGAGGACGAAAACAATCATGGTGGCATGTTCGTGCCTGTCATACTTGGAAGTGACAAGACGACGGTCTCCGTTGCTACAGGCCAAAATGATTATTACCCTCTGTATATCTCTCTTGGCAATGTCTTTTCATCTGTCCGATGGGCGCACCGCAACGCTGTTGCTTTACTTGGGTTCTTGGCTGTACCAAAGAGTAAGTCATATCTTTTAGCGCTGGAGTGCTAGTAATTGACCACGTCATACAGCATCACAGGATCATGCTGGTGGGGCCGAATTTCGAAAATTCCGGCGACAACTCTTCCACACCTCTCTTGAACACATCCTCTCATCGTTAAGACCATTCATGGAGGGCACCCGAGTGACACTCTGTCCTGACGGCCACTATCGGCGAGTCATCTACGGTTTAGGACCTTACATTGCAGACTACCCTGAACAGGCATTGCTGGCGTGTATTGTCCAAAATTGGTGTGCTCGGTGAGTCTCTTTGTGATGATAACTCTGAGAGAACTTATACATACTAACACATCTGCAGATGCACAGCCCCTCCTGATGATCTCGATGGAGGAGGAGGACTACCTCGTTCACATGAGCACACCGATGTCTTGTCTGAAGGCGAAGGGGTCACTTTGAAGGAGCTTTGGGATGACTATGGAATAGTCGCAGATCTTCGAGTATGTCGCACTCCCTTTTATATATATTACAATGCTAATTCTCTTCCATTGCTCTAGCCGTTCACTACTTCATTTCCACGGGCGGACATACATGAACTACTGGCTCCCGATTTGTTGCATCAAATCATCAAAGGGACCTTCAAGGACCACTTGGTGGAATGGGTCAATGAATATATCGACATCACTTATTCTAAAAGCGAAGCGAAAGAACGGTTAGCTGACATAGACCGCCGGTTTGTTTTTAATGCTTCTCGAATGCTGACTTGTTTATGGTACTGAATGATTATCTTACAGTATCATGGCGACTACTCCTTTTCCTGGTCTCCGAAATTTCCATGAGGGGCAAGGGTTCAAGCAGTGGACAGGAAACGACTCCAAAGGGCTAATGAAAGTACGTTTTGGCACTTTACTTCTCTATCAGGATCTGACACATATAATTACAGGTCTACCTTCCAGCTATTGTTGGACATGTACCACCACAAATGGTTGAGGCTATTGCAGACTTTTTGGAGTTCTGCTACCTAGTCCGCCAAAGTGTCATCAGCGAGGACACAGTCACTGCGATTGAGAATGCGGTCGCACGTTTCCATCAAAGTCGGGAAATTTTTCGCACAACTGGTGTTCGTCCCGATGGCTTCTCACTACCACGACAACACTCCCTTGTTCACTATTCATATCTCATCCAGCAATTTGGTGCTCCTAATGGACTTTGCTCCTCAATCACAGAATCAAAGCATATTGCAGCTGTGAAACGTCCATGGCGCCGGTCTAGCAGGAATCAGCCTTTGGGACAAATGCTTCTCACCAACCAACGTCTGGACAAGCTCTCCGCATATCGCGTTGATACGGAAGCATGTGGTATGCTTCAGCCACGAAATTCCGCTGCTCTACCGCCACCACCTCCCCCACCTCCTTCAGAAGCAGAAGTGGACGCTATTGAAAATGAAGCTGGCCCTAGTAATCAACCATACAGTCAGGGAGATGTCAAGCTCTCCAAAAAAGCAGGTATCTCAGTATTTTCCTTGACTCTGAGTCTTGCCTCTAACTAACACAAATTATCACAGCCCGGAATGTCCCGCGATGCATAGACGAGCTGGGAAAGTATCTCGAACAACCCCAGCTTCGGACACTCTTACAGCAATTTCTTTACAACCAGCTCCATCCTGATCTGCCAATTGGACAAATGGGGTGTGATGTACCTCCCAACCAATGTCCACAATTAGACGCTGATCACACCATCTTCCTGCATCACTCAGCTCGTGCCTTTTTCTTCGCTCCTAGCGACGCATCCGGTCTAGGTGGAATGCGCCATGAACTCATCCGATCTGTCAAATCCTGGCGTAAGGGTCCCGCTCGATATGACTGTGTCTTCATGGAGGGTGATGACGGTGGTGAAGTGGGATTTGAAGGATTGCTGGTAGGAAGAGTTTTCGCTTTCTTGCAATTCAAGTATGGGGAAGTACACTATCCCTGTGCCCTGATCCATTGGTTCTCTACTGCTGGGAGCTCATCTTGCGATGAAACAGGTATGTGGATGGTCCAGCCTGACTTTGACCGGGGTGAGAACCCCATCATGGAGGTGGTTCACATAGACTGTCTTTATCGTAGCGCCCATTTGATTGGGATTACAGGTGATGCAAGAGTACCCATTCGTGATTTTGGACCACACAATTCTTTAGATAAGTATGTAGCGTTCTATGTAAATAAGTATGTAGATTATCATGCCCATGAAATTGCTTTCTGACTAGGCACTTACAAAAAATTGTGTGTAACTTTTGGCCTACCTGATATTTTGAATCAAGCCCAGAGACCTTCTTGTGCTCGCAGAATGGTGCGTTAGGCACCAAAACGCAAATTCAGTGATACAAGATTGAGCCACTGACTGCGGGCGCTGGTCGCGGAGGCCACAGGGGGTCTGACTCAAGTTTTAATTCGTGACTGGATACCGTTGCCAGCACTCTTTTCTGTTGCTACTGCTACCACATGTCCTCAATATTCGGAGCTGGGCGTTGCACATCGTCTTTGGCTGTTACTATTTGACCATGCCAAAGGCGACTCCAACCATTTTGAAGCGCTCATCCTCACCTCTCGAGAGCAACTCCAAGCGTAGGGCTCTGTAGGTTACGTTGTCTCTCAACCCTCCCATCTGAACTAATTCTCAAATGTACAGACATCACAACAGTACAATAATAATACCGTCATCGCAATCTCCAGAGCCTATGTTTTTTTCCAAGAGGGAGTCTCCAGCTACCCCCACACGATCTCAACTGTGGTACGTATCTTTCAAGCCATGCATCCGAGTTTGTACTAACTCCAATATCTTAAACATATAGTCCTCAAGACGATGAGTCTGGTTCAGTGACTGAGGAAGACTCTCCTGTTCGTCCCAGCAACCGATATGAGAAGGAACTCAGGCAGGATATAGAGGAGGGGTATGTGAGGTTAGAGATGAGAAACAAGGCAGTCGAAAGGCTTTGGGACACTCCTGAGGAGATAGATGCCAGCCGTCAATTCATACATTCAATGCTCAGTGCGTATTCTTAGTACTGCTTGTTGTTGACCCACATTCTCATTTCTATTAAGAACCTGCTGGTACTCTCCCTCTTCGAATCACTGTTAATGACCGTTCCGACATTGAGCAACGGCTGGAACGCCTTGCAGATCAACTCCTGGAAGCACACATCCGTTCTGAGATTCTGGAAGTACATCTCAAGGCCGCTTCTGTTGCAAAGAGAAATTCTGATGAGAAATTAGCTCTTGCAGAGAGATCAACGATGCTTTTGGAGAGAGAGAATGCTACACTCAAAAGCGAACTTAGTGTCTTGCAAGATCGTATTCGGAAATTGGCTGGAGATTTGATTGGGGTGTTATAGTTCAATGAAAAGTATAGATGCCGATGTACCAAGTACATAGAAAAGGTCGGAATAAGTATCGTTAAACTTAAGTACATAAAAGTAGCGACAAGTCCGGTCCCGAAAAGGCCAAGGCGCAAAAAAAAGTCCAAAAAAAAAGGCCGGACCTGGAAAAGTTCCAAAAAGGTCGTAAAAGGCTGCAAAAGGTGATTTGCCCTTTTACTGATGCATAGGATCGTGGAGACTGGCTTTGAGAAGGATGATGTCGATGTTGAAGAGGTTGGATGAGGGATATGTGTCTAGAGGTGTGGGAGACTGGGACTTTGGAGATGCACCGTCGGACTGAGTATGTATGCTTAGTCTGTCCACCGTCTCTGATGTACATGTCTATGGACTGCCAGTGGCATCTTGGATGTTGAGTTACTTACTATACCTTGCTGTTGTAAATGTACATGATACTATAATTTCGCTTCATGGACTCGAGGTGGATGCCTAGATTAATCTCAGACACTGATGGCGTTGTATGTTCGCAATTTCACCTGGGACTGGGAACTATGGCAACGCTCTCAAATTGCTGATAACCTATGTAGTAGGAATCCATAACATTGGGATTTGGATGGCATGTACTTAGCAGCTTTGACTTCACAGACGAGGTCACCGTAAAGTCTTCCACATGAGAGCGCCAAAGAACAGTTCGCAAACTCTGCCAGTGTGTATTTTTTGTAAGAAAAAGGGACAAGAACCAGAAATGTGGGCCCCCATATATGGTGGCAAGTATGAGCCCGAAAATCAGCAAATGGTGGTTATACTGTATTATTTTGAGCTTATGAACAGGGATAGGAGCCAAACATGCCAAGATATTTGAAGATACATGGCAGTATTTGTAGGCGGTATTTGCAGGCGGAGGGTTTGTGACGCATCATTAGGTATGGTCAAAGTGTGGGGGAAAAATCCATTGATCCTTGTTGGTTTTATTCAAAGCAAAGTTCAGCGAGGTCGTCCTAAATGACTTACAAGATGTAGTATTTCAAATTTCTTTCCTCTTTTACTTCCTTTTCTGTCACATGTGGCAAGACAGGCCTCATCCATGAACTGCCTTTTCTAGGTCACTTGTTCTTTCTTTTATTTCCGCTTTGGTCATATACTTAGTGTACTCATAGCCACAGTAACCTCAGCATTGTCTCTTCATATCACTGAGGTTAGTACTGTACTGTTTCAATGAGTCGTAGGTTCAGTCACACGTCACAGGCCTTGGTGAACTGAGTTTTTTTTGACATCTGTCATGGGTCACATTGGCCACTGAACGTGTGACTGGATAAGGCTGAAATATTTAAAAAAAGGCAAATTTTCGTTTCACTTTCAGCAGGATGTTACTTTCAGCACTTCTTTCGTCTTATTTATGTAATTTCTTCTGAGTTTTTGCCCAATTTGAGCCCATAATGCAGCATTTTGGGGTCAAATCTGACTTTGAACTTGGGGTGTCACACCCAAAAACTTGCTCTGAACCTCGCATCAGGCAACGTTCAGTGGTCAGTGTCACACCCCTGAACCTACGATCGAAACGGTACAGTATTCATACTTATACCTAGGTTTTTAAGGCGATGTTCCCAGAAGGGGCTGGATCTGGGCTCCCGATCGAGCGTGGCCGCGGCTGGATGACAGCTGAGCGGGATTTCTGAATGGAATGATCCGGGACTGGCAACACCCTGATAGCCGGTAACTGCACGTGACCTGCCATGCAACACGATCGGTTACGGTCCCTGGACTGTACATGGTTCGTTTTCAACCACTACTCCGGCAATCCTGAAGGGCCTGATACTGGGCTGCGTTGCGTTGAAAGGCAACAGCTGTTGGCCCTACCAAACTCTTCACTAGTCCTAAAGCATCAGGCTTTCTTTCGCATTCTGGTTCATTATTGGATGTGTGTGGGCCCAGCCTTTGTGAGTGATTGAGGAACATAGCAGAACTGCTTGCGCTGACGGTCAAATGCCAGGTCCCGTCCCTTGTCCTTTTCTCCAATTTCGTGCGTGTTCGTATTTGATATTGTGAATGGCATGCTTAACACTTGTCCCCCAGATACATTTCTTGTGTTTCTCACTTGGTCCTGTCGTGGTTTATCCCAGTATGTGTCGACAGTAAGCCAGGTTATCATCTTGTTGATGTCTCACTCATTATTGTTGTCAGATCCGTCCTTCTCAATCATCAAGAGCCTATGGTATGTGTTACGCGGTAATTTGATGGCTTGAAGTCTTATTTGTTTCACAGATGTTTATCGTCGCCGGCACTCATTTATGGTGGTGGACTGGAGAGTGGGGTGCGCGTGACAGATAGACGGCGCCACTGAGAGTGGGGTGGTCATGGTGGATGAATGGATGTAGCCTCTGAGAGCGGGGTAGATGTGATGGGTAGGTGTAGCCTTCGTGTGTGGTGTGTAGTAGTTTATTTGTGTTGTGCAATTGCTCCTTGACTGTAACTTGAGTATTATCAGAATGTAAGGGCATATCAAGCGAGATGCAAGCAAGTGGAGTAGATATTTACGTCGAGAAGCAGCATTGTACAATATGTAGTAGTGAAACCAACTAGAGTAGTTATATATGATGTGAGGTAGACTAGAGTATGTAAGGTAGTTATGTACGGGATGAGATAGGATAAGACTTCGGAGGGTATTAAGGTAGAACTGAGGTAGAATGGATGCTTGTAGAGTCCGTTCGCTGCTGTGCAAAGACTATGATCGCTATTTCCTACTGATGCGTGTCTTGGCTCGTCCATCTGCTTGCTGTCGGGCCAGGATAGCATCATGCAGAGGCTTGATACCTCGTTTATAATCTGGAAAAGCATCGAAAAACAATGCTTCGTCTCGATTATATCTGCAGGAGGGTCAGATTTTGAAGATGAGCCATGGACAATTACTCACACATTCACAAATTCCTCAGCAACCTTGCGATGTTGCCCGTGAAGCACTGCAACAGACTTGGTGATCCATTCCTTCTTCCAATCCTTCAATGGGCAGAACAGATTACGTTCTGGATCACCGACTTCCCAATCTTTCATTAGCTGGCGGAAGGCCTCAACAGGCGAGAGGCTGGAAGAAATCTTGGGAACTTGAAGAAGGAAAGGTGCATCGGGTATAGGGTGGGTCGGTTTGCTGGGAGCTGCTGCATAGCTACTCGGTCCAATTGGGATGGGGCCATAGGGTGTATAACGAATGGGATTAAAAGATGCAGAGGTGTTGGTGGTTATGACAGCGTGTTTGTTCTGCTTTTCGGGCAGCTGAGACAGTTGAGAATTCGTAGTGGAATTAGGCAGCAGATTATTGTGGAATGGAGGACATGGTTGGGCATAATGTAAATGACTCGGTGCAGCTGAATGAGGATAAAGGATACCAGGGTAGGGCATGCATGGGAATGAACCACTGTGCTCAATGGGGTATGGATAGAGTGGGTAGATCAGCGCCTTCACACGGCTTTCCAAGTTGTTGACTACATTGCTCACAACACCTGTGATGAGTGTTCGTGCTTCACTTGTCTTGAGAGGAGCTTGTTCAGCTGCCTCACCCAGATAAGACTTCCCTCTCACGAGATCAATGGGGAATAAGGCGTCACTGTGATCTTGTTCGTAGGTGTGTAGTTCATCCAGTAAATAGCGAACCAGTGTATTGTGCTAAATTGAACAATTCATATGTCAGAGCATAGTAAATCAAATGAAGAAGAAGTGATACGGACCCTTTCATTCGGACTCCATCCTCCCCACCATTTGACCATAGCCAAGGTCCAGCGCTGTCCAGGCGGAGCGTACATAAAGCGATACTGGGCTCCTCCTCTGCGGAAACAATGAGTCGTGTACTTTCCAGCACCTGGAAGGCCTACCGATTCTGCATACTGGTTGACCATCTTCTTTGTAGTCTCGGGTGATACTGGAATAGTGAATTCGACTCGTTGGGATTTGCGGTTACTGGCGATAGAGGGAAATAGATAATCCTCTGATTCAAGAGGCCGTTTCAAGAGGTGCATCTCTAGATGGTCCTTCCAAGCTGTAAGGCGTTGTTTGAGATCTATAGCAGGAGTCTGAGGCTGGTCCGGAATTCGAAATAAGTGACCTAGTGATAAAGGTGTGAGTGCAAACACAGAACTGCTCTAAGAGATATGGCATACCATTGACCTGTGTTTGTCCCTTACTTTGCTTTCGCTGCCAGCCCTTCCTTTCACGCAGTTGTATGTTGATGGCAGCAGGATCACCAGGTGGAGCATTGGGCCGAGAGTCTGGATTCCACTCTACATCCTTTGCTTTCAGTGTTGAAGTCTCGCAGTTTCTACAGTCCCTTGAGCAAAATATATGCAGTGAGTGAAAACACATTTACCTAGTCCAAAGTGTAAATCCTGCACTCATAAAAGCTCTCATCAACAGGTGCTCTGTCTTCGTGTGAAGTTCTTCCATCGTCGTCACTGGCGCACTGTCCGGACAAGTACGCCAAGACCAATTGAAGATAGTCATCATATCATCCATTGTCATCGCACGAGATTGGTTCTTTTCTGCTTCACCATCCTTGTTTTTACATGCTGCCAACATATCAGTGACACGGGCAGAGGTCATTGGGTTTCCAACCCATTCATGCATCTCTCTGTCTTCTCTCCACTGGCCTCTGTATTTACCCTCGCCGCTGTTATCAGTGTATTGTTGAATATCTAACTGCAACTCGAGAGACCTAGCGGAACTCACAATTGATTGTAGTGATCCTTCCAGCCAGAGTAAATCCGCCACGCAGTCAAGTCACCCTTTCCCTGCTCAAAACATTTGGTATACATGAACAGCGAGATAACGAGAGGTGTGGTTGCTGTTGGAGGGCCAGTCAAGCAAGTAGAGAAATCCGCCGGCATAGTTTTCCATTTTGAGTCGTTGCATTTGGTTTCATCAGTGCCATGTTGGTTTTCTTCCTCCTCCTCCTCCTCCTCCGCCTCCTTCTCATCTTCATCCTCCTTGCTGTCACCCAGAAGATCCACGAACTCCATGCTCTCAGCAAAAAGTGCCCTGGCATCTCCTTTCTTCTCGAAGAAGTCTATTGCCCACTTCCGAGTCTGCTTAACAACAGAGACGTAGCTTGTGGTCGTGTTTCCTGATTTCCCGTGCTTTCTCTGCTGCTGCTGAGCCTCCTCGACAAACTCTTGAAAGGTCCTGCCATCCTTCAGTGATTTTGAGGATTTCTTTGGTGTCGTTGGAGCTGCTTGCTTCTTTTGAGCCACTTTAGTTGTCTTCGGATCCTTCTTTGTGCGCTTCTCGGACGGTGGACCCTTCTTCATTGCAGCTTTGGGCATGACAAGGCATAGAGAGGAGAGGAATGAGTTAGGGGTCCAGTTGTCTACAGCTTCATTTCGGGACGACACTAATCACTAGATATTTTTCGAACATATGATTGCCTAACACTATTTAAATATATGATTGTTCACTGAACTGTGGGTCATAAATCAAGATAATGTACACGAAGAAAACCAGCTGTACTCTGAGTACAAAATCAGTCAAGGATCTCAATGTCTGAATCTACAGCCGAGTCGAGTATCTCAACATCCGAATCTACAGTTAAATCAATAATCTCACTATCACTATCAGAGTCCGAGGTCAAATCAATGAGCCCAAGTGTAGCTGTGATGGTACTGACGGCACTGGATCCAACACTGTTGCTGTCGGCTCTGTTGTCCAAGAGAGGATTGATCTTGTAATATACATCAGCAATTATTTCGATGCGGATGCATTGTTTACTCACCAGTGAAAGCTTTTGTCGGATACTCGGAGTTAACTTCAATGAGCAAAGGCGCCTATGGTAGTCATTGAGAGCATCCGAGACGGCCCCTGCTAATGATGACGAGATCCACACCTGAATGACAGGTGGATAAACTGTTGGGGAGAAAGACGAAAGCTGTGCCAAGACATCCGAACGGAACTGCACACGAAGCATGGTGATGCTTCTTCTGACCTTGATATCAATCACATCATCTATATGGAAAGTGTTGTGTTCGTGCTCGACAATGAGGTCAGGTTGCATCGAACACTATAAGACAAGTTAATTGTGCTATAGCAAGAAATGAATAAAAGCACTCACTGCAATTAGGTAGCTGATGCCGAATCCACCAAAGACCTTGGATTCAAACTTTTGATTCAAAAGACCAGGTGATGCCCACAGAAAGAATTGGGCAGAGAGGTCCGACAGCTGAGAGAGATCTGGGAGGCAGAAATTATACACCGGTGCAGCATTTGAGTGACTCCAATCAGAAACAAGGGGATTGGTATACAGCCTCACGGTGTCCATGGATGGGAAGTCATGTGGGACTGCAGCGGCAAGCTTCTTGTTTTTGCGGCCAACAAATTGGTGTGGATCGTTGGCGAGATAATTCTTGAGCTTCCGGTGCCAAGCAGGCAAGAACGTGCATAGTGTTTCCTCGTCTTCATCGGCTGCTAGCATAAGTTTGGTACCCAACTCGTAATGAGTTAGTCCGTAAGCAGTATTGATACCGCAATTCATCAGACCCTGGTAATGACAGTCAGTCACTGACAATAATAGAAAGTAGGCACCGAAACCTTTGAATAGTCTCCGCCACGTAAAATAGCGATGAGAAGCATTCCACTGAAGATAATTGGCCTGTCTGGTTTATGAGCAATGTCATCTGTATGGTATGTGGCCACAGTATCGGGGTCCCGCTTGATGTGAGGGCTAAAAAGCAAATTGTAGCACCAGGAGCAAAACTAAAGAAATAGTTGGACCTATGTGCAGATGACAAATTGTGCACCAAATAGGAGAGCGTCACTGTCGTCAGTAAGAACAGCATCTACGACACCTGCTCTGTTCATGTAAGCGAGTTCGGCTTCGGCCTCGCCTGGAGCCTATGCAGGAAGAGTGCTGTTAGAGAAGAACACTTGAGCAGTAGGAAAACACACCTGGTGTACATAATATCCAAATGCAAGTGCGAGATCTTTGAACGGCTGGGTCATCCAATGCGCAGTGGCACCAACACGTTTTGAGCGCTTAATGCATGGTCGAGAGGGCCCATCAAATACGAGAACTAAAATAATCGGAAGTTCACGGAAGAAGCACAGCTTGTAGAATACATTTGCGAGTTCCGGGTTGGAGCCTAGTTGGGCATGGTGTCCTTGTACTACCAACGCATGCTGAATTGAATAGAACCATAGACTAGTAAATGCATCAGTACAACGGCTTGCATGAGCAACATATTCCTTACCTAGAGTCTACACCAATGATTAGGGGCCTGCCAGTGTGCATCAAGAACTCCCAGCTGAGATGGAAGAATGATGTTTCTTGTCTGGCAAATGAGACTAACTGAAGGAAGAAAATTAGATAGTAGAACAAGGAAAATCAAGGAGAATGCACACCTTGAACAAATCCTTGATACCCATGGTAATCCGAAGCAAACATGGTGATAGGAGCTGGCTCCTAGAATTGAGGTAGGTCAGCAAATGAGACAAGTCATGTAAAAGCAGTGCAACACACAGTGAGAAGATCCTGAAAGGCAGCTTTAAAGGCTTTAAGCATGCCAACTTGTGCATGATTACCAACAGCTAGATGGATTGGAAGTGAAGAATTCATATCATATGTCTCACCGTCGTAGCAAGAATGTTCTTACCAGCACATCACGTCCAATATCATTTTGTCTTTTGCTTGGACATTGATTCTGGCCATCTTGTTCTTGAGTGTCTTGCAGATCTAAGGCAGTTTTAGATGATGAACAGTGGGTAATCCCAGCCAGGCCTGTCTCCGAAGCTGCTGGTGTCGAAGGTACCAGAAGACAGCTGCCAGCACAGCAGCATCAGCAATGAGCATGCAAGTCATGTGCATTGTGCTGTGTGACTTGGTCACGCTTCTGTCCAGACGTGTCGCGATGGTCGCAGCGCAAGCATCCTTGCATAGCAGGACATTTTTCTATACCTTGTGTATCTGCCAGTCATCCCATATAATGCTGTCCTGTGCATTTCTCAGCACTCACAAGGCATTTTGACATCCTCCAGAACAGGTAATGGACTAACTACATGCATTGAAGCGTGAAACTGGCTGATAAGTAGTGATTAGAGGGAGGTAAGCGTTGGTAAGTCTGATTTTAAGGATTTTAAGAGATTTTAAGGATCGGCTCCTCGGCGCCAGAGCTATTTTCAAGCCAGTTCAGTAGCAGTTTAGTTCGTATAAGCGCATGAATGACATCGCTAAAATGCACTGTAATAGCATTTGAACTGGTTCACTTACAGCATCTACTACATATACCGTTCTCCTGTACGTATTCTCTCCCTCGCATGAGGATTCAGAGTTTGATTAACCTCCTCTTTCACCTCAGTACATGTGCAACAGGCTTACTTTACACTTAGACAATGTCCGTCGTCCGAGTCAGTCTCACTCTCGCCCTTCTGTAATCAGTTTGGCTAGTGAATCTCAAGGCATCGGACTTGGAATTCATAGCTACATACAGCAGTTGCCACTTGTAAATGAGTACAAGTATCTACCCTGTTCAATATAGCTAACACTCGATAGAAATTGGTCGTACGGTCAGGACAGAATTCCCAGAGGCAAGTCATGTCTTGCTGAGCGAGCGACAAAGCATCAAACGACATGGGTGCAGGGTGATGCATTGATGACGTGTATGCTAGTCACATGTGGGGACAGATTTCTCGGGGGCACATGACTTGCCCCGAGAAATCTGTCCCCAGTCTAAGTCTTATGGGAATGCGATTACAATTAATCCGACAATTTTTATTTGGTTGGGGCCCAATTAACCCTTACGGGAAGTCATCCAGTGAGTCACCATCTAATTGGGGTGGCAGGAGTCCCGTCCCATTAACCGAGTATAATACTTCGGCTTTGCATACAGTAGCAACAGACGAGTCGGGCTCATCAAAAATCCCGGTCCAAGCGAGAGATTCATCACGATCCTGCTGCCGATCGATCCAGGGGATTTTAGGACGTTTAACGCTTTGTCTTAAACTATTCCGAATGAGAGAACTTACTCTTCTATTTAGTCTTACTTACGCAACATACAGCGAAGTCTTTTGTATTAGACTCTGAAGAGAAAACCTCAAGTCCTACACAAGAAGGCTCATAAAGCAAATGATTAACAAGGTCACAAGCCAGAGAGCCAGAGGGCCAGATGGTGGCTGTGTGGATGCAGAACGTACAAACAGAAAGCAAATAAAAATGGTCAATTAATGAGGCCACAAAAGCCTGGTGGCTGTGTGACGCGGAATGTACAAACAGAAAGCAAACAAAAATGTTTGATTAACAAGGCCAAAAGCCAGAGAGGCAGATGGTGGCTGTGTGGACGCGGAATGTACAAAGTGAACCAAACAAAAATGTTCGATTAACGCAGCCAAAAATCTGAGGTATAAGACTCCTCCTCATTTCATTCAGACTTGTAACTGCCATTTATTGCAGCACACTGTTGTTACATATCACTGGACATACAGGTGATAGATCAATGCAGACAAAGTGGCCAGAATAGTTGGGCTCCAAGAATGGTCCGCAGTCTTTCATTGAGGAGGCATCCATGATAGGCGTTCCAAATGATGCTTCTGAACCAGTAAATCCGCTGCCTTTGCATATTTTCGTTTTATGAACCCTCCTTCTACTAAGCCTTGAGCACAAAGAGCTGCCCAAGCAACTTCTCGTAACAGCTCGATGTAAGGTCTCCCAGGTGTAACATTAAGGATAGCAAAGTACTTGACCAGAAATGATTTGGAACGATAATATGATCCGCGGTCATTCATCATCGCTGTAGTGAGAATGCCCCTCAAACCTTCCAGAAGGTTTATACTCGTTCAGAAGAGTATGTCCTTCGCACTTCGAATAACTGTCCACTTGCCTTGTTCAGGGGGTGCATTACCAGGGCGAGCAAGTGGTGCCTCAAAATGGTGAACACAAATCTGAGGAAGAGGCTTTGACTTGAGTCCACCAAATGTCTCCACATGCTGCCCGGGATTGGTTTCAGACCTGGTCACGACGCAGAACAGATCTAGGCGAGAACGAAGTTCTGCTAGGAAATGTTCTGTGAAGTCGTCCATTTCATTTCAAAGCGCACTGACCAGGTATGCACGACTTTCCATTTCTACCCAGGTGATGAATCCTCGCTTTTTGGCTGGTTTTTGAGTGGGATAGGGCCCACCATTGCTGAGTGGGGGTATGGTAGGGATCATATCTGACACCACAACACCAGATAACAATAAAACCCTCCGGTAGACATGACGGTCTGGCAGATCATTAGGTGCAGGAGGGATCATCCCCAACGCACTGAAGGAAAGGAATGCGTGCAAGTCGTCAAAGCTATTGCAGACTCTCATAAATCGATTTTTGACCCTGGGTGGTGGTTGCAGGGTCTCGATGAGGTACTACAATTGGGCTTATGACCAAAGGGAAAGAATATCGAAATCTCTGGCACTTACCCACCAGCCTTTGTTTGACATTGTACCTTGATGCCGAATATTGTACACCCATCCTCCGAGTGCCGGGAACTGAGAATCTGCCACCTACTCAAGGATGAGAATTGGATTAAATGCCAGATCAAAGCAGAGCTCACCAATCTTCCCCAGGCTTGCCAAATTCTTGCTTTTACCTTGAGAAGGTAACGATATAAGAGCCTCCATAATGGCGTCCTTGTACCATAACAGCCCAAATCCAATGCGGTTGTAATAGTGGAGCAAGAAGGTTCCGAGATTGTCCAGGGAAAAATCAGGGTGCAGGAAGTAATCCTTGAAGGAAACTTTCCCAATGGCTTTAAAAGATAGGGTGGGATCATAGAAGATAATTCGGCGACCATATTGTTCAAGGACTTTCTGTTGGATTAGTGCTATCTGCTTTGATTTGGACATTGTCGTCAGCTCCGAAGAGTCAACTTGAACGGATTCCAACCAGGGCTCAAGAAGCCGGAACATTCTCTCCTTATCCCTATTGGAGAATCGTGAGGGTCGGTCTGAGAGATGGAGGAGGATACATACAGGCGGTGTTTCAGTGCTATCAGATCCTCCAAGTCATCTTCATGTGCTGTCTTTGCGGTACTGCCATTGTGCAATCAACAGTGAACGGAAAAGAAAACCAAGTAGAAACTGCGACTCACGGTCGTCTAGCCGAGCGCTGCATAGAATCTTCTGCAGCAAGCTGCGCCCACAAGTCATCCCTAGGACCTTTGTCACTCTCTGCTTCTGCTGTCTCCAACATAAGGAACTGCTTTTCTACAACCCATTCAAAGTCGGGGTTCACTGAGACGTATAAATTGAAACCACAGCCTTGTATCGCATTAAGCTGCTCTGTGAGGTTGATCATTTCTTTCTCGAGAATTTTCAATCGCCTGCGATGTCCATCGTCAACTGGAATCTCGCATTAGCTCAAGCGAGGTGGTCAAAGCAGTTTGTATACACACTTTTCAAGAAAAACCGCCTATGATGAATCTCCTGACCAGTCCTCTCTGTCCTGATAGCTTCAACGTAGTGCCGTAGCCAACACGCCTTCTCTAAACAAGTACGATAGTCTGTGTATCTGAGAATTTCTGCATCATCAGGTATAGCACCTATCCCCGGCTCCACCAGTTCATCAACAATTTTGGAGGCATTCTTGTAGGTTTTGGTCATTTTGCAATATTGCTTATGGTGCAAAGCGCAATGACGATTTGGGGGTTGACCATGAGTTGCTGGTTGTGAACACCGGGTGGTTTCGTCTTCTTCCAGTGTCTGACAAGACAAACTCAGAGGGTCGACTGCTGAGTTATCACGAGTCACTTGGGCCTGCTTGGGTTGAGCCCTGTGGTACCCTTTGTTCCTGGGCATTGCTGTTGAAGAGCTCCTGCAGCGCTAAGACGGCAACTTCGAAAGCCACTGTCATGCTCTCGGGGAGAAATGAGTCCTATTACGTCTCTATACAGTTGCTATACAGCTCTAGAACTTTGTGATGATGAGCTCTGTGAGTCAAGGCGCAAAATGGGACAACTGCTGAGGAAGAATGGAAAGGAGCCTGCAGGACAGAGAAGGGAAAGGTCTTCTGTCCACCGTTGTGTTAACGTTGCTGTTGTGAGTACAAACTTCAGATTATAAGTTCCCACGCCCCTTTTCTCTACCAACGAGCAGCTGAACAGGTTGGATGTTAGACAACCTCCACAGACTGGAGTTCCCAAAACCAATAGTTAAGAATATACACCATTACTCTGATTCGTTGCAAGTCCAATTTCACTGCTGATATCTTCTCTTGACTTCTCCTCAAATACAACTGAAGTAGCACTCATGAGTCTCATCCCTGTATAAGTATGGAATATCTCTCGAAACAATTTCCAAGAAGTTTACTCAAGCACTAATCTCTGCGTTCATAGTTTTGCAATTCAATATGTGAAGCATTTCCTGAATCATGATCTTCATGCAACGTTGACCCAGATGGACTCGCAAATCTCAAGGATTGAGATAACAATAAGTCGCTAGGTTCAGGGTCTTCTCTGGAGTTTTCAAGAAATGCAACCAAGACAATGAGGATTGGGTAGATGGCCTGTAGAAAACCAACCGAATCAGCAAATCTAGAAAACAGAACAAAATTCAGGATAAAACTGATGGCGAGGATTGGTATGGCAGCTGAATAAAGATCATAGGACATGGTGTGCCCATCGCCAAGTACAGATATCACCATGTAGCTTATCTGAAGAGTTGCAAAGGCGGCATCAGTCCTATGTTCAACTTCTTATATATGGGGCAGGTCAGGATATATACTCACCCAGAGAGCACTATAAAACAGTCCAGACTTGACCAGAAGCAATATTTTCATAATCTTGCTGGTTGAGCTTTTATTTGAGTCAAGGTTTACTTTGAGAAATTGATAATGAGACCTATACTTCGATCTTCAACTATAGCCATTGAATTATTCAAGACAAGAGGTGTGCAGCTGGTCTACCTGAGACTGGACCTTGGGGGGGGGAGGGGGCCTGGAGAGGGCTAATGACCCAAAAGTACATCATGCTCTAGAGAGTGTACAAACCAAATTTCTGGAGTCATCTCTGCTTCAAAGTATCAGAAATACACTTGGAGGGTAAAAACAGGTAGAAGACATGCCTGATATGCCTTATTTAGGTGGAATCCCACTGAAATGGTATATAGTTCTCACGATAGTGATGTCGTCAGTGGTCTGACATCATGAACTTTTCTTTGAAAAATATTTGCTACCTCGAGAAAATAGATCCCACATTAGCATTTATCACTCCTTTGTTGTGTCTTTAGGTCAGTAGAGGGTCTATAAGGTGGTCTGGAGGGAAAAGTGACTTGATTTGATGATTTGTAAGCAAAAAATTATCTTATCTCTTTTCTTTTTAGGAAAGAGGAGGGGAGGGAGGGAGGTCTGGCTGACCTTAAAACCCAAAAGGAACGTCTGGTCTGGCCATAACTGTCTGCACACCTCTTGATTCAAGATGAAACCCCCACCATGTCTTATATCCAATGAGAAGAGTGGCGACCATGTTCATGAAAGGCAGAGGACCTGCCATTATCAAGATGGTACCTCTCTGTCCCACATTCAAACTGCTGTCAGGAATTTTCAGAAAATTTGCGATAACATAGTCTTCAACAGTGAAATGTCCAACTGGAGACGGATGGCAGTTTAGTACAATCACACATTGGCAATAAATATCATAAACTTACCACAAGATCCAAGCATGCACACAGTCAACACAAATTTCACCAGGAGGTTACGAGGGAACATGATCCATGCTTGCCAGACGACAAAATGCAGCACAAAAGTGGGCGAGAAGAAGTATGCTTGGACACACATTCACTTTCTCCATAAACCCCAAAGCAATCTCGATATTCGTGGTCAACTGGATGATTGCATCCAGATCTGGAGGATTGAAATAACCCAGTGAAATCTGCAGTAAAATGAACTCTAAGCCGAGTATCACAGACAACGTCGAAGTCAGGAACATGAACGTCAGCAGAGATGTCAGGCCAATTCACGCTTTCGAGGCCTTTGGCACTGTAATAGAAATGATCCATGATGGTCAGGAAGAGCATGGGTAGACTAGAACATTTGAGAGTGAGAGTCACTTACAACAGTAGGGAGACGGTGTCATGAATCGCTCCCTACCTATTCATTTCCTTTCTATTCTTTTCCCTTTACTACTCATTTCCCACTGTATTTACCTTTAACTCCATAAACATTAACTATTTCCCATCATCGTCTATAGTTACCATCTCTCTAGATCTATGACTCACATACTTATCTCCTCCGCTTTCTATCTCCACGGAAATTCCCACTGTCAATCATTCTTTATGATCCAGTACCTTCATCTATCCATATTTAACTTATCATTCTCTCGCCCTCGACGTTTCCACATGATACCGTCTATTATTACTTACTCTTTCCCATCTGTTCATATTTTACTTATATACCTGTGATCCTTGTAACCTATTCCTTAGTTTGTTCACTTCGTCTCCGCTCCGTACTATTACTACGCAGTGTAGAGCCTAGTCAGCTTACTACTTCTTTCTCTATCTCTCTCTCTCTATCAAATCTACTCTTTTGTAACCTGCTCTCTTGTATTGTGTGACTTGGGTGGTTATTGAGTACCGACAGTCTTGACGGTCATCAGAGAGAGTTGCATAAGTTCCATAGAGCAAAGAACTGATCGCCCCCTCAGCTACCCATTCTTGTATGGTAAAAAGATCAGAGGGTTGAGATGTCAAGGACATCACTGCACATAGGGTTAACTGTGAAGACTGCTGGCAGGAGATGCTAGGTATATATACGTGTATTTGGGCTGGCCATCTTGAGAAGCTTTCAAGTACTAAGTTGGATAGACGATGGAGGTTTGTAGGACTGGCTTTGACGTGGACGTTCAACATTTAATTTGAGTCTGTCCCTTGTCTGATTAATGGTGGTGCAAGAGCACAAAAGCTAGAGCCTTTATACTTAAGGGTGATCGCTTTATGAGGAAAATGTGGGCCATTGCTGCATGTGGCACGAGAACGAGGTCCAAAATTAGTGATTGGTGACAGCAGGAATATATTCTGCTCATACTAATATCAGTGGAGGATCGAAATGATGCAAGGAGAAGGAAAGCTAGTTGTCTTAGCTAGTATCATACTGCAATACATTGGTGAGGGAGCAGCAGAGTTTTGCCAATTTCGAGAAATGCGAAGGGACCATGGCTAAAAATCAACATTGGCCTTAGTATCATGCGCAGGTAAAGTCATTCCATAACATACCTTGAAATCAATCCAGAAGATTTCTCTGCCACCAACTTCCCATAATTTCAGCTCTACCTTTGACTCCTGGGCCACCAACTTCATTTTCCTCGCTTTCCTCTTCTCCAACAAAGAAAATCATGTGCGATTTCCAAACGGGTTAAACAGTCCCGAAGAGACACTTGCATTCACTGTTCTGCTTGTAGACAGGAGGATAGAGCCATCTCTGCAGTACTGTGTGCAGACGTCGGAGATGTGGAAGCTACCAGTGACAGGGTCAGTTCAGAATTTGTGGCCTTCGACCTGGGCTTTGTTTCTTTTCTGCGAACACTGAACGGGATAATCTCTTCAAATGGGCAGAATGATGGGCTGCAGCGACAAGTAACGAAGGTGGTTTAGATGGTGTTTTCTCGGGCTTATCAACGTCCAGCTTTGAATGTCATTTAAGCCATCCCTTTCCAATATGGCGTAACGTCTGCCAGCCGTGAATCACGGAATGCAAGGAGACGTTTCATGGATGTAGAAGCAAATTTGGACGGCTTGCTTGACATTGAAATTTGTAGCTGAACAGAAAAGTAAACGATTGATGTGAAGGCCAGACATCAGCTAGATTGATGAATTATACATACCTTTAGTGATCTCAACCACCCCTCCTTCAGTACTAACACTTTTGCTGCAGAAGTCCACCGCCTTTGCACAGATTGCGCCCATGATAATCGAGTCTCGTATAAAACTGGTTGAGATTCTGCTCTCCTCTAAAATGACAGAGTGAGCCTGGGATCCTGAGAGAAGACAAAATTAGGGCTCCTAGCAGATTGGATGATCTGGTGCCTATCCGTTGATGAGGCCTCAGATTTGGATGGCAGATGGACATCTGGAGGTGCACCATCCAGTGGATACCATCCGTCCATCCCCAACGACTCTGACTGAAGGGAGGAGAGGGACGTGTCCCACCGATCGATCAGCCGGTCCTGGCAAGGGGGGTTTAAATTTTGAAATGGAGATCTCCACATGAGGTCATTTGTTTCCATCGTGTTCCATTGGCTTCACGTTACCACCATGACTCTCCCAATGTCTTCGTCTCGCTGCCAATGCTTGCCCTTTGTTTCTCGTTCCAGTGTTGTCTGAGTTGAGTGAATTTGACTGTGTGATCCATGTCAGTGGTCTCACTGAGTCTCCCTAACCTCTTTCAGCTGATACTGTTTGTTGATTGAAATGTCTGCATCATCACCCCTATGTACCCCTACCAGGAAAACTGCTGGGATGGTACCAGGAGCTCCAACTCTTGGATTTAGCCTTCCCTACATATATTCTATCCTATGGATCATGTCAACAAGTAATACAAGGCTTTGATTTCCAAAAAGTCGAAATGTCTGCATCATCACCCATATGTACCCCTACCAGGAAAACTGCTGGGGTGGTACCAGGGGCTCCAACTCTTGGATTTAGCTTTCCATGTATCTATTTGATCCCATAGATCAATCCAATAAGTAATAAAAGGCTTTAATATCCAAAAGTTGTATCCCTTATGGTTTATTTTCAAGTACATACATCTAACACACCTGCATTTCATATAGACATACAAAGCAGGCAGGTTGAATCAAGACCATCCAGCTGAGATCATGAACAAGCTAAATCCAGCAGGATCCTTGTATTGCAGTGTCTGAGGCAAACAACTTGCACTCAGTATCAGTGAGGTTCATTCGCACTTTATTTCATTTTGAAAATGAGCTGTTAAACAATACTTTTAGTTTATATTCTGAATTCCATTCAGCACACATTCTACTTAGTTGAAGCTTACTATGACATAGTCAATGGCTCTTCACAGACATGAGGAGAGCTTAGTACTGCCTCCTGAATATATAGATGGGCCTATTGTTCAGACAAACACACCTCTTCTTATCTCCATACAAGCTGCCTACATTTATGCAGATTGGACCCTTGTGTTTGTTGACCACCAGGTCTTTATTACCTTCCATGTTATGCATCTCCAGCGGAAATGTACAGAGGCCGACTTTCAGCCCAGTTCTGAGGTATATTATTTGTGGTTTTCTTTGATCTGAAGCTGGTCCTGAAGCAGACTTTCACTCAGAGTTTTGGTAGCAGGCCCACATATGTGGTTGGTGGTGCCCTGCACAAGCATCCACTTCTCGCCAAAGTTACCACAGGTAAATCTAAGGCGCAATCAAATTTGACCAAGATATCCTACACTCCTGTCAAAATCATTCCTCGTCAGGCTGGGGTCAGGGCAACACCTTCACATTCAGCACATAGTCAGAGACTAACTAGGGCTATGGTCAAGGCTACCATCTCCCTCCTCTCTTGGTTTGCCTTCCCATTTCTGGCTCAACCCATCTGCAACCACATTCATTCTTCCTGGTATATGCCTTACATCCACAATGCAATAAGACATGATACCATCGTGCCAGCAGGCATGGGCTGCATTCAGTTCTCTGTTATTGAGAACGTTTCGTAGGGCTTGGCAATCTGTTTCAATTTCCACCAGGAAACCCCAAATTACATCTGAGAACTTGAACTTGAGGGCTGTGAACTCAAGTAAGAATGGTTTGTAGCAGTGTTCTGATGTTGAAGTACATTTGGAGGCGAAGGCAATGGGATACCTTTTTTCCATGATGATTCCGTCTCTCTTCTTCACCTTCATTCTTTGTGACAGGACCACTGTGAACTCTTCTTTGCATCCATCCAAGGTGACGATAAAGTTTGAGTCATCCCACTGTGGGGCCTTCAACACTGGTTCTGATGTCAATGCCACTTTTAACTCCACAAATCCTTTCATGTGCTTCAGTTTGTAAGCTGACATCGCAGTTCTCCAGGCACTTTTCCCAGTAATAGGTGTCTTTTGCATAAGTGTAGAACAAACACAAACTTAAAGACTTTTATACAAATAGTAAAGTGCAAGCGTTCCAAGTAGTCAGAATACTCAACAGTTCACTTGTACTACAAGGACTTTTGGGGGTTTTGGTAGGGGTTTTGCACAAATGCACACAAGTTAAACACACACAAAGACTATAACAAGTCCACAAAGATATAACCAACAGTTTCAATTCACAATTTGTAGGCCCAAATGCCTTATAACCAGTTTCACAAGTCTGAGGACACACAAAAACCAACAAATTTGATTCAACACTATTATACTCGATGCAAGTGAGGTAAATTTGGTAGAAGCATAGTCCATGTTTCGCAGTCTCTACAGCTAGCGCTAGTGAGATGACTGATACTCTACAGTATGTGGCTTGAGTAACTACGAGAAATACCTAGTCCTTTTATACTACTCACAGCTACTACTATACAGTTCTACATTTCTTTTAATGTCTGCTAAAAGGTACATAAGAAAACAGAAATATTAGTCTAATTGCCAGTCCATGCTTGTCCGTACTACTAGATTAAGTAGGTACTTTCTAATTAGGGTATCTAGGAAATGTAGAATATTATCTAAAACTAATAGGGCTTTCTATGTTCCTTTCACTTCATCCTCTTGACTAAGAGTACCTTTCTGGAACTGGCAGCCATAGTCATTCTGACTCACATAGCTCCACCATCCATGCTGGGCTCCACTTGTATGACTCACATTCCTTTACTGCCAATCAGTTGCTATAGGTTTGTGTAGTCTTCTGCTTATTCCTACTCTTATGTTCTTCTGGTGCTACTATAGACTGGGTGTTTATAGAATTCATTTTTAGTATACCGCCAGTTTGTAGTATAGTACTCTTATAGATGAGTCCTGCTCTCTATAAGGTCCTACATATCCTTTGTAGTCACACTTGTACCAACGAGAACACCTCAGTCATCAGGCACACATCTCACTGATCTTACCACTGCATTCGGAAATATCTTTACCCTTTTGGGGCTCTCTCATTATGACTCATTCCTTAGATCACGTACTGGTGGTAATGAAATATGGGCTTTATTCCTTCACCGCTAGTCCATCTCTTTAGTACCATATGAAAGCTGAGCTTCCTAGGAACTCATACATATATACTTTGTCCTACTTTTATATCCTTACTGCCTTTCAAAAGACTATTCCTTTTGTTCTGTTTACAAGCAAGGTATCGCTTGTTATACCACTAGTTCAGACATAGTCAGTTACTATGGTTTTCCTCCGATTTCTCTGATTATGGCATCATTCTAAACCAGTGATCATTTAGCACTAGAGTCTGGGTTGTATAGCCTATGCGTTCCTTGCCTGTGAATAGGGGCTTCACTTTCCCTTGAGTCACACTGGCGGTACTAAGCACATTATAGTAGGAATGGTTACAAAGTCTTGATAGAACTTTGTATAGTATATGGGGTGGATCTGCTACTATAACTGAAGCACTGTACACATCAACCATAGTACTTAGAATAAGCATATCCTATTCATAAGTACTTAGTTTTATTGTACTGGCACATACACTTAGTCCACTAGCGCTTTAACTAGCAGTTCGGTAATAGGTGGTTTGTGTAATTAAGTGCTAGGAACTACACCCAAACACAAAACCGTATACAAATGTAAATGAGACAAGTGTTCCGAGTAGTCAGAGTACTCAATCTTCCAGTTTACTTGTACTATAAGTACTTTTGATCAGGGTTTTTCAATGAAGTTAGTGCTTAGCGCGCGACACAATAAACACAAGTTTAACACCAAATCAAACACTTGTAGGCCACAGTTGCCTTAAAATCAAACACTTAATAGACCAAAAGGTCAACACAAAGATCACAGTTATAACCACAAAATGTTCAATTTAAACTCTATTATCTCCAACACAATGTTTATACTCGCAGAGAGTGCAGTTAAGTTTGTTTTAGAAGCTTTAGTCCATGTTCTGTACTGATGGATAGCTGAACTCTCTGGGATCCCGTACATATATAATTTGTCCTACTTTTGTCCACATGTACCTTTTACAGATACTTAAGATTCCCTTGAAGCCATCTTAGTACTACAGGATTTACCAATACATAGATCTAGACCTAGTGTGCTTGTCTGCATGTCCGATCTTAGCACTGTCTTCTCTGATCAACCTTTTGGCTGAGGATTGTGCTGCTTATGCATTCCTATGCCCATGAATAGGGGCTATCTCACACTTCACTGTCCCTTTGGATCACACTAGCAGTACTAGTAGTTATAATAGGATTCGAAAGCCTTTGTAGGCTATCTTTATTATTTGGTGGGTCTGCTATCATAACTCCAACCTATCATAGTACTTAGAATGAGTTGTTTCTCCATCCATAAGCACTTAATATTATTGTACCATTGTTTTCTAGTCCTGCTAGGTATTAACTAGCAGTTCAGGGCTCACCCTAGTCCTCTTATTCCCTTAAAGAACATCAAAAACTGATATTATGGACCAAAATCTAAGTATGTATACAGCAATTTTGTATGGCATATCATTGGGACTCACTCTAGTCCTTTATATACCAATTGAAGTGGTGAACCAGCTTTCTAACCACCAATTAATGTTTCTATATGTGAATTTTGTATGGCGTATCACTGGCTCCCTTGGGTATGTTGACCTCCTTTAATAGGTCTCATAATGGTCCTTCCTTTCTTGCATAACCTTTGACTTGGTCGTGGAAGTACCCTGTCAACCCAAGGAAGGATGACAAATGTAACACATCATCTGGGACTGGCCAATCAATGATAGCGGTAAGCTTTGCTGAATCGGTTGTGACTCTGTCACTGTTTACTTTAGCATCTGCAAAGATACCTTTGGAGATGAAGAACTCAGATTTGGCTGTGGATAAAGATAAGTCCCTTTCCCTGACTCTTTTGAAGATTCTCTTTAACTTCCCCATCATCTCCCCAAAGGTGTTTGCTGCTGCCCCTCTGTCATCCACGAATAGTTCGATGGTGCCATCTCGCAATAGGTCGTTTAGATTTTCTGCCGTTAGGTGTGCAAAGGTTGATGGAGCACCTGTAAGTCCAAACAGCATGTGAATGTACCAAAAGTAGCCCCTGCCTTCGATGTAGAACACGGTGTATGGTCTGGATTCTGGTGTGACTTCTACTGCATAGAACCCTGAGGCGAAGTTGAAGAAGAATAGGTACTTGTGGCTGCTTAGAGCCTGCTGTTTAGTTCTGATGTCGCCTTGGGGCATTGGTGCAATTTTGGTGTATTTGTTGACTTCTGTGAAGTTTTGACAAATCCTCCATTTTGGTGGTTTTGCTTGGTTCAGGTCTCGGGGGTAGATTCTGGAAGTGTGATGGTAGTCCTGCTGCTATGCACTGGTTGTTAATACGATGTTGTAGCTCCTCTAATGATAGTCCTCCTTTTTCATGGGCCTTTTTTGCTAGAGTCATTGGCGAAACACACTTTACATCATCTGGCTTTACATGCTGAATAATGCCTGCTGTGAGTAATTCATCCAGTTTCCCATGTAGATAGTCCCTTTGTGGCGGTGTTAGGTGCTTTTGTCCCACCTTTGTCTGCATCTTCACTCCCTCTGGTATATTCAGCATGTGCACTGCCCCTTTGACTGGCTGTACTTTGCCAACTGATAGTGCGAAACAGTCTGCATACTCAGCGATTAATTCCTCCACCTGGCAGCATTCCTCTGGTTCCAAGTTGTTCCCTATTTTCACTGACTTTAACACTTCACACACCTGTTCCAAGGTAAAGGCTCCCCTTTCGCCATTGTTTTAGGTAAACACTGATCCATTCAACATGTCTCTATCCAGGGCCTCAGGTATGATGTCCACTCCCAGTGGATGGTCTACGGCTTCACCTGGCTCAACGAAGTGTATGGATGGCACATTATCGTCTGTTGTGTTGGAATGGTTAGCATTGTTTTTGGAACTGGAATCAGTAGCATTGGGGACTCCCCTGGAGGGGGGTTTATCATCACCCCCCAGTACATCTTCACGCTTGAGCTTACTAAAAGCCTGTTTCATCTCTGCTATGGTGTTTCAACCTCTTCCCCATTGGTATCTCAATCTGTCTCTCTATCCTGTTTCCGTTCTGCCTTCCTTTTTTCACCCTGTTACTTCAACCTCTCTAACAACTTGCGCCTTCATTGTGTGTCACATTCTTTTGGAGTTTCAAATATGAAAGAGTATGGTGTTGATGATTTTTTGGTTTCCTGTGTATTGTGATAAGTGGGTATCTCTTCTTCTTTTTCAAATGGAAGTTGAGGGACTTCGCTGTCCCCTGGGGTATCTGGAGGTACAGATACCCCATTTACATTACACACTTCGCCATTCAGCTTAGTTTTCAGATCCCCTTCCTTTGGCAAATCTGTTACTTCCTCCAATATCAGCATCTGATCCAGGTCCCCTCATAGGACCTCACGTTTCCTTTCAGCTGCCTTCTCTTCATCCTCTACCTCCTCTATCATTGCCACAAATGCTTTTTTGCTCAAGTTGACTTCCTTTCCCAGACCTTTATTGAATATTGTTCTTGACTCTTTCCCCACTTTCACTTGTATGGTGTCGTTCTCGTATTCGTGAATAGCTTTGAAGTGTTGCAATAATGGTTTCCCAAACAGTAAGTCCCAGCTCCCTCTACTGTCAAAAACCTCGAATGACCCTTCAACCTCCAGGCCTTTAACCCACACCATGTCTTTCCAGCTTGTGATTCATGGTACCATGTGGCCATCTGCCATGTGTATGATTTTGGTTGATTTGCCCCAACCACTGATCTTCTGACACAATCTGTTGTATACATCTATGTCCATGCAGGCTGCCATTGCTCCATTGTTGACCACTGCTGATACCCATGCTACTTGTTAATAGGTGTCTTTTGCGTAAGTGTAGAACAAACACAAACTTAAAGACTTTTATACAAATAGTAAAGTGTGAGCATTCCAAGTAGTCAGAATACTCAACAGTTCACTTGTACTACAAGGACTTTTGGGGGTTTTGGTAGGGGTTGTGCATGACTGCACACAAGTTAAACACACACAAAGACTATAACAAGTCCACAAAGATATAACCAACAGTTTCAATTCGCCTTATAACCAGTTTCACAAGTCCAAGGACACAAAAACCAACAAATTTGATTCAACACTATTGATCCACACACAAGTGAGGTAAATTTGGTAGAAGCATAGTCCATGTTTTGCAGTCTCTACAGCTAGTGCTAGTGAGATGACCAATACTCTACAGTACGTGGTTTGAGTAACTACAAGAAATACCTAGTCCTTTTATACTACTCGCAGCTACTACTATACAGTTCTACATTTCTTTTAATGTCTGCTAAAAGGTACATAAGAAGGGTATCTAGGAAATGTAGAATATTATCTAAAACTAATAGGGCTTTCTATGTTCCCTTCGCTTCATCCTCTTGACTAAGAGTACCTTTCTGGAACTGGCAGCTGTAGTCATTCTGACTCACATAGCTCCACCATCCATGCTGGGCTCCACTCATATGACTCACATTCCTTTACTGCCAATCAGTCGCTATAGGTTTGTGTAGTCTCCTGCTTATTCCTCCTCTTATGTTCTTCTGGCGCTACTATAGACTTGGTGTTTATAGACTTCGTTTCTAGTATACCACCAGTTAGTTCTTATAGATGAGTCCTGCTCTCTATAAGGTCCTACATATCTTTTGTAGTCGCACTTGTACCAATGAGAATGCCTCAGTCATCAGGCACACATCTTGCCGATCTTACTGCTGCATTCAGAAATATCTTTACCCTTTTGGGGCTCTCTCGTTATGACTCATTCCTTAGATCGCGTACTGGCAGTAATGAGCTATGGGCTTTATTCCTTCACCACTAGTCCATCCCTTTAGTACCATATGAAAGCTGAGCTTCCTAGGAACTCGTACATATATACTTTGTCCTACTTTTCTATCCTTACTGCCTTTCAGAAGACTATTCCTTCTGTTTTGCTTACAAGTGAGGTATCGCTTGTTATACCGCTAGTTCAGACATAGTTGGTTACTAGGGCTATCCTCTGATTTCTCCAATTATGACGCCATTTCTAAACCAGTGATTGTTTAGCACTAGAGTCTGGGTTGTATAGCCTACATGTTCCTTGCCCATGAATAGGGGCTTCATTTTCCCTTGAATTGCACTGGCGATACTAAGTGCGTTATAGTAGGAATGGTTACAAAGTCTTTATAGAACTTTGTATAGTATATGGGGTGGATCTGCTACTATAACTGAAGCACTGTACACATCAACCATAGTACTTAGAATAAGCATATCCTATTCATAAGTACTTAGTTTTATTGTACTGGCGCATACACTTAGTCCACTAGCGCTTTAACTAGCAGTTCGGGACTCACTCTAGTCCTTTATATACCAATTGAAGTGGTGAATCAGCTTTCTAACTGCCAATTAACGTTTCTATATGCGAATTTTGTATGGCATATCATTGTTTGTTTTTGTCCACTAATTCAACCAATGTGTTGAACAGTTCACTCATATGGCTTAGTACACTCTCAACAGTATGCACATTGAAAATATCATTTTCAGATACATAATTGTGATCACTGTTCAAGCAAGAGTCCCTAACCTGGGTCACACAGTTGCCGTCTACTCTGTTGACCCTTCCCCATTTCCCAGATTGAAGCCTGCAAAAATGTCCTCTATGTCTTCACTCTCCACCACATTGACTCTGACTGCATTGCTCCTTCCCAATTCCCTTTGTATGAATGCTCTCCAATCTCCTTCAGTCAGTGTGATTTTGTTGGATGACATGCAAGGCATATCCTTCCCATGCCACTTCTTTCCGCACTTGAAACATTCCCCTGATCCTGGCATGAGTGTTCCTGGGACATATGGGTATGACATGGTTTCATTGAAGGTGACTTTGGTGCCATGTTTCAGGTGGAACTGTCTGATGTTGTCTTTCCAGTCATTCACACCCTGTGGAGTATTTGGGTGTTGGATGTATGCGGCTAGATTGGTGCATAATGTGTTCTTCTGTGCTTCTGTGTAGCAGCTCATGACTGGCCTTCTGGCAAATGGAAGTGCTGGCAGAGGTGATGAGATTTGTGCATTGGCAAAGCTCTGGCTAGGGGTTTACTGGGTGTTTCTGGTACTGGTGGTCATTGATTGTTTTGTTCTTCCATCTTCCTCAACCTATCCTTCTCCTCCTTTGTGTCCTTAATGGTTTGGACCCCCACTGCCTTGATTGTGTCTGTGTATTCTTGCCAATTCTTGGCTTCTGCTGAGACGTTCCTCCTTAGCACTTTCAGGAGGTTCTCATGCACCAACACTATGTCAGATGCTGAGTCCGCTATCCCAGTGGCCTTGGCAATGTCTAATAGACAATGGGCAAAGTGTTGGTGGGTCCATTCCTCTGTGTCCTCATCCCTCATTCCTAATTCTGCCCAAGTGATTTGCAAAGCGAGTAGCTCCTTCCTTTGGTCGGACAATGTGGGTTTTGCAACTACTGGCACTGGGAACTCCTTTAGGAACTCGTCTGAGAACATGTCCCAGTTGGATTTCTTCTCCTTGCCCAACTCCTTGTACCAGGTATCAGCTCGGCTACCCACTTTGAAAAAGAGGTGCATCTTTTTCCCTTTTCTCTCTTCTGTTACATTGGCTCCTATCATATATAGTTCAGCGTCTCGCAAGAAGTCTAATGGATTTAACTTCTTGTCCGTTCCTCCTGTGAACTTTGGGATGACTGTAGTCATGTTGCGAGTATTCAATTTCAGTTCTGGTTCTGTTTCTGGTGTTGGTGGTCGAGAAGGGAAGCGTGACTGGGGTGCCGAGGGGCATATGAGCTGGTTTCTGATGCGATAGACATATTCTACCCAAGTTTCAGTTGGCTGTTTGCCGTGCTGTTCTTCACCAGGTGGTGGCAAAGTAGGTGGCGTATGATGTTCTATGTTAGATGGTGTGTGGCTGTCTGCAGATACTGAGCTATCTTGCAATGGCTCTGTAAGCGATGATTCTGTTATCAACGACTCGGTTGAGAATGTGGCTGAGGTGGTTGGTACGGAATTATTTGGGAGAAAGCGGCCTCTACTGTCTCGTGGTCTGTTCGCTATTTTGTCAGTTGTTCGATTTTTCGGTGGTTTTTTTGTGTTATCGTACTCCGTATGCATGTGCTAGTATTGTGTGTGGTCTAGAATTGCGCTCTCATCACCAAGATGGCATAGCCAGCGGTGATGATAGCTTGATGATGATGATGTGTCATGTTGTCCTCCTGTCTGTCTACTAGGCACTACTAGGCCTAATGCTACTAGTAAATATGTACAAACATCGCCTAAACCTCACAGTTAGTGATGTGTGGGCCCGGCTCGGCTCAAAAGCCCCGGCTCGGGCTCGGCTTTGTAGGGCTCGGGCCTGCTAGAAATCCAGGCCGAGCTTTTGAGCCCTAAGTAGGGCCGGCTTGGGCTCAGGCCGGCGCTCAGTTGTAGAAAAAATGTGTAAGTTAGTATCTAGAAGTAATTAGACAATACTGCTGTAATCTAAGTCATCCCCACTATCTTCGCCGAGTTGCTAGAGAGAAACATGTCGAAGATGCATCTCAGGGTCGAGATACTGCAGAGATACTGCTGTATGAACAGGGAAAGACCTAGGATCGGTGCTAGGCTGGAAACAACCATGTTGGTGTAAGGGTATGTTGTGCTCAGTTTGAATTTGTCTATTGTACGAACGTTGGAGCTGCATAGTAACGACCATACGGCTAACGAGACTAAAAAACCCCTAGAGAAACTCTAATATAAGACTATATTGATTGAGAAAGGGTTGTGTTGAGCCTGAGATGGGATTAACACGGAAGAAGGTACATACCTGTATATGGTCCTTGACGGGCACCACTCAGTGGTGGTTAGAAGCGGAGATGGGAAAAGTGGCAGTGAAGCATGTGTACCTTACACAACAAAATTTCGCAATGGCATCCTGGATCTGGAGTGATGTCACTGCCTTTGTTAAGTGCCAGCAACTTCCTAAAAGCCAGGGCCTGAGCTCGGGCCCAAGGGCTTTGAGAAATCCAAGCCGGGCCCTCAGGCCCTCAGGCCCCCCTCAAAAGCTCGGCTCAGCTCAGGCTTTCGAAGCTCGGCTTGGCCCGGCCTAGGGCTTGGAGCCCAAGCTCGCACATCACTACTCACAGTATCCCCTACTACACCGTCAACCGATGTTTTTTTTGTCGATAGGTCCAAGGGCATCTGTCATTTCCATCAGCTCATCTCGCAGTACTACAAGCCACTTATCCTTCCGCAAAGTGGCTGACGGCCAGTACGACACCTTGATTAGTACAATGCATTGCGCATACTAACTGGTGGAGTGGTCCAAAGGTACATATGCAGTACCTGGCATCACATGCCAAGCCAGAGTATAACTTTCTGAATCCTAGGCTCAGGGTATTATCCTTGCCACAGTGGTTCAACTGGCAGCACTGCTTGGTAAGTCCATGAACTTCTTGATACTTTTTTTTTCCCACCAAGTGGATACATTTCAATAACGTTAAATTCATACGATTTAGCAGTGGTAGATGTAAGAAAGTCTCGCAAATCGCTACGTTGTTGGAGGAACTTGCAAACGACCGATGATTCGAGTAATTGATACCAGAACTCGAATGATCAGTCAATCTCGACAATGAGCTTGCCTCTGAGTAAAACACAGCTCCATTAACATCAGTTCACGAAATTAAGCCAAGGTCAGCGTACATGTTCACATTAGCTTCCATATCTCGATGAGCTTCTTGAATCTTAGTCCAGGAGTAGACCTAGAAGGGATTCAGCATTTGGCAAGAGGCTTCCACATGTAGAAACAGGACGGGAGAACGATTCGTAGCTTCGTACCTTGTGAATGTAAGTCTTAATAGGACCTTTACCATTAGGCCCTGTGATGTTCGGTAGAATTTCTTTACTGAATCTACCGAGCAAAATGACCGGATAGATGGATAGTTCAGCTGATGCAGATGAATTCAAAGAAACGACACCAGACTACTAACCTCAAAACCAAGTCAGCTTGATATTCGACAGTGCGCGAACGAAGAGTGCTGCCTTCGACTCGGAGACGTTTGTAAAGAAGATCGGCAAGATTGACTTCTTGTACGACCGAACCTACACAGATGAATGAGGTGTTAAGCACCAGCTGCGATGATGACAACAGTTGAACCGATCGTACCGCTCAACATTGCAAGCATGGTCATGCGTCCGTCTCTTGCCAAAGCATCTATATTTTTCTTCCAATGACTCTGGCCCACAAAGTCCACAACAGCGTCTACCCCATGACCTTCACTTATCTTCTTGGTCTCTTCAGCAAAATCCTGAGTCTTGTAGTTGACGGTGTGAGTAGCACCATTGGGCATACTGAGAAGCCAATCGAGTTTTTCTTTCGTGGATGCGGTGGCAGTGACCGTGCGCCTAAAGAAAGCAAAGAAAAAGATAGATGAGATAGAATGACCATGAGGATGATGGTCACGTCTGAATACTGATGCTCCTCTAGTACGAGCTAATTGGATCGCGGCGATACCGACTCCAGATGCTGCAGCATGTATCAGGACATGTTCGTCCTTCTTCGTTTCGCAATACATCACGATTGCTTGATACGCTGTCCAGATCGTAAAACCATTCAGTTAGATGCTGTGATAGCAATTCGATATTTACCAGTAAGGAAAACTTCTGGTATACTAGCCGCCTCGATCCATGATAAATGGGGCGGCTTGGGAAGCAAAAGTGAACTCTCCACTGCAATGTACTCGGCGTATGCACCCTAAAAATTAACGCATCCGAGTCCATTCAGCTCACGGTCGAATACTCAAGATGAAAAGATACCCACACCTCCTGCTAGCCCAAAAACCGCGTCTCCTACTTTGAAATCCGGGACGCCTTCCGATAGAGCAGTAATCGTTCCTGAAAATTCCACCCCAAGAATCTCGGATGCTCCGGGAGGTGCTGGATAACGACCTTCACGTTGTAGGATATCCATACCATTGAGACCAAAAGCTTTAATCTAGACCGAGCGAGACTCTCAAACTCCAACCTTTGCGATGCTTCTACAAACGTGCGCTTACTTTGACTATCACCTGTCCAGGACGAAGCATGGGTTCCGGAGCCTCTCCCAAGTAGAGGTTCTCGATTGGGCCTTTTCCATCCTTAACAAGAATTGCGTGCATTATGAAGGGGTTTTGAATAGCAAGAAGTGGTAGCAAAGAGAGTCTCAGCAAAGGCCTACTGCTGAGTCAACCCCATCGATGACCATTTTCTCACACCCTCTGACGTCATTGTATCTACCTTTTTCCGGACTCCTGAATACTGTACTAATACGACCAAGTGTTCACTGATTTGAGATTTTTGGGGTCAAAAAAATCCAAAAGAATTCCGAAAAAATCCGAAATCGTCAAATTTAGCTTCAGATTTTTTCGGCCGTGATGCGTGACTGAACACTTGTTCGTATTAGTACAGTAGCCTATGGAAACGCAACGATGAGAATACACCTGTGAAAATACAAGTGGACCAGACAGAGAACAAGAGAAGACCGTCCATTTTCCACAGATGAGGGACATAACATGAAAAAAGTGTGCAATTGTTAGCAATGCGTATCTATCATTTCACGAAAGTAAGCGTTTGCAAGTGACGCGAATGTCAAAGCATTAGTTACGAGGTTCCTGATCGCCATGACTCCTACAAAAGGGGTTAGGTATGCCTGCGGGCTCACGAGGAGTCGAAAAAATGTTTCAAACAGGGTTGTAATCCGACCTAGCCCGAGTCTAGCCACCTGGAGGATGAAGCATCTAGGATGATCAAAAGACGAATAAGAATTTTCTTCAGCCGGATCTAAGGCTGCAACCTGTTAAATACTGTTATGCCTCAGAGCGTAATTAACAGGTAACAGGTATTAATATGTTATAACTAGTTATAACTAGTTACTAACTGGTTCCCTATGGGCACTCTTTTTTGACTCAAATTTCCATCTGGTGATAATCTTTACAGAGCCCATTTTCAGTTGAATCCATTTTTATACTTTACAATGGTCTTGTTTCTGACTTTACCTCTCATCTACAGTGTACATACAGAGTTTTCCTTTCACATAACCCTCCCCTCTCTCTGTCATTTCACATGATACTTGTAGCAAGTATGTAGGCTCCTTCTGTCTCAAAAATCCATCTTTTTCAGGTATCACTGTTACCACCCATGCTGGCCTGATATGTCCTCAGTGCACAGTCTGTGACTACATTACCACACAAAAAGCAGGATAATTCTTTGTTTATTTACACACTTAGCATGCTCAGACCTAACTCAGGGCACCCTCTGCAATAAGTTGGCAGAAGATGAAGGAACAGTCTTTGTAAGCTTTCCAAGACCAACTTTAGATGGTGAAATACTCTTTTAGGTTAGTAATTGATGTTCTGACAGGTGAGGTTGTCTTTATTCAGGTACTGAAGAGGTATTAATATGTCTGAAACAGCTTATTTTTCACTCCTTGAGCCACCACTTGAGACTAAGCAGTTATAACAGGTTATAACAGTTAAAACCTGTTACTGAACTCAGATGTAACATGTTATTAACCTGTTATAACAGTAATTAATAGTATTTGGTTGCAGCCTTAGCCGGATCACTGTTTTACGAAAAATCTTCAACATCCTCGGAAGCTACTAAAGAAAATAGAATGAAGTGGAGCGTTTCAGGATATGGCCGCCTCGTAGTCAGAAGGTGGAATAAAATTAGAAAAGGACTACAGTCAGCTCAACCGAGTACATCGCAAAGTGAGTAAGGTAGACCGTTAGCGCAAGGATATCCAGCCAAAAGATGCGCGAAGCCAGCCTTGCAGGACTGCCAGCATTCCAATGTCCATCAATAGGTACGAGCACGCTACTAGTCTATATTGAGTTGCGGGGACTCTTGTTTAAAAACCGGTGCGCAAAAAAGGTGCGTTCTAGCCTGCAGTGAGAAGAGTCTCTTTTTTTTCTGGGGAACAGTCTCTGATTGATCCAAGATTGATCATGCTCCACTGGTCTTGTCACCGAACTGCCAAGCTCTGATCCAGGGTGACGCTAATATTCCACTCTGACTCGGAAATTCATCTCTTCAACATTTCAGTATGAAGTTGGCCCAGGCTGGTTCTTCCCAAGAACGTAAGTTCGCTGTGGAGACTGCCTATACAATATGGACTTACGTGGGTCCCTGCATTCCATTCTCCCGCACTGTCCCGTGCACCACATCGTGGTGATACAGCATACATAGGCCAAGATGGGCCCTGAAGCAGTCTTAGCAAGCTGGAATAAATAAGCCAAGGTACAATGAGCAGCACCCGTTAGTCATAGTGTGATAGGCCTGAGATGTGAAGACTAGACATCAGCTAGATTGATGAATTATACATACCTTTAGTGATCTCAACCGCTCCTCCTTCAGTATTAACGCTTTTGCTGCAGAGGCCCACCGCCTTCGCGCAGATTGCGCCCATGATAATCGAGTCTCATATAAAACTGGTTGAGATTCTGCTCTCCCCTAAAATGACTAGGGCTGTGCACCATCCAGTATTAGAGTTACCCTTGTAAATATGCTGAACACAAAGGCCTATAATGAGAGTCCATGGTGTGCTGCATAGTATGCTCTAAGCTCAGGGAGGTCCTGGTAGGGGCTCGCAATCCAGCAGGAATCCAGCAGGAATCAGTGCTGGACACCGTAGCCTTCCAGCAGGTTTTCAGCATAATTATTCCTTATTTGGCAGCCTCAGATCTAGATCATCAGCTCCCTGTCCACCGTTCTCACCGCTGTAATAATCACTCGCGTCGCGTACTCGTCGGTATTTCGTCGGTCAGTGGGTTCTCCAGCTCGGTCTCGGTTCTCCAGAAGCTCAGTTCCATTTCCCGCACCCGCTTATTGCGCCCGCCACCACCAGGTAGCCATATGTATTCCTTCACCTTTGACTACCAGACTCTTACATTTCCCATTAAACCCAACCTGAAATCAAAGGTTGACCTCAAGAGCTGCATTCTGGTTCAGAAGAAAACACGAAGATTAGGGGAAAAAAACCCACCAAAAACCAAAAACATATAACAACGCACATACCTTGGTAGGTGCCGTCATAGTTTGGACTTGAATCATTAATTAGGAATCTGCCAGGATATCTGTTCACACCAGTTTCTGCATCAAAAATCGGGGTTGGCATGGCCACTTTAGGCTCGGGTCGTTACACGCCATTTGTTGCGCGCATTCAGCCAGATGGATGTGTATAAGTTCGTGGTGCATAACGCGTTGTGTCATGTTATGTTAATAGACGACAATGTTCATGTATGGTTATTTCAAGACAGATTATGCGGGTATGACTTGCCACTGTTCCCCGATATTTTATACAATTTGGTGTACACTTATATAAGAGTGCAAGTGGTTGATTGAGTTGTCTAAAACACTTCTAAAGGAATCAGCAGTACTATCTGGCATTCCCAGGGATGTTTGGGTACCAAATGTCAATCTGCAGTTGATCAGCAGCAATTGTGGCTGAAAGAATAACCATCGTTATAAATTCTTGGGCGTGTATGATCCATACTGCTTAATGGTAAGTGTATTGTGTATGCATACAATTGCTTTCTGGTCAAAAATAAACAGTGCTAAGTGGCTGCATACATAGCGTTCAATGTTAATTCAACCTTTATGTGCAGCGCAAGCTTTTTTCTCTATACTATCTGACCTCAACTGCTAAGATCACACCCAGAGCTCAAATATAAGAGCTGAATATGCATTCGGACTCAGCTGAAAGTCTTTGTGTCAAATGTCAATATATGCTGTGGGATCTAGCAAGTTAGGTATAGGTTTGAGCTTTTGGATGATGCGCCTTTTTGAAGTTTTTGCATGCCAAGTGCTTGTAAGGCTCTGCCAATTTCAGATGGCCGTAATATGGCTGGGTACTTTATATTAACAATTTGTATGCTATACATGACATTTTGCTATTTTTCAATGATTTATGAAGCACTATATGATATCTCTAATTCAAGACGAATGTTCCAGATTGACCATTTTATGACAGTTTTGTATTAACTCCCAATTATATCGTGTATCACTCAAAGGATAAGGACCAAAAATATTCAGGGAGGGCTCTTACATAGTTGAAGCATATCCCAAACTTTTCCGAGGTCGAAAGAGCTCTGTCTACCCAACACGAGTCAAAGCAAAGACCAAGCTGGCATGCTAAGCGCCCAGGAAACGCATGGGAGTCTATTGTGAGGAGTTCAGACTTTTATTCTCTTTGGACATTTATACCTCCGAAGTTGCTTCTGAGTGATGATATACCTCAATAGTAAATAAGCGACAGGTATAAATGTAGTACTTAGATAGAAAGGTATTGGCAAGTTATACTACACTGGTAACCAAATCACACTGAACTTTTTGCACTGAATTTTGATCATACACTAAATCAGAATCATTCTGGTGGGTATCTAGTGCTACAATCTATATAGTATGAATACTCATTTCATTTTAATCAATGGATGGTATGGTTCAGCTGTGCAGGACCTGGCTGAATCTTTTTGGAATTTTGCAATCATACACAAAAATTCTCAGTCATAGTGAACATGTATATCTCTGGAGGTAGTCTCTACTACTCCTAGTGTATTCACCCTATCGAATTGTGTAGTTGAGTACGAGACGGTCCAGGAAAGTGTAGCATTTTTGCGCAAACGCGTCGAGACGCGTCAAGACACGCTCAACATGCACGTGACACATTGTCATCAGTTCCCCGTCAGTTTCCCGTCAACACTGCTCCTTCTTCTGTTCTCCTGCTCTCCTCCTTTCCCTTCTCTCATTCTTCCTGCCAGACTCGGACTCCGCACTCGAGGGCAAAGAGTATTCCCCACCCAGCTCTGCAGTCAGACTCACCCCTAGCACATGATTTCACTCTCGTTCTCCGACAACATACGCAGCGGGCGACATGATTAGTATTGGTACAGACTGTTGTATTGTATCATTGTATTGTAGTTATTTACGGTTTCTTTTTTAAAACAGATTTAACGGCAAGCTCAGAAAAGGACAGACCCGTGGTGCTTCAACCTAAGATGGGCAGAAGGAGCCGCCGCATTTGTGTATGGTCTTCGTTGGCCCGAAAATCTTACTTAAAGGCCGGACGAGACCGGGGGTCTAATTATGTAGTCCAACACACGCCGAAAAGACAAAAATATCCGCTCGACGGATAGATGACATTATTGTATTGATATAGGATATATCTGTACAAAAATGTGTTTCTGTACACCTTTCTGCCGAGCGGATATTTTTGTATTTTCGGCGTGACAGCGATGAGAGGGTGTTTGTCATCGTCAATGACAGCGTCAACTGTCTTCGTTGGCGTGCCCATCGATCATGATATGTAGGTGGGAGTCAGGCCATACCCTTGGGAAAACCACGACACTGATTAAGAGGCTGGGCTGCAGCAGTTTGACCCTGTAATCAGAGTCATTGCTGCAGCAGCGTAAAGCTTCTAATCAGAGGATATGCTGCAGCATATCTACGGTTTCTCTTGGCTCGCATTGGCTTTCTTTCTAAATTGACCGCATTCATATCCATGTTGAGGATACTGTGTCTCACTGTCTACGTCCACGTCCAGTCCCATGCTCTCGGAATAGAACATGAAGGCTGCCTAATCAATCCTTCTTTCGGAACAACACTTCACACAACCGTCAACTTCCAGGGCATACCGTGGAGACACTGGTACCCAAGACACTCTCACGGAATTCAGACTGCTTGAAGACGACCTCTAAACTTAAAGTGGCCGCGCCTTCTTGGAGCATGGCAGTAGAGGCCCTATTGTCAGGATGACACCAGATGACGTGGAGGGTTCGACGTATGACTACTCTGGAAAACATTATATACTGGAAGCTGTCTTGATTCCGAACATGGGCCACCTTTCCCCCAACTCCGCTTGTGTCCTTGTCAGAGAGATGATTGACTACTTTTTTCCCGATGGATTCCCTCCGACCTCAACAGTAGGAATGGTGAACTCGATACTTGGCATGTCATTGATCATCCTGTTGTAAGTACGCAGGCCCTTTTGACATTCATATCCTCTGCATTACTCGACTGTCCTCATTCCAAATCACAGTCTTCATTATATCAGCCGAGATAGTCTTCCTTATCCTCCTGGCCCACAAGGCTACTGGTATATCGGCCTTCCCAACTCCAAGGTCCCATCAAAGAAGTTCTGGTTGACATACACAGAATGGGGCAAGAAGTACGGTGCGTCTGATATTGAGTTGATAAGAGTACTCATCCCAATACGCGCCCTTTCGGACTCAGGCGACCTCATCCACTTTACTCGCTTTGGCAAACATTACCTCGTCCTCAACTCCCTCCAAGCCACCAGAGACATCCTTGATAAGCAGGCTAGAATCACTTCTGATAGGGCAAATGCACAATTGGATCACATGTGAGTAGACTCGTTCCGTGCATAGTATAATTTTAGTACATTAATTATAATGCTTCAACACTGGCAGATCCCACACCGAGGAAATCACTAGTAAAGCCTTCAACAGCATTATGACCATAATATTTTGTTCAATGTGATCTATTTTCTGCAGGCTTGCACCCTTACTCGGATAAGTGGAGAAAGTCCCGCCGACTTTTCCATCAGATCCTCCGCGCAGATGCGACAAGTCAATTTCGACCGATACAAACTCGACAAATTCATGATTTTATTGAAAGTTTGCGCTCCTCGAAGCACACACTAAAAGATCAAATATCTACGTGAGTCTTCTTATGTCCTTGAGAACTTGACTTTCATTGCTTATTTTCACTCATTCTGATATCTCATTACAATTATTCTAATTGTTGGTCACAGTGTCTCTCAGAAGATCATGTTTGAAGCGATATATGGCCTAGAAATTTCAAGTAACAGGGATGAAATGCCTACCAACAGCCGAGAGACCCTTGACGTTGATGTCGGCGCTGGTAGTATTATCACTCCTGGCTGGGATGGCTTCAAATATATACCATTCATTCAATATCTCCCATCATGGTTTCCGAATGGTCAACTTATCGCTGCTCATCGTGTGCTTGGACAAATGACCCAAGATGGGGCAAATAAACCTTGGGATGCTGTCCAGGAGAAGATAGTCAGTTTCTCCATATTTTCATTCCCTTGAATTCACTTATTTAATATCTGACTACTTATCTACTGAAGGCGGATGGAGATCATTCATCTCTCATCGCAAAATTGCTGTCCAGGACAGATCCAGAAAATCATGAGGAAATACATACAATTAAATGGTTTGGAGCTACCTCCCTTGCTGGTGAGGTTCTCATTTGTTCTTCATCTACCATCTCCACTAACAGCCTTGTGTGTCACCAGCTGCTGCAGATACTGTGGGTTGTTCACATTTGCTGTGAGATTTCAATGTTGATACCTTTCTCTCCCCCCTTTTTTTTGACCTTACCTAGACAATGTCTGCTATATCCACCTTTTTCCTTGCAATGAGCCTTTATCCACATGTGCAATCCAAGGGTCAAGAGGAACTGAACACTGTACTTGGAAAAGGAAGAATGCCTACTTTTGATGATCGTCCTTCTCTGCCTTATATTGAGGCTATATTCAGAGAAGTGATGCGCTGGCATCCTGCACTTCCCATGGGTGAGTTGATCCCTAGTTTTCTTGACCAACAAAAAGAAAATAAAAGTGCATTCCTTTGAACTTTAGGCATAGCTCATGATTCTTTGGAGGATATCATCTATGAAGGATATTATATACCCAAAGGTCAGCTCATAATTATTGCATTGAACACTATTACTGTAGAAAACTAAAATTTCTCAGGAACATCAATCTATGCCAATATTTGGTGAGTATTACAAGAAGAGACTCCTGAACTGTCCTGTCACCTGAATTCCATGCAAATTTTCCTTCTCATTTAGGGCGATGACACATGATGCTTCTATTTACAAGGATCCAGACCAGTTTATCCCAGAGAGGCATTTACGCGAGGATGGACATTTTGATAACATAAACTCCATTTTAGCATATGGATTTGGGCGAAGGTAAGAGTGATCTTTGAGCTTCCTTCCTATCTACTCTCTTACCGTGATTTAGGGTATGCGTCGGAAGATACATGGCCAATGACACAATCTGGTTGGCAATCGCGGTGACACTCGCCGCTGTCGAGATATCCGGTTTGCCCAATGAAAATGTGGAGGATTATTATGGTGATGGGGCACTGTGGTAAGTGCACAAACTTTCTTTCACGATTGCGAATACGGCTGAAGTATTGATTGAAATTTACTTAGCTCACCAAATAGTAATACCTTAAATTGTAAGATTTCATCCCGGCTCTGAACAGGTGCTATTGCGTACAGACTCTTACCTTTTTTACTATTATGATCAAGTATTCTTACTATGGTCTCTCATGTTGATCTGGCTTTTGTTTAGGGTTTGAGCTCTTCATCATTGGTGAAGTTTGCTTTACCTTATATTCTTACTTATATACATACGTACTCTTATACATTCAGACTCGGAGAAAGACAGAGTCGTCTCGAGAAGATGTTGTTCCTCACGGAGTGCTGCGGCACTGCTAGGTTCCTAACGCGCGGTTGACAGATACACCAGAGCTTCCTGTTGTGGACGTGCTACTTGCCGTCCAGGTAGAACGGCCATACCTCTAGGCATCTTTCCGAAGACTACCGACAGCAAGGCAAGCCTGCGAAGATCCACTTCATTCCTAAACGACAATTCTCTATGGCTTTTGACCGTAGTCTACCGTGGCTACGCGTATTCTCATTCATTAGAGGATGTTGGGAATGATATTGGGTCTAAGGATCGGGTGGACTTTATGTTCTTCTTTTCCTTTTCTCTCATTGTGGCGTGACTGTAGGAATATGGAGGAGTGGAAAGTCCAAGACGACGCTCGGGCCACCGAAGCCTCTCCGGTTGAGTGTGTGGGAGGAGCATTCAATCGTCGACTGAGGTGGATTCGTCTGGTGCAACCTGAGGGCTTGAAGCGACTTTGCCCCTATTTCTTATTTTAGTAGCAAGACGATCACGTGTGTAATTCATAGACGCGCTTACGAAGCGTGGTAATCTTATCTCTCTCCCTCTTACTTCCAAGTTTACCGAGACTCGTTAATGTCTTAAGTCGTCAACGAACGACTCGCCCTTTGTATTCGCCTTTCTAAACCAACGTGTTTACTAAAGTGAGTACTCTATTACATCCTCGTATACTAATCTATTCTGTCGTCCCTACGGAACGACTAGGTCTAAGGTGATTTGTTCGACGCTCAGACACTAGTCTGTGCTCCCAACCGCGACCCCGGACTCATCCTGTGGTCTAAACCCATCTTCTGCACTGTGAGTCTAGCTTCTGCGTAAGACACTCTGCGGCTACCAAAGGCGCATACTGCGAAATGTCGTCCTGCAACCCCTCCATTAGTACGGCTCTACCAGAGCCCCAAAGACTACGCTCAAGCCTTTTACTACTAGTACGACATCTTAAGTACAGGTTCGTCGCTGCTGGCTCACCGATTTCCCAAGGGTCTTTTAACACGATATCAACTTGACCATCATCATTTTTCAGCGTAGGAGCGAGTCTGTCCATGGCGTCTTCAAGGCACGACTTTGATTTGGCTTCACTGGGAAAGACTACGGATGTTGACACCTGACAGGCCTGAAGACTCGGATAGATCTCTTCCTTGTGTTCCAACGCACCCTGGACCCTCGTAGATCTTCGCCGGCTCTTCTACAGAAGCAGGAATGCCCTCAATTGTCATGTTATGGAGGAGGACTACCAGCAGCGTAAAATGAAAGCCGAAGCACGGGGAGAAGCTTTCAGCAAGTCGGAGCCGCAGTTTGACCTGCATTAATATCACGTATGAAAAGTTCGAGGCTATTTTACGTGTATTTAGACAGGAGGACTGCAGCGACTACACTGAACTTTATTACTTTATCGTTTACATGGTAGTATTCCAACCTGGCATGCTTCTTCCTTTCCTCTTATTACGAGTCTACGACTATGATTTGGCTGTCAAGCTTCGACTGGTACTTCTTGATCGACTCCCCATTTTCTTTTTCAATCGTTGCCTCGCGGTCTCCATCGAGCAATGAGCATAAAAATTTCAGGTATAGTGGGGTGTTGAAACAGCTATAGCATAGGCATACAAGTAAACAGATCAAGTATATATGTACATGAGGACAGCAGCATGCTCATAGGCCCGGCGACGTTGCTTCCTCCACATTCCGCTTCAGCTTATTCCAGCCTTCCTGAATGGCCATCGAGATTCTGATGTCTCGGCCCTCGTGGACCAGGAATGTCGGCGAGAACCTGTTATCGGGTGCTGGAAAAGTGGCCTTCATGAGTTCTTCTGAGCCTTGTTTCATAAAAGATTCACCCACCATTTCCATGATATCTGCATAGTAGTAGCTCCAGTGCTACAACCGCCTCAAAATTATTCACCAGGATTGGTCTGAAATGATAGCCTCTCGGAGCTGCAGGAAGAGTGGTGGCGATGGACTGTTTTTTCTTCTTCGCATCTTTCTCTGACTCTGGGACAATCTTATACAGTGTCCCACACAACTGTGCGTCCCGACGTTCAGACCCATCTTTGCTTTCCAGTTCTTGGACAAAGATATGCCGGATGTGTAGAAGCGTCTCTCGAAGCCATGAATCCTGGCTGAGAGATTCGGAAACATTGGGGGAGGGACGAAGGGCACCTGACTCGGAGACATTGAGTATATCTGCCGCGCAGAAAAATTCTCGAGATGGTCTCAAGAAGATGAGGTCTCCAGCACAGATGTATTCTGCACCCCACCATAGCCTATCAACAAGTATGTCGGGAGAGAATTGATGGGGACTTGGACCAACAGGTCGATAAAAGAGGGCAAGTGGAGATGTTATACTGACAGATATCTCTGCTAATGACCGACCAACTGCTGACAATGACCATTCCAGTGCTAGCATCTCTGTGATTCCAAGTGCGAGCAGGTAAGGAATGGTAGCATAGTCAACAGTATATTTTGAGGGTAGGTCCGTGAAGGGGCGTGGCACTACATCCACATTACTGCACTGCGAGTATTGCTGGGTAGCTCTCTCTCCAAGGGACTTCACGAGTTCTGGAGGAGCAGAATATGCACTGTACGGCAGTATGCTAGAGTGAGGAAGAGAGGAAAGATCGAGTGATCCAAGGAGTGTGACTGTGTAAGCAAAGGAAGAACCATCTCGCGACACATCCTTCACCACTGCTGGCCAAAACTCAATGGTCTCTGAACTAGTTGGTCCATGTATAGGTTGAGGCAATTTGATGTAGATTAGTTCACCCTTTCGAAAAGGGCTAAGGGGTGGTTGAATGATGTTGTTCGAGGTGGAAGATTGATGGCGCGAGGTGATTTCCAGGGACTGAACTCGTCCCCTTTTGCTCGTCTGGGGCACCTTAGTCTCTGAAGGACGCTTCTTGGATGCATTCCTATCGCCACCTGTGGATGACATTATTCGGTCAGTGACAGATGATACGAGAGACACCCTACAAAACTGCCTGACCTTGCATTCCTCTGCAATGACCGTGACAATGGCAATCTTCATGGTTCAGCGTCGGGTCAGTCAGAAGCCAAATCGCATGGGGTATAAATTCATTAGGGGAACGAAAACGAGTGACGTGCGTGGAACCTGAAGTCGAATTCGTAAGTAAAGACCAGTGGTTTGAGTTCAGCTAGGACTCACCAAACAGCATCATATCATATCTATCCCTATCAGTGACTCGTTTGCGACGTATTGCGACTAGCTGGTAGCCATCGGGAAATCTTACGTCGTAGTCATGGCCGTCTACATGGTCAAGAATTGTCAACGTCAGCTACAACGCAGTTTGAAATCTACTCACTAGAATAGCACAAAGCTTTAGCAAGACCATTCGCGACCCTGGCGCGCCACAACTGGACTTCAGGACTTTCTGGAGGAAGGAGGGTGACGCGTTTTTCCTCTGCAAGAACAGGGTCCCTGTATTCATCCCATGTTGAGGCGTCTCCGTCGCTTTTTTGGAAAGGATATGACAACTGTTTCACGCATTGTTATCTGAAGTGAAGACGCGATGGTTGAGCAGATCGTGTAGGTGAGTGAGAACTGAGCACTGGGACGCGTCAGAGTCACAGTGGGTCGTGTTTAAAACAGCCTCGGCGAGGTCTCCGTCCGAAGGTTCATCTATGTGGCCGAAAAATAATGTTGAAATCTGACTTATCGTCGACATATTAGGAGATTTAAGACTCAAGGCTTTTTTTGCGGTCAAGGAATTAGGCCGGGTCGGCGCCGAAGGTTGTGGCAGGATAACAAAAAGCGTGAGAACAATTGGCTTTCTCACTTCTGCAACGAGATTGCTCGACCATATAAGCTTCGAGCTCAAGTATAGAGGGGTACTCAGAAACACAAAGCGTAGGCATACAGATAAACACATCAAGTATATACTTAAGTACATACTTCTGTGTCTACTAAAAGATTGTCATAGAGTCCTACTAGTAGGACTTGGTCGTGTACATAGCATGATACGTCGTCAAAAATACAGTGGCCAAAACATTAAGCAAAAGCGGGAGAGAGAGAAGGGGGCATCGCAAGATAGGCATCGCAGGTAGGTAGGTAGTTAGGAGGCCAAGAAGAAAAAAACAAACATCGAGGACCAAATGAAAGAAAACAGACCCGAAAAGAATGGTGTGAGTGCGAGTGAAGGCAACCAAGAGGGGGAATAAGGATAATTGTTGAGGTATCGCCAAAAACAAAAGGGGTAGTCGTAATGTATCGTGTCGTAACGGTATCGCTGGTAGAGATGCAAGCAAGCAAGGGTCAAAAAAAGAATAAAGTTAGGGACAGAGGTCCATTGAGTACACAACCACCATAACCACGTCCAGGGCGCAGTAGCAGCCACTTCTAGAAAAACACCTCTATAGGTCTACATCACCGGGATGAATGGAACGAAAAGCTCATTTGGTCGAGCAACTTCTCTATATTCTCCTCGCGACGGGCAGGCTGCAGATCAGCCCATTTTTGGGAGCAGAGGATGCACAGGCCGATACAGTGGCCGAGCTGGCTTCGTGGGGTCATCATGGACCATTAAACATCATGAGAGCGAGCATACCGGCCTAGTACCAGTCGCATTTTGTCGGGTCTTTTTGGTTTGACTCCAGGCCAAGCTCACTATGAAGGCTGCCATGAATCTTCCAATCCACCAGCCCAAGGAATCGGCGAGAGAGATAGCGACCGATCATAATGGGAATGAGGCTGAGGATAAAGTGTCCTTCCAATCCTCGGACTCGTTGGTGCTGATCTCGAAGCTGAAGCTGAGGCTTCTTCAGACCCGTCTATCGTCACTGAACCAGGACCTCCAGACAATAAGTTCAACCTAACCCTCGCATCCTCCACTTCCGAAATCGTCGAAGTGGGGAATCGACCATGACTTATCGGGTGAGTCGAGCTAGTCGCACCAGAAGGTCCACGACCACTGTGTCCAAAAGCTGAGAGCGCAGGAGACATGGTACCATTGCCTGGTTTGTGATTTCGCTTTCTTCCGTCCGAGGAGATGGATCCGGAATGAGATAGGGAATGACCTCCTTCGCTGCTTGATAAGACGGAGCGAGCACCAGCTGCTGAGGGTCTGGAAGAGTTGGAACCTGTAGAGCCAGATGCGTCACGACGAGAAGCGGCTGCTGAACCTGCTGAACGGGAAGAATGGGGGCTCAAGTGGGAACGCATGGAATGGAGAGAACCGATTTCGGAAATGTGGTCGGGGTGCTGGTGGACAAGATGAGGCTACATACAGCAGAAACGAGAAAAAAAGCAACGCAGACACGTCAGTAATCACCTCTTACATGTTTGGAACCGAAATTGACTCACCATACCAAAAGTCGTCCTCCTTTCCCCTCCAAACGGAAATCCAGTAAACCCGGAAGTCGCAAGCGTTCTCCACTGAGCACCTGCCGTAGGAGGAGCTTCTTCCAAAACATCAATCGTAATACCAGCATCACCCGTACCCGTGCTCAACCGATTGGCGTTATCCTCAGGTAAATGAGCCGTCGAGCCACCTCTAGACCCGGCCGCAAACGATCCTGGCGAAGGTGTTGTTCCTTGAGTATCATGCCATACACTGGGGGTAGGCAATCCACCGAGACCAGGGGGGAACTTTAAGCCACCCTTCTTTGCGGAAGAGGATCCTAAACTGCTATTGGGCGTCGTGATGGTGTCTCTGTCCTTATCGAGCGTGTCTCGCAATGATGATGTAGAAGCAAACGGCGACATTCCTCGTGGAATAGGCATATCAAGGATATCGATACCAGAGTCATTTGGACCGAGGCTATGACCTGGGGTGTCTTCAGCAGTCGAAGAGAGGGTAGCAGCATCATAGTGACGAGGGTGCGAATACAGTCCCTGAGTGGCCGTCCCAGATCCAGATCCACTTTCAGGACCAGAACTTGGTTCCATTCCTCTCGAAGACGATGATTGTAGTGGTGTCGTAACAGGAGGGGTCCAATAACCCATTTCGGCTGAAGACGAATTCGCCAATGCTCTGGGAAGAGGAGCAGGTAGAGCAGGTAGAGGAGTACCACGCTCACCATAAGGTGTCCCAGGAGTCGAGTATGCATCGTAATAAACAGTCGAAGTACCACTCTTTGCGCTGACACTGGAAATAGGCCTATCACCAGTTGCCATTAGCCCTAACCCCGACGACCCGGTCCGTCTAAATTCTGTCATCTGAGGTGGTGGAGACGGGAAATTATCCGGATCATTTAGCAGAGTCCTAGCCTGTTCGATATCGTTATCGCCAAGAAGAGTCGATGATAACCCAGGCGCAGCCGAATTTCTGCGAGACGAAGGGTTGGATGAGGAGAACCAGCGACCCAGGCCGGCAGCAGCAGCCAAAGTACCCAAACCCTTCCAAACACCGCTGTCGCGATGACTATGGCCACTGGGTCCAGCGACGGGTTCTTCGAAAGGGTTGGTTGTAGTACTAACAGTAGACGATCTCGGAGCGAGGTCCTCTGCTCTGACTCTGCGTGCAGTATGGACAGTGGCTTCGTTGAGATCACCACTCAAGTGGGAACCGTGAGAAGGCGTGGAACGTTGACTGAGACGGCTGCGGCTTCGTTCTGGGTCGACAAGACGAGGTGGAGGGATCAATGGAAGAAGGTCATTAGCCTTATCCTTATCTTCGGCTCCAAAGTTGTGTTCGGAATGGACGAGAGTGTCATCAGGTTCTTCCTCTTCATCTAACCGCCTGAGCTGTTCCCTGGAGAGAATGTTCCCTCTCCATCTCTGCCCGAAGGAGTCGGCAGTATCTTCGTAGCTGTTACTAAGTGCCGAAGGAATTTCGTGTCCGTAACCTGAAGCGGCAGAGTTGGATGATCTCGAAGAACCAAGGCTGTTGTTCTGAGAATTGGAGCCATTGTCAGCTCCAACTACTCCAGCGGCGGAAGGTGGTACATTGGACATCGGCTGAGTAATTGGAGCCGACTTGCGTTCTGCACCTCGACGAAGGAACGAGTCTTCCACTTCGCCGCTGGACCTAGGAGAACCTTCAGGACTTTCTCCCCCTGGGCCAACGATGTAGTAATCCTCTTCAATTGGAGCAACCATGGAGAACCGAGGGTTTTGCCTTTTACGACGGTTGGAGCAGCATATGAACAACAGGAGGAGGAGGATGAGCAGAAAGATGAATCCGATAATGCTGCCGACGATGATGCCAACAAGTTGACCTCTGCTGAGACCACTTTCTCCTGAAGCACCACTCGTAGGAGAGGGCGTAGGCAAAGCAAACGACGAGGTGGAGGCAACTGAGGAGGTCGATGACACAGAGGTGAGTGGCGAAGAAGAGGATACGGAAGAGGTTATAGGTGTCACAGAAGTTGAGGTCTCGGTTGGAGTGGTCGATGACGTGGATGCAGGAGATGTAAGCCCACCGTATGTCCAAAGTGACCCTAACGGTATCTGTAGGTACAACGTCAGTATTTTTTCCATACACAAGAACATTGGACAACGATAGCTCGCAGCTGTAGATAGTTGAAGTCAAGGAGCAGCACTCACACTTGGACCATAGTATGTGAGTGGTAGGTAGAGTAGACTTTCTGAAGTCGCCGTGGGGTTACCAGCTGCATCGGTAAGGATGGTTGTGGAAATGGTGAACCACGAAGGTAGCTCCTGCGTGGGACCACTCATCGTCACCAAACTTTGAGGTAGTGAAAAATTGTAATTTTTGTGGTGTTATGGCCAAAAAATGAAAGCGTTGTGTAACGTTAGAGAACGTGAACTATGGCCAGATACTGATGAGTAAAACACAGTGGCAGCACAATAAAATCCAGTCACACACAGGAAATATTCGCGGTAGATAGTCGTGGTGGCGGAGAAAGAGAGAGAGGGGAGGGAGAAAACGCGGGGGAGAAGCGTAGTCGTTCGGAGAGGAGGGTGAGAGGGGTTGAGACCACGCCGCCGAGTTCAAACCAAACTCCCACGTGACCCCGCTTCCGTTCTTCCGTCGCTTCCGACTCCCGAGGCGAACGTCGGAACCCCGAGCAAACAAGAGGCTTGTTGCCAATATTTCTCTTCTTACATCTAGTACTGCATTGCTCTCTAGGACCACCAGGACAGCGTCACTGGTGGATGAAAACGTCATGTCAGTTCATCGACATTTCTTGGAGTATGACCTATTCTAGCCTATTCTCAATTGCGGTGATAGAATTTTCGTCATTGGAACTGAGTTCATTCGTCGTTTTCCGATCAAGATGCCAACAATCCTCCACCAACGGAGAAGTCATCGGACCTGCCAAAGATAGCAGTTTGATGATTCCTCCCAAGATGTTCACAGAAGGAGGATACTCAGGTATGTTTTCTGGAAACGACTCTTTAGTGCATATCTGAGCAGGATTCCTCAGACATAAGCTGAGAGCACTGAAGCCGGAAACAGTAAGTGGGTCCGAAGCTCAGCCGATAGTCCGCAGGACCGCAGCTCAGTCAGACCATTCCAACCCATGACCATTCAACCTGCCAACGCCTCTCACACCGCTGCTTATCTTGCAAGAAGTTGTGCTTGGCAATACATCATCATGAAAACACGCCGAAAATACAAAAATATCCGCTCGGCAGAAAGGCGTACAGAAACACACTTTTTTACAGATATATCTTATATCACTGGCAGTAGTAGTGATGTGACCTATCCGTCGAGTGGATATTTTTGTCTTTTTGGCGTGAAAAGCAGCTGGTATCTAGATGACGGCTTCAAAATCCTCTTCCTATATGCCAGCACATGGCTACCTCGCGAAGATATTTTGGTGCTGAGAAGAGGATATGTCCTGGTTGTGCTCATTCTACATCATAATGGCTATGCCTTAGCGAACGCTGTCCTCAAAGCCCGGTCAATGACTGTCGGGATTACAAGGCTATTCACTAAGCAACTCGATGTCCTGGCTGTTCTGCTCTGCTCTCGAGAATATATATACTGATCAAGCAGAATCTCTCCTCAGGCTGGTCGGGTGTTGATCTCCCTTTCCTCTAGGCGTACACAAAGGTCTCGCAAGTCGAGTCCGGGTCGACTGGGTCGCTCCTTCGTCTTTATCCTACTTCCACTGGCTGGATCCTCTCTTCTCATACATTCCTTTCCTTCACCTTGACACCCTTTTTCCATGCATCCTCGAGGTTACGAAGCTTTCTTTCCCGCCCTTATATGGATTTTTCTCCTCTCTAGCTGGAACCCCTTCTCTCCGAGATTGGCTTTCTCTCTTCCAGTTCCAGCCCCACCATCATCCTTATCCTCTTCCTCTTCGTCAGAGTCAACATCACTAAACACCCAAGCTGCATCCCCATCTCCAAGCCCCACAAGTCTCGCTCTTCCTTCTCAACAAACCGATTTTGCTTTTGACTTGTCTCATAACCTCGTCAGCGCCTCAAGCAACGTAACAACACTCCCTTCCCTCCCGGACAATTGTGTATCATTTACTCAACCTGGTGCCAATTTGGAATGTCCTTCTCCGGGTCCCTCCAACGCAGAGTCTAGCTCAGGCTCTAGTAATGCCACGGCCACTGCCACTGGAGCGATGACAGCCTACAATATTACCTTTGACGACTGCGGGTCTCCGTTCACTGTCTGTCTTTGCAATACCGGCAGTGATAACAGTTCTATTACCAGTACCATCACCTCTAGCAGCAGCGACACCAGCGACACCTCCACCACTAATAACACTCAAAGCAACCCCATGTCCCTAAACACCATCCTCGACCGATTCTCCCGCGTCCCAGTTGGTCTACGTCGATACGTCAACACTGTCGTTGTCGTACCGGCACCCCAGGACAATCCAGATCCACGTGCGTATACGCTGAAGTCGGGTGATATACATTTGTTTGGAGATACAGGGGTTAATATTTGGGTGCACGAGGTGAGTTGAACTTGGATTTACGGAGTGCATTGGGGTGCATGCAGTTTTTTCTTTCTTTCTTCTTCGTTTTGTCTTTTATCTTTGTTGTGATGTTGACGCATCTACTCCTCTCTGCTTCTGCTTCCGGCAGTCCATGCATGCATACGATTTCGCTCAAGACATCAATAACCCTCTTTCCAGCTCACAAGGCTGGCAAGATGCTGTACGCGCTGATAGTTGTGTTCCGGATAATTATTCGGCTACTAATGCTGTGGAGGTATGTCTGTCGATCTTCCGTGTTGTTTCTTCGGGTTCAGCGAGGAGGTTGACGCACACTGCTACATGGCACGCTTTTATCCTCTTATCCCCCCTTTCTCACCGTATATGCGCGCATATATGTACCAAATTTACTAACATGCATTTGACCAATGCAGGACTTTGCCCAATTCGGTGTCATCAAAATGTACGCACTCGCAAACCAGGGGACACTACCCCAAGGAATGCAACCAGAGTGCATGTACAACCAATTACGCTTCATGGACCAACTCCCTCTCTTCAACGCAACCACTCTGTTCGGGAATACTTGCCATATTCCTCATCAGAATAAAAATGGCGCCAGGTGAGTGGGCTATATATCTTGCTAATTTTCCTATTAAAAATCTGAATTGTCTTGTTTCCTATTTTTCACGGTAGACACACCACTTCGCCCCCATTCCTCAATAAAACAAGCAAAATGCCTATATCTTTCACTGGCGAGTCTGGGACCGCTTTTCCAGCGACGATTACGGGGCTAATGTCGACTGTAGCGCCAGTGCCGACCACAGCATCATCGGCCAGTGACCGTGTCGTCACCTCGAGGCTGATTCGTCTTGAGCTCGTTGTCACTTTCAGCGCTTTGCTGGCATTGTTTGCGCTGTTCCCGTTCTGAAGGAGTTCTGTGCATTGTTACATTGCGATGCGGCTTGGTGACTTCAATCCTTACCACTTAGCGCCCAACTGGCACGAGGCGCTTTCAATTCCTTTCTATATTTAGAAAACGAAATCTTCAACATGAATGGCTTCTGTTTAAATTCAGACCTCTTTTTTGATGACCACGACCTTCACGAGCTCACGACTGGGATCAGCAGCAGCTACCCAACCTATATCCCTTGCCCCAAACCCCACAGGCCTCACTTTAACACCGCAAGAAACTGCTTTTGCCTTCGACCTAGGCAATAACCTCGTGAGCGTCTCGAGCTATGTCAAACCACTCGACCTTCCAACCCCTGTGCCGCGTACACCATACCCGGGGACAATTTGGAATGTCCTCCAATTCCCGGTTCAAATAGTCCAAACGGCTCAATGACGGCTTACAGCGTCTTTTTCGACGACTGCGGGGCTGCATTCATTGTGTGCAGATGCGACAATGCCAACATGAGTTTGGACATGATCCGAGACCGACTCTCTCGGGTACCTGTGGGTCTACGTCAATACTTGGCAAGTGTTGTGGTCTTACCAGGAGATGAAGCGCGTGCGTATACGTTGAGGTCGGGGGATGTACATATCTTTGGAGATGCCGGTGTGAATATTTGGGTGCATGAGGTGAGCGAAACTTTGCAACGCTGTTGAGGCGTGTTTTTGACCCTATTGTTCCTGTTGGCAGTCTATGCATGCATACGACTTTACTATTCTTGATCCGCACCATCCTCTGTCCGACTATTCAGTCTGGAAGCGAGCTATACAGGCTGATAGCTGTGTACCGGATGATTACTCTGCAACTAACGCCGTGGAGGTGAGTTAGTCGGTCTGGTCAGAGACAACTTGTTGCTCAGCGCTTATCTCTCATTTATAGGACTTTGCTCAAATGGGTGTAATAAAAATGTACACCTTGGCAAACAATGGCGCGCTTCCCGATGGAATGCAAGCAGAGTGCATGTCTAACCAACTAAAGTTCATGGATGGAGTTCCTCTCTTCAACACAACGACACTCTTCGGTAACACTTGTTTCGCTGATTACGGTGACAACTTTGGTTCTAGGTGAGTCTGTCATATATGAGATTGCGCTGATTTTTCATCTCATTGGGTTTTCGTCTTGAAAGACATAGCGTGCCCCCTCCGGTCCTGAATCTAACGAGCAGATTACCTATACCTGACACAGACGGTGGTGACGTAAGCAAGGTGGGGATGACATCCGGGATTGCAGCGTCAGCGTCAACACCAGCACCCCCATCGCCGTCCAGCGGCGGCGTGTCCACTTCAAGACCACATAGTCTTGCTGTCTTGGTTACTTTACTGGCATTGACCAATGTGCTTGGGGCGTTGTGTGCGTTCTGTTGATACTATGCATAGATCGAATGCGCTGTCTTTACGGTTGCGAGACCTGGTCCATCAACGTTCAACGATCACTTCAGAGCAAGCACCCAGGAAAAGCTTCATCATTTCAATGCAGCTTGGGACGGACTTTCAGATCCTTACCAGCACTACTCAACCACCGCAATGTGTGTACTTCCCGGGAGAAGGTTGCTTGACCAGACCTTCATGAGCTCACGTCCACGGTATGATCCTTCAGTAGCTATCCAAGCCGTATTCAACCATATCTGAACCCACAAGCTTCGCATTGACTCGCCTAGTATCTGCCTTTCCCTTTGACCCAGCCAATAACTTTGCTAGACTCAGGATACCACCTCCAGTGACCGGGCAAAAATCCCCGATGCAGACAATGATGACGTCACAGTTGACAACAATGGACCGTCATCCCCAGTGAAAACCTGCTATGCGCAGGTCCGCGTTGGTATGCGCAAATATGCGAGATCTGCGTAGATCTGCGCCTGCTAGTAAATATGCGCTCATCCGCGTACGTATGCGTACAGCTGCGTACAGCCGCGCTGGTCAGCGCGAGTTTATCGAGGATATGCGTAGATATTCGCTATAGCTACCCTGCTATTACTACTGATATTACTCCCTTATTTGGTATCCAGGTTCATACTGGTAAACCGTATGTATTACTATTCACAATACTATCTACTACATCCATCCATCTAAGACTACAGCCAGTACTAAGTCCACTTCCTCAACACACTCCATACTAAAAACCATCTGAACTGCACTTCCGAGATCCTATATGACTGAGTAAGTGTCTTTTTACACTGAAGGAACAAAACAGCACCCTCACCTTTCTTTCCTGAGGACACGAAGTGGGTGTATGCGCACGAAAATACGTTCAGTCAGTGTTTGCCCTGGATATCATCGTGATAGTCAGCGACTGGAAATTCCGGGGAAAAGAATATCTTACCTACGCACGATTTGCAGGTTTTCCAGCATCTAGAGTACGATGGTCAGTATTTGATGGGCCAAAACAAAGGAGAGACATGTACCTCAAGCCGCTTCCAGATCGTCTCGCCCTTTGTCATGTCCGTACTTCTGTAGCTAAAAAGGAAAGTGTCGCGTCACGCATGTCGGCAGTCTAGAAGACGCGAATTAGAGAAGAGACCCACCTCGCCATGTGTCTCGTTTGGTATATATACTGTATGCGTAAGATAAAGAGAAGGCGGGGAGGAAGGGAGGAGAACGATTAGGAAGGGAGGAGAACAATGAGGAGAGGAAGAGACGAGAGGAGATGGTGGTAGAGAAGAAAGGAAGGCGGGAAACTTTGGGGCGGCCTGTCGTTTTTCTGGGGCAGCCGTCACGTTGGGTGACGTCGAAGTTTTTTGGGGGGAAGAGGAAGCACCGCCAATTCCCGACGACGAGAAAAAAAATTCTTCTAAGTCCAAACCATCGCGTTGGAAAGAAGTGAGATAGACGACATGACGTCACTCAATTCCAGATTGGGAATTGCGCAGAAATACGCAGAAATACGCAGAAATACGCAAATGAGCGCATATTTCGCATACCACCGCGGACCTGCGCATAGCAGGTTTTCACTGGGCGTCATCCCCACGTAAATGCTACTCGGAGTAGGTCAGATAGCCTTCAGCGCTTCAGCATTATACATGGAGCTGGAAGAGACGGTCAGGGTGAAAATGAGAGAACGCATTGATGTCAAGGATGTTTGGATGATGACAGCTGTACATGTGGTCGAAGATTTTTCTGCCAGTGTCTCCTTATAAAGTATGACTGTTTTCATGTAAATATAGGTAATGTACATAGGTCTAGGCATCAAGAGACACCAGCATTTGTAGTCCAGGCGAATGATAAAAAGCACGAAGAAAACTCTGGATTATTGTACACCATGCCCAAATACAACAGTCGAGTCTGCACCAGCCACTCGAAAGCGACTCGCAAACTACCATGATCTAGCTACCAGTCGGTCTTAGGATAAAGAAATATTTTGTGTAATACGATTGGTACCAAAGCATAATAATGATACATCAGTTAACACCAGGTTGTATGTAGAGTATGGATACTATCGAAGGCAAATCAAAAGTATTCTACATCTCATACAGATCGTTCTCTAAACCATGACTACAGTAGTCTCAGTCCGAGTACTCATTCTGCTTTAGAAAGCAACGTAAACCGCTTCAACACATCCATCATCCCTCTCCTCCTCTCCTTCGTGTCAAAAACCATTGCATGGTCCAACTCTGGGTTCCACAACACCTCTAATGTCCCGCACTCGCTGACCCATTTCTCCTTGACCTCAGCCTCATCTCCATCTCCGTCTTCGTGCTCGTCTTGCCCAGTCAGATACTTCCTTACGCAGTGTGCAGGGATAATTTGGTCTTTGCCGGCAAGCACAATTGCGACTGGTTTCCTTGTTGTCCCGGAATTACCCTCAGAAAACGACGACGACGACGCATTCCCATCAATCAAATCATCCTTCCACAGCACATTATCTGTCCAGAAAAAGTGCCTTCCCAACATACGCGCTATATCCGGATCTCTGGAAGCGAAATACCACAACTGCCATTCATTGGCGTGTCGAGGTGCTCGATAGAGGAAGTTGTATGCGACGTCAGGGAGGTGGAGGAGGATGGGATGGGGTCGATGAGAAGGTAGGAGGTTATGTTGACGTTGGCACTAGCGCTGGTATTGGTCTTGTTATTGGTGTTGATGGCGTGGTCATCTGTAACTGTACTACTCTCTAGCGGCGGCGTCGTCGCTGCACGAGAATGCGCCCGTATCATATGAGCTGCTATGACGGTACCGAATGAATGAGCAGCTAGCACTACGTTGTGAAGTTGGAGAGACGCCATAGTGGTGTAGATGGCGTCGAGCATGGCTTGTCTATGTGGAATCGCTTTCGAAGTGATACGCATGCTGATAGGGAGGATTTCGATGCATAGGATGCCAAGGTCTGGATCGGAGTCAATGAGGTCTTTGAGGAAGGGTATGTACGGGTAGAGGCCAATCTGAGGAAGAGTTGTCAGTACTGGTATGCTTTCAAACAAGTGAAGGACTCGCCCCGATTCCATGAATAAAAACCACAGGATCCTTGTCTGCAGATTTGTGTGGACGATACCAATATGAGAAATGTTCGGTAGCAGATTGTTTGGAGAAAAGGGTAAGAGGTCGACTGGGGAAGAGACGAAACCATGTTGACGGAGAGTAATGTTGAAAACCCAGACAGAGCAGGTGGAGTGTGGTATACGCATCTACTATGAAGACAATCTACGCACAAGGGTCAGATACATTATAAGAGCAGGTATATCCGCGTAAGACTCACCAAATACCAAGGCAATGGACGATGGACCGTCTTCACTGGATCCAGTGTCAATCTTATAACTTCTACCTTTGCATCTCGACCACTTTCCAAAGTCTTGCCTAAGAGACCTTCTATCCTTTTCACGTACATGTCAATTTCTTCTTCCCATTCTTCTAACATTTCTTCAGGTCCACAAGAGAATAAAGCCCATAAAAGCCATTCCACAACGTTCTCTTTCTTGATTTGTGGTGACGAGAACCATCCAAGAGGATAGGTATCAGTAACGTCTAGAAGTTGTTCTGAGCATCTTCGGAACAGTTCCTCGCGCTGTTCTTTGTTGAGCCGGGGAGGTTTATGAGGAGCTTCCTAGCCGAAAACTCGTAAATAAGTCACGGCTTTTTGGTTGAGTGCATGAACAAGGAACCTGTTGTAATCTTGACCTTCTAAGGACGCAAAATGCCAGAAAGGTGGTTTCTAGTCCAAGATAGAGGGAAATACATGGGGAGAGGTAGAGTTTCCGGGAGTATATGGATACGATGGTGTATAGTAGACTTGCAGGAGCGATTAGTCGAAGACAGACGATAGAAAAGAGGATGAAGATGTATTCCGGGAGGCTTTGGCCAATCATACGACAGTGAGCTCGTTCCACACAGGCTTCAGCACGCTGAGCCCAGAAACGACCAGAGAATTTGAGAAGACAGGTGCGTGCGTGGTGCGTCACTGTCTTGTCGGCTACGGAATCACATGCATACGTGTACGTTTCATCAACGACGACCCACTGGCCAGTTCCTCCGGGTCCGTTGTGTCTATTTCCACCTCGTGAACTTTTGTCATTGCCTCTATGTTGGCCATGATTATCCTGCCTCAGTTCTCCTCTTGTTGATTTCACTACTATTATGCGCCTACTACATACACGAGATTTTACCTTTTTGGCCTTGATTTCGGACTTTCGGACAGCTTTTGGAGCCTTGAACTCGGCTCGAAATGACTCGGTCATGATGGAGACGTAAAGAACAAACGAGTGATAATTTGGATGAATATATTCGTAAATCGTGGGTACTGGGTTCACGGCCACTGCTCTTGTTTTTCTCGGGCAGCAGCAACCAAGACCTGCGCGGCCAAACTATCCGAGTCGGAATCTGGAGACACTGTGAAGTGCGGTGCACCGACAGAAGGCTCTTCAAAATGGTGTAGTAATCATGCCAAGGTGTGTCTGAAGGGTTGCTTGGGCGTCTGCCACTCTGGATGTGACTGAAAATCTCTTCTCTCCCATCAGCATCGTCAGAGTCTCTAAGAAAATTATCAATCCTCGTCCTCTGCAATTGATCAACTTCCGCAAAGCCGAGTTTGTTCAACTATTGGCCAAGTTCAGGCCTGTGGATCGCCTGATCGGTTGAAAGAGTGGCACAGTGCATTGCGGGAAAAGTGTGTCTTCCAATGATCGTTCTGTGGCCCGGTCTCATATCCAATGATTTCAGATGCATTGAATCCCATTCCTACATTTCCAAATACTTTCCAGGGTAAGTAGAGACGGAATAGTAGTCGCACTTCCCGGCACTGACAAACATTTCTTCTAGCAATGATAATCTCGACCCTATGTCCTTAAAAAAATTGGCCTCCCCCTTGGCACTCCTCAGTCAAATATATGGTCCGTGTGCCCTTCTCACTCGACGCGTCGTCCATTTTCTGACTCCTGCGATGTTTTCGTTGTGCATATGGGCACCTTTCAGCTTCAGTCACGTCTCGCCTTAATTTGGGGAATGACCTCACTTCGAATGAAGCCAATGACCACTCGCAATCTGCACTCGAATCACTCTCAGCTCACTCTCATATTTTATCAAAGTCTCTCATTTTTAGCGTGGTTCAAGCCATTTAAGTAATCCAGGTTCTACGCCAGACAATCACACACTTGACCTCCTTCCATCTCAATTTTTAGCGCATTATCAAACATGATTCGACAATTCTGATTTAGCTGTTCAAGCTCCTGATCTAATCACCTGCCGTGGGACTACCGTCATGATGTTGACGTGCTCGATTTCATTGGTAAGGGCTTAGAGTAGACGTAGGCTGTGGCGGGCTATACCGCGTCTACACCCGGCACGTTCGTAGAGGACCATGCCGTGCATTTCTATCTATCTATCTATCTAGCTCGACGGTGCTATTCGGGCCTGCCAAGTAGCTGCGAGGTTTTGTCGTTTCTCAAAGTCAACATCTGTGGTTTACAACAGTCTATAGCTCATTATTGCGTACGTGCCCTTCGTAGTCTCATAAAGTCTCATCCTTCTCTCCTCTTCACGGCTCCGCGCAACAAGACCCTCAGGGTACCCTTATGTCTCCGTGAGCCCGGTCGCGACCCATTCCAGCCCATTCTCCACTCATTTCATATTCCCATTATCTTTTCTCCTTTTCCTTATCCAGAGTCCTTTCAAAGTTCGTCATCTTTGATTTTCGTTGTCTGGTTTTACTTTTTTTCCACTGCACATATCCTTCACCGTACCGGTACCGAAAGACTCGCCCCATTTTTCCTTCCTTCGTCTTAATCCCTCCTCTCGAGCCTTTCGGTACGTATCTACCTATCTATCTATCTACTCTACCTCTGAAATTTTGATATTCAGGAGTGTTGCTGCTCCAGGGCACCCCGTGTTGGCCTAGTCCGTCTCTCAGATTATATCCCAGGATAATTAGAAGTTCTAAAGGACGTTTTCATCGTGGGAAGATTCCGAGTCAGTTGGACAATTAGCCGGAAGACTGTATAAATAGAGATGAGCCTGTCGAGAAGCTCTGGTCAACTCCATCCATCACTTTCTCTCCAGCCTGGCAGACAAGATGCAAGAAGACAAGGTTTCCGAAACCATGGAGATTCCTGCTTCACCGGATGTCAAGTTAGACGAGGCTCATTCGTCTGGATCCAGGCTGAAGAGAACGCTGCTGTGGGGAGTTGAGACCCATGGGTTGAGTTTTCTTATGTTTTATTCTCGAGAGATGGTATCCTCATGCACTGTTGTTTATACCAATTAGCATTTCTCCGACCACTGTTGAGGAACGCGTTGATCCGCGGTTATATCAAATGTTTACTGTCTGGTTCTCAGCTATCTTAAACCTTACTGGGTAGGTTCCTATTCGCGGAATCGCGACTGCTCGATCTACACTGGTTCTGACCACGAGCCAAGTTTAAGTACCGGGGCTCTGGGACCAGTTGCATTTGGTTTAGGCATTCGAGACTCGACAGTCGTGTGCATTATCGCCGACATCATGTATGTTCTCAGTCAGGACGTCCAGTTTGCAAACTGACCAACCAAATATAGCGGCTGTCTCGTTCCTGCTTATTTGTAGGCTGTCTTTCTTGACCATATGTTGCAGGATGTTAAATGGCAGTGAAGTGTCGTCTTTGGACCGAAGCTCGGCGTGCGGACCATGGCTCAGAGTCGATTTTCGTTTGGGTGAGCTCCAGCTGAGGTTTAATCTGACTCGAATTAACGATGACACGCAGATATTTCGGGACAGCCCTTCCATCATTTCTCAATGTTCTTTCGCAAGGAGGCTGGTTAATCATCAATTCTATTGTCGGAGGTCAAGTTCTGGCTGCAGTCTCGTCTGATCTGAACGATACTCTTGGAATTGTTATCATCGTCATAATCACTTTTGTAGTGAGTGAAATCGCCGTAAAACCCTGCACGTATACTTATTATATCTCTCATGTAGATCTCGTTCTTTGGATACAAAGTTCTCCACTATTACGAGATGTATATATGGATTCCCAACATCGTCCTCTTTATCGCAATGCTTGGTGTTGGTGGGAAGAATTTGTCCCTTCGGCCTTCAGTTCCTGCACCTGTTGCGTCAGCTTTGATATCGTATGGGACAACTGCTTGTGCATCAGACTTGACCTGGTGTACTATGGCTGCTGATTATGGGATTTATCATGATTCAAAAGCGCCTACGTGGGTTCTGATATTCTCGTGCGATGCGCAATTCTCATATCCGATATCATTCTGCAGATGGAAGATTTTCCTGTATGCCTACTGCGGTATATTTATCTCCGCCGTAAGTGGAATTCGGCCTTGTTTACAGCCTCTACTAATGACGGGCTTCAAGTTTGGCGGGCACATTCTCGGAGCAGCTTTTGCGGCTGCAGCTCCCGCGGTCCCAGCTTGGGAGGCCGGTCTAGGCGGAGGGGATGACTTCGGGCGGTTTCTAGTAGCCATTCTCGAACCTATAGGAGGGTTTGGCAAGTTTCTTGTCGTGGTCGGGGCTTTGACGGTCACTGCTCCTTGTGCACTGACGATGTATTCTTTTGGTACGTCCACGAAGCAGTTTCTGTATGACCATCTGACCGATTTTGCTCATGGCTGTCATGCAGGCGTCAGTCTAATGAATGTCTCTCCAATCTTTGCGAAAGTCCCAAGATATGTCTATATGATAATTGCCACCGCCATGTGGGTCCTACTTGCCTGGTATTCAAAAGTTGGAAAGTTGATTGTTTTCTAGTGTCATACCGCTTGCCGTCGTCGGTGCAACTCGATTCTTTACTGCTCTTATAAGCGCACTCAGTACGTACACTTTCTGATTCTGATACAACTTTTTCTTGAGTTCATGGCTTGTACCACAGACCTTATCGGCTACTGGGCAGCCTCCTATGGAGCCATTGTACTTTGCGAGCATTTCGTCTTCCGTCAGAATACATGGTCGCGGTATTCTCTAGACGATTGGGGAAATGCCAAACGTCTTCCTCTAGGCCTCGCTGCTGTCTTTTCCCTGGTTTTCTCGTTTGGCGTAATTGTTCCGTCTATGGACCAGGCTTGGTATTCTGGCCCCATAGCGAAAGCTGGGACAGGCGATATCGGCGTTATCACTGGATTTTTTAGTGCTGGAATTCTGTATCTGGTTTTCAGGAGTGTTGAACGGGCAATGACTCCAACACGTAACTGAGACCAGAAGTTAGTATGTACCATGCATGAATGTACTAATTACGACCTAATCGATTGCATTACAAGTGCTATTACCTGCTCCCTGTCCTTTGGAACTGATTTCTTAACAAGAATTTCGTAGAGAGCCGCCATCCTCAACAATCCATACTGTGCAAGATGCTGGAAAATGACTTGGGGAAGATGATCCTCGTCAATGACATGTGAGATCAGTTTCTCGTCGCAGTCATCAGCAGATAGCTCAAGCTCTCCACTATGCACAGGCTCATTCGTCAAATAATCAAACAAGTCTGATATGGTCTCCATGCGCTGAGGGGTGTGATTGGGAAGCTGGGGGACTTTGTATTCCGGTCCTATTCCGCAGAGTCCATTGATTGTGTCTATTAGAGAGTCTGGGAAGTACCCTGTGCAGAGCTCAGATAAAATACTGCAAAGACTCGAGAGTTTGGAGGTAAGGTCAAGGAACTAGAGACTGTCAGAGTCATATAGTACCACCGGAGGCCAAAGAAACTCACCGAGGTGTATGTCCATCGAAGGGAACTAACGCGATCGAATGGGAAAAAGGATACCAATGACCCCACGCGAAGAGGATAAATGTCTCTGCGAGGATCTTTGTAAAGCCTCCTTCCCATGTTCCTCATCACTCTTGTCTTTCTGTCTCAGGACGTTCTCGATAGCATTTCTCAGCTGCTTTGGATTAGGATAATCTAAAAAGGACCGAAGCTTCCTGGCAATAGAACGATCGAGATCTACATGGCTCAAGATTTCCTCCGAAAAATTCTGAGCAAACATGAAAAGTTCCGCGACCGCACGCCATGCGGATGAGATAGGTGATACCATGTATGAACATAGAAATAGGTTCTACGTTCAGGGTACAGATCAGAAACGCGTCGCACCAATTATAGAAGTCCTGTGCCAGTCACATACTTGAAGTAATCCTCCCAGAACTTGGAAACAACAAGATTTTACGTCAAAGTCCGCAGTATCCCAAAGTCGCAGAAATTAAGACAATGGATCACTTCTCCCGGTTAACCCTTTCCACCAAAACCTCCTCCAACTTCTCGCACAATTTCCCGAGTATCCATTCTGTCTCGCCCATTCGGCTGAATAAAGGTCCATCTTCACCCAACCACCCCCAGTTCTCCCCATCTCCATCACTGTTTCCATCATGAATCTTATCTCTTGATGTACCATTCCCTGAATCCCTTCTACGACTTCGATTATCATCTTCTTCCTCCAGCAATTTCATCCTTCTGGACCACTCCTCCCAACTGTACTTTCGCGGAGGTTTTCTCCCGACATCTTTTGCCAAATTTCTTATCTCTCTGGCTAACCTCGCAGGTAAGCCAGTTGCCTCTCCATGCTCAGCTTCGGCTTTTTCCACTCTCTCCCCAATCTTCTCAATCTCTCCTCGGAGTCCTTCCTCTTCTATCCCGCGGGGGCCACGATGATACTCCTCGTCTGTATCGCCAGTATTTCTTTTTCCCTTTCCCGAGTTAGCTTTGTGCCGCTTCTCTGGTAATACTGTCCATCTAGCAAGCCATAGCGTCCCCTGTTCAACCCATCGGACAACTGTACTGCCCATGTTGGAGATGAAGATTGTCACAGTAGGAACTGCAATGAGCGACCAGAGCACAAAAAACGGTTTGCCAGCGTTGGACTGAGGAACAAAGTCTCCGTAACCGATGGTCAGAAGGCTGACGTATGCGAAATACAATGACGTCCCATAGGTCCAGCTCTGGTTGCTCTGAAAGACAAATGAAACGGTTGAACGACGTGACGACATACATAGAACAGAGGGAACCGAAATGAGGATGTCTGTCACTCACCTCTGCAAACCAAAATACCAGTGCCCCTATGAACCACAGAACAAGGAAAGCGAAAAAAGATACGCCTAGTGCTGTATATCGTCGCACTGTCTTTGATCTATAACGCACGTTCCTCATTGCCTCAAACTCTGCCTTTCTCCGCTCCATATCCTCTTCATTCCCTTCACCCCTCTTCTCCTTCCCGTGCCCCTCTTTCTCTCTAAACCGTACAATCCACTTTTCCCTCTCTTTCCTCATCTGACTTCTCTCCACTCTCTCTTCAGCCCCCTCGAGTACCAGGCCTCTCACACTCCCTATCACCAAACCAATAATAACTAACCCCCCACCAGCATAAGGTATGAGTAAACCTCTACCAGCACTCGTCTTAAGAGGAAAATCACTCCCGAGTCCAATCGTTAAAAGAGTGTAATCTGCCCAATAGACAGTGTCGACAAATGCCCAACCTTCTAAAGCAGCGAAAACACCAGCGCCAAGGGCTAGGTAAAGCGTAAAAGAGATTGTTTGTAGCATGAGGGTACGTTGAGGCATCGTCAGATGAGACAAAAATGGATCTGATCGTGTCCGTTTTTTCATAATGTTCTCGATGTAGTGGAGAAGTAGAAGGGTGGACATGAGGGTGTAGAGCACGGCACTGAGTATGCCATAGTGAAAAGATTGCGAAAGCGTATGGTGAATTGTTGATGACGCGATGTCGTGGATCAAGCATAGCGGGATGATGAGAAGACTGGCAGAGATGTACCTATGGGATATGTATAAGTACTTTTGGAATCTAAAACCTAGAAGAAAGACTTACCATAAAGTGACGGTCAATGGCTGAGCAATCACGTATCGTATACGATGCGCGAAATTGAACAGTAACACCAAGTTCGCAGCAAGAGCCGTAGCCAAAGAGATCGAGTTGAGTGCTGTGAGCCTGATTGTACGCTGTCAGACTTGAAACACACAAAGAAGACCAAGTCACGCACCACTTGGGATCGGATATTCTCTCGCCAGATGGAATCTTTATCCTCCAGCTCTGGACCAGTGCACAGACAGAAAATAAATTCGCAAGAGGACCTAGAGTCCCGGCGATCAACGGGAAAGCCGTGAAGAGAAACCAGCGACGTCTACGTGCGGTTCTGCATGAGTATATGTGCCCAAACGGGACAAATGGTTGCTCACTTTTCTGCTTCACCCTCCTCTGGATCGCCTCGTTGCTTTAGAGCCTTTTCCTTCCCTTTCCTTCTCGTCAACCCTTGCTCGCTAATGCTTTGCGCATCGTCGTAGGTGCTATTGACGCGGTCTGCTGTGTTAGCGATGGGTTCATCAAGGCCAGGATCATTCATGGAGGCGGTAACCAGTCAAGGTGGTTCGATGTAGACCCAGAGTATTGGTGGAGTTGACGTCACTCCAACAGTAGATCTAAGGCAAATCTGGGGCAGTCCCAAGGCAGTTCCCGGTCCTTCTGAATAGGGAGTATTAGCAAACACGTCATAACATAGCCGATGAATTGAACTGAATTGAAAAATCCCGCAGAAATCGGTCTGACGCGTTGCTAATACTCCCTAATGAAAAGCCCCGTTGAATACATCAGAAGCAACGTCGAGAAGATTCTGACGGTAGACGTCATTTGTACAAGTCTGGGTTTGTTCTGCCTATCAAGTTGCTCGCCGTGGTTGAGGTACATATACAAACAGCAATGCAATGGCACGCGACCTACGCGAAAGCGAAATTGTACCTTCCAGACGCCGACGATGCGCGCTGAGCTGCCAGTTCCTTATAATCAAGCACAGAAAGCTTAACGACAAGCTCAACTGGAAATGGGATTCCAATAGCCGCGCCGACTTGCCAGGAGATTACGTTCCGGCGCCCTAGGACACCAAGGTCCAAGGACCGCTGGCAGTGTGATTTTCACTGGCATGTCTTATTCTTTCCCTCATCTCTCCGACCTCTTGGCCTTCTGCAAGCAAGCTTGGTTTATACCTGCGCCGAAATGGAGCCTCGAAAAGATGCCTGACATGACAGGCAAAGTCGTCATTGTCACTGGAGGAAGTGACGGGCTTGGAAAACTGAGTGTCAAGGTGCGTCCAGCTTCCATCTGCATGGATACCTTCGCTTACTATCGACGTCAATAGGCCCTTCTTGAAAAGAATGCGAAGGTGTATCTAGCAGCTCGTAATGAGAGCAAATGTCAAGCTGTCATCGACGAATTTGCGACAACTACAGGAAAGACTGCCATCTTTCTGAAAATCGACCTTGCAGATTTGAATAGCGTGAAGGCTGCAGCGAAGGAGTTTCTGAGGTGAGCGCACATCTATTTTGAACTCGGGAGAATTGACCTGATTATTGTCACTAAAGTAAGGAAACCAAACTCCACGTCCTTTACAACAACGCGCAAGTCCTTCTACTTTCATGCGGACCGTTCACGTATTGATTTCATTTGACCTTTTTTCTTGTACAGAGGTGTGCTCACAACAAATCATGAACTACTCACCGCTCAGGGTTACGATGGTCAGTTTGGCACAAACGTCCTCGGTACGTCCATCCCCGATTTTCTTTTCGCCAGCCTCTCACTATTTCATACAATGCAGGCCACTTCTACCTGACCAAGCTCCTTCTACCAATCCTCCTCTCGACTGCGGAGCACACTCCTGAAAAAGTTCGCATTGTCGCTCTCTCCTCCTCTGCCATTTACAGCATGAAGTACAAATTCGACATCGCTTCCCTCACCAACGGTCCTACGAGAAAGAAGTGGCCCACTATGGAATTGTATTCTCAGAGCAAACTCGTTAGTGTCATTTCCTCGGGTGCTCTGTTATTCTTTCTTTTGCTTCGCTGACACTGTCTTTCACTTTAGGGCAACATCCTTTTCGCAAACGAACTTGCACGACGATACGGTGACAAAGGGATTGTTTCGACAGCTGTTAATCCAGGTGAGTGCGCCTTGATGATCACTGTACATGTATCTTTGTCTAACTCTCATCTGGATTTACGCTCAAGGCAATCTCAAGACTGACATTTCTCGCAACCAAAAGACCTTCTCTTTCGACAGATTCGCTGTGTTTGTTCTTCAGATACACAATCCAGAAGTCGGCGTTTTGACCCAATTGTGGGCTGGAACAAGTCCTGAAGGAGCGGACATGAATGGCAAGGTGGGTCTCCTTTTGCTTGTGATGATTCCTGTTTCATAATCTTTCCTTCTCTTCTTCAACTCAGTTCCTCGTTCCTTGGTGTCGAGAAGCTCTTCCTAGATCAGGATCAGAAGACCCAGAGCTTTCGGCAGAGCTGTGGAAGTGGATGGAGGAGCAAGTGGAAAAGTTCGAGCAGGCTGCAGCTGACAAGGTCGCAGAGCATGCGCGGTCATAGACTAGGATTGGTCTGGGTTTGATTGGGTCTGGGTTGAATGGACTACAGTGCATATCTATTGTCTTTCTATCTATGTTGTTATGTAACTTCTGCTTCCTCCTGTCTCAGTGTCTACATACCAAGGTTCCCAAAAGAGTACACTGATCGCTGAATTGCAGCGTTCCGCTCACCCGTGTGCGTGACACGTATGTACACCCGCGGAAGCCATAAATGGGCTTGGCCTTCTGACGCAACCTTCAAAATTCGTCGAAAATGGTCGACGCCCACAACTCACTTGCCAAATTCCTAATCAGCCCAAAATAATGCCTTACTCTCTTCCCCGTTTCTCCGACATCCTAGCCTTTTTCAAACAGGCTTACTTCATACCTGCGCCAAAATGGGGTCCTGAAAAGATGCCTGATATGACTGGAAAGGTCGTCATCGTCACCGGAGGGAGTGCTGGTATAGGAAAGTTGACTGTAAAGGTGAGTAGATCGTCCACTTTTATAGCATGGGCCACGGCATAGTATAGACGACTAATTGTAGACATTCTGACAGGCTCTTCTCGAGAAAAACGCTATTGTCTACCTCGCAGCACGAAATCCTAGCAAATCTCAAGCAGTCATCGACGAATTGGCCAAAAGTACAGGCAAAAACGCGATTTTTCTTCACATCGACCTTGCGGATTTACACAGCGTGAAGAAAGCGACTGAGGAGTTTCTGAGGTGCTGTCTTTCCTCCTCCTTCACTTGTGGAAGCTAAATTCTGGTCGTCATCGACAGCAAAGAATCCAATTTGCATGTTTTGTTCAACAATGGGCAAGTCTTTTACGTGCTTCAATGACGGTCGATTTTTATTTTATTTATTTTTTTTACCTGCAGAGGCGTGATGGTACCACCCAAGGAACAATTGACTACTCAAGGATATGATCTTCAATTCGGTACAAACGTTCTCGGTGAGTTTGGCCGTTTCTTCTCCAGGTCTTTCTTTCAACTAATCCTACTACCATGACCCTCCACGTACTGTTCTCTAGGCCACTTCTACCTCACCAAACTCCTGCTCCCAACCCTTCTTTCTACCACCGAGCAAACACCCAATTCCGAAAAAGTCCGCATCGTCAACCTGTCTTCGTCCGCTCCATACCTCATGAGGTACAAATTCGATTTTGGTTCTCTCATTGAAGGTCCTGCTCGGAAAAGGCAGTCTTCTGGTGATCTATATATGCAGAGTAAATTCGTGAGTTACTTTTACAGTCTGGGCGTTGTTCACACTCTGACCTCTACTCTTACTCTCATCTCGCTTTACAGGGTAATCTTGTCTTTGCTAAGGAACTGGCTCGCAGATACGGGGACAACGGGATTGTTTCGACTGCTGTAAACCCAGGTGCGTCTTTGTGCATCAGTATTGAAAGATCGTCTCGTTAACCTGCCTCATAATGCAATGAATCTAGGCAATCTGAAAACGGAACTGTCCAGGCACGCCAGCGTGTTTGAAAAGTTTGGTTTACGCTTCCTTCAAATATACAGCCCAGAGCTCGGTTGCTTGACACAGTTGTGGGCAGGTACAAGTCCAGAAGGAGCGCAGCTGAATGGCAAGGTGAGCTTGGGTTACATAGCTTAATGCTCGTCCTTTCTATTTTTCGCCTTCACTTTCACGCTTGGATTGTGATTCTGACGTGGTTTTTTGCATGTTACAGTTCCTCGTCCCTTGGTGTCGTGAAGGACGTCCAAGGACAGGCTCGGATGATTCCGAGCTCGCGGTGGAGTTGTGGAGATGGATGGAGGAACAGGTAGAGAAGATCGAGAGGGGAGAGTGTTAGTAAAAGTGGAAAACACGCAGTTTGGACCCGGACCATAAGTTATTCCTAGTTATTCAGGATTTAGAAACATCGGTCATGTACTAGGCTGGTTGAAGTGTAGGAACGTAGGACCAGCTTCACCAAGCAAGGTCTCGGGCCTCGGGTTGCACCGGGCAGAGTCAGAAAAAAATTACGCACCTTCGCACGTCTCCGTCATGTCTGCCAGAAACATGTTCAACTTACCTTTTGCCAAGTCCAAATGCTCCGACTTTGATCAATGCAGATGCAAGAAACTTCATACCCGAGGTCATTATGATGGAGACGCAGAGAAGAGCCTAGAAAATTAGCTGTTTATTCCGACTTTCCTTCCTCCACTGCCATGTCTGCTCCATCTCTTTCATACTTGAGCCTTCGTGTCCTTGCTAGTAAGCTTTTGGGCCATTTTTGTACTATCGGACTCTCATTTCACTCGTCAGTAGCGCCTGAAAGCTAGCGTAACGGGTGGTTCTAGACTTGCCCTAGAGCAGTTGGATGATACTGCATGTCGCTCTGCGGAACTCTTCCTGCAAGCTACTTCCGTCTTCCTACGTCATCTCCCTCCCAAATCGGACAAGAATGCGAATCTCGAGAAACCACCCCTGTTACACGTTCTTGGAACTCTCTAAACGGAATATCAAACGGCGCAGACGAAGACCTGGCTCGTACGAGCAGTGTCTTGACTGCGTTTCGGAAGAGCTGGCCCCGAATATGGATGTGGATGTCCTTGGTTGACAAATACCCCAAGACAACTTTGGAGGAGGGGGTGGTAGGGAAAGCCTTCCAGGATTCCTTGCTGATGCTGAGGTCGGCCGCCCTCACCTCACCTGGAAGGATGCTTGACGACGTATACGCAACCACCGGTAGTCCGCATACTACACAGGTGCATATGTTTGACGAGACATTGTCTCGTCTGCGTTAAATCCTTACAACCAATCTCAGAGAGCATGCCATCCAGCACGACCTTCACCACATCCTCCAGGCGCAAATGGAGTCTTTTGAGCCCAGCTTCTCCACCGTGGTCATGCAGGCTCTGACACCGTGTGTACGGAACTGTTCTCTTGTTCACCCAAAATCCGGCATTCCTTCGTCAACCAAGACTTAATGCACTGGATGGCGATAATCTTCCGCAAGATTACATCCCTTCTTTCTCTGGACGCAGAGAGCGATGAGGTCAACTCCGGATCGTCAGAGGACGTTCATCGTCATGGCCATAATATATCAGCGTAAAGAGCACAGCTAGTGTTCTGGACACTATCCCATCGTTTAGGCCCTAGATTATGCAGTACAATACAAGAACGCCAGAGTTTGTCCTTTATATATGCAAAACTGTGTATGTATGTAAACCCTGCAGCGGAAGATGAGTGCCAGCTACTATCTATGGTCGTAATAGTAGTCCAGAACCAGTCCAAGTACTGAAAATGAGTCTGTAAAGAGTCACCAGGTTGTGAAAAATGCGAAGTCTATGTCTCGTAACACAATCATCTTGTGCCCACAGCTGAATATGAGGCTGGTATCACTGAGGTGGAGATGTACCCTTTCCAATCAGAGTTTCATGCCCAGAACTCGGGACGCCTCCATTGGTCACAACGTACAAGTACGCAGGTCCAGGCGGATAGTGAGTGGACGAAGGAGGACTAGTGATCGTCAAAGTTTTCCTGTCGTCAGACAAACTGGATTTCAGATAGATTAATCGCTGGTCCATATGAACACAGTGAGTGGCAAAGCCCAAGTCGATCAAAACGACAGAAACGCCTGTAACTCCATCAGGTAGCTGTATCGAAAGCGTAAAATTGGAATTGTAATCCACGAGTGCTGGGAGACCGGTGTATGAAGGACGTGAACCGGACGTGTACGGAGGTGAAAAGTACTCGAATCTATATCCAGTCCACGTCAAAGTTATTTAAGAAGAAAACTGGTACTCTCGGAAGAGCTCACCTATATTCAGTTGCATACTCTCTAGTCTCAACATCTTCGTTAGGATTTGAGCCGGCTATAGATGAAGAAAGCCTAAATAACGATCCCGAATACACCATTGTAAGGACATACCGACCAAGATATCACCATTCGGGGTCAAAGTCGCAGTAGAGTGGTACATTCGTGGAATATCTGATGTAACCCCTGCCAGTGTATCCGAGAAACGTTTACCAGCTTCAGCATCGGGATCGTAGAGAATTGGGCTGAAAGCTGGGTTGTCAGCGTTACTCGCCCCGACTTGGTCTCCCACCTGTTCGGTCATTTAGATGGTGTAAGTTATCCAAAAAGAAAAACCAGCACATACGTTTCCATAACCAGCAACACCTGTACGTGCACCGTTGATTATTAGAATTCTTCCATCTGGTAATAGGAGGAGGTCTGGCATGATTCGAGCCTGCGGCATGGACTCAACACTCCAACCAGCATTTATACCATCCTCCGTCAGGACCATTCGCGAGCATTGATCGGAGGGAGGGGCCTGGGAAGACAATGAAGAAGGATCCGCTTGGTCAGAGACGGTTGAGCCTCCACAAATGAGGACCTCTGGAGCATAGTCATTATCCGGTTTAAGGGGTAAAAGGGCAGCTCCTGCAGTATACGGATAACTACGACGACTTTAGTTTCAAATAAGCCAATCCTTAAAAGAGGAGGACGTACGAGACTCGGACGCCATTAGGAATGTTGGGAAGCCGTCTCTCTGTGTTCGTTTGCCAGTTGAGTAACATGGCCTGTTGATTAGCAGCGACGAAGATATTGTCATCCGGAAGCAGGATCATGATTGGGAAAAGGTTTCCATTGAGAGTGTCTTTAAGAAATTGACTTGGGATTTGCACGCCGCTATACCCTTGAAATCGTAAACTTGAGTATGTCGATTACCCGTGAGCAGCAAAGGAAGTGCTTTACCATTGATATTTTTCGACGGGAAGAACTCGTAGGTTGGATTGTTCTTACTTTCTGAATTCTGGTAGCTAGAAGCGCATATTGCGCAATCGTTAGAAAACTACTATCAGTAGGCTGCGAAGGTAGCTTACCCTCCGGTGGTCGAACCCCCGAAAATGAGAACAGATCCATCATTGAGTCGGACCTATATCCGTAGGCTTAATTCGAGAGCAAGAAATTATTGCTGAGAGAACCGACCGAGGAGGGATACCATCTGTACGACGTCAGATAAATATTATCCGGATCTTCAAAAAATATCACAGTTTCCATCGGTGCAGGGAGTGAACAAACGAATGGATTGGAGACCATTCTCCCCTAGAAATACATGTATTATTCACTGACCCTGCTCAATCTCGACGGACGAAATACTAGCCTGTGATGACCTTTTCATTTCCTCCCGAGCTGACTAGAGTGCCGTTTCCCAAGAAACTTCCCGTCGAGCACCAGGTATTGCTCAGCGGGTTTAAAGGCCGTACTTGATTAGAATTCAAGTTGAGCTCTGTAGCCCACGCGACGTGGCCGTTGACCTGAAGTTCATTGTGTTCACTGGAACATGACGGTTGAGATACGACGCAATTTAGTAAGCAATATATTGCACGCACACTTTGTCCAGAATGATGGCAGTTGACTCCGAAGTCACTGCAAGGTGCATTGCACTGACGCCAGTTCTTCCTGGTTGCGTCAAACCCCAAGAACCAGAAACAAATGCTCTCGATTCAAAGTGCACAGAGCGCCCTGGAAATTTTGGAAAGGAGTGACCAAGCTTCACAAGAAAGAATGTCGTCAACAGGGTTAATATAGAAGGTGCCATCTTCTCCATCGGAAAAGCTTGGAGGAGGGGGCTGAAGTGATTAGTCTAGCTAGTATAGACGGTACACCATGTCTCAGATATTATATTTGAAAGTACGAAATGAAAATGGCTCACCGCATGCTTCGACGGCCTAGCTGAGACACGGGGAAGCGAGACCGTAGATCTACCATCGTTCTCCTCGATTCGAATTCGAGAATGTCAGCCGCCCAGTGACCTTCCGGGATTCCGCATTGAAGCAGTGGTCAGCTCATCAGGCACAAGTCGTTTGTTAGGCTCCTCTACGACGTTGGGAAGTACTGGTGGTGGTGGAGGAGGAGGAGGAGGAGGAGGGGGAAAGGTGTGGGAAAAGCTCGTGACGCTGTCATTGTATGGCAAAATTGCTCCGACTTCAAACCACGCACAGGCTGCCAGCACCAACCAATATTCCATGGCCAGAAGATAGCTAGGAAACTGGTGCTCGGAAACGGATCCGAAAACTTTACTTTACATTTCCAAAAACTCGGCAAGTTGCTCGGTTAGCTTCCGATAAAATTCTAAAGCACAGAAAACCAAATGAGTTTCCTCTTCGCTGGAAAGCTTGACGTTATTCGAACTAATTTTAGCCACGGAATATTGACTGGTGCTGGGTGTGCGTACGACGCGTACGAACCCACAAATCATAGCACTCCTCCCCTTCGCTCAGTTTGTTGCCAAAGAATCAACCCGGCCCATCCTTGTACTGCAAAGATAGAGTCGCATCTTGAGCCCAAGTCTATCATGGCTAGGCCGGCTTTCTCTGTCCTCACTAATCTCCTCGTACCCGACATCCTGCTCGCTACAGTGCTCGCCTCAGGCGAACTCAGTCTTCCTTTCCGCTTTGCTTTCTATGTCGTTGCTGCCTATGTCTGTGTAGCTGGCCTCTTTTTCGCCACCTCGGACAAGATGAGCGACTACTCGATGGGCTCTGCTCTGGGTGGCCAGTTCTTCACTGCCTTGCATCTACTTTTGTTGGCATGGTAGCCCACTTCACAATACAAGCACCAGAGTGAGACCAGCGATGGGTCCGAAAAAAACACGTCCTTTTTGAAAGAGGTTGTTCTTGTCCGTTTGTATCATTCATTCACCGCGAGGTATTGGCTGGAATTATCAGGTACGCTCCTCAACTTACTGTTGTCTATATCTCGGAGACCCATTTCCCACTTTTCTAAAATCTTCAGGTGTCAAACCTTCCGTCGCCTCCATCCCATGGCATCGAAAAGTGGACGTTTGTCCGGTCTCGAATCTTCCGAGCTGCGTGCTACTTCTTGCTCATGGACGCTGCACAGACTTATATTCATATGAATCCTTTGCTCACCAAACCTTCTGAAAATGCAAGCATTGATTCGCAAGGCTGGCTATGGCAATCAGTCAATGGAGCCACATGAATGATGACACCGTATGCGGGCGTCAGTATGCAATACTACTTGATGGCCGCAGGCAGTGTAGCGCTGGGCCTATGGGAAGTGGAGAGATGCGTATACAGTGCGAAATTTCTGGGGGTACGTAGTAGACCAATCATTTTAGATCTTCTATAGAGACTAGTACTAAACGTTCACTTCCTTGCACAGGAAACTATGGCATCAAATGATGAGAGGAGTCAGTATCACAACCTTTGCCTTACCTCGTAGTTTGCTGACCCTCTGGTTATGGCAGTACATCTCTTCAACCGGAAAGCTTGTTACACGGCACATGGGATTTAGCTCTGGTACTTGGCAATCCTCGTACACTCAGCTCTATGTCGGCTTTCTCGTTTCTGCTGTGATACATTGCTTTGTGAATGTGATGAGGCTCGGATAGGAGTATATTGGAGCATCATTTCCGTTCTTTGTATCTCAAGCTCTGGCCATCGTTTCTGCTGTGATACATTGCTTTGTGGATGTCATGAGGCTCGGATGGGAGTATATTGGAGCATCGTTTCCGTTCTTTGTATCTCAAGCTCTGGCCATTACTTTCGAGGATGTTATCGTTCACCTCACTCGGCCCTTGGAACTTCGCCTTATTTTGGGAGAATCGTTGGGTATACCTGGGTGTGGTTCTTTTTGACACTGTCTTTGCCATGGTACATTGATTGGGCAGTTCGTGCTGGCCTGGGGCAATGTGAACTGTTGCCCGTTTCTCCGATACGCCTTCTCTTACAGACTGTCAATTCCTAGTGGATTTATGATGCATTGTACAACGAAGTTTACGCAATTCTTGACTATAGACTTTAGAACATCAGTAAAGTTAGAGAATTTTTTTGAATGCACCGTATACATGAGACCAAGACTTTACGACGACTCATCGGAATCATCCTCACCACAAGAATACACTTCATGCAAATACCCATACTGATCTACCTTACCTAGAATAACCTCTCCAGGAAATTGTAAATCCACCCCTTGCTCCGATTTTACTCGTTCAACCCATTCTTCCGCCATCCACCACCTCTGTTTCGTCTTTACCACTCTTTTTTGAATTTTCTGCCCATTAGCATCAGTCGAGTCTTCGTTCTCTAACCTGAAAAATTGCCATCCATTATTTCCCTCGCTGTCTATGATATGTTGTTTCCAGTAACAATGAGTGAGGTTTAGGCAGACGTTGGCGATGTCCTGCGTTGCGGCGTAGCGTCGGTGTAAGCAACGGTTGTACCATACGTGATCGTGATCTTCTTCAAGCTCGTCATTGCTCTCGCACTCGAGGTCAAGAGCCAAAAAGAGATACCGGAGATTTTTGAGTTTCGATAGAGGCTTGAGGATTCCTGGCTGAGAATCAAGAATCAAGAAAAGTCAGGGTTTCGACTCGACAGGGTGGACAGTGGAGATTGGATGGATACAACGAAACATTGAACGGAACTTTACTCACCGTGTATCTAACCATGTCATGATAATACCTATTCGGCTCCAAAATCAGATTCAATCTCTCGAGATTCGGAAACGTAGTCGCAATAGCATCGAGAGTCCCGACGATATCATTCCCCATCGGACTTTGTTTATCTACGTCGATAGTCAACTTCAGCTTTCTCAACTTCTTCCAGGCCTGCTCATCCTTGCCTTTGTCCTCGACCTGATCCTGACTCTGAACCTTGTTATCATCCCGGCCGTCACCTTCACCCTCATCTTCATTCTCGTCTTCGTTCCCGTCCCCATTTTTCTTCTCACTACCATCAACTTGCTCATCCTCATCACTGTCCTCATTTCCAACTCCCTCATCACCCAACATCCGGATATCAAACCCTTCCTTCGCAGCCAAATTCCCCGAAAAATCCAGCTTCAAACTCTGCAGCGTATGTCGAGAAGTCTTGATAAACCTTGCCATCTCTCGACAAGCAGTTGGAGAAGACTGGGGTGATTTTCGAGACGAACTGGTCCATTTAATATGGAGGGTTTCAAGGCCGGAGATAACATCATGTTTGGGATAGCGGAAGCTGGTATACCAAGAAACCTCGTCGAGTATGAGAACACGAATCGGAGGTGATACGATACCGGCTTTCTTTGGGAATTCGTGCATGTATGTCAACATCCAGAGAACGATTTGCATAGGGAATGGTCCGGGTCTCGAGTATGATTCTCCAGTGAGTTTAAGGGTATGGGATCGTTGGCAGAATATGAGGAATATGTACAAGTGCGTGAGGGTAGCATTAGCCGCGTCCTGTAGCTCAACGGCATTTGAGGATCGGACATTCATGGGACCTAGAGCTCCGACATGCAGATGTATCTTCCTGCAAAAGGAATGTCGATGACAATCAGTCTTCATCTAAGACGCTGATCAAGTACATACCTAATTGCAGTCAGTAGTGGCGCCGTAAGCTCCTTCGGATATAGACTCTGAACCGTAGAATCCTCACGATCCTTGATTAAAAAATATCTCTGCGCGATGGCCAATCGAGCAGTGAGCGCAGCTGCACGACATCTAGAGTCAAGCACGGCAAAAGAACCCCAGGTGTTGCCGTTTGACCACTCTCGGTCGATGCAGGTGGCAATTTTGAGGAGAATGTCCTCTGGGAGGTCGGAGAAATGCATGGATGTGCGGTGTGGTGAGAGTTGTTGGTGGTACGAAGAGAAAATAGAAGAAGGTCATCTGACGCGGTGAATCCAACTTAAAGTTAAACGTTAAACTTTAAGTTATGGCACGCGACGCGTATGCTTGTCGTTGTTTGCCGTAAGCTTTACTAGTACTGCTGACAAGGACGAGCTTGAGCTTGAGCCTCTTGAGCCTTGAGGACACCAGCCTCCAGTATTCCAGACAGAAGAAATCGAACTGCTACTACTGCTGCGAGAAGCCAGAAGATATTCCGATGCTCTCTGAGCATGTCGGATTGTGGACAGAGTCGGGCATACATATTACAAAAGTTGCGCGATGACGAGGCTCACGTTGGAAGCTCCTGATACCTCCTATTCTCCTTGTGTTCGGATCCTCCTCCTCCTCCTCATCATCGGCACCGCATTTAACGTCAACGTTCACCTCTGCGGCTTGACTCGGTTCTTCACAACTTCATTGGTACAGCTTTGGAAGATATACGTTTGTCTTTCAGGGTTTCAGAAATCAGATTTCGGAATCATAACTTGGAGCTTGAAGCCAGGTATCGTAACCTAGTACGTTGCCAAATCTTCGGCTTGCTCAAGCTTCTGACTTTCTATTACGTTTGGCACGCCCGAAGACCTGCCTCAGCTCTCTTGATTCTTTCTTCCTTCCTCCATCATCCTTACTTTATCGGTTCTTCTGTTCCATCGTCATCGTCCTTCCCTCTTCCCACCATCCAGTTGTTTTTGAAGCTTCTTCCGGCTGTTTAATCTTCGCTGTTGGCGTTATTTGCAGTCAGTGTCTCACCTCTTCACCTCTTCCGAGGACCGTCACCGCAGCGCTCTCTTCACCTGCTATACCCAAGTATCCATCTCCAAGCATATCCACTGCAGACTGCAGCAGCTCTTGTAAGTCCAAGTTGTCTTTTCCTTTGCCACTGTCTCCGTTTCTGTGTTCCTGCCAATTCTCGGCTGATCTGGCCCTTTCCTTATTCATATTTAGTACAGGAACCCCAGATAGTGACGACGTCCATACACCGATAGCGACAATACTAGTAGAAACATCGTTGTTGACAAAAATACCACAAAATGACCGGTACCAACACGAACGCTAATGCCAACGCCAGCGTTACCAATCCTAATCCCAACTCCACATCCCAAACCCATGGCCACTCCTCATCGAACCCAATATCCCAACCCACATCCCCGGCATCCCTAACTTTCCCGACATCACCACTCTCCTCATCCGCTCTATCAACCATTTCGGCTTTAGTTCCGGACCCAGAATCTGGTACGAGCTCAGCGAGACCAAGGCCTCCTAAAAACAATAATATGGCGTCTGCCTCCGGCTCCAGAGTCTCCCTAGCAATCAACTACATCCCGCAAAAGTTTCCTCACCCGCTCGGGATTGCAGGTGCAGTTGCAGGAGTGGATAGGAGGGATGAGAGGAGGAGTAGTCGAGCGACGATTACGACTCAGGCGAGTGCGGCTGCTAGTAGTAGAGTGAAGAGGACATCAACCGCGACAGCGGCGTCAGCGTCGGCTTATACGAATATGAACACGAATCTGAATACTCCCGAGTTTTCGCCTCCACAGTTAAGGATGCCGATGGCTACGAGTGGGACTGGGTCGGGGAGTGGCTTGGGAGGAGGGTCTGGATTTGGGTTGGCGCTGGGGCAAGGCCAAAGGGTCTCGTGGTTTGATCAGAGCCAAACCCACAGCCGAAGTCATAGCCAAAGTCAAAATCCTGAGCTTGGCGGGGATGAGGTTACTGAAGTAGCTGTCGAAGAGTCTACGCCCAGACCACAGCCAAGACATGCGCCTGCTCAGGGGTCTGGTTACGTCAATCCCGCAGCGAGGATGTCAATGGGCAAGAGACTATCCATGGCTGTCTCCGCGTCGTTTGGGGGTCTACGTTTTAGGTCTACCGCGGCAAAAAACGAATCCGGACACGGTTCCAAGATGATAGGCCTCAAAAGAGGCGGAGGCGTCGAAGCGTTCGGTACCAACCCACGAGTGAATTATGAGAAGAGGATTGCAGATGTTGGGGATGAGGATTATGATGGAGTTATGCATATGGGGGTTATGGACGAAGCTGGACCCTCAGGCTCTAGTCCAACTCTTGGGGACGACGTGGACGTTAGAGATGGGGAGGTAGATGTCAGGGGTATAAGGAAAACGGCATCGAAGAGAAAGATGAAGTGGAATCGGTTCAAGGTGGTGTTGTTTTGTACGAATACGTTGGTGAGTGGCACCGTTTCTTCTTGGCTGGCGCTATCTCTTTCCTTTCTTTTCTCTTCGTACTGACGCTTATCCAGCTAATCCTCTGGTCAATCCTCGGCTTCATCTTCCTCCTCCTCGTTGTCTTTGACCTATTCCCCTCCTCACTCCAAGATACCGGCACCCTCGACTACGGGCACGGACACGCCTCCATTCTCCTCATCGGCAACCACACCGAACTCGCCTTTTCCTTCCTCGCTGTCTCTTTCGGGTTATTCACCTCTTTAATCGGATATACGGGAATCCTCCTAAACAATCGATCTTTTCTCGCTGTTTACACGTTCTTGACGTGGGTGACGTTTGCGTTTTTAGTTGTCCCTGGATACGTCACCTATAAGAAGAGGGAGTTTAATTTGGAGGGAAAGGTTGACGGGGAGTGGTCTCACTTTGGGAGGGACGGGTCGGTCGGGTTTGAGAGATTGGATGGGTTAGATGCTCGTCGACGCATACAAAACGCGTTGGGATGTTGTGGATGGTTCTCGCCCTACGTCGAAGCCACCATAACCCAAACCTGCTATTCGCGCTCGACTCTACCAGGGTGTAAACTCCCGTATATGGATTTTCAACGAGGCGTCTTAAAACGTTTCTACATGTCATCATTCCTCCTCGTCCCGGTACAAATTGTAGTAATGGTCGTGGGGTTGTTGTGTTCTAATCATGTAACGTGGAGGTTTGGGAAGGGGATGATGCCTGAAGCGTATAGGATGGATGGGGGACTTGGGGGATGTTGGCTGGGAAGATGAGGGGCAGGATGGGGGCGGGGTTGAGTGGGGAGCCGTATCGTGACGATGACGCACCGATCGGACTCGGAGAAGGCGCTGGAGGGGAGTTGAGGCTGAAGGATGTTCATAAGTAGTGGTGAGGGTGAAGGTGATGATGATAGTGGTGAGATGGTGCAAGGGCGCCGAAGTTGATGAGAGAAGGTGGCGGGTTTTAGCCTAGGAGCAGAACATTCACTCCAGCTGACTCACGCTCACTTTTTCTTCTTTTCGTCTTTCTTTCTTCAAAGTTATACGTACACGAATGGGGATATGTCTGATTTTTTGATCTTGAGCTCTTGGTTATCCATAAATGAGTATTTATAACACCGTACGCGTACGGTCTTGGAGACTAAGTGCTGAGTACTTTATCACGGGAGTACGTGGGAGTACGTCCGCCATATACTAGTACTACTTTGATGGCCTACATAACTCAAGGAAATGTCATTCAAGTCACTGCCGTTGATTCATATTTCAGGTAGTCTGAACAAGGGGGTCCGAAAAAAAAAATTAACAACCGGGGGTCGGAAAAAAAATTTAGTGCCTTGGTCGAGGAACCTACCTACCTTACCTTCTATATAAGGTAAGTTCACACGAGTTTACCTGCCAAATATAGTATGTGCACATGACCTCAAGTCTCGTGCTTTGCCGGACAGTCAGTAGTGTTGGGGAAAAAACTTGAGTTATTTACCAAAGCACTTTTTTACCGGTAATTTACGGGTAAATTACTGGTCAATAAGATGGCCTTCAGAAGAGGGAGTAATTTACCAAGGGCCAAGTAGTCACGTGTAGTACCTTTCCAAGAATCTGAAAATTTTTTCAATGAGCCGTCGTCGTGTAACACAGACTCCTACAACTGAATGGAGCCCACCCACGGGGTCATCAAGCTACCAGATGAGCCCAGTCACCATACCGATACTCTCACCATTCCTGAAGAATTTCTTCCTATACTGCTTCTCCCTCCAAGCTGCTCTATCATCGACCTCACAAACTTTACAATACCTGCTGTGGACAATCCAGACACTCCGGCACTCGATCCATCTCATTTCACATCTGGCGCCACACTACTTAATACGCCACCTACCGTCAGAATTCTACGCTCACAGCCGGTCCCTTCTCTTACCGAAATCCATGTGCTCATTTCACTGGTACCAGGTGCCGTTGCTCAGGGACATCATTGCCTAAAGCGGCAGATGCATAGCACCCTGACATTGACGCAAGTGCCATCCCAGATGAATCTTCCTCTATGGGTCCTTAGCTATTGGGAGATAGTTCACGATCTTTGGATCCATAAGAAGACATGGACTATGGTACAGGACTGGCTGAAAAATAATGGGTGGTATGCAAGCATCTACAGCACACTTAGCCCGGTTTGCTGGAAGCAAGACCTTCCCAATGAGTCAGGAACAACCTTCGACCTTGCCAAATTCCTAAGCGACTCATGGCTTGGCGATGTACAGGTTGCACAAATGGTGGTCCAACTACACTCACAGAAGATGGACGATGGAATATGGTTGATGAATAATTATTGGAGCAATAAACTGGTGGTGGGATATCATAAGCAGGAGCAGATATTGGTGAAGACTGGGGACGCACTGAAGGAAGGATCTATCAAGGCAATAGCCTTTCCGGTCTTTATCCGATTGGGTACCTCTGTAGAGCTGCCTTCCGAAGAGGCTCGTGGTAATCACTGGGTTGCAGTCGTGGTTGATGTTGCTGGCAGGAGCATTCTGTACGGGGACTCCATGCAGCATCCTGCTCCAAATGAATTGATTAGTGCTATTCAATGGTGGCTCTCGGACTGGGGAACAGTCTCTGACAACTTCAAGGTTGACAACTTGCCTTGCGGGAGGCAGACCGACAATGAGTCTTGCGCTCTCTATGCCATTAATACCCTTGCCGGTTATGTCACCCCACTGGACTTCCTCATTTACAATAAGAAATTTTCGCCAAACAAAACACGCTATCAGACATTCCAAACGTTAGTCAAGTACTTCAATGATACAGTGAGTACTGGTTTTGACTCACAAAAGACCCTGTGTTGATGTCCTCCAACCTCCAAGAACACGGATATTGAACCAGCGGTACCAGAAACAACGACTACCACTACAGATCCAATCCCTATACATCCCTTCTTCGCCCCAAAGTCTCGAAAAGCACCTAAAACAGCACGGTCTGAAACAAAGCGAAAACGAGAGGAGATGGTTAATGTTGGTGTAAAAATCCGAAAAACAGCTGAAAACAATGATAGAAGTGATGAGGACAGTAGTGATGATGAAGACTCTGGAGATGAACCAATGGGCGACGAAGAGGACACACCTAGAAGGGAAATAGTGCTGCTTCCTGTTAACGGGACCTGCAGCACTGGTGCACCACGAAAAGCCATTCTCAATAAATTGTTGCTGCGCTGCCGATACAGTAACGATCCTACGACTCGTTCGCGGTACAAATGTGTTGGAGAAGGCTGCATCAAAGTCCACTCCAATCGAAGTCAGCAGCAAGCCCTCAAGCACGCTATCCAATGCCCTTTGATTTCACCAGATCTAAAAGTGGAAGTACAGCGTATTATGGTGGATAGGGCACCATCGTCAGTGGTGGAAAAATTGCAGACAGAGAGGAACACACCAGCAGCCAACGAACCCGCAATGAAAACTGGGACTTTGGATAGGGAAGTAAGACTGGGAAGGAAGGAACGGTTGATAAAGCGGAAGGCAGTCCTTGATTTAGGAGTAACGAAGCTCTTCTGTGTTGGAAATTTTGCAGGACTTGTTGCCGACTTGCCAGTATGGAGAGAGTTGTGGATGGATGCTGCACCGGATTACACTCCTCCCACCCGTAACATGCTCCTCGATGATCTCATCCCTTCCGAAGCAGCGAAAATCATCAGTAACAACACTGCACTCCTGAAGAAAGAACGAAACCTCACTATATCATTTGATGGGGGTACCTGACACTGCAAGTCACACTGGACTGTCCATATTTCAGAGCAAAATTGAAGTGTGCACTTGATGGAAGTCAACAATGCTACCAACAAGAGACACACAAAGGAATGGGTGCAGGATTTGGCCTTGAGAGTGAGTTGTGCTCGCTGAGCTGGCAAGTTCTGTATTGCTAATGTAATCATCAGTGGATGCGTGAAATTGGAGAAACACAGTTCTGTGCTGTAGTCTCTGATAGCACTGGAAACACACTCAGTGCTCGTTTGCTGCTAGCCAACGCAATACTGACACTCTTGGCATTGGCTGATATCTGCCACCACTGCAACAATACTTCAAAAGATATCGTTAAAATTGCATACTTTGCAAAAGTACGTACCAGCAACTATGTCCCATTTCTTTACTTATGACGATTATAGGCTGTCAAAGTTGTGAGGGCCACTACAGAAATTTCATCAATCTAATCATGCCAGCTTTCTTCTTGACTGCGCAAACGAGGCCCAACTCCAAAAAGTACGAGGTTTGGAAGCCATAGGGAAGACTCGTTTCTTGACTGTAACTTTGTCTGCATTGTCCGTTCAGCACAATTCACCAATAATCAGAATAGTTGTTGAAAGTGATGAAAGCTTACAGGACTGGGTAAAATTCTATTCTCCATACAGTGTCATCAATACTAACATTTTTGTGCAGGAATATGCATCTATCTTCCAGAGTTCTCTGACAAGGGCATCACAAGATTTTGAGTTCGTTCTCAAACATCTCATTGACATTGGAATGCCTTTGGCCAGGGCATTGGCATGTCTAGAGGCTAACGATGCAGATCCTGCTGATGTCTTCCTTTATTGGCACGCTCTCATCTTTGAGATTGAGCAAACGGTCACCAATAAGAAGAGTGAGTATTCAAAGGAAGTACAGGATGAGATCCTCAGCATCTTGGACTATCGACACAATCAACTTTTCATTCAAGGACGACAACTTTATAACGCTGTCTACTTAGCTACTGCATATCTCAATCCAGGTGCGTTTGATTTTATCTCTTAGCTCTATAATACTCACATCTCAGACTGTTCATTTCTAGTATATCTACGATCTCAACTTTTCCGAAACAATGATCCAGATCTGACGCAGCCCCTTGACGAAAAAGTCTATCCTCCATTGCAAGGCATCTGGCATCACAAAATCTTCTGGCCTGTTGCCCATTTTCTTTTCGAAGTAGCCTGCAACGAAGTCAAACATGGCAGTAACAAGTTTTTCACAAAGTGGGTTGAGTATGGGAAGGAATTCTCAGAGCGGTTTCGAGATGAGCTGCAAGCTTACACGTGGTTGAGTTTCCCTTTCAATGCACCAATAGACAACGACATAAGCACTGAGGGGTTGATTAGGTGGTGGCAGAGTACAATTGGTGAAGAAGCCCAAATCTTACCAGTGCCATGTTTTATCCTCCCTCCTCTGACACCCACTGACGAGACAACAGTATGTTGCCATCAAGCTGGTTTCCATTCGCATCAATTCGATGGCAGATGAACGAACTGGCTCAACACTCACCTGGAGGACACTGGCATTGCGAAACAGAATGTCAGTTGAGGCGATGGGTGCGAGAACGGTTGTGAAGCAACATTACTCACAGGTAAGTCTTTCCCTTCAATATCATACACTATGTGACCCAGATATCTTCTAGTCAAAGCCCCGCAGCAAGAGAGTCAAGTTTTGTGACATCAAAAAGGATTTTGAAGATCCAGACACGAGAATTGATGAGGAGGACGACAGCTGGCTCGATGAACAAGAAGCCGACCCTGCTGACCCTGATGCTGATGGCGAGAACGACTCAGATACGATAATTGATGAGTATGTTGGCGTGGCCCGTTCCTTTATCACTGCTGCCAACATCGTGAATCCGGATGCCTTTGAGATTGTTTCATTGCTGAAAGACTCAGCAATACAGAAGGCTAGTCCAGTGAAGACCGCTGAAGTAGGTCCAAAGGGGTCTAGGAGCTCGGAGTTTGTACTGTGGCCTGGAACGAAGCAAGTTTGAGGGGCTTTTGAGCAGTTTCGAGCGCAGTTTGAGTGTTTGACAGTATGACGAGGTGTAAAAAATGAAGTCACGTGTTTATGTAATTTACCGTAAATTACTGGTAAAAAAGGTCCCTTCCTTCCCGCCTCTGGTAAATTACCGGTCAGAAAGTCTGGACGAGTTTTTTCCCCAACACTAACAGCCAGAACCTTACCCAGCTCGCACTCAGATACTGCGTAATTGTCATAAAATATCTGGTGAGCATATATTTATGTGTTTAACTTCACAGCTCACCAGATTGACACCCGCCAGCATGCTTGCCAGCTCCAAATTAGTCAGTAAAAAAAAAATTTAAGGGCTTCGCCAGGGAACCTACCTACCTAGTCCCAGTACGGGATTCTCTGGCCCAGACCCCCTTGAGTCTGAAACTGTCTGGTGTCATTACTTACTCGGCGCATAGCATATTATGAGGCCCTTTAGGCCGAGTTAACTTATGTCGACCCCTCAATTGAGTACCAAAGGTTCTCACGGGTTCTAACTTTTACACGCCACCTCAGCGCTCCGAAATGCCTGCACACTGCCATCTAAACTGACGCATTGAAGTACGTCATGATTCATTCCCTTCGCTGTCGACGACTACAAGCCCATCAACCATGACAAGCTTCAGACACGTTTACCTTCCCTCAGCAGCCGTCGAAAGTCATCAAGAGCCGCTCTCTGAATCACTATTGCTTCCTCCACCCCATCCAAGGTCATTTAAAGGCGTCGTTACATTAAGCTATTGAGCTCTATCTAATTTTTTACTGCATATGAAACCATTTTACTTGTCCAATGGGCCTCGTAATTTGTCATGCGAAGCAGTGGCACCTTTCCCCAGTCTTTTACTTAATTTTAGGAGGAAAAATCATAATAAGATCCAAAGAGTTTTTCAATATATTGAAGGTTACCTTGTACTTTGATATAGATTTTACAAAGCATTGCAACTGAAGAAATTGCTATAACAAATGCTCCAAATGAGATCTCAAGTTTGTTCCAGCTGATCAAGGTAGGCTAGTTTATTGTTACACATTTCAACTTCATTCTGTAACTCTCCAAGAGAGGCAAAAATATCTGCAGCCTTTTCAAACTCTCTTCTGGCCTCTGAATATAGATGTTGATCTGTGAAAATCCCGCCATAGTGCATACGGGGATTCTCAAGGCTCTGGAATTTGAATGCTGCATCTGCAATTGCAGATTTTGCATCTTCATATAGACCTTGTATTCTGTAGGATACTCCCAGGTGATACATACAGTCTGCAACTCCAAGGGGATTCTCAATCTTTTCAAACTGATCTTTAGCCATACTCAGAAGTGCAACAGCCTGAGTATAATTGGCTTGCACGCTGTGGATCCTGCCAAGACTTCGCAGACACTCTGCAACACCCAGGTAAGATTGAATTTGTTCAAACTGATCTTTGGCTAAGGTCAGCATCTCAGCAGCCTCAATGTGTTTCTTTTGGTCTAGATAGATGTCTCCAAGGCTTCGCAGACACTGTGTAGCTCCCAGCTGATCTCCAAGTTGGTCAAACTGATCTTTGGCTGTGGTCAGCATCTCAGCAGCCTCAGTGTATTTGCTTTGCATTTGATAGATCTGTTCCAGGCTTCGCAGACAGTGAGCAGCTCCCAGCTGATCTCCAATTTGTTCCAACTGATATTTGGCTGTGGTCAGCATTTCAGTAGCCTCGGTGTATTTGTTTTGCATTTGATGGATTATTGCTAGGATTTGAATACAATGAGCAGCTTCCAGCTGACCTCCAATTTCTTCAAACTGATTTTTGGCTCTGGTTAGCATCTCAGCAGCCTCAGTGAATTTGTTTTGCAGTCTGTATATTTCTCCAAGATCTTTCATAACTCTTGCATGAGATTTAGGATCATTTTTCATGCTATATTCCATACCTCTAGCCTCTGTCTCAGCTTCTTGCCACATAGCCAACCATGTCAGCATATACAGCCTCTCAAATCTTAACTCAACTTTGTATGTTTCATCAAGTTCAGGTGATTTATTCAGAATATTATTGAGAATATCCAGTGTCAATGGGTAAAACTTTGTGAAAGTAGTCAGGATATCCAGAGCTTTAACATCAAATGTCTTAGAAACTGAGGAGGCCTGCTCATTAAGTATCTTTGTGATATTTAGAATATGAGGCTGAATCTGCTCCTGCTTTTCCTGTGTTGTACCAGAAAGCTGTTTGAGCCAACATACATGGAAAGATTCCAGCTGTGCAATTCCTCTCTGGATATTCATGCCAATTCCATTGATATATTCACGAACAGGAGCCAAAACCTTGATAGTTTCATTTTGACTGTAAACCAGAGAGTTTTCTAGCAATGTACCAATAGACTGGTCCAAGTGCTCCTGTTCTCCTAACATCTCACAAAGATTTTCTACCCAATTAGGCACTCCATCTGGCAGGAAAGATATAATTGCTAGAAGTTCAGCTTCATATGACTCCAGCAGATTTGTAGACAGTTTAATTGAATAATCAACACTTGTCAATCTCCCATCAGCCTTTCCCTGCTTGAGAATTTTTGTTCTGCCTTTTTGCCACATTCTCAGGAGTGATTTGAGAGGGAAAGCTACAGCTTTCTTTGCAATAAGGGTAATAGCCAAGGGTAATAGCCAAAGGAACACAATCAAGCTCTTTCGATATTGTTTCAACAATATCATTCTCTTCATCCAATTGTTCCTTTCCAGAAATTTCCAGAAAAACCCTTTTGGCTGATTCAAGTGAGAGAGGAGGAATTGATTCTGATCCGAGTCTTTTCCAATAAATAGAGCCTGGACCCTTTGATCCTCTCATTGTAACTATCGTTGAAATTTGATCAAATGAAGCCAATTTTCCCAGAAGGTTTTCAATACCCATTTGATCATTGTTCCAGGGAGTCTCAAAATTGTCCAATATCAGTAGGATTGATTGAGTGTTGATCCTGAAATAATCTTCCAACTTTTTGTGTTGACTTTCACCCTGTCCAACTTCAATATCCAGCCTCTGAATAAGTCCTTGAAGTAATAAATTTGTATTTGAGAGCACTTCACAAGGTAGAAAGTATGACGCCTTTTCATATTTTTTCTTCACTTCTGGAGCATTATTTATATGGAGAGCAATAGATGTTCTTCCAATTCCTCTTGCTCCAAGGGTAGCAAGAAAGGCCTTGTTATTATTAATTAGGTGGTGAACTCCTTCAGACACCAATTTGTCTCTGCCAAAGAAGACTGGAGGCACTGCAGGAGTGGCTTTCTCAAGGTCACTTTGATGAAGGAAGAATCAGTAAGCATCATTTTGAAAAGTAGTTTTGAAAAGAAAACTTACTCATAGGTAATAGTAGACTGGTCATGAGTTTTGGCAATGCCAGCCATCACTTCCTTGAGACCTCCTTTGATATCATCTTGACCTTGCAAGAACTCTCTGGTGTCTGCTCTGGTATCTTCTTGTCCTTTCTTGATATCTTCATGGCCTTGCAAAAGCTCTCCAGTGTTTTTCCAAATATTGACACTTGCTTTGGTCTGGTATTTGATAAGAAAATCAGATAATGTCTATTGATTGAGGAGGATTCCTTACATTGAACACGTCCATGTAATTCTTGATCTTCTCTCTGCATTCCTTTATAATTCCTGCATCACTAGTCACATGAAACTTTGTTTTGCGATTGCTAATCTTATGTAATTTATCTTTGATAATACTCAAGTCACTGTAACAAAAATTTTCTCAGACACTGATTATTGAAAAAAAGATATTTCGTACTTTTCAAGTTTTTGCACATTTTTAATCAGCATTTCATTTTGCTTGATGTCCTTTCTTCTCTCCATAATATCCTTGATCCCATCCAGCAGATCTGTGATATCCCTTGCAATACTGACACAATCTTCTTTGTTTTTCTTCATTGTCTATTGCCCACTTGAGCAAAGTTGAAGCAACAAATGTAAAAGCAAACCTACCTCTACAATTTCGATGATCTTGATTGCTATTTCAGCAGCTCCCTCAAGGTAAGGAACTCCTGCTGTCTTTCTGACACTGCCAGCCAGTGATAAAATAGTCTTTGCATGACCCCAATCAAGGCCAGAAGGAATTGCATCCTCTGCCTTTGGCATAGGTTGTCTGCTGAAGATGTTGGGCATATTTCTCAATAACACTATAGGAATCAAGTAAGCAATACGCCTTGTACACGTTGACATGGTTTAGTTCCTTGCGGTACAGAAAGTGTCAGGAGTACATGACTTGCATTAAATCACTTGCTCGAAACCTAAAGTTTTGAAGCCAACATCAAGCTGATTGCTTCTGTTCAGTTGGGATCATGTGTCCTTTGCGGTTGATACCATCATTTTGAGAAGTTTGAACTTCGCACTTGAGACTCTGATTTGTGGTTTTGGGCTTGAGGTGGACACCAAAGTGTTAGGCGCAAAAGACCACACCGAGAGCTCATTCGCTGCTCCGACTCTCTTGAACTCTGTAATGATCTCCTCCTTGAACCTAACTAAAGCATGGCCTTACTGCTTCAGCCCTCTTCGCGTTTTTGCCTCTGCCAATCATTAATCCGAAGATGAGGACGAGCCAAAGTTCCCTAGCGAGCTTATTCCGGCTCCTACAGTTATGAGGCTGAATGAAATGAGGCTGAGTTCTTTACACTCAGTTTCCCCATGTGGCTCTTCCTGTGCTGTTGTTTCTGGTTTCCTCCCTGTATTTATTAACATGACCAAACAATGACGTTATCTCAATATCTTTGCAACCGGTAACTAAACACTGTGGGCAGTGATGGGTATTTGCAACCCATTTTTGAGCAGGCTTAAATCTCAAGTTGTTTGCATGGTTTGTTCCCAGATAAAATTTGGCTTACTTGCCATTGAAATGACGAAACTTGTATTATAAATATTTTCTAGATTATGTAACAATCAAACATTATAATTGATTTGTGGTATAAAAACCTCCCAAATAGGGTGAGATTTGTGTGGCTTTGTAAAAATGTGTTCAAACAAGTGAAGTATCTGTGCCTGATTTGATGTGAAAATACTCGGAATTTTCTGACGCAGATTTGGCTCACATGCCTGCAAAGTATTCACCACGCTTTTTGCACTGTGACAGAAAGTTACATAAACGGTGTCCCTCACAATGCAAAAAGCGTGGCGAATACTTTACAGGCATGTGAGCCAAATCTGCATCAGAAAATTCCAAGTATTTCTCACCAAATCAGGCACAGATACTTCACTTGTTTGAGCACATTTTTACAAAACCACACAAATCTCATCCTATTTGGGGGGTTTTTATCACACAAACCAATTATAATGTTTGATCATAACATAATCTAGAAAATACTTATGACACAAGTTTCGTCATTTCAATGGCAAGTAAGCCAATTTTTATCTGGGAAAAAACTGTGTGCACAATTCAAGATTTAAGCCTGCTCAAAAATGGGTTGCAAATACCCATTGCTGCCCATGGTGAAAGTTTCTCTCACTTTGTTCTCTTTTTTCTTTGTCTTGTCCTTTTGTATCACTTTCCTTTCTCTTTTGATCTCTTTCATTTTTCGTTATTTTCTGTCTCTTGATCTGTCATCTTCTTATTCATCGCTTGCTTTCGTTTTTCCTCCTCTCTTCTCTCTTCCCTCTTTCTTCTTCTTCATCTCTTGCTGGTTGGAGACATATTTGGCCCTCAGGCAAAATGGCAAGAGTTTGAATACATAGCACATGTCTTTTAGACAATCATAGACTGGGTTCGTCACTTTTTTTCTCTTTCTCATGCTTTATCTTACAACAAACCCCCCTAGTCATTTTTTGTTCAGCTATGACTCCCACATCTCTTCATGCCAACGACCAGGAACGCTCATTATCTTCCTCCGCACACTATTCGCGCACAAGATGGTGAGAGGAGGCTGCCCTAGATGGTAAGGATGAAATGCACCATCTACATTTGGGAAAGAACAAGGGAAAAGAAGACATAGAGACATACAATGAGAATCTTTTGTTCCCCTTTTCCCATGCTCGCCATCCATTACAGAGAACATCCACAAGTCTGGTACCAGAATTGCTGTCAGCACTGGTACTAGATAACCCTGATAGGACCTTTTTGCAGGTTGCTAGTTATTGCTGCAAGTGGGCAGAGATTCTGAGACTTCTGCTTCTAGTCAGAACTCAGGAGGTGATGGTCCTCACAACTGCTCACAACGTCATGATCGTGGACTGGTAGGCAATCAGATTGTGACTGGTAGTAATCTCTCCATCAATTTTTTTCTTTTCAGTTTAATATTGCTGTCCTGTTACATATACTTGCTACAACCATCAGCTAAATTTTGCGCCTTGTTACATTCTTAATCATTAGAAGCTATCTGTTGAAATTTGATTTTTTCGCCAACTTGTGAATTTACAATACCAGAAGTCTATAATCCTGGAAGTCTATAGCAGATCAAAGCCCTCAATCACATTCCATGTAACTTCTGACTCCCTACAAGGTCTCACTGCATCTACTGCTTTCTTCCTTTGACCCTCATCATGAAGTTTTCTTGCACATTTTTTGGTTCTTGGCCTGGAGTTCGTCTGGCTGCCAAATGCCTCAGAATGACTACAATGACTCAATGTTGTACTGTGAATATGACTCAGACACAAGCTCCATGCTGTTCAATATTGGCTCCATGCCAGACAGCCCCATGCTGTACAATAATGGCTCAATGTCAGGCAGCGTGATGCCTTACTATGATTGTAAATGTTGCTATGAGATTGGATCAATGCCAGATAACTCAATTCCATACTATGGTTTCAAAACAGAAATGTACTGTTACCATGCTTCTGACACAATGTTATACAGTGATATGCTGTACAAAATCGCAGTATACACACTTCAATTTTGGTCCATAATATCAGTTTTTGACGTTCTTTAAGGAAATAAAAGGACTAGGGTGAGCCCTGAACTGCTAGTTAATACCTAGTGGGACTAAGAAAACAATGGTACAATAATATCAAGTACTTATGAATGGAGAAACAACTCATTCTAAGTACTTACAAATGGAGAAACAACTCATTCTAAGTACTATGATAGATATGTACAAGTTTGGAGTTATAATAGCAGACCTACCAAAATGATAAAGATAGTCTATAAAGGCTTTCAAATCCTATTATAATGACTAGTACCACTAGCGTGATCCAAAGGGACAGTGAAGTGTGAGGTAGCCCCTATTCATGGGCATAGGAACACGTAAGCAGCACAATCCTTGGCTGAAAGGTCGATTAAGACAGTGCTAAGATTGGACATGCAGACAAGCACACTAGGTCTAGATCTATGTATCGGTAGATCCCATAGTACTAAGATGGCTTTGAGGGAATCTTAAGTATCTGTAAAAGGTACATGTGGACAAAAGTAGGACAAAGTATATATGTACGGGATCCCAGAGAGTTCAGCTATCCATTGGTACAGAAGGGATAGTGAACAGACATCTCTACACAGAGATATAAGGGACAGAAGCACTAAGTCACAGTACATCTGAATGATCGGAATACAACCCAAACAGGTAACGTTATTTCTGGATAAGGATAAATCCATCAGTAATTGTCTAGCTAGGTATTGAAAGCATTGAAGGAGGAATAAGTATGCAAATGGGACTGCAGAAGAGCTGGACTTGTATGTAGGACTCAGTAGTAGACTGCTGGCAATACATAGAACACAAATAAAGCAAGATTGGAGAAAAGGGAAAGGAAAACTGAACAGAATAAAGAAACTACAAGAAAACCCTGTGCCCCTAGCATAAGGACGTGTATGAAGGACCTAGCAGTCATAAGTGGAGCATTCTGAGTCATAAATGCGATGCTTGTCAACCAGGATGGTACACGAAAACACCAGATGGCTTACAAAGGGAACTGAAGAAAGTTCCTACAAATATTTAGATAATATTGAACAGTTTCTGTATACCCTAATAAGCAAGTCTTTACTTACAAGGAAATAGGTAGAACTTGCTAGCAGACTTTTCGATTTGTTTTATATTTTCTCTACATACCTTTTAGTGGACCTCGAAAAGAAATAGGTAACTGTATAGTTGTAGCTGCGAGTAGTATAAAAGGACCAGATATTACGAGTAGCTACCCAAGCCACATACTGTAGAGTATTGGATCTCGCTAGCAATAGTAGAGGACGTGAAACATGGACTAAAGCTTCTAAACAAACTTAACTGCACTCTCTACAAGTATAAACATTGTGTTGGAGATAATAGAGTTTTAAATTGAAAATTTTTGTGGTTATAACTGTGATCTTTGTGTTGACCTTTTGGTCTATTAATTGTTTGATTTTAAGGCAACTGTGGCCTATAAGTGTTTGATTTTGGGACTCGTTGATCCCCTTGGTGTTAAATGTGTGTTTATTGTGTTGCACGCTAAGCGCTAACTTCATTGAAAAACCCTGATCAAAAGTACTTATAGTACAAGTAAACTGGGAGTTTGAGTACTCTGACTACTCGGAACACTCGTCTCATTTACATTTGTATATGGTTTTGTGTTTGGGTGTAGTTCCTAGCACTTAATTACAAAAACCACCTATTAACGGAAACCCTCCTTATGCATCACCTTTTGGGAATTATTCTCTATATAACAACTTTGCCTCAACCTTGTATGGCTTAGTATTCCAATGTCACATCTCTGTTTTATTACTTTATGTCGTAAGTTGAGTCTTCAGCAAGTAGAGCCTGAGTACCAGTGACACTTTTAGCAATACTGATAAGTAACGTTAATTGTCTATAGCCTCAGCAGGCCTTCTCCCCCTGTATTCTGAAACGCTGACTTCGATAAAGCATTTGGTCAAACGTTCCTCGCATTTGCCACATCCGATGATCTGGATCCCAACAACAAATTTGACGAGATTATTGTCCCTGAATGGCCTCTCTGGAACCTTAACAATGCAACAGAAATGCTATTCAATAGAACTGAGGATTTTGAGCCTCTGATTAAAGTCATCAATACAGATATAGGCAAGTGCTCAGTGTATTATCTACTGCATGAGACTGGTGTTTTCTCATTCATTTGAACTTTGCTAGAGGTTTTGGAGGAATGTCACTGCAGAAACCAATCAATAGATCAGGAATGTGTATGGATCCCAGCCTGGGTAAAACACTCCTCCTCCTCCTCCTCCTCTCAGTAGTATTTAGATCGACCTTTTGGATTCTTAATATGTGCACTTGAATCATCCTCAAATTCCAATGTAAATCCAATCACTTTGATTCTTCTTCCATGATGGTAAGTAGATTGATGGTTAGTAGACCGACGGGAATCCTTTTACAAGTTGCCTATATATTGCATTATCTGCCACTGGACTCTGGTGTAACCTCTCAAAATTTGGCCAGAATCATACTTATTTCCTTTATTCATAAATAACCAAACCATCTTGATCCCTAGGCCCAACCTAGGTTTCATTGTCAGTTGAACCTTCCAAGCAAAGTAAGTTTACTTATTAAATAGTACATTCGAGGAGTGATCTGTCACAGTCAGACTCATTGTCATAGCTGTAGTTAAGGTAGTCCATACCTCAGCCAGCATGAATCTGAGTATACATCCGAGTTATCATGGGAATATAGAATACCAAGATTTCCTCAAGATTTTCTTACTAAATCTTTATCTGGTAGAAGCCAGTACCAAACATTTGGTAGCGCTCATTAGCGCTCACCACACACTCCCTAAGTTCCTTTGGGCCTCATCATTGCCACATGCAGTGGTGGCCCACATCTCCTTCATTAAAAGAAGTACAAAAAGACCTCAAATCGAGAATCCGGATATAGTTACGGATATGTGTCCAAAAAGACAATACATCTGACTTCCAGATATGGGTGCGTATACTTTATATGTCCGTAATACTGATATTTTTATAGCATTCATTCTGATCTATCAGTTCATCTGCCAGGACTACTATCAGGACCCTTGTCTGGAATCCGGACTTATTATCTTTTCGGACACATATCTGTAACCATGTCTGGAATGATTTGATGTCTTTGTAGTTCTTTCAATAGCTTTGATACAGAATATGTCCACACACCAATCAAATAATACTAAAAACTCATCCTTATATAGCAACTTTCTGATCAAATATCTAGCTTACAGATACATCATCTTTTTGTACTTATATCTAGATTCCAAATATATCTCGTTTTCATACACATATCTGGTCATGTATCTGTTGAGCGGAAATTTGTCCCTTTTCGGTGTGTGCTTTCATGCTCCTTGTTTTTCCAATCTTTGATTCCTTTCTTCATTATCACACACTTCAGTTATCTTCTTGATTCCTAATTATTTAACCTGCACTTGAGTCATTGTTTAGCGTTCCTCTGTTTTTTTTTTTTCACAATATACGTTCTGCATTTACCACTTCTTTGAGTCTTTTTCTTTTTAATTGCCAATCTTGCTTCTGTGTGATGCTTTTCACGCTCTGCTTCAGTGGCCAAATACTTACAGTTGTCTTCTTTTTTTGATTCCTAATTATTTAACCTATATCTGGTACATGGCTCAGTGTTCCTGTTTTTCATCACAATATACTTTCTGCATTTATGATTTGTTCCTTTAATTGCCAATCTTGCTTCTGATTTCATCTTTGTCAACTTTGATCCATCCTGGTTTACTTAGCTCTTTTATTTGGCATGCTTTACTTCTTTACATCTTGTATTCCTTTCCTTAATTGTAGTGATTGGACTCAGGCCTCAGAGCTGTCCACAATTTGACTTCATATTGCTCCTCGTGAAAGGACTTGGGGCCCAGGGGCAGTCCTTATTTCTTCAAATGCTCCATGTAAGAATCCCAAGGCTGTTCATGTCATGACAGTATTATTTCAGGGTATTTTTGTTCATTTTCTGTTTCTTTTCTTCATCAGTCACTGCCTTTTGATCATCGTTTTATTCATCCTTTGCCCTATCTTTTGTTCATCTTTCCTTGATCATCTATGCACAGCTACTATCCCCTGTTTCATCATTTGTTCATCTTCTTATGATACATCTCTTACAGGGACAACAGGCTGTACTTTGATTGTTCTGGACAGTTCTCTGATTCCTTTCTTCGCTTTACTCAGCTTTTATCTTTATTTCTGTTCTGTGTATATAAGCTTAGAGTAGTAGCTCCCTAGTCCCCATCTTGACCTCTTTGTCTTGGGACTAGGTGACCATCTCATGTATTTCTTGTTTTCACTCAATATTAACTTTGTCTTGGGACTAGTCTCTCATCGTTATCTGTCTACTGTTGTTCTGTCTACGCCTACTGCTTAGAGCCAAGTGTGTGCTCTTTACCACAGTTCACATACTATGGCATTTTTTTTCTTCAAAGATGCTCCATGCGAGGGCCTCTGGGTGTCTACTTTTTATTCCTTTCTATGTAAACTTTCACCTTTGAAGACGCTCCGTGTGAAGACTTCTGGGAACCAGCCAAATTCAGGTTGGCATTGTTCATTTTATCAATTACATTTGTATTTTTCTGTGGCTCAACCACCCTTTCTTCAATTCTCACTCAACTTCTAAACATCATATTTTACCTCCATAGCCTGTCATGTCTCATTCGAATTTCATTGACCTCCAGATGTCTGCTATCTATTTCTTTCTATGTAAATGTTTGGCTTCATGAGGACTGCCAGAAGACCTCACACAAAGTGACATGAAGAAAAAGTGTGGGCACCGAGTCCTATGTGAAGGGAGATCATCTATGGAGTATTAAAAAAATGAGGACACCTCCCAGTCCTCTCGCATGGAGTGACATGAAATAAGATCATTCAAAGAAGTGAGAACCCCAGGGCTGTCTGCATTCTAATTCATACCTTGATTTCAATTCTTACTTGACTTATCTGATCCTCAATCCAATTTTACCTCCATACCCTATCTAGTTTTGTTCCATTTTCATTGCAACTGATGCCACCAACAATGCATGTGTATTGCTAGGTTGTGTTTTGGCAGTCATAGCAAGGTACATACATATGGAATGAAAAAGCTCCTACCTTACTTCTTGACCCCCGACACCAGACACAATGACAAATATCGTGGGAGCCAGGTTGAATAAATTAAATACAACTCTGAATCGCCATCTGCGCCTGGTGCTGGAGCTATTCCAATCACTTAAGGGGGCAACTCACTCTCGATTGCGGTAGAACACCTCCAACTGACCGAAAGATGAAGTAAAATAGCAATGGATGATACCTACAACTAACTCCTTTGAGATAGCAACCCATTCCTCAGATGTCAGGACACTTTGACAATACTGGGACCCATGAGAATTACTTACCATTTTAGTGTGTACACTGTGATTCAGCCTCGAATATGTTGAGCAGGCTATGTTCTATATACGTAGCGGTAACTGCATACTTACCTGGGGATGTGAAAGTGCTTGTTAGAGCAGTTTGTTAGAGGTTTAGAGCAATGAGTGTTAAGGGAAATCCTTTTTCTTGTAGGGCAATCTACGAGCCCTTATATACTGTTCTAGATAGTACATGTGACTACTTATCTAAGAACTACTGATGTAAGTAAGCGTAACTAACTAGATTACTATCTAATCTATATCTAATCTAGTGTTGATGGCTGCTTACTAATTCGCCAATTCAACACTCCCCCTTGCTAAGCTGCACTGTTAGTGCACGTAAGCATAAAGGCGCTATAAGCAGCCGAGGTTCATCTTTGTTTATATGAGATACGTTGTACCACGGTTCTCTCATACATTGTACCAAGGTTCTATTGTATGTTACACCAAGGTTCAACTAGAATAAAACTGAAGTCCTAGTTGTGATCTAAACTTCTCGAATTTTTGTCTACCAAGGTTTTTTGTAAACATATCGGCAGGATTATCACTTCCTTCTATGAACTTTATTGTTACGTTTTCGTTTGCTACATGTTCACGAATAAAGTGATATTTGACAGCAATATGCTTTGAACGTCGTTCAGTAACAGGATTGGATGCGATGAATATAGATCCTTGGTTGTCACCATAGATATCGATAGCTTTCATCTCGATGTTAAGTTCCTTTAATAGAGTCTTTATCCAGATGACTTGACGACTACAGTCGCTAAGTGCCATATACTCAGCTTCGGTAGAGCTTAAAGCAGTTGTGGTTTGAGCTCTAGAGGCCCAGTAGAAAGTTCCACGGGCTAGCGTTAAGAAGAAGCCAGTATGTGATCGATGATCATTTGGATCTGATGCCCAATCAGAGTCTGTGTACGCAGCTAAACCAGTTCCTAATGGATCTGATTCAGTGATCTTTTTCTTGGATCCGTCATATACTAAAGCATAGTGTCGAGTACCGAGAAGGTAACGGCAAATCCAGAGAGCTTTAGCTAGATGATCATCTGAAGGGTTTGCAGCGTACTGTGCCATTTTGGTAACGGCAAAGGCTATGTCAGGACGTGTTCCTAACATGATGTAAAGAAGAGACCCAATGACAGTTTGGTATTTCTGTCGAAGGACTGGGTCAACTGGGGCTTTGTTTTTTATAGGATAATATCCTGCAGGTAATGGAGTAGCAGAAGCTTTCGCGTTTTGCATACCACATCGTTCTAATACCTTTTCAAGGTAGGCGCATTGATCAAGATAGATTTTGCTGCCTTTCCTGACGATGTTCATCCTAAGAAATTCTTTGGCATTGCCAAGATCCCTGCATTCCCATTTCTTCATAAACTTTGCCTTTAGTTTGAGCACTAGCTGTTTGTCTGCTCCGCAGAATAAGGCATCGTCAACGTAAACAACGGCAATGACAATATGACCATTCTGATTATAAACGAAGATTCCGGCATCAGAGTTGATTCGCTTGAAACCAAGCTCTGCCATGGACTTGTCGAGACCTTTCCACCAAGCAAGACCGGCTTGCTTAAGTCCGTATAGAGCGCGAAGTAGCCGAATGACTTTGCGTTCTTTACCAGGTTCTATAAAACCTTCCGGTTGTTCCATATAGATCTCCTCTTCGAGTATGCCATAAAGATAGGCACTACGAACATCGACACCTGAGATGTGCCAATTATTGAGGGCAGCCAATGCGAAGATAAGGCGCACCGTCTCGAAGCGAACAACTGGGGAGAAGACTTGATCAAAGTCTAGACCTTCAATCTGTGAGAAACCTTTAGCGACGAGTCTCGCCTTCTTTCGACCATCAGTTTTGATGTCGAAGACCCATCGGTTTTTTATGACTTTCCTATTCTCAGGACGATCTACGAGTTGGAAAGTTCCGCGCCTACGAAGTACCTCTAATTCTTCATGGCAAGCGATTTTCCATTCCTCTTGCTCCTTATCTGGTAAGAGCGATATTTCTCGGAGTGTCCATTCGCGGGGAGATTTAGAGTCAATTGCATTATTAAGCAAGACATTTATCATCTGTACTCCCCCTTCCCGGCATAGTTGTGCCTGATCTTCTAAAAGATCATTTCCATCTGTATTAGATGCAGAATGCTCATCGTCTGATGTGGATGAATGTGGTCTGAGACCTTCATCAGCGTCTCCTGAGTCACTTTGTCCTGCGGAACTAGGACCGGGATCCTGTGGTTCTGCGGCTGCAGGTTCGTGTGGCTGGTTTTGCTCTCGCCATGCCTCACGTTCTCTTGCGGCTCTATCAGTGTCGCGTTTATCAGTTGCAACCTGTTTATCTGCATCGCGTGCACGCACGCCAGGGGGCCGAGTGCTCCCCTGTCTCCAGGCTTGATTAGAGTCTGGTACAAATGTTTTTGGTGCTCTCCTTTCATGTTGAGTTCGTCTAGGTGCAGGAGGCAGATTCGGTGATTGCCTTGGTCGCCTCGGAGGTGTCTGTGGAAGCTGAGGTGGTGTGTCAGGTTCAGACTCAGATCTCGGAGGTGGCGTTTCCGGTGGCGATCTCCGCGGACTCTGTCTGTCAGCATCGTCATGCCAAACATCAGGTCTCCTTTTGGAAGGTGCGTTGGGTGGTATGTAAAAATGCTCGTCTTCATCTTCGCCAAACATTTGAGGAATATCCTCATTAGGATCGTTTGGAACGTCTTTCGACGTTATAGGAAGTCGTTTGGAGTTTGTTGTGCTTTTATCGCATCGAGGAAACAAAGTTTCGTCAAATACTGCTTGTGGTGCAGTGAATAATGCGTTGTTTTTTCTCATGAATAGATCACCATGGCCACCAGGGGCAGGACCAAGATAGGTCATAAGTTCTGTTTTGGAAGCAAGTTTGTTCTTTCGAATTTTTGCTGGAACAAAGACATATGCTCCACAGCCAAGTACACGTAAGTGATCCATACGAGGCTTTTTCTTTTCCAGAACTTCATATGGTGTTATCCAGTCATGTCGCCGCATCGGAGTGCGCGTATACAAATATATTGCATGTGTTACACAAAATTCCCACCAGCTATCAGGAAGACATGCGTGTTTGCGCATCGCCTCAGCTTTATCCATTATAGTGCGCATAAGACGCTCAGCACGACCATTTTGTTGGGGGGTGTATGGCGCGCTTTGTAGGATCTTGATGCCTTTGTCTTTCAACATTTCTCTGAAGGCACCTTTGACGTATTCTCCCCCTGCATCGGACATCCATTGTTTGACTTTAGCTTTGTATTGGTTCTCAACCATAGCGAGCCATTGGCGAGTTACATGTACTGGCGTTTTCTTATTGTTCAATAGAAAGGCCCATGCATTAGATGTAAAGTCGTCCAAGAAGATTATCATGTAATTGAATTTGTGGTACGATTCAGTGGGGAATTCTTTGAGATCCGAATGGATTAATTCAAAGGGACGCGACGCCCGTGTTTCTGAAGGTGGGTAAACTCGTTGTGGTGTTTTACCTTCGAGACATCCGCGGCAAATAGGTGGTTGTAAAGGAATATTGAATTCTGGCCAGCCGTCGGTATGTGTTCGAAGATGTTTGAGAACATCACGAGAAGGGTGACCAGCGCGTTGATGCGCTAAGTCAAAATTGATTTCATAAATCATAGCGTCTGCCAAGGAGGCGACGTCTGTTTTGGTATGAGGAAGATAATAGATAGTGTCTTCCAGTGATCGTTTGGTAAATGTCAACCAACGACGACGCATTAATTGTCCATCTACATCTGTCATTTTGTCAGACTTCATCAGCATGATCATTTTGTCTGATCCATGAACTGTTACTCTGTCGGATTGTAGAAATGTACCAAGTGACAGTAGACGTTGATTCAGATCAGCAACATAATAAACAGGGGCAACTTTGAAATAGCGTGCTCCTTGTTGTATGATGACAGTTCCAGCGGTGTTGGTTTTGGTAACTCCATTTGCAGTTTGAATGGAGATTTGGATCTACTTTATGTGACTCAACAAAATCGGTTAAGTCAAAAGTATAATGAGCAGATGCTCCAGAGTCGAGTAACCAGGCGTTGTTATAATCTTTCTGGTTGATGAGAGTATTCTTTCCCTTGCAATTCACACAAGATGAATAATAAGTCCCACAGGGACATAATATATTGGGTACATTATAAATAGAGGGGCTAATAGAGCCCAGAGGAGCAGTATGTATAAATATGTTACAAGCATGTGATAATAAATTACATGCAACTGGGTTCATCATCTGCACTGTATGGGAAGTGTCAGATACTCTATTCACAATGGAAGAGAAAGAGGTTGTGGCGTACCTGTAGTACCCGCCATTATTCCAACCTTCAGAAATGATCTCCTCCTCGGAATCAGACCCGAGGGAGATAACGTCCATGTCCGGAGAATCGGACAGAGGTTTGAGGTCTGGCATTGAGTCGGCATCCCCGCTGGCATCCGAGTTGGAAGCACTGTGGGACGTGGAGATTTCCTCGAATAACGGGGTCACCGACCGTGCTTGACTCCACCCCGATGAATTGGAGGCGCTCATCTGGTCAAGGTCCCTGTCGAGGTCCTCGAGACCATCGTTGTACTCCCTGTCGAACTCCCCCAAATACCACCTTTGGGTCATCTCGTCGTTGATCACCTGCATACACTCCTGGAGCGTTCTGGGTTTGGGGTCGACGTTCTCCTTGTCGGAATCCCCCATGTCAACGAGACCGGCCTCCCACATTCTGAGGTGCTTGGTTGACTCCTCTTTCTCCTTCTCGAACTGCTCCGAGTCCATACTTCCCGCATTGGAAACCAGGCTGTCTGATAGCCTGTCCATCTCCTCGGCCATGTCGTCGTCGTCCGTTCCCACGCACTTGTCGTGGTACTTGTCGAAATTGTTCCACGCCTCCATTTGCAGTTGGCTTAATCCCATTATCACGAGCGGTTTTAAACGCATTATCTTTGGTAGAGGTTCCGTGACCGTGATGGTCGGAGTTTCCTTGAAAAACTTCGCTGCATGTATGACGTGTGAGTGTCCTAACTTGACAGGACCCATGCTTTGAGCTTGTTGCTTCTGGCGTGTTTGTTCACCGGCGCGTTTTCCGCGGCCTCGCCAGTTGCCACGTCCTCGGCCTTTGCCTCTCCAAGCGCTGCTGCCACTCTTATGGCGCTGCTGCTGTTCCTCGAAGACAGGAGGTTTGCCTTTACGTTTGATTGCCGTGATTTTGGTGGCGTTGGCGGATTGAGCTTTCTTTCCGCCGCGAGCCTCCCAAGTGTTGACGACGTGAGTACAGAGACTATCGAGGGTTTCATTCTCGAAGTTGTCGATGTCGTCCTGAGTGATCCTGGCAATGATGTAGGCATAGATGTCAGGAGGGAGTTTGTTGATGACGATCATGTATTGTAGATACATGGGGATCTCGGTGTTAGTGCCTGCATTAGTGATACGGGTTAGGTACATTTTGATGAGATCAATCGCAGCACCAGGGTGCGCGTTACGTGGGATCTCGACGTTCATAGCGCGTTTGAAGTTCTGAAAGACTTCAGCAGCTCCGGGCGTACCATAGAGTTCCTTGAGAGTGTCCCACATGACTCTAGCAGTGGTGATATTTTCGATCTTGGCACCAATAGCTTGAGTGACACGGAGTTTGATGACACCCATAGCTTTGTCGTTGTCCTTTTCCCAATCAGCAACACTGCCACTAGCAGCAGCAATGAAGTGAGGGGAAGGACTACCAGCGTCAGATTCATCATCCGTGGTGGCAGCAGCAGCAGCAGCTGCGGCAGTAGTGCCTCCAGTAGTTCCAGCGGGAGCTGCAGGAGGAGCTGGAACAGGGGATGTAGATCCGACGATCTGGATTTCTCCAGGTTTGAGGGTGTTGAGGACATAGGCAATGCCCTGAGATTGAAGCCAAGATTTGGACTTGCTAGCCCAAAGGGTATAGTTCGGTCCAGTGAGTTCTGGAACGGTGGACATAAAGCTTGATCCAGAAGACATTTCAAATGTGATCTGGGGATATAATTAAACTGTCAGCATAACATCCTGTATGCAAGATAAGTGGTGGTGTTAAGGACGCGCCATAAAAATAAATTGAAAGCTGCGGCTAGCGCGCTTATGACAGTGATTATCCCCAGTGTGCTTTATACCAGCTTGCAGCCATGAAGGCGCTACTGAGCACATACAGCAGCCATGAAGGCGCATGTAAAGAACTTCTGCCTCAGAGGGCGATGTTCAAGCAGCTGCAGGGGCGCTACCAGGTATTACGCAGTCTAGGACTTGCTGCCATTGATGGTGCAATGTCCAGGGCTTGCGGGGCCCATAACCTGTTGAGCAGGCTATGTTCTATATACGTAGCGGTAACTGCATACTTACCTGGGGATGTGAAAGTGCTTGTTAGAGCAGTTTGTTAGAGGTTTAGAGCAATGAGTGTTAAGGGAAATCCTTTTTCTTGTAGGGCGATCTACGAGCCCTTATATACTGTTCTAGATAGTACATGTGACTACTTATCTAAGAACTACTGATGTAAGTAAGCGTAACTAACTAGATTACTATCTAATCTATATCTAATCTAGTGTTGATGGCTGCTTACTAATTCGCCAATTCAACAGAATAGGTGTTTCAGACAATTTTTTTTCTCCCTAAGTGTACTTTTGATGGTTTCAACAACAAAACTCCATGGAAAATAAGTCCACACACCCTCCAAGAGGTGATGTACTTTTGGGTCATAAGACTGGCTCAGGCCCCCCCTCCCCCAATGTCTGGTCTCGGGTAGACTGTCTGCACACCCCTTGGTCATAGGTCAAAGGAAATGAATCATAGGTGTAGGAAAGGATAAGAAAAAGAATAGTCGGAGTGAAATGCGACGGTGCTTTGAGGTGAGAAGGGAAAATATAAGCGAGAATGGGGAGAGGAGAGAGAGGGGAGAACGATATGACTGAGGGAAGGAGAGCACGATGTGAGTGAAGGAAGAAAACAGACGAGTCTATATGAATGCAGATGAGTGAAAGAAAAGTTAATACGTGGACAACGGGCAACCAGGAAAGGGGATGAAGGGTAGGCACAGTGAAAGCGGGGAAGGGAGTGTTGGAAAAGCGGTGTGCGTGACAAAACATGGGAAGCGCGAAGGAAAGAAAGGGAAGATAGAGGAAAAGTGATGAGGGAGAGAGGGGGAGAGGGAGAGGGAGAGGGAGAGGCGTGAGGCCACAGCCGGTAAGCTACACAGAGACTTGCCGTTAAAAAATATCGAAGACGAAAAGAGGGAGAAAACGGAGACGAGGATGAGGAACAAAAATAGAATGACTAACACTCACCTCTACTCTTTCGGGACTCGCAATCCTCGTAGCCCTGCCCATTCGCTATCCCATCCCATTCCTACTATTCTTCTACCCTACTCACTTCATCTCTAAAGCGCCCTCGTTTCTTCGGACACCGCAACCGCAACGTCTAACCACATCGGCTGCGGGGATGGGCCATGGGTAATATCAGGCTTGTCTTGAGGCAAGTTGAAAAGACCGGAGGATGTTGATGAAATCTTTCTACTTCAATAAATGTCGTTTTACTTCTGTATTCTCGTCTGATCTTCTACCATGAGCTTGATATCTGAACTGGAGTTCTGTTTCTCTTAGTCCAACCTCCTACACCAATGAGAACAGAGGATTCAGTGAGTACATGCCGGGTATACACACTACACTACATCATCGACAGGTTGTGTGTGTATATCTTTGACGGGTCTATTTATTGTGCAGATTGAACAGCATAATATATAATTTTGACGGGTTGGTATATCTTCGACGGGTCGAGGTATATATCTTTGGCGGGGATTTTTGTGCAGTTGGAACGGCATAATATTTCACTGGCGTCATCGCCTTTGAACTACAACGAGATGGTACTACAGATCATCTTCATATCTAATCATGGACCTGGATGTCCCCAAAGCTACGGAAAGTGATCATCTTGTTCGTCGCGGTATACACGCCTGCCCTCTCCGAGTCGTCGTTTTTCTTGAATGCAACGACCTCCCAGTTGTTGCGGCTCCAGGAGTCGCTCTGGCCGGCTTTCAAGGCGAACCAACTATCACCGCCGTTTGAATTGGAGTACTTGGACACGAAGACTTGGATATCCTGATTGCTCGCGTTGTGGACGATAATGCTTCCAGCCATCTAGACGTCAAAGAGCAAGTGAGCAACACTTGGTGAAGATCCCACCTGGAAACACACCTTTGTTTAAAGCAGATCGATAGATACAAATCTGTTAAAGTTGGAGGTGTTTGCCTTGTGGATATTTATCACGAGAATGTAAGTAACAAAGGACATCGACGACTTATTCGAATGCTTACAAGGGATGAGAAGACAAGTTCCTTGCCAATTCCTCGCATTCCTGTCCAGATTTTATACCAGTAACCACCCTTCGGATCTTGTGCGTAGAGTGATTGTAGAAGTTCAGCCTGAAACCTTACATGCACGGTACGACATCTCAACGTTGACGTCTTACATTCCCCATGATAAATGAGGGTCACAGAGGTCTGTCGAAGAATCGGTTGTGTAGACCGGGACTAGACCCTCCGATTTCAGGGTGTTCAGGTTCAAGGAACTCACAAGAACATTCCAAGTGCTGGAATGCCTCATGTATCGCGGATGAGAGCCGGCTGGTGAAGTTCGAAAATGAAATTTTTGACAACGCTAGCCTAACAAGGCTGCCAGATCAACTCAATGGTTCCTTGAACCTGAACACCCTGAAATCGGAGGGTCTAGTCCCAGTCTACACAACCGATTCTTCGACAGACCTCTGGAATGCAAGGCGTCAACGTTGAGATGTCGTACCATGCATGTAAGGTTTCAGGCTGAACTTCTACAATCACTCTACGCACAAGATCCGAAGGGTGGTTACTGGTATAAAATCTGGACAGGAATGCGAGGAATTGGCAAGGAACTTGTCTTCTCATCCCTTGTAAGCATTCGAATAAGTCGTCGATGTCCTTTTTTACTGACATTCTCGTCATAGATATCCACAAGGAAAACACCTCCAACTTTAACAGATTTGTATCTATCGATCTACTTTAAACAAAGGTGTGTTTCCAGGTGGGATCTTCACGTATTGTTACTCACTTGCTCTTCGACGTCTAGATGGCTGGAAGCATTATCGTCCACAACGCGAGCAATCAGGATATCCAAGTCTTCGTGTCCAAGTACTCTAATTCGAACGGCGACGATAGTTGGTTCGCCGTGAAAGCCGGCCAGAGTGACTCCTGGAGCCGCAACAACTGGGAGGTCGTTGCATTCAAGAAAAACGACGACTCGGAGAGGGCAGGCGTGTATACCGCGACGAACAAGATGATCACTTTCCGTAGCTTTGGGGACATCCAGGTCCGTGATTAGATATGAAGATGATCTGTAGTACCATCTCGTTGTAGTTCAAAGGTGATGACGCCGACGAATTCCTCAATGCACCTCGCTCTGGTAACAACCAGCAGAGGATTCAACAAGGCGGCCAGGGTGAGGGCGGTAACGCCATCGTTCAGGCTCTCAAGCCAAGGTAAGCTATCGCACTTCCCCCATTCACATATAGCTTTTGCTCACTCTACGTCTTGCCTTATAGAATGGACCTCCACGAAGACTCCGAAAAAAACATCGTCACTGCCACCTTTGAGCTCCCCGGCATGAAGAAGGAGGACGTCAGCATCGACGTTCATGACAGCCGCTTGACTGTCTCTGGTGAGACCAAGGTGTCCGAGGAGCACCAGGACTCCAACGGGTGGGCTGTGAGGGAGAGGAGGTTCGGCAAGTTCTCGAGGACTTTGAGATTGCCTCAGTGCGTCAAGGTGAGTAATAGACGCTAGTCTAATCCGTCTTTTTTTTTTTTGTTAGATTGGTGTACTGACGTGACTTTCTCGCAGGACGACGGGATCAAAGCCACGATGGACCACGGGGTTTTGACTGTAACCTTCCCCAAGGCTGCGCCTGAGACTACTCCCAAGAAGATCTCGATTTCTTGAATGCTGGATGAAAAATGATTTGAAGTAAAATGTAAAAATGGACAGTACATACACAGGCATCTTGATATCTGTATCATTAGTACTCACAACATTGAAAAGGGTTTCTGATCGTTTTGACTTGGCATTACTTTTAAGTTGTACAATCAGAAGGTCGAGAGAAAGCAGTGTCTCTTTATACTTTGAGACTCGGGGAACGTGCGATAAGGAAAAGACAGCACAGAACGTTCATAGACGCGCAGAGAACCTGAGATGAGAACATTGTCAGTGGTAGGAAGGCACTGGCCATTCCTAACAATCAGATATCCGACCTTCGCGCTCAAGTGAGCAGGTAGACGCACGAAAAAGCTGTATTAAGGTAAATTAAGTGATTCCTCAGGACATTCTTCCATACACTGATTTACTCAGACACCTTTTTGACATTGTGATAGACGACCTTCCAGAAAGCCGCCACTGACCAGTGGATTCAAGTGAACATCGACAAGATTAGCTCTCTGCTTTACAGGATGAATGAAGCCTCAAGTCCTCGTGTCACTTCGGCTTCGCTTTGTCCGAAAGTTAACGCCTAAAACATCGTCACACCCATCTCGATTCTCCCGAATCCTCGTCAATGGAGCTGTATCAAGGTTATACCTTTGGGAAAAAACGGACAGAATGTTCATAGACGCGCAGAGAACCTGAGATGAGAACATTGTCAGCGGTAGGCAGGCATTGGCCATTCCTACAATTAGATATCCGGTCTTCGTGTAAGAGGGTAGCGCGCTCAAGTGGAGAGGTAGACGCCCGAAAAAGCTGCATTAAGTTAAATTAAGTGACTCCTCAGGACATTCTTTCATATACTGATTTACTCAGATAGACGTTTTTGACATTGTGGCAGACGATCTTTCGGAAAGCCGCCACTGACCAGTGCATTCAAGTGAGCATCGACAAGATTAGCCCTCTGCTTTACAGGGTCAACAAAGCCTCAAGTCTTCATATCACTTCCCCTTCGCTTTCTCCGAAACTTAACGCCCAAAACATCATTTCGATTCCCCCCAACCGTGAATGGAGCTGTGTCAAGGTTAGAACTTTTGAACCTAGTAGGGCCTATTTCAGAGGTGTCTGAGTAGCAAGCATCGGGTGGCAAGCTCGAGGAGAAACAGACGAACCGTTGTGTTTTTAATGGATTTCAGTCGTAACCAGGTTCTGCTCGCTCAAGTCTTCTAGGGAAATGGGCCATCGCAGCGCGTGGCATGATGACGAAGCCCAAAATAAGGGAATGGCATATCGGCACAGTATGGAATTTGCCGACTGAATGGAGGAGCTTATCGAGCAAAGCCACATGCTGGAACGTCAGGTTATAAGAACGAGTGAGTCCCTTAGAAGACCCTCGTAATATGTTTTCAAGTGCAACGAATGCGCCCTGTGACGAGCTGCGCGTGTCATAAGAAGAAGAAGAGGACAGCATAGCGGAGATAATTCGTCATCGGATGAAGACAAATATTCAAGAGGCAACTTTACTGTGTATGCGTGCAGCACCCATTCCCACTCGAATCTGGATAAACTTCTTCATTCCCAAACAGGTATACTACATGCGCGTTGAAACGTGTTCTGCCAGTGGAATTAATCCTACAAAAAGCCGGTCAGAATTCTGAAGAAACAGGAAGGTAGCGTCAAGACATACAAATGGCATCCAGCTCTTCCCCCTCGTCGTCAAGTCACGGAACACTCAAGTCTGACCTTCACTTTAACAAGCGCCAAACATATCAGGCAAAAGAGAAGACGCCCACTTCTCCATCTTCCTCATCATCACTACGAAGCACCAGTTAACCCGCTTCAGCGCATACAGAGGAAAGAATTTATATTCCCCATTGGGATCGAATCCCAACCACGGAACACTCGCATCTTCAAGCCTGACCTTCACTTTAGCAAGCGCCAAATATATCAGGCAAAAGGGAAGACGCACACTTTTCCTCCATCTTGCTCCTCATCACCACGAAGCGCGATCCCAACTTCTTGTCCCCAGTTAACCCGCTTCAGCGCATTACGAGGCCGAATGAAATGAGGCTGAGTTTCTTACACTCTCCTCCCGCGTGTGGCTATGTTTAAGTGTTCCCTATTTTACCCGTCCGTTTCATTCCGCGTAATCTTCCATGTGATTTTCGTTTTGTTCGTTGTTGCTTTTCTTCGTGGTTGAAGAGTAATCTTTAATATAGTCTAATCGAGCAGTGGAACGACGATGGATCGGAATGGACTCCGAGTTCCTTTTCCGTCAGTTTTAGGAGGAGCGTATCACCTCACGTTTCAAGGATCAAAACTGTGCTACATGTTTAATACAACAAGTATATATCAAAGCAGTGAGGTTAAACGTCCTTACTCTCGTTGTCTCGCTCTCCGAGGACGCTCGGACCATTTTTCCTTTGATTTTTCGTCTTTTTTTTTCACCCTCCCTCCAACCCCAATCTATCACCCACTATCTCCTCCTTGTCCTTTGACAAGAGTCCCTTCCTTCCTTGTACATCTGTGATCCACCTTGACAGAGGTGGTGAGATCAAGGCTCCTTCCCTCCATCTAAACTCGGATAGACCGGAGGGCTCCTTAATTCCTCTCACTTCTACAAAGTTTTCTTTCTCATTCTACACAATTTCCTTCCAATCTACGTCTCCCACGCCTCACACGAGCTATCCATTATTTTAATAATGAACCATCATTGATTCTGTACTTTCAGATATTCCTCACATCAACATTTCAACTTCATTTTATTCCCTGTCCTCTTTCACAAACATTATTTCTCCCAATCATTCCCTGTCCTTCTATTCCACCTGACTTGCAAGATCTTTCGGTGATGTTGGTGCGGTGGGGTCACTCCCCATGCGGCGTGGGTTTTTACCTGAGCTTAGCTAAGACCTTTACAGGCACAGTGCGGAAGTTACGCCTGAATGGGGGCCAGGTTTTTCACCCTAACATCTTACACAAACTGGGAGAAAGCGCTCGTGCATTGTCATTTTTACTTCTCATCTCTTGCTACTAGTAAAGTCCGTAATTACCCCCATATAGCTCATGTATACTAAATAGCGTCCATCGTCAAGGGCCCTTTTTTTGGGCAGGGTCGCGTCTCGGCTAAACTCTTGCGTGAGCGAGTGAAGTTATCTGACCCCATTCCGGATGGACGAGTGCAGCAAGCGATTAGTCTGCTTCCTTCAGTGTTCTCCTTACGACTTAAGGCCTTAAGGATTTTAAGCCTTAACACCCTTAAACTAAAGCCTTAAGAAATTTTGGGAGAATTTTAAGCCTTAAGAGAAACCTTAAGTGGCTATGTGGCTAATCAAGCCGCTTATCAACTAGTGAGAAATAAAAATTTTTAGTGCCAGCAGTCACAACAACTAGTGCAACGACTAGTGAGAAATAAAAACATTAACTTTTTAAAGGCCAACAGTCGCAACAACTGGTGATGACAAGCACTACAGCCTGCATCTACAGCCCTAAGTTTACTGTTACCAACTCTCTCTGGGAGTACTATAGTTCAGTTCCTCATATCCGCAGAGTTTTCGATTCACTCCAGGCTCGTATCACCAAACCAGCTGTTATCACCTTACCTTGGAGACACTATTTTTCAGTGTACCCAAGCAACGCTGAGTTTCTCATGTGCAAATTGATGTCGAAATAGCATTGATGGAAGCATTGGCAGATGCTGAGGAGGATGCCAGATCAGATTCAGGTGCAGTAGAGATTGATTCGGAGGAATATGTTGGGTAGGGAAAGGGGAAAATTTTAGTTTATTTCGTACTTAAGCCTTAAATTGTTCCCTTAAAAAATGCCCTTAACCTTAATTAAGCCTTAAGAAATCTGGGAGGGCTGATTTAAGGCCTTAACACTGGAGGCAAGCTCATGGGAAGCCTGCACCAGGCTTCCTCATGGGAAGCCAACACGGAGCTGACATTTCAAGTCGTCCGGTGTTCAAACCTAAAGGGCCCAAGTACAGAGGGCCCAAGTAATTAGGGTTTATCTACAAGTTGTACATAGATAGATCTTACGAATATGATATTCGTTGCTATGCTGAATACAAAGACCAAAATGAATACCAATAGCACAACTATATACATCTAAATACATGCAGAGTACAATAGCGAAAGAGAGATATTAATAGCAACACAGAGCAAAGTGACCGCAAAGCAAAAAGAATGTATCAAATGCACATCTTGATGATGGTTCGCTTCGCCATGTGGATGGTGTTGCGCACTTCAGGCAATCCGAAATCATTATGCAACTGTAATTCTTCACAATGACGTTGGAGTAGGGATTGGCATCCCTCCTCCGGGTTCAGGCTTAGGGTTAGGGTTAGGTGGAGTCTAGAGCGGAGTTCCTATGTAGTATACATACGGTTTCCTTGTGTTGTTAGTAGTCAGACCTATGCCAGCATGTTCCTCTAGGCATTCCTCTCTGGAGCAGCCCCAGGCTACTCCAACGTTTGCGGCAGTCAGGACATACTCGATTGAGCCTGGTGGCGTACCGCTGCATTTGGTTGTGTGCTTCAAATTCTGAAAGAACAGTAAGCCTACTGAAGAAACATAAAATATAAATCTCTATCCGAATAATGTAGATAGCAATCAGGCAAATACTCTACCTATTTAAGAAACATAAAATATGAATCTGTAGAGCATTATCAGCCTTTGAAGTATCAAGAGACAATGAGCCATGCTTACCTCTATCCAAATAACATAGATAGAGGTAGTAGCGGTTCAGTCTCTGAATTTATATCATACCGTGCTTGATCATCGGTAGTGAAGTATCATGTCGATACGAGTATCAGTTCGACAGGTTTTAATAATTTAAGAAACAAATTAGACGACGGGTATATAAAACAAAAGGCAGAAGTAAGAGAATAAGGAGGAGTACGGTAAAAGGGTCTGTGTGTAACTACTGGTCTGTACATAACTAAAGTCTGTGTGGCTATCTACAGTGTCCATGGATATAGGAATTCCCTAATCTTCAACACTCCTCCTGAAGTCCTACATCCCCTTCAACCCAATAACCTTTACAAAGTGTTTGACCTTTGGGCAAGTCAGTGGCTTTGTCATGATATCTGCAACATTTTTGGAAGTTGGAATATACTTGAATTTGAGCTCCTTCTCGCAGACACAATCTCAAATCCATGCCCAGTTAGTGTCAAAGTGCTTCATTCAGGCATGCTTTGTCGTTTCCTCTGTTAAAGCAAGAGCGCTCATGTTGTCAATGAAGATGGAATAAGGAAAAGGTTGTCCAGAGTTAACATCCAAAAGAAATTTGTGTATCTATATTGCCTGCTTTCCTGTGTGCACGCCCAAAAGATACTCAGCTTCCGTTGTTGATAAAGCCACTACTTGCTGCTTTGCTGAACTCCAGCTGACTGCTCCCCCTGCTAATGAGAATATGTATCCCATTGTTGATTTTCTTGTGGCTAATCTGTTTTCATATTTGATGTCAGCATGTGATGTGTCAGCATAACCCCTTGGAATCAGCTTCTCTGGTTCTCTGTCCTTTCGTCAGTGATAAATGATTGAATAATAAGAAGTCGCCTTGAGATACGCAAGAATGTGTTGAGTCTTCCAATAAATAGGCCTCAGGTCATTAGAGTAGCATTGCAGTAATGTGATAGAGTATGCGATATCCAGACGTGCTCCTAGTGCAATGTGGTTTAAGGATCCAAGAAGACTGAGATAATCCTTGTTGTGCATAAAGAATTGTTTGGCAGGAGTAATGGGAGTAAGCTGAGCTTTGTAGAATTCGGAGACTCTGTCAAGTCCAGGAGGAATAGGGGTATATTTAGGGGCGCAATCAAACATCTTGAACTTCTTCAGCATCTCTATGAGTATCCTTTGGTCGATAGCTATTGTTCCCTTCTCCTTGTTCACCCTCACCGTCATTCCCAACACTAAGTCTGGTTCCCCAAAGAAATTGAACTCAAACATTCCCTTTATTCCTTCAACTGTCTTTTCCATTTCCTCCCTACTTGTTGAGGATTCTAGCACATTGTTGGTATAAGTGGCTGTGATGGTGGCTCCTGTAGAAGTCTGTTGGAGTCATACACATGATCTGCAGAGATGGGGTAATGTCCAACGGTCCTGTACGATTTGTCGAGGAGATGGAACCAGTTATTTCCTGCATCTATTGTACTGTAGATGTTGATGTTCATCAATAGGACAGTTTGATTTCCCTTTTGCAAGGAGTATCAACTTTCGAATCCAGGAGGGAGAGCCAAATAATTTCTTCCTTGAGGTTTGGGGTTGAGGTATACAGACGCAAAGTTGCCTGACCATAAGGTAAGGCCTAGGTATGTGGCAATTGCAATAATCATCCTGAAAGACTCGTACCTCGCAACCACTGCCCAACTATCCCAATAGTGAACTCTTTTCTCCTGCATGTACCCTTTCACGACCAATCTAGCCCTTCTCTCAATAATTTTTCCATCACTGTCCCTCTTCAATGTGTAACACCACTTCACTCCAATTTCTTTCACACCATCTGGCTTATCCATTGGCATCCAAGCCTTTCTCGTTTCCATCTTCCCAATCTCTTTCTCCATTGGTTCACTCCAAAGATCCCGTCTTTCCTTCGCTTCTTTGAATGTTTTTGGAACAAATTCATTGTCTGGTTTGGAAATAGTCATATTATGGGCTTCAAGCATTTGCCAAACATTTTCCTCCTCTTCTTCATCAACTAGCATTGCCCAATCCATCCTTTTCTCATGAGCTTATTGTTCTTGTTCTTCCAAATCCATGGAATCAAGCATTTGCTGAGTTGTGGTTTTTGTGTGTGTGGATCATTTGGCAGGAGTTGGGGCCAGTGAGCAACAACAGCGTTTATGAATAGGAGTGGGTGTGGCAGTCGGGGACATTTCTGATTCAGGAGTAGCAGTATCTTGATTGGATTCTAATTCTGGTTGGCTGGCTGTTGAAGCTGGATAGTTTATGTCAAGGAACTCATAATTGCATACTTCATTCTCTCCCTCAGGTTCAATAACCCAATGCCCTTTGGTTCTCTCCTAAATCACATTTCTGACCCTGATTATCTCTTTCAACTCCCATACCTTTGCCCCTCTCCTGTCATATCCAATCATCTGTACCTTTCTACCCCTTGCATCCAACTGTCCCCTTCCTGTCTCTTCTGCAATATGTGTGACACCTGCACTTCCAAACAGTATAAGGTGAGAGATGTTTTGCTTTTGACCAGTCCACTTCTCGATTGGGACAATATTTGGAGTTCTGACAGACAGAAAGAAGTTCTCAACATAGATTGAAGTCTCCATAGCATGTGCCCACCACTCGGGTGGTAATCTGGAGTCGATTAGAAGAGTTCGAGTATGAGAAATAACTCTAATGGTATGTTCTGCCAACCCGTTTGCTGCTGAGTCATATGCTGTAGTGAATTCATGAATGATACCATGTTTACTGCACCAGTCAGCAGATATTTGTGATCTGAATCTGCGAGCATTGTCAGTTCGTGTGTGCTTCAGCTTTTTGCTCGTCTGAGTTTCTGCATGTACCCTCCTTTTCTCCAGTAATTCCACCAAACCCTCTGCTGTCCTATCTTTCAAATAATCTGCCCATTTGTATCCAGTCCCTTGATCTTTCTCTAGCGTCACATATTCATGCCCTCCAACTGATACCACTCTTGCCTTTCCCCATATATCCAAAAACCACCTAAAGTTTGCTTCAGATACTTGCCTTTACCCTTCCTCTTTTGATCCTTCTTCCCAATACCCCATCGCTCCTGCAAATGATCTTGCAGAATGCCTTCAAGCATATTGTGCATGAACCCAAGTACAACGTGCTTGACAGGATTGAAGTATTCAAGGTCATGGAGTGATGTCCAGCAAACACTGTTGTTTGTTGCAATGGTTTCCTTATGTCCTAACCTCAGCTCCACCAACCACTTGTTCACCTGCTCCCTTATCCTTGCTTGATCCTGCAATGGGTATTTATTCAGATCCAGGCATTTCATGTCTGTATGGAGACCCAAGCACAACAAGCAGTAAAGCTTAGCTTGATGTGACAGAAAGCCTGTTATCTTTCGCATAGCTGCCAGATCAGCAATGAGTGGAATCACCATAACACAGATAAAGGTTCCTGTAGGATGAAGATGTGTCTACATCATGACACCATGCCAGTAAGTGTTGAGCAACTCGACGAGAGGACGCAAGATATGAGATATGGTGGTGACATCTGGAGTTTTAGGGCTGGGGGTGATCGCAACAATGAAGGTGTTTTCAGGAAGATGACAGAGTTCAGGGGAAGGCTCATGCAACAGAGGAGGATAGCACTGCAGGATACAATTTTACCAGCAACTTTATTGGTAAACGGGTTGAACCAATCAACAGACAGAGAGAATGTGAGATTGCCTGGTCTTAGAAGAAACCCAGGCCATGTACACCAAGCTCTGCTTTGCCAGGTATTCCACATGTTGCCATCAGGAGAGGACAGTGGATTATAGGACTTGTTGATCATCTCCTCAATCAGAATGAACTCAAGCCATGACCTGAAACATTGTGTACTATACACCGCCTAGGAATAGTGATTTCTCTCCTGCCAGTTCTCCTTTTGATTTTCAACAGTGTTCCACATTCTTTCTTTACATATACTCCTTTTACGAGGCCTCTTAAAGGCCGAGTTAACTTATGTCGAGCTTGAAAAATTTACCACGATCTCAAAATCCCACCCCTTTTCATTGCCACAGCCGGCCTTTGCCCTTCCCAACAACTGGAATGTCCAGACTCGGTCTGGACCAGATCCAAGGACTGTTGACGTCAATAACCACAACATCATGCTAGCATGTCAAATTGGTCTGCTTATCTAATGCCCTGATTCTCCCTCCCTTCTGCATAACCTAAGTTAGACTACGTGAAAGGGCCTTGTAATTTGCCATGCAAAGCAATGGCCCTTTGCCCCAGTTTCCAGAGACAATGACCAGGGAGGTTAGGTGTGAGGGGATAGAGTGCAAAGCATTTGGGACAGGAGACAGTGCGGATGATGGTTGGTTTGATTTGCAGAGAGTTGTAAGTAGAACAAACATCTCAAGGAGTGTGTGGCACCTAGATATCGATCTCATAACCAAGACGTTGCAGCACTGTAATGGAAATGATGTGGAATACTGTTGTTAGAATGAGAGCAATACTGTCAAGAGCAACTCCATTAGTGCTATGACTGGCACAACCACACAGATTAAGCCATGTGGCAGGGAGAGCTGTCATATATGTTATCATTGACATACTCTGCTCTGGGAAAGAGATGAGGAGTATGAGAAGAGATGTTCATTTTTGAAGGTGAGTGAAAAGTACACACTGCATTCCTCTTCTGACCCTCCCTGCAGAATTCTCATTCATCTCTGACATATCCTCCTCATTATCTGAATCATCTGCATCTGAACCATTTGCCTTGGCTTGGGCTCACAAAGCCTGCAATTTTTCATTCAGTTCATGTTTGTTCCTTGTCTTCCTGCTGACCTGTTGGCCAGGATGATGTTCATCGTTTTTCTCCAGGAGATGATCTCTTCTTGTTGCATCAGCCTGCTTTTGTATTCTGTTGGTTAACACCATTTACTGGTCCTTCACATGAAAACCTGAGCTAGTCTTTTCATTGGCCATTCAAAACAGCCATTCCCATGTGCACTCAACTATTATATTGTTGCTTGAGGAGTTGGAACTGGAATGGTATAGCAGGCTGGTCACCAAGAGAAATTCCTTATGAAGATAGTCTCGAGGATCCAGACTGACAATACATGGATAGTCGTGTGTATGTAGTCTCATCAAGGGGGTCCAGACCAGAGAATTCTGGACATGGGATAGGTAGGTAGGTTCAACCTGCAAGAGCCTTAAATTTTTTTTGGACCCCCTAAGAAAGTGACTTTAAAAATCAATATTGTGTACAAAATAGAACATGTTACTGAGGCACCAGAGTCACAATTACCTTGAGATAAGCTAGCACGTTGGCAGCACGACCACATGTCAAGCAAGGAAAGAAGTTGGCTCTACCAAACATCTTGGGTACTTCACTATAATATTTTTACAAGAAAATGGGTATATATGAGCCGCTCTAGGACAGTTTCAAAGAGATTCCCTCACTAGAAGTCTAGGACTAAATCTCTACATGCGTAAGAGATGGGAACTTCTGCACAAGTATTGGAAATTTGAGAGACCTTTGAGTTCCAACTTCATCCTCAGCTTGAAGCGAGCCCAACGCAATGGCTCTCCAAGACAGTAATACACCACCACTTCCAGTATGTGTTTCGTATGAATGATAAAACGAGAGTCATTAGATGTACAAGAAAAGGATGTGAGACAATATGGGTGCGAGAGATTGCTTGTTGTTCACATACCTATGCTCAAGCTAACCATCATTTATAGTATCATATTCTTTGCTTGGATCATGGAGAGGACTTCGGGAGGGATAATTGGGTCTGCAATGACTGCAAGAGAGTGAAGAAGTCAAAGACGCAATGAGCTGGCAGTAGTGATTACCATATTACGAGGCCTTTAGGCTGAGTTAACTTAGGTCAACCTCGAAAAATTTTCCACGGGTTCAGTCTCCCACCCCTAGGCCAGTCTCTACCCTTCCTGACAACCAAAAAGTCTAGACTCGGTCTGGACCAGGTCCAAGGACTGTTGACGTTGACAACCACGACGTCATGCTGCAGCTGATGCCATTAACACTCTCTCTCAGAAACGAAGTGGGTGTAGTTCTCCTTGTCTTCCCTTTTTCATCAATTTTCATTGTAATTGGAGTTTTGGATGGATTTCATGGTTTGGTCGGGCTCTGGTTATCTGGTTAGAGATATGGCCTGTGATAGAGTTAGGAAAAGGACGATTAGCGTGCATGATAAATTAGAATGAGGTAGAAAAAATAGTAATCAGGTTTGCCAGCTTCGCTGGACATGGATTGTCCCTCCTCCCTATTCATTTATTCCTTCATATGCCAATCATCCTTTCTATTTCTGTTTAGTGACGTGTCTATGGATTTGGGAGAGATAGGAAGGTATGCGAAGATCACTACGGTATACCGGAAGCTGAGTTTGGAGGGACGGATTCAGTATGTTGCCTATTCCTTAGTAGCAATGACCTTTTTTTGGTCATATTATCTTGGGCCTTGTAATTTGCCATGCGAAGCAGTGGCATCTTTCCCCAGTTAGGTATATGACATCATATTTGTCACGTGTAGGTAGGTAGGTCCATGGCGTTAGTAAGAAATAGCTCGGGGTTGGCGGGAGACACGGGAATACAGGAACGGGAGACATGGGAACGGGTATGGGGTACAAATTGGGAAGTTTGCGCAAACCCGCCCCCGTGGCACGGGATTCCTGTCCCCGCCATGCGGGTGTTGACTGATTTATCAAGGCATCTGGGGGCCGATAACCGAGCAACTAAGCGAGACTAAAACTGTACAGTTTTGTTGGGAACAAGCCTAGTACTTACTCCGATGGAAATAGAAAACCCGACATCAACAAAAAAAAATTTTCACTTCGTTCATTGAACATTCTCACTACACTTCATTTTTCATGCCTGAAGATCCCATTGATCCAAAATTTCAACCCAAAGACCCCAAGTGAAAACCTATTGCGACATTAAAGGTTGGCGGGAAGAACTCTATAGATGAAGGAGTTCTGATCCGATCTTCAAACAAGCAGAAGACAGCTGTCAGTTTTACTCAATTCACGTTGTATAACTCTATTCACATCATGCTATAGGACGAAACAAGTGTTGGCAATGATACTAAGTCTATGAGTGGAAAGAGTGGTCCTTCCAAGAAAACAAAGGTATCTATTTTATCCGTTCTAGTACTGTGACTTCAGGCTAACGCAAATCACAAGAACGGTGCCTCAAAAGCCTCGAAGGCGACCAAGGCTGCTGCAAATCTAGCTAAGAAGGCATCGTCAAACGTTAAGAAGGTACTATCAAAGAAGAAGGGCAAGCGCAAAGAGACAGAGGTGTGTACTTACTTGGTGAACCTTGTAGTGAATACTAACAACATGTACCAAGAGTCAGGAATCTGACACTGGTTCCACTGAAACTTCCGTTATTGATGTGGACTGTGATGAGAGTGATTCGTCGGAGAGCTCACAAGAGGACGAGGTTGTAGAGTTGACTGATGAGGCAGAATTGTGTGAGTACTAATGAATAATTCTATCTTGATACGATGAAAACTTGACTAAAATTGTTATTAGGTCAGAAGATGAAGACGTGGACAGCGCCTGTTTACGCTTTTTATGACCCTACTCCAAGTATTGAATATATCAATAGGCGGAAGTGCCAAGTCTTCAAGTGTAGTGGTACCGCATGTCGCAAAGAGATACGGAGGTATCAGGATAAATCTGATGCAAATGCGACGAAGGGATTGAGGGACTATGTACAGAGTTGTAAATGTTGGGGTGCAGCTATACTTGAGAGTATTAAGGAGCTGAAGGGAGAGGACGCTCGGAAAGCCACACGTTCATACCTGAAGGATGGATCCATCACAGCTGCATTCAAGCGAGTGAATAAAGGTACTGTCACTTATTCTCATCGTCAACACATGAAGACAGAGACACGGTCAGTTCATTCAGTATGATTTGAATCATTGGAATGCCTACTAATAAAAACCACAGTGCCGAGATTGTCCGTTGGGTAGCAGAGTGCTCGGCCATTTACTATTGTTTGTGATTGCAGATTCTTGTGCTTAATGAAGACTAGGCGGCCCGCATATTATCTACCACATCCAACTACAGTCTCTCGTGATGTCAAGACGGTATTTGCAAAAACACGAAGACAGATCGCAGGATGGTTACAAGTATGTTTACGTTGAGACTTGACCTGTGAAGAACTTTATTAATCAGTGAAATCGCTCCAGAATTATGAAGGCAAACTCAACTTCACTACTGATGCATGGACATCTCCAAACCATCGGGCTTACACTGCAGTCACTGTGCATTTGGAACGAGAAGGCATACCATTAAGCCTTTTGCTTGACTTTGTTGAGCTGGGAAAGGTAGAACTAATGATTTTCTCCGACGCAAATATGAGCTCACAAGGTTATATCTTAGTCGCATTCTGGTGAGAACCTGGCTATTGTATTCATCGGCATCCTCAAAGAGTTTGGTATCGAAGACAAAGTAAGTATTCCTGGGACTCATAGACCAATTTTAAGATTGACTATGGCTTGTAGATCCTCAGCATCACTTGCGATAATGCTTCGAACAATGATAAGATGATAGAGTACATGGGAAAGAACCTTATTGCATTCCCTGGGGCTCGTAATCAAACTTGTTGCTTCAACCACATTGTGAGCTGGATTGCGAAGAGTCTTGTTAAACTATTCAATGCTTCCACTAAAAAAAAGAAAGAAGATATGGACGTAGCAGAGCTTGCATTGGCCGAGCTTGCAGCTGATGTCGACGTCGAGGAGCTGCAAGCACAGATACGTGAGGGAAATGGTGGTGTTGAGGTTGAAGATGAGTCCAACTTAATTGTGGATATGTTGGAGGGCTTTGTTGATGATGAGGCAGAGGAGTTGCGGCAAAGGATTATCCCTGTAACAAAGATCTTGGTCAAGGTCGGATCCTCTCTTCTCTGATTATCACCTTACTCACCTGCACCCACAGCTCTGCAAAGTATCTTTCAAGACTATCAATTCATCGACTCTACTCCTGCCCCAATGGTTTTCTATCCTTGCCGAACACAAAAAGAAGGAGACGGTGATCCCAAGAGATGTGAAAACACGTTGGAACTCGACCTATGATATGCTCGACTACAGCTGTGAGCATAAGTGACACATGAATGCGTTCACGAGCGAGGATGCTGAAAATGGCTTGAGTGAGTTTGCGTTGAGTAAGGGTGAGTGGAAGATTGCAGAGCAGCTCTGTGAGGTGCTTTTGGTGAGTGATGTCATCATTCCAGAACCTTCTAGCACCTTCCTAATTGGTGATTACCTTCTGTCGATGGCCTTCAGATACTCAAAGACGCAACTCTCTACTTTTCTCGTTCAACACCTGACCTCACAACTGTCATACCGTCCATGGACTATATCAACAGCGAGTTTGAGAAGATAATTGTCAATGTCAACTTTGATCCTGTCATTCGCGCTGCTGTGTCTCTTGCAAAGGTGACACTTGACAAGTACTACGCAAAGACTTCAGATGTATACCGAATTGCTATGGGTGTGTGCTTGGAGTCATCTTGTGTTGTATATGCTCTCACCCATCTTTCTAGTCCTACATCCTCATCACAAATTGCACTACTTCAAGTCAGAGCAGAAATATTCTGCTGCCTCTATGCGCAACCTAAAGCTTATTGTACGAGAGGAATTTGAGCTGTCATATAAGAGAGAGTATAGAGACGAAGAGGTTGATGAGATGCAGGTGGATGAGGATGAGGTCACAGAGACTAAAACGGTGCGTGTATTTCGTGTCTTCTCATTCCTATGATTAACATGTTATCTCAGAACCATTTTGATAATCTTCCCTCCCTTGCTCCTCCCAAAACCGATAGCTTTCGAGATGAGTTAGACAGGTATCTTGATGGTGACCCCAAAGCTACAGAGGATGTGATAGCCTGGTGGTATGACAAGATAAAATCATTTCCTTGTCTATACCGCATGGCGTTGGATTACTTGACCATTCCTGGTACATCTAGCTCAACTATAACATACACTAGAGTCTGACTATCTACCAGCAACATCCACTGATGTCGAACGCATATTTAGTCAAGGGCGCTTAATGCTGCCCTATGTCCGCAACCGACTGAAGGTTCAAACAACGCACTCGTTAATGTGCTTCGGTCCATGGAGTCGACTTGGTATGATTCATGATGATGATGTCAAAGCTGTTGTTCTCTTGGATGAGGTTCCGCTTGAGCAAGGTGACAAGGACGGTGACATTGAGATGCCAGAAGGTTGGGATAGTATAGATACAGACATTATAATTTAAGAAATTCTTAATGTTACTTGTTCTCTCCCGTAGTCCTTTGTATTTCCCGTACCCTGCGGGATCTAACTACCTTTTGTGCTTCCCGTCACCTCTCCCGCTCCCGTAGCAGTGGGGACAGGATTTTGGTGGGGCAGGGATGGGTTGAAAAATTTTCCTCGCGGGTCTCCCGTGCTATTCCTTAGGCATTAGGCCCTTAAAATTTTTTCTGACCCCCTGTCAATAACTTCCTGGAGTGCACCCCCTTGAGTCTGGTTTTTTCTCACAGGGCAGGGCTGCGCCAGGATTTTGATGAGGTAAGCTAGATATTTCCCATGGTTTCTTTCCTCAAATCCAAATATTATTACACTACTAGTAGTACTTTAAACTAAAATTACAATGATAAAAGACTTATATCTAGTACTGTACAAATGTTGGAGGAGGTTTGTGGCTGAAAAGTCGAGCTTTGGATGCTCCAAGTTCTAGGCAGCACTATCTGGCATTAATCTGGCAATTCCTCTAAGCGGTAACCGGTCAACAAAAATGAGTGTTTGTGCAGCGAAATTTGCTCCAGTTTTCTGTGTATGCTTAAGATATCTTATTTACAGTTTCATCACTCAGCTCTAGAGCATTTTCCAAGCTGCGATTCAGTGGCTTAATGAGCGAGCAGAACTGTGGGAGCACCGTTAGCTTATGTAACAACACCTGGTGCGGCCCCGCCTAACAAAAGAAAACTAGACTATCATGAAGATGGATTTCGGATTGAAGGTTCACGACACCAACAGCGAAGCGAATCATTGAGATGAGGATATTTGCGTTAGGGCTCCCATCAGATCAGATTGGGTCAGATTCGGATGCCATCTGAGCAGATTGGTAGATAAAAAATCTCAATCCGCACCTGACAGATGGCATCCGACAATCCGACGGATTATCCACAGATGGCAGCCACCTGCACAGTACAGTGCCCTAGACCCTTATTCTGAACTTTCCTTTCAGTTTTTAGTGTATTTTTGTTTATTACTTTACTTTGAAATAAAGTACTTACAGTATTTGAGAAATTCCCTGAGTACAGTCACTTCCGGCACTTCAGCCAGAAAGCTTCTAAGTTCTCACACTGAGCAACTAGACTACCTTTGGTGTTGAAATCCTATTGTATGGAACCCAGGCTGCCTACTATTGCTTTAATTGATGAAAAGGATATGCTTAGAATTGTACAGTACCTAGGAAAAGCTCAAGACTGAACCAGATAGGGTGATGACAATGCCTTCCCACGCCTCTAACGCATCTGCAGATCATCTTCAGATTGGTCAGATGCCATCCGCATCCGCATCCAAAGCAGCAATCGCTCGGATGGCGCCAGATCATCTGATCCGATAGGAGCCCTGCTACTTTACCAACGCTTTGATCTTTGTATTGCTATCAATATCTCACTTTGTCATTCCTTGTATTCCTCAACCTAGCAACCAAGGGGGACCGAAAATTTTGATTTCGTACACTACGTTGAAAAATTTTTTAACAGCCTCTGGGACCCGACCGACCGACCGATACCTACTAAATAGGGAAGGTATGCCTATATATGGAAGGTGCAACGTGATACTGACCTTCCATTTTTGGCTTACCCTTGGCTCAGCGCTGTGCGCCTCGCAGGGAAGCCCTAATCCTAACGCACTGGGGTGGCCACACGGGTATCTAGACATTGGTACTCGGGTGGCGGGTGTCAGGCCAACTAGTGAGAAGCAGGGGTTTGGGGGGTCGTGGGGGGTCGCGGGTAGGGGTCTCAAGGGTACGGGTATGGATTTCAAAACCCGTGCTGACCCTTACCCGTAAGGCAGACCCGCCGTACCCGCCATCCAAAATTTTGTACCCGTAGTTTACCTCAATATATTCACTACTTTGAGTACGTTCTGTGTAATTCTTTAGTACATAGTTCAATAATAGTATTTTGCCACCACGACATCCAAATATGGGTAAGTGACACGTCGCTGTTCACACGCCGGAAAGCCTTGATCACTGTGGCTGAATGCTTGAACAAAGCAAAACTGATGTATCCCACCTTCAAAAAATAATATTCCATAGCGAGTAGTTGGATTTAGATAGTTACATTATATATATATACTTGTGAACTGACGGGTTACCCGCCAGGGGTACAAACCCGTACCCTTCTGACGGGTAAGGGTTTTCGCGGGTACAAGGGGGTGTCAAATTTTTGTAGAGGCATATAGGGTCGGAAAAATTTTTAAGGCCTTGCCATCGAGACTAACTAACTACGTCATTGATTATATAATCAAATTATACTATATATGGAAGGTACAGCCACGGAGCCGCTGCGTCACTGTGGCATCCTGCTGGTGTCTTGCTGGTGTCCCACCATGAAGGATGCCCATTATTTAGACTGTAGATACCCCTAGTGTGTACCAAATATTCTACCTCTACTCAACTTCTACTCATTCCTGCGCTTTCTTTCTTGGACAGCTCATTTTCCCCTTCGCATGCCTCCCACATCCAATTTCCAATGGACTGTGCGAGTCCTACACAACTCAGATGATACTAGAGATAAAGTGTTAGCACTACATCAGCACCATTTAAAATACCGACTCACCCATCTCGTGCTGCAGCCTTTTTTTTTTGCAGCATATGACATCTTGACTGGCTTCGATCTCCTCGCTCTCGACTCGAGCATGGACTCGTCAGCCAGTTCTAGACAGTCTTTAATATGCCTGAGCGACCTTGAGGAGGTGTCCGTACGAGGTAGAAGTGGGTTCGATGCTACTGTGAGGGTACCCTCCAAAAAATTTTTAACAGGCCCCGGCTCGGACTAACTAACCACCCCTATATAGAAATGCTACCACGTGACACCCCCTTGCGCGGGTAGGGGTACCGGTACGCCCAAAAATACCCGGGGGATATCCCTGCAGTTCACTAGGGCCAACTCATTGGATCTACGCCAAATGGCTCAATCACCTTCCAAGACAGCTCTGGATGACAAGAACTAAGTCAAGAACTATAAAAGGACCCATAATTACACTGATACAAGCCTGTAAACCATAAAAAATTTCACACTTCCAAAAATTTTTAACGACCTCAATGACCCGACCGACCGACCCCCGGAGTGTACCGGTCCGCAATCCCGGGTCCCCCTTGCTAGCAACGGATATCATATTTGTAAGATCTATTTATGTACATCGTGTAGATAAACCCTAATTACTTGGGCCCTCTGTACTCGGGCCCTCTAAGTTTGAACACCGGACGACTTGAAATGTCGGCTCCAAGTTGGCTTCCCGTGAGGAAGCCTGGTGCAGGCTTCCCATGAGCTTGCCTCCAGTGTAAGGAGAACACTGGCTTCCTTCCACTTTCCGTCAGACCTAGGCTCGTGACCATCCAGTTCTGTGACGTCACGACAAGCGCGATTTTGGCGGGCGCTGCCAAATGCGACAACGGACTTGCAAAAATTGACGTCCTCGACCTTCAAAAAAAAGTTTTTTAGAGACTATCATATTCGTAGGATTTGAAGTTCACTCTATAAGATTATATAGGTCAAAAAAATCCGATTTTTTAAGTGCAATTTGACCGAGTACACTGTACACTAGTGTAGCAAGAGTATGTATGGGTAAAGAGGGGATACATATCCCCCAACGAAGCCCTCGGGTGGTTCTGGGATCAACGTGAGCCGTTCTCGTGGGGTTCTGCGCCTAGAAAACGTGTTGTTGGATGGTAAACAGGGTTTTCAGTGGGATTCTTGCGGGTCTGTGTGTCTATTTGAGCAGGCGGTCGACTCGGCGTGGTGTCTCTGCAACTCATTAGCAAGCACGAAAGTACAATGGAGTCTTAGTTTACAACAAGATGGGGTTGTGCAAGGGTTTAAATAAGGATTGGCAGTATTACGAGGCTGAATGAAATGAGGATGAGTTGTTTACACTCCCTTTCTGCTGGTGGCTATGTTCTTACATTCCCAACTTCTTCCCTCTGATTTTTCCTGAGGTCAGTCATCAGCCCCTATTCCAATCTGGATTCCAATTTCTTTTCCGAGTGATACAGAGCTCGACATGTATTTCTGTTGACTCAATATGCTGTCACATCACTAGCTGCTCTTACGCATTTTCATACCCTATATTATACCCTTGATTGTACTCCGCTGGAAATAGAAAGGCCTCGTATTCGCCACGCGTGCGTTGGCCCACAACCACTTCATACGTGGAGTACGACTAGGTCAGGGAGGAATTCTGATCACTCTTCCTGATTCTCTGGACGTTAAAAAGTAGTCGCTTTGTAGCACCAGTAGTATTTTCTTGTGGTCGCAGCTCGCTACATTTGCTGCGGTAGCCAGCCTGAACTTCAGCCTTTTTTGCCTCGTGATTGCTCTTCGACAAATTTAGGCTCCACGCCGTCACCGTGTCCGCCAGCAGCGTGCAGCGCTCGTCAGGTTATATACTCCGAGTCCAATGTTGATTGGATATTGACCGTCAAACTTGAAGAGATTGTCAGTGATTGCCGCGGAGATGCGTAGAAGATTTAGCATAGTGACTGGGGTTCTTTTGGCGTCGGAGAGCGTGCAACATGACATGGATTGAAGGCACTTACTGAGTCAACGAACAGAAACCACTCGCCGGGAAGTGGAATTTATGATATTTATGATGTGACGGCCACGCAGTAGCATGGTCTCATCTTCAGTCTGCCCCAGGAGCTTGAAGATCAGGGTTAGGACAGACGGCAACGCGATTTATCGCTGTTCGTTTTTTCGGCCAACACAGCGGCCACCAAGCGCTCAGTACTCGGCGCCTACTAGGCTTTTGTCATGCGATAGAGGCCAAAATCTGGATTATTATTGAGCAACTTCCCTTACATTTTACGAACTTTCCTTCCATCTCTCTTCCATCTTGACAAGCCTATCAACCGCATCCAAAACCGTTTCCTTCCAAGTCCTAAATTCACGCTTCTTCATTCCCAAGATCTCTTCCAACCTTCCATACTCGATTCCCTTCAATTCCCAAGGGCTGGGCTCGGGCAGCTTCATCGATAATATCGGCTTCGTCTTTTCAAAGTCGATCAACCTTTCCTTCAATTCAGGTCTCTCCTGGGAAATGTACTTGACGGCCTCCTCCAGATCGCTCCCGTAAGGCGCTGCAATGGCGAGGCGTTTCACCTTCCTGTCCGACACGGCTGATTGAGGAATGGAGTCGAGCGCGAGGATATGTGCGCGGGCCAAGTCACGGATATCGATAAATCCAGCAGCTGCCATGAACTGAGCGGCGTCACGTTGGAGGAGTTGATAGATAAAGAGATTCGAGGTGAGAGGACCAATATCACCAGGTTTTTGCAGGAATTCTTCAAAGCCAGGGGCGACACCATAGACATTTGGCGGAGCGACTAGACATTAAATTTATGAATCAGTGATGTGGGTATGTTTCCTGTAATCTGCCACATACGCATTGTGACATTCAAATGAGGACGCGTTTTGATCCAATCCAACACTGCGAGATCGGCGTACTTCTTTTCTGCAGCATATACCATAAATCCTATCGGATCATCAGCTGCGAAAGCTTGTTCTTTCGTGACAGGGTTGAAGTCTAGGTTATGAGAGGAGAATATCAGTCAGAAATAAAAGACTGATTGAAAAGGCAAGCTTACCATCGGGTCCATATGGGCCTACAGGATAATTGAAAGAACTGACAGAACTGGTCGTCACAATCTTCTTGATGCCAGCTCTTTCTGCTTCTTCGAGGACGTGCAGCGAACCATCTACCGCGCTCTGAAACCGAACTTCCCGGTGAATTCACGGATGAGACCTTCAGTTAAAGGCTACCTACTCGAAAAGCTGTATCCTTATCAGCTCGTCCAGGGAGAACCGCAGCACAGTGGATGAGACCCTCTACACCTGAACAGTGAAGGTATGACGAACAGTGAGCACGTTGAAGTGATTGTGCAACGCCTATGAGATATCACCTTTGAAAATCTCGCTATAATCTCCGGTGGAGACATCCGCGATTTCGACAGCTTCGAATTGCGGATAGGTGGATAAGGCTTTCTTAAGGTGTTCTAATTTCTTTCCTCGAGCAGCACTGTGACCATTCCGTTAGATAAAGTATATCTCGAGATGGAAGTTATTCGTGGATATGAACCAAGAATGAACTTACCCTCTGACGGGATAGCCAGCTTCCAAGAGGTGATATACGATGGCATAGCCAATTAAGCCGGAAGCACCTGTGACCTGCCAGTGATGTATACTTCGGTAAGTCAAGTTCATGACACAAAAAATACGAAGAACTCACGAAAACGAGCGGTTTCTGAGAAGAGGACATTTTTCGAGGCCTAGCCTTGAGCGCTTGAGCACAATACTCAGCGAACGACAAGTTGTTTTCTTTATATATGAGCCGGGCACATTACCAAAGACACTCTGACTGAAGCATGACTGATGCACACCGGCCGCAAATTCTAACCAAAGTTCTGCAATGCCGAAACGATTCGTGTTGTGGTTACCAGATGTATTATCACTGATAGCGTACATACTTTTACCGGCCATGACAGCCACATGGATCAGCATTTTTCCGACCCGCTAGGGAATTGAGGGATGACAAAAATCAACACGAGTTATGTTCAGTTTCGGACAGGAATAGATAATTAAACTTGCGCGACTTTGACGTTGAGTCGTTGAGGTACTTTAAGTTATGCTTTGAGTCGTTTGATTCGCTACAACGGCTGAGCGCTGAGGCGTAGTAACGAAAATATTGAAATTGATATCGGCATTGCTTTGAGGTTTTGGGCTTGAGTCGGACACCAAAGTGTCGCTAGGACTCCTACCGGATCGCATCCATTGGATGTACGGATAATCCGGTGGTAGGTAATATATTTCAACTTGGGGGGGTTGGGGCACGTTTACATCGAGGATTCCGATCAAGAGCTCCTCTCCAATTTCTGCAGGCTCATTACCCATTCTGATCTATCTCCTCTTTCAACACACCCACCCTCTCCCCAACCAGCCCAACCGCCCGCCTAGCCGCCTTAGATCGAGTAGGTTGTCGTATGTCGCTATCTTGTTTTTTTTAAGCTTTCGGGGCAGGCTGGTATACGAAATTTTGGAGAGGTGAAGATTTGAAGTATTTGTTTGGACAGAAGCGTCACCTGCCAGTAGCCAAGTGCCAAGTTGAAATGGAAAGAGAAGGGAAACGGGAAGGGGAACTATGGCCCAAAAGGATGGATATGAATGACAAGCGGGATAAAGGAAGGAAACAAGAGAATGATAGGGCAAAAAGTTGTCCTTCGCCGCCGCGGCCCTGTGTGAAATCTTGTGTGCAACCGGTAACAGAGTTTGATGAATGGATTGGCTGTCGAGGTTTCAGAGGGACCCAGCTAGATGATTACGAGGGCAGTGGTGGATTCAGGATGGACAAAGACTCGAAGGAAGCCGAAGAAGGCTACTATCTTTAACCGGGATCCTGGCCACTATCCGTTTTTTTTTGAAATCACATTGCCGCAATTTACTCTTTGGGATTGTGGTTAATAAAAACTATAACTTCTTGCGGGCTGCCTGATATGAACGTTGGCGTTGTAGAAGGAGATATGGAGGAACAGCAAATATTTTCGCGACACGAGTTCAATTTTGGCCAAAACTGGCTACCTGGCCACCCGCTCTAAGGTAGACCTACCAAGACCTACCAAGACCATTCTAGCTCGGGTAATCTACATATCTTGCACATAGAAACATGTTGAGTATAAGAGGTTGCGGAATGGTACACTCGTCGTTGAGTTGTGGTCGCTGGAAGTGTCGTCCGGTCGGGCGAAGCGCAATTAAGGAAAACGCGTCATTTCGGTACTGGCCTCTTCTTTTACTGGGGCAAAAGGTCATCGCTTCGCGCAGCAAGTTACGAGACCCTTTCACATAGTCTATAGTGATTCCCAGGCTATGCAAAAGGGAGGGAGCATCGGTGGAAGTGGGAGGGAAGAAGAACGTTAAGCCGACGTATGACAAAATAGAAACTACGATTTGACGCGCTGGGTCGTCAACGGTCTTTGGATCTGGTCCAGACCGAGTCTGGACATTCCGGTTGTCTATGACGTTGTGTTGACGCGTCATCATCAGACTGAGTACTGAGTACTGAGTCTAGACCGATCGTTCGGTTGTCGGCATCGTAGAGACCGGCAATAGGAATCTGAGGCGTGGAAAAGGTTTGGGAGGTCGCTACGACATAAATTATCTCACGCAGAAGTTTCCGACGCCCAACAAGCTCTTTTATCATCGTGCGCAGGCTCGTAATGTATCTTCTAGTCACCCCAAAGCTAACCCGAAGCCACTGAAAAGATAGATAATCAGCAAACGGCCAGCTTCCCAGTATATGGCAATAGTATATCCATTAGAGTAAGCCCGTCGGACTTGCCGCAGATAGGTAGCTAGGTCAGTGCTCACTGCTGTGCAGTAGGCCCGTATAGATAGGAAGAAGAGAGAGAAATAGACGTGCAGAGTAGACTCAGAAGAGAAAAAGGCACCCCATCAACCAGCCCTAGTACTTAATCTGTTCCTGCCTCGACAACTTGTCCATGCTGACGATTTGGAGTTCGAATGTGGATGCCTGAACTGTACGATTAGACAATTCAGCAATGGTTAGAATCATAACTCGACTTGTAGCTCAAACTAGTCTCCCCTATTAGGCTGACTCAACGGCTCACAAGCTCGCTTACTAGACGACAGACGAAAGAAATACCCACCTCGCACACTCATCCTTAGCCTTCAACTCCCTAACTAAAGCATGGCCTTATTCAGCTTTCTTCGCGTTTTTGCCTCCATGAGTCACTAATCCGAGGATGAGGACGAGCCAAAGTTTCCTAGCAAACTTATTCCGGTTCCTACGGTGGAGTACGACTAGGTCATGAAGGAATCATTTTCTGGACGTTATAAGGAGTCGCTTTCAATTTGTAGTATTTGCCTGCATAAGCTCGCTACTAGTACATTTGCCGCGGTAGTCAGGAACACCTCTTGCTTTTTGTCTCGTGATTGCTCTCTGACAAACTAGGCTCCACAATGGCCCGCCCGCAATATTGATTGAATATTGACCTTATGGTAACGAAGACGTCGACCATTGAACTTGCAAAGATTGTCAGTGATTGCGGCGCGTAGAAGATTCAACATAGTAGTGACTGAGGTCTGTTGGCGCTGGAAAGTGTGCAACACATAGAGTAAAAGCACCTCTCTTGTGTCAACAAACAGAAATCACTCGGGAAGTGGAATTCACGATACTTATGATGTGACGGTACTGGCCGTGTGCGCCGACGGTGCACCCGGGGGCGTCCAGCTTCACGAGCGCTGACAATGAATTCCATGCAGTAGCATGGTCTTGTATTCAGTCTGTCGCCGTCGCAGGACCCGGAGTTGAAGATCAAGCTTAAGACGGACGGCAGGTTCGGTTTTTTTTTTTTTGTTTTCGGCCAACGCCACAGCAGTGGCCACCAAGCGCCTACCTAGTACTTGGCGCCTACTGGGCTTTTGTCATGCGATAGAGACCAAAATCTGGATTATCATTGATGGCCCATGGGAGTTCGAACTTGACGATGCACTGCAGGGAGCAAGAAACTATGATACAAAGTGTAGAGCACAAACATGCGCGGATGTGTACATTTATCCTGTATTAAAAATAACAATCAGTATACATATAAACCGAAACAGACATAGACCAAAATGTATTATCAGTGGGGGTGTGTCGACTCACCATTCCAAAATTTCCCTTCAAACTTAGCCACGACTTTTCCAGCCCTCTTCAATCTTGACAAGGCTATCAACTGTATCTAGGACTGACTCCTTCCAGGATTTAAATTGGCTCTTCTTCATTCCCAAGACCTCTTCCAGCCTTCCGTACTCGATTCCCTGCAACTCCCAAGGGTGGGGTTCGGGCAGCTTCAACGATTTTATCGGTGGCGTCTTTTTAAAGTCGACCAATCTTTCCTTCAGTTCAGGTCTCTCCTGAGAAAGGTACTTGACGGCTTCCTCCCAATCAGTCGGGTAAGGCGCTGCTATGGCGAGGCGTTTCGCCTTCTTGTCCGACACAGCTGATTGAGGAATGGAGTCGAGCGCGAGGATATGTGCGCGGGCCAAGTCACGGATATCGATAAATGCAGCAACTGTTATGAGCTGAGCTTTGTCCCCTTGAAGAAGTTGATAGATGAAAGTATTCGAGGAAAGAGCACGACTTTCACCAGGTTCTTGCACGAATTCTTCAAAGCCTGGAGCAAGACCGTAGATATTTGGTGGAGCGACTAGAATTTAAATTTACATAAATATGAATTAGTGATGTGGGTATTTTTCCTCTAATCTGCCACATACGCATTGTGACATCCATATGAGGACGTGTTTTGAGCCAATCCAACACTGCGAGATCGGCGTACTTCTTTTGTGCAGCATATACCGCAAACGGATCGTTAGCTGCGAAAGCTTGTTCTTTCGTGATTGGGTTGAAGTCTAGATTATGAGAGGAGAATATGAATGAGTCAGATCAGAAACGAAAGACTGATTGAAAAGACAAGCCTTACCATCGGGTCCATATGGACCTACAAGGAAATTGAAAGAACTGATCGAACTGGTCGTCACAATCTTCTTGATGCCAGCTTTTTCTGCTTCTTGGAGGACGTGCAGTGAACCATCTACCGCGCTCTAAGACCGGTTTCTGATTATACATCCGACGACTCTTTGGTTTATTAAGGAGACCTACCTGAAAAGCTGTATCCTTATCAGTTCGTCCAACGAGAGGCGCAGCACAGTGGATGAGACCTCCTACACCTGCAGGTAGTACGGTAAACAGTCAGCACGTTGAGGTGATTGTGCAGACCTCATGAGATATCACCTTTGAAAATCTCGCTATAATCCCCGGTGGAAACATCCGCGATTTCGACAGCTTCGAATTGCGGATAGGTGGATAAGGCTTTCTTGAGGCGTTCTAATTTCTCTCCTCGAGCAGCACTGTGACCATTCCATCAGATTAAGTATATCACGAGGTGAAAGTTATTCGTGGATATGAACCAAGGATGAACTTACCCTCTGACGGGATAGCCAGCTTCCAGGAGGTGATATGCGATGGCATAGCCAACTAAGCCGGAAGCACCTGTGACCTGCCAGTGATGTATACTTTGGTAAGTCAAGTTCAAGACACAAACAATGCGAAGAACTCACGAAAACGAGCGGTTTCTGAGGGGAGGACATTTCTCTCGAGACCTAGGATTGAGGAATGGTCGAGGAGAGACAAGTTATTCTTTTTATAAATTAAGTATATGTAGACTAGTGCACGCATTCGAACCGCTGGACAAATCACCAAAGACGTTCAGACTGGTCACTGCGGGCCCCAAAGCCTAAATAAAGCCCACCGGCCGCAAATTCCTATGTAGATAGATAGACCAAGATCGATAGATGTACATACACTACTCCGATTACGCATGTCAACCTTCCGATACCTCATGCATTTTCTGACCCCCTGTCAGGCTGAGGAATTGAAGGGTGACAGATATCAACACGAGTTGTGTTCATTTGGGAATGGGAATGCATAATTAAACTTGCGCGCGATTTTGATGTTGAGTCGTTGAGGTAGTTTGAGGTCTGCTTTGAGTCGTTTGAGTCGTTATACTCTAACGGCTGAGGGCTGAGGGCTGACACTGCGGGCATAATACCTTCTTCTCACTGCGTAAATTGATAGTAAATCCTTAGTAAATTGTGAACAGCCAATCAGATTCCAGGAAACCAATTTCCTATCGATTTCCTAAGCTGACTAATCGATTTACTAGGTCAGTAAATCGTATTATGCCCGCAGTGTGAGGGTTGGCTTGGTAACGAAAATATTGAAATCGATATCGGGGCTGCTTTGAGGTTTTGGGCTTGAGGCGGACACCAAAGTCTTGGCACGTGCATTCAGACTGTCCCAGCTAGTGTTATGATTACGAGGGGCAGTGGTAGAGTCAGGACGGACAAAGCCTCGAAGGAAGCCGAAGAAGGCTATATCCATTGAAAGAACAGAGTAAGCCCGTTGCCGTGAACGCCCGTTGGGCTCTAGGTTGGGCTCTAGGTTGGGCTCTAGATGGATGGATGGATAGATAGATAGATACATACTGTGACAAGTAGCTAGGCCACTGGCAGTGCTCACTGCTGTGCCGTAGGCCCTTATAGATAGATAGAGGAATTAGACCGTTGTAAGAGAATAAAAACGAGCAGGAAGGGGGAGAGAAGTAGACGTGCAGAGTAGACTCAGGCGTGTATTGTGTAGCGTCACAACCTCAGGTTAGACCATCGTAGAAATTTAAATGCGCAGCGCAGAGACAGAGAAGCTTACAAGAGAAAAAAGACACCCACCAGCCAGTCCTACTTAATCTGTTCTTGCTTCGACAACTTGTCCATGGTCTTGGAGTTCGGATGAAGAAACACAAAAGCGAAAAAAAATACCCACCTTGTGGCACGCTCCCATTCCGCACATTCGCCTTATTCAGCTTTCTTCGTGTTTTTGCCTCCATAATTCACTAATCCGAGGATGAGGACGAGCCAAAGTTTCCTAGCGAGCTTATTCCGGCTGCTACAGTACGTGGTGGAGTACGCCTGGATCATGAAGGAATCATTATAAGGAGTCGCTTTCAATTGCCGCTACATTTGCCGCCGGTAGCCAGGAACAGCCTTTTTTTTGCCTCGTGATTGCTCTTCGACAAACTAGGCTCCGCGCCGTCGCCGTCCGTCAGCAGCGTGCAGCGCTCGACAGGCTATATGCTCCAACATTGACCAAAACCCTCGTCTACCGTCTACCATCATCTTAATCCCCAACAACACTACCATCGACATCAACCCGTGTCGTAAAGACCAGTGACAGCAGTATGCCTCACCGAGACAGCATTCTCCAGCCCTTGGATGGAATAACGATGGAAGACGACTTGGGTATCGTCTATCTTGTGGAAAACGCTCAGCAGTTCTGGTCCGGTGTGTTAGTTCTCTCCTTTTTGTCATCGTGGCTTTTGCACGTCGTCAATTTCCTGCATCCGGCGTGTGCTAATATAACACCTTTTCCTCTTACGACATCAGAACTAGAAGATATCTTGACCTTTTCAAAAGATGTGATACCGACGTTGGAGCAGCTGGATTTGACGCTGAGGCGGTGTACCTCGTTGTGTGCATCCTATCATGGTGCGTTTAGGTCCATGTCTTTGTCTCTGTCTTATTGGTGTCGCTGGCGTTCTCTTCATCGGCGTCGGCGTCTTCGTTTGTTGTTCTCAGCTTTTCTCTCTACCTCTCAGTAATATCAAACTGACGACCAACAGAACTCTATCTCCAAAGCCCACTCCAACTCGAACACGCATGCGGAATGCTCCTAGACTCTGAACTCTTTGCCTTTCATTCTGAGAGAATGTGTGAGATTTTGGTTGGAGATGCTCAGTCGGTGGGTACCATCTTTACATCTTTCTTTTTTGCCTATTTGGTACCTGAAATGTCATCGATGACGCTGACGCTGTTTACTACCCATCCTCACCTTCCATCCTTACATTCTTATGCTCACCCTTCGTTCCTTCATCGGTCCAACATCTGCATCTACCCTCTCCATCTCCTCTCTCTCTCGTTACCCACACATCTACCTTCATCCCACATCCTCAAACCCCACACACAATGCGCGCAAATCACAGAACACAAACCCGCACACTCAGCTCATCTGCTACAACATCCTCCTCCTCTACGGCCGTCGGCGGACCGACTTCTTCCGTTCTTCCAAGCGCTGGGCTCCGTTAGTCCCTTTGCTTATGGACCATGTATTGGTAGACGTTGAGGTGGATGTGGAGGATACGTATTTTGGTGTTGTTTCTGCGTCGTTTGGGAGTACGAGTTCGAGTGGATATGGACACGATAGGAACGGGAGTTTTGGAGGAGAAGGAGGGTCGGGGTCGGTTCCCGTACCTATAGAAGCAATGTTGAGGAGTTTAGGTGTCAAAGTGCTGTATGAGATGTGTAGGGTGCAAAAGTTGACGTTGCAGCAGTTAAGTGAGTTTTTTGTCGTCTTCTCTTTTGTTTTGGCTTTTGCTCGTCCTTTTACCTGGTCTGGTCTATTCCTCGTCTACATCCTCGTCTTGGTCTTGTCTTTTTCCTTTGTTCTCATTCTCGTCTTCGTCTTTTCCCTTGTCTTCGTCTTCATCTCCTTCTCGTCAGGCTGAAGCATGATAACTGACGATTTTCTTTCACTTCCCAATGTTTATCGCCTCACAGAGGTCTTCGACGACCCATTCATAGACTACCTCTTTGATTTGGTCGAACAGACGAGACATCTGCAGGATGAGACGTTCAATTATTCAGTGATTAAGCTTATTGTGAGTGTTTTTTCTACTAGTTTTCTACTAGCTTCTGCTGCGTGGGGTTGGGTTGGGCTTCTGCGATTTGGGTTGGTGTTTGCGGTTGGTGTTGGCATTGGAGACCGGGGTTCGGTTTGGGTTTGCAGCTGGGTGTGTGGTTTGGGTTAGGTTTCTGCCTACATACTGCCGAAGCGTCCTTCCATCCTTTTATTCCTTCTCCATGTTCACGTTACTGATGACGTGGTATTCACGCTTACCTAGGTCGCCCTAAACGAGCAATTCATGGTAGCTGCCATCAGCCCAAACGACGATCTCTCCCATCCTCATACCAATGGACATGGGCACGAACACGGCAACGGTAGCGACTCCAAGAACCGGGTCCTCAGAATCTTAATGCGAAGGCTTGATTCGAGTAAAACGTTTGGGGAGAATATGATTTTTATGTTGAATCGGGCTCGTGAGTTTCTCCTGCTACCTTTGGGTGTTTCTGTATCGTTGACCGACTGCTCTCCTGATTTCCTTCCTACCTGCCTGTCGCTTGCCGTTTCGTCGGCGGTCTATTTGCTCTTACCCAACACAGAACGTACCCCTGAAGACCAGTGTATGCAACTTCTCGTTCTCAAGCTACTCTATCTGCTCTTCACGACAAAAGGAACGGAGGAATACTTTTACACCAACGATCTATGCGTGTTGGTAGATGTGTTCCTGAGAGAGTTGGTTGACTTGGATGAGGATAGTGAGTCGGTGAGTTTTTCATCTTCGTTCATTTCCGTCCTTTTGCAACTATGGCATCTATGTGCCACGACTCTGAGGGACATGTCTTCTTCCATCTTCGTTCTTCCTAATCTTACTGTTCTTATTTTCTGACGCTTGTTATTCTTATCCAGCTTCGCCACACCTACCTCCGCGTCCTCCACCCCCTCCTAACGAAAACTCAACTGCGCTCCCTTCCCTATAAACGTCCACAGATCCTCTACGCACTCGAATCTCTCATCGACTCGAGGAATTCGAGTATACTAGTAAAGGATATCAATCCAACAACGAAGAGATTGGTCGAGAGGTGTTTAGGAGGGGAGTGGTGTGTCGGGCTGAGGAAGGTTAAAGAGCAGGGTAAGGTTAAGGACTTGGGTATGGAGAGGGAGAGAGAAGAGAACCTTAGTGATCGTGACGGGATTGGGAGTAGCCAGCTGCATCTTGGAGTGCCGGGTACGACGGGGACGGGGCGCTCGTTAAAGACGAGTCGAAGTATGGAGTTTTCTGCTTCAAGGACACATGCACACCGACGTCCTCCCTCACCGCCTTGCTCGACATCATCATCCCCTGCGCCTGGACACATACCTGGACATAGTGGTTCCAAACCGAAACCCAAAGCGCCGAAGAGTGTTGCTACGAGTACGAGTATGCTGGCTGGGTTCCCACCGACACCGGCACCGGCACCGGCACCGCAAATTTCTCCAACGTCTCCTACACCTAATCTCAGACAGCATCTGGTGCAATCGCCTGAGAGAAGAGGCAGCGACGCTTCTTATACAGGTGTTGCTGTTGCTTCTACGCTCTCTGCTACAGCTTCGTCACCTCTGGCATCTGGATTCTCAAACCTCACACTTTCACGTCCCAGTTCTGGTTCCACTCCTACTCGTAGCGATATACGCATACAGACACCCAGGAAACAAGGCTCAGTAGGCTCGGTCACTTCGGTTAGTTCAGTGCATGTAGATGGGGTGTATGGCTCACGGCCTGGAGGATTTCGGGTGCCTTCGGGAACAGGGACGCTAGGAGGAACGTTGGATTCAACGTTGATCATCCCTTCCTCTCATACGCATGGCTCTCCTCAATTGTCACCGACTGCAATGTCCGCTTCTTCGTATGCTGCCTCGGTACAATCAACGCACTCTCATTCCTCTGCTACATCGGCTACTTCTGCGGATTCGGGTACTGATAGACAAGAGAAGGAGAAGCCGAAACAGAGAAGAAGTGCACCTGCACCGCCTGTACAGAAACATAGGAGGAAGCCGCCTGCTGTTCCGGTTAGGACTGGGGTATCAGGCTCGACGACGAGGGGAGGAACGGGTGCGAGTGGACATACAGGAGGGAGTGGTGTGGTGTTTACTTCGATCAAGTCTTCAGCGACGTCGACGTCAACCGGGATGGGGAGGGGTTAGTCATGATCATTTAGTCAGTTAGATACTCGCTGCATGCGCATAGGACGATAGGACGATTTGCATCTTAGTTTGGTTTATATAGATTGTGTACGGTACAGTACGACCAGTATGACTTTACATTTGATGTTTCGTCTTTCGTTTTCCTCACAGTTTTCCTCGTGGACCCATCATTATATTCTGGTTCACTCCGTCGCGGAAACTCCAGTGCTGACTCGAGTTGCTGCTAACTTGGCTGCAACTTGGTCACACTATGCCTCAAACTAGGGTTAATTGGCTGCGAGCTGGTGGGTATCTTTTTTCTTTTGTAACTTTTACCATCTCGTTCGTTTTCTCTGTGCTACCCGTTCTTTTTCTTTCTCTACGATGATCTAGGCGTGACGGTACACGATACACTTGGGATATACTTCTGAGTCTACTCGGCACGTCTGTTTCTCTTTCTGGTTTTCATTTTCTTACAGCGGTCTAATTCGTGTCTATCCATACGTATATGGGCCTACGGCACACCGCTGACCTAGCTACTTTGCACCAAGGGGGTTCGGATATTGCGGACCGGCACACTCCGGTGGTCGAGGGTCACTAAAAACTTTTTGGGTGTCAAGATTTTTACTCCTCTGGAGGCCGAGGAGCGAGGGTGGGAAGTTTATGGCGAACGTTGGAGTGCTCTTTGTGCTTATTTTAGCTTTTCTTATTGTTCCAACACCTCTACATCACAACATCTGACGCGTATAGAAATGCCAAGCCTACCCCGTTATGCCGACTTTACAGTAATCAAAGTTGTTGAATCTCACACACTGGCAGTAATTCCGTGAATAATGCCTCCCTTTTCTCTTCTAAGGTAAGTGCAAGCTCTTCCTATAAGTGGTAGGGGCCTAAGGGTCTCTCAGAAGTATATCCCTCTGTACTGTCTGTCCCTTTCTGCTGTCCATGCGGTATCATTGCATGTTCCCACACCCCCTCATCATCCATCATCCCCATCAAAGTCCATCGGTCGCTGTCCTTTGCTGTACTTAGCTTATCCTCCAGCTATTGGGCCCCGAACATTGTCCCCCGCCTCCCTGCTGGCTGTATTGTCTCTCTCCATTTTTAGTACTACAGACACGACCAAGGTCCAATTCCGAATAACAACAATGGTTGTGCTAGGTGTGTAGTAGTCAACACACTTGTAATGGAACGATGTAAGTATCTTGTATTCTGTTTCTTTGAGTTTGCTACGTCTCAATTTACCGTACTTGCAATGTAATTGATGCTTCGGGCATGCCTCGGGCATCCGTTTTCTCTTTCTTTCTTTCCTTTTCTACAACATTCTGATGAAAGTTCCGTTCTATTCTAGATAGTTCTAATGACTCACTAATTGCATATATAAGTATCTTGGTATGTACTCTTGTAATAACTTTATCCTACCTCGCAATACACATCTGTATTTGAACCTTACATCTTGACTGATTGTAAGTCGGCATCCTTAGTAACGCGCAAGCTTGCTTAGTGTGCTGTTTCTTGATCTTGACTGATGCCTGCGTGCTCACCAAGTGCTCAAGAACCTCGTATTTCACGGTAACGCGAAAGCTTGCCTTGATTCAGTACCTTTCTCACTACTTAATCATCTTAGAGTCTCCTGAACCCGAACCAAATCAGCAGTTCTTTTACAACACTAGTACAACGCGAATGCAGGACTTCATTGTTGATGATGTATTTCACTTCGAATTAGACAGTACATACTTTTATATACATGTCCAATGCGTGTCACTGTTAGTACTACTGTCAGGTCAACGAACGGGCCCAGGTGTTAATTCCCGGTTTACCATTTAAGCGAAGGTTTCAACTTTCACCCAAAAGAAAGGCGTGCTGTGTGGTGATATTTTGATAGGGTGTGGTGATATTCTGATAGAGGCGTGCACATTGGTCACCCTGCCCATACACCGACATTGACCGCTTTCAAGAATAGAAGCTGAGATACATTTCCCCTTGCTCTATATATTTTATATGTTGTTTGAGATACTTGAATGGATCTATTGGCAGGCCCACAACCCTTGGATAGTTTTTAATATGAAGATATGACTTATATTTGCAGCTCCCAGACACCCAGAATTGCAAGCTCCAATCATTATATATACCTGGTCTATCAATGATATTAAGACTCAGAGATCATTTGAGCATAGGATAAATTTGTCCCACCTACGTCCTGCACCATAATGGATCCCTTTTGTATCTGATTTTCATGCACAATGTACAGCACGATGACCAAGCCAAAACAAAAGATCTAGAATTATGGCTCTAGAATATGACACTGGATACATATATGCATTGATTAGATGTGAAAGAATACACACCCTACCTCATCCGAGATATGTTCTGAACTTCGAGCATTTCGTGAACAAGGCTCCACTGCAAAACTTGAACCCAAAGTATCATCCACTTGTGTACTTTACAAATCTCTTGAATAGCATGGTATACTGATGTTAACAAGATTATACATATCAGGGAGTACCCTGGTAATTTTTTTAGATTTATACAGAGGGTGACGATGGCTCTGTTCGAGTACGAAGTGTCGTTTTGGATGGAATTTTGGCTGTTTTTGAATCGTTGTCGCATGAGGAATGCTACACCAAGGAATTGGCAGATAAAAAAATTCAGTGGCTACATGGGATGTAGAAGTACATATTCCGTGCCATCCGAGTTCCGCTGCAAGTGTTCCTTGCACATACCGAGGCGGTTCAATAAGCTGCGACTGTGGACAGTTACTGTGAGAATTTATCTCGGTTACAGCCGCACACCTTTGTTGCCATTCTCGAGGGCCTCTACGAGCACTTTGGACTGGAAGCAGATTAACGATACCTATGATATTTACATGTGGCTCACCGTAAGCACCATAACAAAAATGTTGGAGATCCATGCAAGATTTATGTAAAAAAAGAGAAGCATACATATATTGCAAGTCGATATACACACGTTTATGAGTATCTAAGTCAATACATATGTCTCTGCGATATTAGCCAGGTCTTGCAAAAGAGAAGGAACAATTACGCGCATAGCGGTCTGGCACAATGGGGAGGGAGGCATACAACATCAAGTGTACGGGCGGGCAGAACTGATGTAAGTACACGAAGATATAAGCGAGGGGAGATATAGCCGAGGGGACAGCAAACAAAGGGATTTGATGGCGGTGGTGGATAGTGAGCAGGTGTGGGAAGGTGCGAGGTCGGGAAAATGAGATAAGCAGTGGGAGGGATAAGTGAGCACGACGAGCGGACGGTGATGATGGTGGTGATGGTTGATGAGCAGTATGGGAAGTTTTGATCATGACGTCGTTGAAGGCGGGACAGACATCTCAGGGCTGATTACCTCCTGGATGTGCTTCTGAAGAGACCTCATGAGGTGCCTACCTCATATGGGAGGAGTTTGATGTTTCCTAGAAGAGAGATAGTAGACGATATTCACAGAATTATTGGCAGTGTCTGAGATATAACAACTTTCATTAGTGCACAATTGCCATAACCCGGTAGGCTTGGTATGTCTATGCACTTTGGATCAGGTGATGTACAGGTGTGTTCCAATCGAGTGTCAACACTGAAATGCCATATTTGGAATCAAAAGGCAAGGGGCCAAATATAAATGAGAAATCAACCATGAGTCCAATAAGCATCTTCTCCCTCAAGAGGTGTGCAGACAGTCTACCTGAGACCGGACCTTGGGGGCTTATGACCCAAAAGTACATCATGTCCTAGAGAGTGTATAGACCAAATTTCGGTTGTCATCTCTGCTTCAAAGTATCAGAAATACGCTTGGAAGGTAAAAACAGGTAGAAGACATGTCTAATATGCCTTATTTGGGTGGAATCCCACTGAAATTGTAGTTCTCATGATAGTGATGTCGTCAGTGGTCTGATATCATGAACTTTACTTTAAAAAATATTTGCTACCTCAAGAAAATGGACCCCACATTAGCATTTATCACTCCTTTTGTTGTGTCTTTAGGTCAGTAGAGGGTCTATAAGGTGGTCTGGAGGAAAAGTGACTTGATTTGATGATTTATAAGCGAAATTTTATCTTATCTCTTTCCTTTTTAGGAAGGAGGGGGGAGGGGGGGAGGTCTGGCTGACCTTAAAACCCAAAAGGAATGTCCGGTCTGGCCATAACCATCTGCACACCTCTTGTTCTCCCTTCTGTACCTCCACAATAGAATTTTCTGATGAAACAGGAGCAGGAGATGTTGCGAAATGCTCCAATTCTAAGCGCGTTACTAAATGGGTGAGTCAACAACATCTTCACCAATGGCACCAGAACTCACCTTTTTCACAGTACCATATGGGATGCCAGAACCTAGACGACTTTGTTCCTGCCGGCTGGCTTTGCGAGGTTTGCGATGCAGAGAGGCCAGTAAAGCAAAGGCGACGACGCTGATTAGATAACTTGATTATGTAACATTATTACTATATTTGGTAGGTTCGGTCGGTCGGTCGGGTCCGAGGGGTTCTTAAAAAAACTTTTCGACATAGTGTAATGAATAAAAATTTTTCGTAACCCCTTGCTTTGCACTATAGGATGAACCTGAGAATGAAGACTCAACAGAGATGAGAAGGAGGAACAGAGGCATGTGTACTATTGACAATGCGCAATAAGTACTAGTACTGGCGCCAACCTAGCACAAATCGATTTTTTTGCTGTCTCAAAATACATGGTACTACTATTTTCGGCTTTGCTTGAATCATGAATGCTCATTGTCTTCAATACTGAGCCGACTCCCCCACTGTGGACTGCCGGATGGGTGATTTTCCCCCACTTGGACCGGGTTTTAGGTGATTTAAGAAAATCTTATTGGGAGGGATGTTCCCCCTCTTCTAAGGTTATTATTCCTTTTTTTGAGACCGGGCGAATTTGTCCGCCAAAAACCCCGGTTGTGACCCACCTTTTCAATTTTCCCCGATTAACGAAAAGCACTCATTTAGCAGGTGTTTCCCACTAGTAGGGTCAAAAAGAGTGATATAAAGTGATCAAGTTGAGGTTCTCGCCTTTTGTTATTACTGTACTGATTCGATCGTAGGTTCAGTCACACGCCACAGACCTTTCCTGGGTACCCCTTGAAGGGGAGTGGTGTGAAGAAGAGAGAAAAGGAAGGGGAGGATAATCTTAGTGATCATGATGGGGTTGGGAACAGCCGACTACCTCTTTCAATTGGGGTTCTGGAGTCAGGAAAGGGTACAGGAACAGAAACGGGCTGTTCGTTGAAGACGAGTTGGATCATAGGGTTTTGTGCCTCTGGGATACATAGACATCGCTGTCCTCCCTCACCACCGTGTTCGACATCATCTTCACCTGCACCTGGACATATTCAGACATAGTGGTTCGAAGCTGAAACCAAAGTGCCGAACAGTGTTGGTTGGGTTCCCACCTAATTTCAGACAGCATCTGGAGCAACCGTCTGAGAGAAAAGGCAGCGACGCATCTTATACTGTATAGGGCTCCTATCGGATCGGATTCGGTCGGATTCGGATGCCATCCGCTCGGATTGGTCGACAAAAAATCCCAATCCGCATCTGACGGATGGCATCCGACAATCCGATGGATTATCCGCAGATGGCAACCACCTGCGCAGTACAGTGCCCTAGACCCACATTCTGAACTTTCCTTTTAGTTTTTTAGTGTACTTTGGTTTATTACTTTGGTTTGAAGTAAAGTACTTACAGTAATTGAGAAATTCTTTGAATACAGTCACTTCCGGCACTTCAGTGACAGAGCTTCTTGCTGAGAAGAGTTAAAATCTTGTTGTACGAACCCAAGCTGTCCACCGTCGCTTTTGTTGATGCAAAAATATATATTTAGAACTGTACAGTACCTCGCACGCCGAAAATACAAAAATATCCACTCGGCAGAAAGGCGTACAGAAACACACTTTTTTACAGATATATCTTATATCAGTAGTAGTGATGTGATCTATCCGTCGAGTGGATATTTTTGTCTTTTCGGCATGTCGGAAAAGCTCCAAACGACTGAACCAGATAAGACAACAACATGCTTTCCCACGCCCCTAACCCATCCGCAGATTATCTTCGGATTGGTCGGATGCCATCCGTCAGTTGGTGGGTTGCAAGAAGGGCCATCCACATCCGAGTCCGAAGCAGCAATCGCTCAGATGGCGCCGGATCATCCGATCCAGTAGGAGCCCTACTTATACAGGTGTTGCTATTGCTTCTGCACCATCTGCTACAGCTTCGTCACCTCTGGCATCTGGATTTTCAAACCTCTCTGAACACCAGCTCTACTCCTGTTCTCGCAGCCCGTGACGGTGTACGCATACCTACACCCAAGAAACAAGGCTCAGTAGGCTCAGTCACTTCGGTTAGTTCAGCGCATGTAGATGGGGTGTATGCTTCGTGGACGTCGCTGAAGACTTTATCGAAGTAACCACCACACCACTCCCTCCTGTATGTTCACTCGCATCTCCAACACCTCCCGCACCTACACGCTCACTCGCACACACCCCTCCTCCCGCCGTCGATCCTGATACCGCAGCCCTAACTGAAACAGTAGGTGGCTTCCTCTTATGCTGGTGCAGGTGCAGTTCTTCTTTGTTTCGGCCTCTCTTTCTCCTGGCCATCAAGTGCCCAACGTAGCAGAGGACTGCGAATGGCGACGATTTTGGAGAATAACCATGTGTATGGGAGGAAGGGATGTTCAACTTCGAATCCAAAGTTCCTCCTAGCGTCCCTGTGCCTAAAGGCACCCGACCTCTTCCAGGCCACGTCAACCGGGATGGGGAGGAGTTAGTCAGTTAGTCAGTTAGCTAGACAGTTAGCTACTGTTTGCGTCCGCATAGGACACTTTGCAACTTAATTTGATTTATATAGATTTTGCATACTTAACATGTACAATTGCCTGGACGCATGTTTTTGTTTCCTGCAATGGATCCTCACTCCATCGAAATAACTCGAACGGCTAACGGGGTTGTAGCATGCAGAAACCAAGCTTCTTCAAGCTATTGCCAAACCGTAGAGACCCCATGATCCCAACTGGATGGAAGAAGCAATCGGCTCGACACCGGCTTCAAAACTTGAGGTTTCGCGCAAATGATTAGGTTTCGTACAAGTGATCAAATGCAAGTCACACACTCTTGACACTTTCTGCACTGCGAAGAACTAAACCGCATCAACGTGTACAAGGCATGTTTGTTGTTGTTCTATTAATAAATTCTTGGTTTCAACCCATTGTTGACTTGAGTCTTATAGCGTTATTGTTGAATATGCCAAACATTTTCAGCAGACAACCTAAGTCAAAGGAGGACAATGCAATTCCTTCTGGCCTTGATTGGAGTCACGCAAAGACTGTCCTATCCATAGCATCCAGTGTTGCAAAGATTGCAGGGTTTTCTCAACTTGAGGGAGCTGCTGAAATAGCAATAAAGATTATTGAAATCGTAGAGGTAAAATTTCTTATATGTTTGTTGCTTTAACTTTGCTCAAGTCAGCAATAGACAATGAAGAAAAACAAAGAGGATTGTATCAATATTGCAAAGGATATCACAGATGTCCTGAATGTGATCAAGGATATTATGGAGAGAGGAAAGGATATCAAGCAAAATGAGATCCTGATTAAAAATGTGGGAAAACTTGAAAGGTAGGAAACATCCTTTCCCAATGACTAGTTTCTAAGGAAGATTCTTGTGGCAGTGATTTGAGTATTATCAGAGATAAATTACTCAAAATCCGCAACCGCAAAACAAAGTTTCATTTGACTAGTGATGCAGAAATTATAAAGGAATGCAAAGAGAAGATCAAAGATTATAGGGACATGTTCAATGTAAGTAATCTTCTTTGATCAATAGGTATTCTTTGATTTTCTTCCTGAATCACAGATCAAAGCAAGTGTTAATATTTGGCAAAACACTGGAGAGCTTTTGCAAGGCCAGGAAGATATCAGGGGAGACATCAAGGAGATGATGGCTAGCATTGCCAAGACTCATGATCAGTCTACTATTACTTATGAGTAAGTTTCCTTTAAAACCTGTTTCCGAAATGATGCTTATTGTTTTTAATTCATTAAAGTGACCTTGAGAGAGTAACACCTACAGTGTCTCCAGTCTTCTTTGGGAGAGACAAGTTGGTTGCTGAAGGAGCCAACCACCTGGTTAACAATGAACAGGCATTTCTGGCTATCCTTGGAGCAGGGGGGATTGGGAAAACATCTATTGCTCTGCACATCAATAACGTTCCAGAAGTCAAGACCAAATATGCAAGGGCATCATATTTCTTGCCTTGTGAAGTGCTTCCAGACGCAAAGTCATTGCTTCAAGGACTTATTCAGAGGCTGGGTATTGATGTTGGACAGGGTGAAAGTCAACACAAGAAGTTGGAAGATTATTTCCGGATCAATAGTCACTCAATCCTACTGATATTGGATAATTTTGAGACTCCACAGAACAATGATCCATTGGGTATTGAAAACCTTCTTGGGAAGTTGGCTTCATTTATTCAGATTTCAATGATAGTTACAATGAGAGGATTAAATGGCCCAGGATATGTTGAGTGGAAGACATTGGGATCAGATGATTCAATTCCACCTCTCACACCTGAATCAGCAAAGAAGGTTTTTTCAGCAATTTCTGGAAAGCAGGAACTGAATGATAATATTCAAGCAATACTGAAAAAGCTTGACTATGTTCCACTTGCTATTACACTGATTGCTAAAAGGGCTAGGACTGTTCCTGTTGAATCCCTGCTAAGAATGTGGGAACAAGGAAAAACCTCAATTCTTGTACAGGGAAAAGAAGAAGGGAGATTGACAAGTGTTAATTATTCTATTGAACTGTCTAAAAGGCTGCTGAAGCCACATGAAGCAGAACTTCTTGCAGTCATATCTTTTCTACCAGATGGGGTCCCAGACTGGGTTACAAATCTTCCTGTGATGCTGTCAGGATGGAAACAGTTGGATGAGTCTATTAGCACATTGCTGGAAACATCTTTAGTTTACAGTCAAAATGGAACCATCAAGGTTTTAGCCCCTATTCGTGAATATATCAATGAGGCCAGCATGAATATCCAAAGAGGAATTACACAGCTGGAATCTTTCTATATGTCTTGGCTCAAACAGCTTTCTGGCACAAGACAGGATATGCAAGAGCAGATTCAACCTCATATTCTCAATATGACAAAGATATTCAATGAGCAAGCTAACTCGCTTACTGAGACACTTGATGTTGATGCTCTGTATATTCTTACTGGTTTCACAAAGTTTTACCCATTGACACTGGATAGTCTCAATAATATTCTGAATAAATGGCCTGAACTTGATGAGAGAGACAAAGTTGAGTTAAGATTCAAGAGGCTGCATATGCTGAGATGGTTGTCCATGTGGCAAGAAGCTGAGGCAGAGGCTAAAGGAATGGAACATAGTATGAAAAATGATCTTGAATCTCACGCAAGAGTTTTGAGAGATCTTGGAGAAATGTATAGACTGCAAAGCAAAGACACTGAGGCTGCTGAGATGCTGACCAGAGCCAAAGATCAGTTCGAACAAATAGGAGATCAGCTGGGAACTGCTCAATGTCTGCAAACCCTGGGAAGAATCTATCAAGTGCAAAGTAGATACACTGAGGCTGTTGAGGTTCTCACTAGAGCCAATAACCAGTTTGAACAAATTGGAGATCAGCTGGGAGCTACGGAGTGTCTGCAAACCTTGGGAACAATCTATCGAATGCAAAACAAATACAATGAGGCTACTGAGATGCTGAGTAGAGCCAAAAATCATTTTGAAAAAATCGGAGAGCAGCAGGGAACTGCACAGTGTTTGCAAAACCTGGGAGACATCTATCAATTCCAAAATAAATACACTGAGGCTGCTGATATGCTAACCACAGCCAAAGATCACTTTGAACAAATTGGTGATCAGCTAGGAGCTGCACAGTGTCTGCGAAGCTTGGGCATGATCCAAGACAGCCAAGGTAATCATACTCAGGCTGTTGCAATGCTGAGTATGGCTAAAGATCAGTTTGAGAAGATTGAGCATCCACTTGAAGTTGCATACTGTATGTATAACCTAGGAGTATTCTACAGAAAGCGAGGACTGTATGAAGATGCAAAATCTGCGTTCACAAATGGAATCTTCAAGTTCCAGAGCCTTGGATCTGCCTATTATACTGGATGGTGTTTGTATGAATATGGTTTGGTTTTCATGGATGAAATTCAATATTCAGAGGCTAGAAGAAAGTTTGAAGAGGCTATAGACGCTTTTGCCTCTCATGGAGAGTCGCAGAATGAAGTTGAAATGTGCAATGAGCAATTAGCTTACTTGGATCATCAGTTGGATCAAGCCCAAGATGATAGTTAAAGCATTGGTTCCAGGAATGTCTTCAGTCGTAATATTGTGTAAAATCTGTATCTGAGTACAAAATAAACTGCAGTATATTGAAAATTTTCTGATTCTGCGTTATTATGATTCCCCCCCTGAAAGAACAAAACCTGGCTTAGTATGCTATGCACTGTTAGTACTGAATATAAGTAATAACACCAGTTACTATCTATCTTCAGACCACCTGAGATACAGTCAAAATTGAATCGATAAGAGATATTGACGGGCGTGTTAGTATTCTACATTGCTGCTGGTCTTTGACATGACTTTATATCGAGCCCTCGCCTTCTGTCACTTGTCTCTCGTTTAGGGCAGCTCATACGCGTAGCTCTCATTCATTAATTATTCATAGCTTAGGGACCTAGACCCTATAAGTGGAATGTTTAGATGAGCCTGCTGTTTCTTCAGTCGGCGCTTCGTAAATATCCCAAATTAATTTTCTAACATAGACTCATAACATTCACCACCAGATCTACCTTACCGCTCTCTGGGGGTCTTACTTCCTATCACCTTCAACTTTCTCATACCATCCACCTCACTACATTCGCGTGATATCCTCACGCGAAATTACTCCTACAAATCACCGTCCCCATCCCCATGGTTCCCGTGACTGCCTCATCCCTAAGTTGACCCTCTACTACTGCTTACCGTTCTCACTTCTTGTCGATCATATACTAGCCAAGACTCGACGGCCAGATGGTGAAAGAATGTTACATCATTAGTATGTTTTCAAGTCTAAGAATGCTGGTGTACCTGCCACTGCGCATTCGAACCGTTTCTTCGTTCCAAAATACGGCTCGTGCTGGGAGTAGCAGGGCTGGGTCATGGAGCCTTCAGGCTCTACTCGTTGAGAAGGCTGAGGGCCTGAATGCTGCAGGAAGAAGTAAGAAGATGTGAAAGTGCGAGGTCGGACGTAGGTGGTTTTTCAGATTGTTTTCGTTCGGGATGGGGATACTAACCGTTCGAATCTTGTAGACCAGGACCATTACGAAGACTACATGCTCTCCTTCCTTCACCCGTCTACTCGAGATAACTCCCTCTTTCGGCGCACCCTTCCATTGCCAACCATTTAAGTATCCTTGCTCATCAAGAAGGAAGCTCAGACCGAGGCCGATAGACAAACGATGATCAATGCATGTCATATGTAGAGGTCATCAGTGTGCATGTATGAGTAACTCACTACCCTATCCCAGGCATTCTGTCCTCGCGTTATGCTCACTACCCAACAATCAGCTAGCAACCACTAGACCACATCTCAGTGTGGACGCCGACGTTATAGGCGCCTAGCGTGACCATGCTTTCGACATATCCGCCAATGACATCTGTGAAGACGTTGGACGGCTTTGGATGGAGCTTTGAAGTATAAGGGCTTGATAAGGGCTCCATCCAAGACTTGACTGACGCAGTGAAACGTAAGGCTACTTTAAATTAAGTCTAGTAGTAGTACTTATGGCTTGAGAAATGGATTTTGGGTTATGCATACCAATGCTGAACTTGAGAAATGATGATAGGATCGATACCTACAAAGTGTGAATCCAGGTCCAATAGCGAGCGAGGACTTGGAGGAAAGAAATACGACCGCACCAAGACTGCGCTGTTTTGAACGAATGACCAAAGCATATGCATGTGACATCAGAGTTTCTCTGACCTCAACGTCGACCATGGCTCTCTTCAAGTTCAAAGCAGCCCTCCGATTCCCAAACTCGTGCCTCTCTTCAAATGTGGTGAGTGATTACATCCATCTTTTGGTCGACGTGGACTCAATATCTTCTGTACGTTAAGTTTTCTCCTCGCTTCATTCAATTCTTGCATCAGGTGCGTCTTGAAGTTGTTGCATGACTGATCCTGAATCACTTTTCCCGCCACTGTCTAACTATGAACGTATATCTCTTCATAGGTACGTATCGTGTCGGTCTTGACTTTTTACTATCTGCGTCAAGCTGACACGGTGACATCTTCCCCTCGCACCCGGATTGGACTAACAGGTACCACATGATCTATTACACCTCAAAAACTAAAATTCAGACACAGTTTTCCCGATATTGAACTCAAACTCTTTTCGGGAGACTGGGGTATGTATTCAACAAGTTACAACGCCGAATCTGATTCCGAGGCATCAGCATCAAATTCAGATTCAGAAAGCTAGTCCGAAGCCAACGCTAGACAGACCCGTGTGAGGCGACACTGGTACCTCATCGACAGTGTAAAAGTGAGAGTTGAGATATACAAAGCAATTGCAAAGTATCTCTGCCAGTGG